>OY757933.1:44826275-44981275 GCA_963585895.1 Sepioteuthis lessoniana
CAAACAATGTAGAGTTTAAATTTAAATTCTGAAAACAAAATATTTGGCTGACAAAATAATTTATTTAATGAATGGACCTCATATATATAATAATCATCATGTCGCGCTATCAGCACGAATATATCTGATCCTCTCTCGCCACCCCTCCTTATTGCCCATAGCTTCAGGCCGGTCTTCAGGGCTATATCCCGGATCGGCACATGGCTGCTATATGCAGGTTTGAACTGAATCGTACTGACTTTGCTCGGCAATGCGAACGGGTCCACTTACTTCTCCAGCATTGTCCCGTATGTCTGGTTTGTCAAACTTTGATAGTTCTCTTGATGGGTGATAGGTGGCGGTACAGCTGCTGCTTTGTGGGGTACTACCTCCAAGACTTGCTCAATATTGCTTGCAGCATTCTTGTGTAGCTGCCATCAATGTTTTTTCTCCATACGTATAGTTTGTGTCCATATAGTGCATCCATATAGCAGTATGGATAAAACCGCTGCTTGGAAGATATCATCATCATCATCATCATCATCATCATATCGTGCTGGCAGCACGGATATCCCTGACATTCTCTCGCCACTCCTCCCTATCGTTCATCGCCCTAGGTAGATCTTCAGGACAACAACCTGTATCCTCACATAGCTGCTGAATGTACGTTCGAGCTGGTCGTCCTGCTTTTGAGCGGCCATGTGTGGGGATCCATAAGAGTACATCTCTTATGAGTTCATCTCTGCTTCTCCAGCAGTGTCCTGCATGTCTGGTTCGTCTAACTTGAATAGTTTTCGTGATAGGGGGCAGGTGGCCGTACAGTTGGTGTCTTGTGGGGTGTTGCTGCCAGGACTTGTTGAGGATTGCACGCAGCATTCTTGTGTAATTGCCATCCAGTTTCTTCTCCAGCCGTTTTGTTAGCGTCCATGTAGTGCATCCATATAGCAGTATCGATGTGACCGCTGCCTGGAAGAAACTGCTTTTCATTTTATCGGTTAGGTCTGATTTCCATATAATCGATAGCCTATTGATAGCTGTCCATGCTTTCGTTAACCTCGTTTCGATGTCCTTTTCGGTTGATTCGACGCTGCTTCCTAGGTACGTGAATTTGTCTACTAGTTTAAGTGGGGTTCCTTCTAGAGTGGAGATGTCCCCCGTTTGGTTATAGCACATATATTCCGTTTTGTGTGCATTAACATGGAGGCCTATGCTTGCTGCTGCTCGTTCCAAACTATGCAGAAGTGTTTCGGCTTGGTCAGGTGTATTTGCCAGTATCGCTATGTCATCGGCGTAGTCGGCGTCGGTAATTGTTGTTGCGGGGTATTTTCTGCTTCTTCTCTTCGTCAGTTCAAAGCCATTCTCTTTGATTTTGTCAATCGATGTTCTAAGTCCGTAGTCTAGGAAAATTAAAAATAGGAAAGCTGCAGGGCTGGACGAAATTCTCCCGGAAGTATGGAAGACCAGACAATTCGACGACATACTGCTCCGACACTGTAACGCAGTATACAATCAAAATCAGATAGATAGATGGATGAAGGGATGCATACTCCCCTTCCCTAAAAAGGGGAACCGCGGATTAGCAAAAACTACCGAGGCTTAACACTTACATCCATAGCTGCCAAAATCTACAATGCCCAACTACGAAACCGAATAGAACCCAAAATCGACAACATACTTAGAAAAAACCAAAATGGCTTCCGAAGAAATAGATCCACGACCTCACAAATATTAACCATCCGCAGAATCCTTGAAGGTGTACGGGCAAAGAACCTACAAGCGACATTAATATTTGTCGACTTTACTAAGGCTTTCGACTCCATTCACAGAGGAAAGATGGAACAAATCCTACTAGCGTACGGCATACCTAAAGAAACCGTAGCGGCAATAACGATTCTCGAAAGAAACACTAAAGTAAAAGTACGATCACCGGATGGAGACACAGAATACTTTGGCATAATAGCAGGAGTACTACAAGGGGACACGCTGGCCCCGTACCTCTTTATCATTTGTCTAGACTACTTGGAAGATATATATATATATATATATATATATATATATATATATGGCGTCATTCATTAAATAAAATGATTTTACAGATATCTCTTAATTTACACACACTTGAATATATATATATATGTGTGTGTGTGTGTGCGTGTGTGTGTGTGTGAATTAAATGGTATTAGTGCCTTCGATTTTGTAACTAAGGTGACAATTAACTAACCCCCTACTTTAAGTACATACGGAGCATTAAAGTAGAAATGAAAACTGCTGGATACTGAACATAGCAAACATCAAAGATAACATTGCGCCCAGTTGTTGAGGTTTATCAAGCATTAGTTCTATTTGTTTGGGTGTGTATAAACCCCTCAAAAATGATGATTTGCGTATGAAACTAGTGCATATGTTACGTTGAAAACCCAGCTTTTGAGAGTGGGGAGTACCTCTCCATTGATGTTAACCCTTAGTCGATTCTGACTTGTAGTTTTACTTCGTTTTACGATCCTATCAAGGGGTTAAACATACATTTATATCTTTACAAATTTTTCGTATTCGACTGGACGGTGTAGAAAAAAAAAACGCAAAAACTGTAAATAATAACGTACATATGGTTGCCCGTGGTATCATGGTTATCGTAATGAGAAATTGACACGGTGATCTGAATTAAATCGTGGACGCGATTGTTTGGATTACATATACCACTAAAACCTTGGGGTTGATATGAATCCAAAGTTCTCCCTCCATCTCTGGAAGAAACGGGTAAACCGGTATCTTTAGCCTTGGTATGGCAACTGGTGGAATAGACGGAAAACTCGGGTTTAAAACCTGTTAAACTCTTCTTTAAAATTGACCATGTGTCATATATTTCTATTGTACAGGGGTTGTTAAATACATATATTGAATGGGATTCCCTTAACTCTTGCAAAAATGGACCTAAACTGGTATAAATGCTTTTAAAATCAATCAATAATCAATTGTAATATGTGCAAAAACGATTACAAATGTTTAGCATTAGTATATCACTCATGTACCTGGAGAGACTTTACTTGTCGGTTACCTTGAGAAATACCTGTCCCCAGATAGCAAGAGACATGGAACTCCATTCCCAACAAGGGAACGATAGGATTATTTATTAATAAAAGAATTAAGGAAAAGAAAGTGTCTGAGAAAAGGCAAATAGTTCGAGTTTCTTGTTAATCTCGAGAACCATGCCAGCTTCCCCAGAACGTAATCTGCAAAGAATGACAAAAGTACATCACTTATAGAATGTAATATTTAAGACAGTTTTTCGAAATGACAGTTTGAAGATTTGGTAACAAAAAATGCGAGGTGTGCTTAGCAGAATGGTTATCCTCATAAGAAATGGCAGTGGTGAACCAAGTTCGAGTTCCGGACCATGCTGTTTTGGAATCATTCTACGAAAACGCTTTTTGAAAAACCAGAGATTTCTGCCTCACCAGCTATGGGTAAATAGTAAAGCAGACTCAGACATTTAGCCTTTGTCAGGCAACCAGACTAAGAGAAAGAAAATTTTGAATTCAAATTAGCTTTCCTACGCTTAAAATGACCTTGTGTAATATTTGTCCGTTTTGGTTTGACTTTGTTGAAAGGCATATCAACCTTCGTTGGTTATTTAATGCTATAGCCATTTTTACTGAAGAAGAGAAGTGATATCATTTAGCCAATAGTTGGCGTCGCGGGTTAGAGTTTTCATACCTTTTCCAAGTGTAATAGTCGGAAAGTGATTGTAATAGCCCGACTAGTGTTTGAAACCGTTTACTTCAAGGCCGAAGTTCAGTACTTTAGCAACAAAGAATGCCTTCCGAAGATGTTGGGGAAACATGTACTCCATTTATGTTGCAACGGTTTTTAAAGAAAGACTGGGATATATGGATATTTATAGCCTACGCAGTGATTCGTTAAACTTGTGGTCACTCAGAGATAGTGAAACCAGATGGAGAAACGGGTACTTGTCAAAGTGAATATTATCCAATTATCAAATGACATTGTATCATATCCTATTTATGACGGCAGGATTACATGGGTACAGATATGAATGAACTATTGAGATGATTATCAACGAGTCGTTTGTTAAAAAAAAACGATTCATAGCTTTTGAGTTTTACTTTAGAATACGTGATAAAAAGCGACTCCAACTACTATATTTGTAACACTATGTAAGTGGTCCGCCAAGCAGATGATCCCTGTGTCTATTTTGGCGCGAAACCAAACAAAGGCCTGAGCCCAGGATCCCGACGTGACCGGAAGTGGGTACGGGAACGCGAGAGGGTTAGACAAAGGGACTGAGAAGAAGGAGTTGGCGAAGGGTGACGCGAGTGGCCAGTCGACACCGAACAGCAGAGAGACCAGTTCGCATGAGAGAGAGTCCAGAGCAGTGAGGGAAGACCGGTCAAGATAGGTTGACATTCCTAGTAGCTTTGTAGAAATTTCGCTAGAAATCCACGCTAGCGTTAGTCTACATATGCACAAGGGAATGCAATGTTACATAACTCCTCTCTTGGACCTTGAGTTAACCCAAGTATTTTGTTCGTTTGTTCTATTTCTCCCGCTCCCTTGATTGTATTTCTTATAGCTATGAAGAAATGTGTGATGCCCCTATCGGAACCACTAGTTGATCACCGGCCAAGAAGTGAAATGGTTCGAAGAAGTTGACGTATTCAGGGGACCGAGGAGGTATCGTCACATATTTTTGGTTGTTGCTTTTCAGTATTTGTCATCTATTAAATGTATTTATTCTTTCAATGTTCTTTATTCGTATTTTCTAAACTTCATATGATCCTAGTGATTTATTTCCTTCCTTCGATTTTTCAATGGTTTTCTGATTTTCTTCTTATATATCAACAACTTCAAACAAGTTCGTCTATTTTCTTCCAAACATTTTTCATACACTATTTCTTTTATCTTCTGTGTAAATCGTATTTCTTTTCATACAATGTTTTTCTTTCTTAGTCTTTTTCTCTTTCTTAGTATTTTCTTTTCGTCGTGCATTTTCTATATATATATATATATATATATATATATATATATATATATATATATATATTTATTTATAAGAAAAAAAAAATTGGTCCAGTTAAAACGGAGTTGGGAGTGATTCCATCAGGACAAGAAGTTATTCAAATCTGTAAGTTAGGTCTAAATATAAATTTTTAAAAAAATTATTAATTTAGGGAAAGTTTTTTTTTTAAAAAAACAATATTTACTACATTGCTAACCGAAATTTAAACTTAAAACGGAAGTGGGCTTAGTGAAGAGGTAACTCCTCACCCCTCTTCGACTCCCTCCCACTATCCCCTCCCACTACCATGTGTCTATTCTAATTTTTTTTATCCAAACGATCTGAAGAAGTCCTGTTACTTTTTTCGTGTTTTTGGAAACTTCAAAAATGCGTAACAGGATGGAAATAAATTTATAATCCTATGCGACCGGTTTCGTTGGTTTTCTTTAAGAAAGTATATATATATATCTATCTATGTATATATATATATCTTTAAAAGAAACGGTCAAATTAGGCTTATAAATTTATTTTCATCCTGTTATGATGATTGATATGAATCAATAACACCAAAAATTGATTCATATCAATATCCATAGCAGGATGGAAATAAATTTATAATCCTAATGTGACCGGTTGTTGTTTTTCTTAAAGGAATTATTACTTTGTGATGTCAGTTACATACAGCTCTTTACCAGGAAATTTTAAATGTTCATATTTGAATGATTTTATTATCCTGACGGAATTATTTCAAACCCTGGTTTAAGTGGACGAGCAGTCTGAGACTTAGTCTAGCGTAATGTTGAATGGGTTTCGATCCCGGCTCCGAGCGTCCTACCTGTCTAGCCACACTGAAGAGTTCTGATAGAACGAAACAGTCTGTCGGTGGATGACAATATATATATAAAGTAAAGTTTGCGACAAAAGTCAAGGGTGACCCAAAAGCTGCCTTTTCTATAGCTACAACAGGTGTAGGGGCTGGTGTGACTCCTTTTCCTAGATTGCTCCACTTTACGTTTTGATACGTACCATATAATGTGAGTGTTAAGTAAGGCAATATCAAGTACCATTTTGGAATGATTGATATGACTCGACTTGGGATTGAACTCAGATCTCCCGGGCTATTGATACACACACTACCCACTCCTCTTCATCGATAACTTTTTTCCCCTCTTTTTTCTGATTTCTTTTCTTCTTTTTTATTCCATATTTTTCCTCGATATTTTCTCCAAACTTCCTTCTTTCGTTCGTTTGTTCATTCCCAGGTACCTCTTTTCATTCGTTCAAGATATCCCTTTTTCTTTTTACATTTTAATTCTTTCCCTTTTTTTTCTTTCTTTCTTTTTACCTTTTCATTATTCCCATGTTGTTTTTTTGGTTCCGTCTTTGTTTATCCTTCCATCTTTTCCCTTCTTATTTGTTAATATTTCTTTTTAAACTATTGTTTCTCAATAACCTCTTACAGTACTATTTTCTCTTTTTGACCTATCATTTTTCTCTTTAATGGTTACCTTTTCATCTTTCCATCTTTCCTTCTGTCCATTCCTTCTCTGTCTCGTTCTTAACGTTTTTTTGGATTTTCTCTTTTTTTTAATATTTTCATTTTTTCTCTGCATTTACTTTCCTTTATGTCTTAACCAAATTTTTTTTCAGCATCCATTTTTGTATTTACTTCAATGTTTCTTCTTTTCCCTTCTTTCATTTTTTTTTTCTTTAGCTCGTTCCTACTTTCTGCTCAGCTTGCAATACCAATTTTTATTCGTTCTCTCCAAACTATTTTTTTTCAAATTTTCCTTCCTTTCAACCATTTTTTTTTTCTGTGTACCGTCCGAACATCTTCTATTTATTTTTTTTTTATATAATGTTTTCGTTTTACTTTTTTATTCTTATTTTTCATTTTTCTGCTTTTTCATTGTTTTTTTTTTTTTTTCAGTTTTCCTTTTTTTTGTTTTCCTTTTCATCTTTTGATTCCTTCATTTTTTCATTCTTCTTTTTCTCTATCACTAATATCTTTACTCCTTCCGATGTTTCATTATATCATTTTGTTTTTTCTTTGTTACCATTCGCTTCCCTCTTCCCTTTCAATTTTGTCTCGTTTTCTTTCTTTCTTTCTTTCTTTCTTTTTGTCTTATTTCCCTGCTCATATCATTAGTAAGCTTTGCTTTCACCTCCTTCGCTTTTACTTTCGGATCGTTTTTTCTTCATCTTCCTCTGTTTATCCTTCATTTCTTCTTTCTTCTTCGTTCCTTCACCCGTTCATGAGATATTTAGACTTGTTCCTTCCTCTTCTTTCCTTCCTTTCACTCGTTTTCTTTCATGTTCTTCAATCTATTCTTTATTTCTTCATTCTTTCTTCATCGAACAAACAAAATCTTATCGTCAAAAAAGGAGACCCCTCAATTTTAGTTTATTGCAGGCGACAGTAGAAAATACGAGTCGGACTTCCACTATAAATCAATTCGTTTTAATCTAATCTTGGTTTAGACGATTTTTTAAAAGGCGTCTCCATTTATGTATTTGTTTATTTACCCCTTTTTGTTTAGTCTAATTTATTTTTATAAACCTGCTCAGCCCTATTTTTTCCACTTTTTACTATGAGAGTAATAAGTTTTCACATTCTCATTTTCTCGGACAAGACTCAAGTTGTGTAATAATCTTTCACCTCCTGTCACAATAGAATTGCTGGAGATTTGTCTTGGGGAAATTTTAAAGTGGGAAAAACAACAACAAAGGATACCCAAAAAAGAATGTTAAAAAAACACAAAATACACAAAACAAAGACAAATGAAAACACGTTATTTTACGATCAGGAATAAAACCAGTCGAAAATAAAAACGAATAATGTTGTGAGGTTAGTATCATATATATATATATATATATATATATATATATATATATATACATAAAGTTTCGAACTTTCCATGCTTTTGTTTATCTATCATCTTATCCCAGTTTAATCTATCAATGTCTGTCCGTTCCTGCTTCTATATCTGCCGGTGTCTATCTGCGTCTGTGCGTGTGTGTCTGTCTGTCTAACTTTCTGTTTGTCTGTCTGTCTGTCTGTCTGTCTCCCTCTCTCTCCCTATATATATATATATATATATATACAATGAAAATTAGTGTATTTATAAATAAAGCATGCTCAACATCAAAGAAGGAGATATGTAGATTTTAAGTAAGAAAAGCGTAGATACAGTCCCATGTGCACTTTTTTGCTTGTGCAATTATTAGAACAACAGCTTTCTATCTATCTATCTGAACAATATATATATATATATATATATATATATATATATATATATATATATAGTCATCCAAGACCTATCTGTTTCGTTCGATCAGAACTCATCAGTGTGATTAGACATACTGAGAGCTCAATTCATATATGAAGAGCCTTGGAGGAAGCGTAATGGTTTGGGGCTGCATGGGTTCTTCAAGAACTGGAATGTTGCACACATGTGAGGGCAGAATGAACTCCACAATTTATACGAACATGCTGGACCAGGTTTACCGAACCTCTTTGACTAAAACATTTAATAATAACATTCCAAGTGATTTAATCTTCCTACAAGACAATGCTCCATGTCATACGTCAAAAGTTTCAATAGGTTGGTTTAAGAAAAAAGGGATTACAGTGATAAAGTGGCCCCTCTATCTTCAAACCTAAATCCTATGGAAACTTTCTGGTCCCATTTAGGGAAAAGAGTGAGAATTCACAAATGTTCATCAAAAAGAGAATTAAAGGCAAAACTTCATGAAGAGTGGCAGAAAAAAGATCCTACCACCTGCAACAACTTAGTCAATAATATGCAAAAACGAATAAAAGCTGTTATTAAGGCAAAACGAGGACATACCAAATATTGATTGTTCTTATTAATGTTTACTCCACTATTCTTAACCTTTAAATATATTAGTTTGAATCATAATTTTAATTTTTCATTGGTACTCCATAATTTTGGCCAAGCCTGTAGTTGCCAAATGGTTTAAATCAGAACCGATCACATTATGAAAATTCTGCTTTCATGAAATATTCCATTCACAAATGATTTTAGAATATTTAAATTAATGTTATATTTTTATTTCCAAGGCGTGCATAGGAAAATAGTCTGTAATAACATAGTGTTTATGGGAAAAACAATAGAATTTGCTTTTTAAACATAAATAGAGTCTTGTATATGATGATCGGTCTTCAATTGAAACACAGGGTTCGCTGGCTCAGTTGACTGGAGTTCTGTATCTCTGCTGAGGAGTAAGACACAAAGAATGAGTGTCCTTGATTTGACACTAAACTATCTAATGGCGAAGTTCCAATATTTCTAGTGCTTCGGGGAATGCATAATACTCCTTTATGGCTATCGTTCCCTGGTCCACTTTGGCTCGAAGTTGTAGCATCTGGTAGGGTCATATCATATGAGTCAAATAGACATAAACAATGTATTTATGCTGAACTGAACTGTTTGAAAAAGAACTGTATTTGGCATTGAAATTGCGTACTTAGGGTTACCTGACTGTTTCAGATAGAATGGTTTTAAATAGAACAAAACGGAGTACTTGAGCTAAACTGATTTATATGGAATAGAACTGTTTTTGACATTGAAACTGTGTACTTGTACTTAACTGAATATTTTGAAATAGAACTGTTTTGACATTAAACTGTTTGTAAACAACAACTATACCTATACTTAACTGAATTTTTAGAAATTTAATTCGGCGTTAAATGACCCGAAGATACTTGATACGCCGTAATAAACAAACAATCAACCAACCAACCAACAACTTTCCCATATCTCTAAAAGCGATTTAGCATATATGATTAGAAGGAAAACGTGTCCATGAAGACAATGGTATTGGAGTGGAATAAAAGTCGTTGCTTGATACCAGTCAGCTGCTTGTATAAAGACAGCATATCTGTAGATTTTAGTTTGGTATATCAACCATTGTAAATTATCAATGTCAACCCTTTTATATACATTTATTTTTTTTATTTCAAACAACTCAGTTTAGTCTGAGTATATAGTTTTTTTTTACATTCAGTTTACTAAAAATTGTTCTATTTCAAACAATTCAGTTTAGCATAAGTACACATTTATGGTCTTTTTGACTCATAAGATAGGGCCCTACCAGGTGTTACTACTCCGAGGCGTACTGCACATTCCCCAAAGATCCGGCATTAGTGGAACCTCACTATCAGATTATTTAGCGTCATATCCAGAACACTAGTTGTCGGGGTCTTTCCCCTCTCTGTTGAGATGCAGTCGGTGTATTCTACAGCCTTAGCTGAATGGCCAACATAATGCTAGAGCATAAAAAATTTGGTTTAGTTTAGTTTGGTTTGGTTTTATGGCAGATTAACCATTGTCAGTTATTTAATGCCAAACTCAGTTCATAAATATATATTCAATATATATATATATATATATATATATCAGTGGCGACTCTAGCCTATTTTTGCTACTTGTGACCACCCCCACCCTCTCTCAACTTCAGTTCCCAACCTGTGGTCCGTGGACCCAAAGTAAGTCATCATAGTTGCTATTGCGTGATTCTCCATTGTATAGCACAGATTGACAAACGTACCTTCCATGGTGTTTTTTTCTTTTTGTAAACAATCAAGATAATATATAATTTGTAGTCTTGTTAATACAGTAGATAAGTTTTTTTTTTCATTTCAAAAGTATAGAAGAAAAGAGAAGATGTTCATTACTATGACGAGAAAAATATGTTTATTAGAATAAAGAAACTGATGACAATATACACAGACACTGCTAGTAGTTTCAATTTCGCTCAAAATAAAGATTATTTGTTGAAAATGTATTCAAATAAACAAATTTTACTTACAGAATGTAATATATGCAACATTCATTAAAGAAATAGAGATCTGTTAGTGAAAAAACGAATTAAAACACGCCGTTTAACCAACATTTACCATAGCGATGATGATGACGTCGGCGACTGCTATAATCTGCTATCCCTCTCCCTCCCTCTCTCACTCTCTCTCTCTCTCTCTCTCTCTCTCTCTTCCCAAGACAGCTGTCAGCAGTCAGAATGTGCTAAGATTTTTGAGCATGGTGTTTGGGTTGCTCTTGCTATTGGCTACAGCCAAAAGCGGATTTCTCTAACATTACTGTTATTATAAGGGTATAGTGCTCGGCACGGATTTGCGCGTGTTCAACATTATAGCCGATTTTATGGGATGTTCTATGAATCTGACGGTGACCGGACAAAGACCATCCGTTCAAAACAGCATCGTTGTATTATTCCCAGATATATTAATGAACTTTTGGCTACTTAGTTATCGAAACTTGAATAGATACGTAATTTAATTGAGATCAGACTAAGTATGTTTGCCTGAAATTAATGGGTGATTTTTAATCCATTTTGAATAACATTGACCGAGTTATTGGTCGTGCCGAGCACGAGTAGCACTAATCCCGTCTCCGCCCCTGATGTATATATATATATATATATATATAATTTGGAGCATATTTTGTGGATTACATTCTTAAACAAGTCTGAGCCCTTTTAAATTGTTCCAAGTATTGCTATGTGACTGTCAAATTTAATATCAGAGATTTGTTTTCACATATTCTGTTCTATCTGACCCATAGATAGGACCTAATTAGGACCTACTACTCCAGATGAGAGCATACCTCGTAGCTTTGACAATGAAAGGGTACTTCACATTCCCGTAATCTCCAACTCTGGAAACTCACCATCATATTTTTTTAATGTAATATCCAAGACATTTTTTGGTTAGGTGGTATTTCCCCTCTGCAGAGAAGAAGTAGTCTACATTCCCAGCTTATTTGGCTGGGTAGAACTTGAAAGACATTTTGCGGCTGTTATAGAAACTTCGAGTAATATACCTTGAAAATGGAAAATATTCAACTAAAACAAATGAAACCTAAATCAAATGAACTAGAGGTCAATTTGAGTTAGAAATGTTAGAAATCGGCTTAATGAAATGACATTGATATATGGAAAATCAAAACACAAATATGAACTAAGATAAAAACAGAAAGAAATGAGGTTAAAGTGGTCTTAATAGAAACAACCATAGCTTTTATGCAAGGTGTCATTCAAATGAATCACATAAAGACGACTAACTGCAAAAAAAAGTAAGTTTTGTTCCAAGTTTTTTTTTTTCATATTTTCCTTGACTTTGGTTTAAAAAATCTGGCATTAATTGAAATAATTTAGTTTGCTTCAAGTATATTTCATGAAACCAGAATGTTCACCTATTGAATAAAAATGTTTTCCGTCTAATCCCTTATTAACTTATTTACTGCTAAATAAAAAGTAGGAAGAAACTAAATATTTCCGGTGACAATTGTATGATTTTTTCAACAATACTGAAAAATCCAAAGATGAGATTTCTCGATGTTGTCAAATTTCACATTTCTCATGTAAAACAGGGTACCAAAGCTAATTTTAATGAAGCTAATTCAAGGTTAATGCTATAAAAACAAGTGTAATGCACTTAGACAGAATCGAATCCTGTTTGTTTTTTTTATAAGTACTTATTTAAAAAGCTTTAATTACTTAAAAGCCAGACCAGAACAAAAGTCTCCCGGTGAGAATCGATATCAATATATACTATCCTGCATTTTTCTTTTTTCATTTTTCTTTGGTTGTAGTTTTTCTTTTCTGTCATTCTTTTAAATATTCTATGTTGTTTTTTTTTCCTACTATCATTCTTCATTTCTTTCGAGAAAGCAATTAATAACTTTTTTGATTAGTTAGGTTTATGGTCAGAAATAAAGTATACCCAATGAGAATCAAATTTAACATTTCATTAGCAAACTTGAAGAATTTTAGGATAACATCACGGAGTCAGGGCGTATAAAATTACAAGGTTTTGCTTAATCGGAAAAAAGAATAACTGCCAGCGTATCCAAGAAGAATCGGACTCACTGTTTTGGTGCAATTGGTTCGGTGCAAAAAAACTAATAAACGTTATGGCAGAGTATGTATCAAAGCCAATGAACATTCACAGACAGAGAAAGAATAAAAAAAAAGGTAAGGATATAAGGAAAAAAAAGAAGAAAAAGTAATGAAACATGAATAGAAAATAAAAGGAAAGAAAAAAAAAGACTATAGGAAAGAAAAATGAAAGAAAACAAAAAAATCGTAAAAAAACAAACAAAAACAAACGTCATCAAACAAGAAAGAGAAAAATAAAGAAAGAAAGAAAAAAAGAAAAGAGGACAGAAAGAAATAACAGATGTCAACAAAAAAAAAATAATAATTAAAAAAGAGAAGGTAGATTAAAAAATAGCAAAGAAGGAAAGATTGAAAAAAAATAGAATATCATAAAGAAAGAAAAAACAAAGAATATCTAAAACAAATAGAGAAAGAAAGGATGAGCAACCTCGAATATAAAAAAGAACAAAAGAAAGAAGGAAGCATGAACTCGGAAAAAGAAAGAAAATAGAAAATGTAGACTAGTTAGATTAAAAAAATAGAAAAAAGGCAAGAAAGAAAGAAAGAAAAAAAGAAAGCCAAGACAAGACAAGACAAGACAAGCAGAAATATCCCATTGTAAGAACGAAAGTAATTCAACAGTAAATACGATAGAAATAGATAGACAGAAACACTATTGAATATTGAAAGAAAAAAGAAAACGTTAAATATTAAAAGTAAAGAAAACCAGTCGAGAATAAGATAGGAAAGAAGAAAGAAAGAGAAACAGAAAAAAATTGAGAGACAAGAAAAAATATGAAAAAGTAAGAACGAAAGAAAGTCAACACTGAAAATCAAACAGAAAGATAT
Organism: Sepioteuthis lessoniana; assembly: GCA_963585895.1. Taxonomy (NCBI): domain Eukaryota; kingdom Metazoa; phylum Mollusca; class Cephalopoda; order Myopsida; family Loliginidae; genus Sepioteuthis; species Sepioteuthis lessoniana. The sequence continues at coordinate 44,840,041 of OY757933.1, forward strand.
ACAGGAAAACTCCGTCTTATATCAAACCATAGAAGGAAGTAATATCAGATGGGTAAGAAAGAAAGAAAGAAAGAAAGAAAGAAAGAAAGAAAACTTTGAATATCTGAAAGATAAAGAAAGACAGGCAACAAAGGATTTTGCAATGAAAGAAAAAAGAGAGAAAGAAACAAACTATTGCCCGATAGGTTTGAAAATAAAAAAAAAGGTGTGGTCAAGAAAGATGGCTCGTAGATCTTCGATTCATCTTAAATCAGTCAAGATTCCTGGCTTCTTACACACAATCGCATACAGCAAGCAAATACAATGTGTAAACAAAAAAATAAAATAGAATAAAAAAAATATATTGTGCGTGTGATTTTTTTTTTTTGTTTGGGAAGTTTCCTCCATTGTTTTATTTTTATTAATTTTTTTCTTTCACACCTTACGTTTTACTCCGTTCTCCACCTGTCTGCAAGATTTCTCCCGGCCAATGTAAAATTGAAAATAGTCTTTATTTTAGAACAGTTATCACTTCTTCTTAGGGCTAATATCTGTTATGCGAGAGGTAAACTAGAGAGTGAAATGAGAGAGGGGGAATTGAAACGGTTTTACAATGGTATTAAGAAAAAAAAAGGATGGAGAAAATTAAACCAGAAATATTTAGATTAGACTGTGAAGTGCCAATTTTTCAAAATCGAATCGAAATGATTTGTCATAGCCGAGAGAATTACGAGGGAGGTCTTGTTTAAATTACCTTTGGTAGTGGATAGAAAACCTAAAATCCGGCCATTCTGAGGAACTATTTTTACACCTCTATCTCAAACAATCTTAATAATAGTGTGTCTGTCAATCTATCTATCTATCTATCTATCTATCTATCTATCTCAGTCAGGCTATATGTATGAATGTATGTATGTATGTATGTATGTATGTATGTATCTATCTATCTATCTATCTATCTATCTCAGTCAGGCTATAAGTATGTATGTATGTATGTATGTATGTATGTATGTATGTATCTCAGTCAGGCTATACGTATGTATGTATGTATGTATGTATGTATGTATGTATGTATGTATGTATGTATGTGTGTATCTATCTATCTATCTATCTATCTATCTATCTATCTATCTCAATCGGAACACATGTATGTATGGATGTATTTAATAATGTTTTCACGTATCTATATATGTATGGATGTATTTAATAATGTTTTCACTTATCTATATATGTGAATATTTCTGTTTATATCCATACTTATATACATATCTATCTTGGTATGTTCTCTCTTTCATTTTCTTCCTTTCAACACACACACACACACACACACACACACACACACACACACACACACACACACACACACACACACACACACACACACACAGATCTATCTAACTATATATATATATATATATATATGTGTGTGTGTGTGTGTGTGTGTGTGTGTGTGTGTGTGTGTGTGTGTTAAAATAAATGAATGAATAAATAAATTTAAAAAATTCGAACATTCAACATCGTGTTCATTTTAAATAAAAAGGCGCTGAAGATAAAAAATTTACTTTAAAATTAAACGAACTCAAATAATTATTATTTACATTGCAATAGTCCTCTAAATTAATACAACGCAATTAACATTAAATAATTTGCGCAATGCTTCAAACGAATTACAAAATACTCATATATATATATATATATATATATATATATATATCGATGCGGGTGCATTTCTGTATTTGTATATACGCCAGCTTCTATCTATCAACGCCTGTTCATATGTATGGGTGCATGTACACATATATGGATGAATCTTTTAATCAATCAATCTCTCTATGGGGGAGCCCCTATAGCGTAAAGGCTAACGAGCTGGACTGTGACATCGTTGAAGATTATTTTGAACTTGAGTCGTGCCATTACATTCACTTCCGAACAAATACCATTTAGATTTGTATAAACTCTTATCCCCAAAACTACGGGAAAATACTACTATTACTGTCCTTCTATAAGAATGTCTACGGCTTTAAATAATCTACGAAGGCTGATATGCCATTAAACTAAGAAACCCCAGAGCAATCTATCTCACTAACGATCTATTTCTCTATGTCTAAATATCCTAGTGAGTACAGTGTTCACCACTTGCCCGGGATTCTGGGGATTCAATTCTCCGGTAGAGTTATGCGAAAGACTCAAAAACTGCACATGATACCGCCTTGCTTAACACTCAGCATTATAAGGTTCAGTGAAACAGTCCAGGGAAAGGAGTAGCACCCTCGTCTACAACTGGATGTAGTAACTAACGAAAAAGGAGTCTTCAAGTCGTCTTCGACTACGCTCGCCAATTAAAACTTAATCTTTATCAAATTATTTGCATCTTTCTTTTCGTCTGTGTCTCTCCCATCATATATATATATATATATATATATATATATATATATATATATATATATATTGTGATACATAGGGTTGAGTTCTCTGGCGAAGAAGTAATCGTGTTGCCATTAGCGTTTATGGCAAGCCTCTTCTAAGATGAATTGAGGTCTCGGCAACTGTTTGAACGGATGTATGTAAACAATAGTAATTGTGATTCATAACCGTTTAAAATTTACTTCGCAGCTAATATCTCTTCATGGCTGAATGGTTAGAAGCTTTGGATTGGCGGGTGAGTCAACCGGGTTTCGATCCCAGCTACGGGAAGATACTGTCTAGCTACACTGATGAGTTCTGATAGAACGAAACAGATCAGTCTGTGGATGACTATTGTTATATATATATATATATATGTGTGTGCATCGTGTATGCCTTTGTGAGTCAGCACGCGTTTATATATATAAGTATATATATATATATATATATATATATATATATATTGTTTCTTACCTACTATCCTTTAATTTATCTAATGATCTATCAATATATCAAGCTAAGTCTGTTTCTATAAATCTTCCTATCTATCTCTCTCTCACAGCGTGTATACCTTTTCTGCTTATTCTTTTCATATCTAGTTTTCCATCTAAATTTGTTAATATCTATCAATTTAGCTAACAAGTGACCAATATTTCTAAACTTATAATATATCTACGTTCGCAATATAGCCATTTCTTTAGTATTATAGTCTGTCCTAAACGGTTCTTTTTTTTTAGATCTTTTTATGGAAATATTTACTTTTGCTGCATTCATCTTGAATAATTTTATATTGTTTTTATGTCACTCTATTTTCCCAATTCCGATAAGAGGTGAAAGAATGATAAATAGAAAAAGAAGAAACTTGTAAAAAAAAACACATTAAACTCAAAAGAAAGGAAAAAACAATACATTGTGTTTTTTTTTTACTCGTTTTGTAGATGAAATTAAACGGAATGCACGAAACAACAAAATATCTTGCTGCCCAGACAAATAATTTCTTCCGATATTAAATCAAGCTCATGTTATGTAATCAAATACGTTGTACACAAGTAACGCCATATGTTCACTTTTAAAACATTGTATGTTATCGAAATAAGTCATGTTTAATTGCTGATGGTGTAATGAGGTATGTACTATGAATTGTGGAGATATCAACACGCGACTAGCAAAGGAATGGACAGTTAGAGATAGTCTATCGGTCATATGGAAGTCAGACCTGACTGATAAAATGAAACACAGTTTTTTCAAGCAGCGGACGTATCGATACTGCTGATGGTGTAAAGAGGTATGTTTATAGCTGAAAAGAATAAACACGTTTTCTTGTTATATATAAATATATATGTTATAAGGGAATACAGTTTGCGTTAAGTTGAGTATTGTTTAAATTACACAAAAATGAAAATAACACTGACATTTGACTTCATCAGATATATTTAACAAAATTATATGAAAATAGCTTGGTGTACTATGAATTGTGGAGATATCAACACGCGAATAGCAAAGGAATGGACAGTTATAGATAGTCTATCGGTCATATAGAAGTCAGACCTGACCGATAAAATGAAACAGTTTTTTCAAGCAGCGGACGTATCGATACTGCTGATGGTGTAAAGAGGTATGTTTATAGATGAAAAGAATGAATACGTTTTCTTGTTATATATAAATATATATGTTATAAGGGCATACAGTTTGCGTTAAGTTGAGTATTGTTTAAATTACACAAAAATGAAAATAACACTGACATTTGACTTCATCAGATATATTTAACAAAATTATATGAAAATAGCTTGGTGTACTATGAATTGGGGAGATATCAACACGCGAATAGCAAAGGAATGGACAGTTATAGATAGACTATCGGTCATATAGAAGTCAGACCTGACCGATAAAATGAAACACAGTTTTTCCAAGCAGCGGACGTATCGATACTGGTGTATGGATGCACTACATAGACGCTAATTAAACGTATGGCGAAAAAGCTTTGCAAGAATGATTCGAACAATATTAACCTTGTCCTGGAGGCAGCATCCCACAAGGCAGCTGTTCGGCTACTTACTACCAATCACGAATACTGTCTTAAGTTAGTCGAACCAGACATGCGGGACACTGCTAGAGAAGTAGGAACAAACTCATAAGGGACATACTCCTGTAGACCCCTTCATATGGACGAGCAAAGCAGGACGACCAACTAGAACCAATATACAACAGCTCTGTGCCGATACAGGATGTAGCCTTGAAGACTTGCCAGAAGCAATGGACGATAGAGAAGAGTGACGGGAGAGGGTCAGAGAGTGACACGATGATGATGGCAATGAATTGAATTTATTCAAAGAAATTGCCATCGGCTTCAATCACGCCCTCCGGATGACTTCGAAATCTGCAATTTTTTCCGACGATCTCTTGGTTTAAAGTTGTAAAAGCTGCGGTTATCCTTGCCTTCAAGTCATATTTAGTATAGCAAAGAGTTTTCTTGGTCACATGTTTAACTGGGCCACGCACATTATAATTAAAGTGGATCACTGACTGTACACTAAAGTGCCCAGGAGTAATGTGGTCATATATTTTCTTATAACCAAGACAGGTTTATCTTAATTTCATACCACAACACAGAGTCTTTTTTCTAGACGTACTTTCCTCCAGCAGCCCTCTCGATCTAGGAAGCACTTTGTTCTCCACACACTTGAAGTAGGCTTCTAGATTGAGTCAAAGGCCATGTGGTGGAATAACTTTACTATTGCACGTGACCACATAAAACCCAATGATGTACACTGTCTACTTGCTTTTCATCATTAAATCTTGTGAAGACAGAGAAATCTAACGGTTTTTCTATGAGTTAAGCATCTGATCAAGGCAGAAATGTTTCTCATTTGAAAAAAAACTTTGTTCGGTTAGAGGGGATGGCTGAGTTTATTAAAAAGCTTTGCATCGTGATCTTTTCTCTTGTTCTTCATGGCCTACTAGGCCGATAAGAAACTTGGGCACACGCATATCTGTGGCTATGGACCTGATTGACTTTCTGGGATCACTGTCAGTCAGGCCCTGGATATCACCCAGAAATTCGTGAGTTCTTTTTGGAGTGTGGTCTCCGAGCTCCTGTTGCTTCGTGATCACTACAGAACTCATTCAAATCTTTTCGAGACTCCCGCACTCTCATCAGATTGACACCTAAACGATAAAAAAAATCTTGTTGTTATAGTTTCCAACGTTAATACCAACATTTCTAGAGAAGTGAATTGAATCATAGAACTGTTTCCCGTAGAAATAGTGCCCACGTGACTTTAGTTTGCTCTATCGTAGAAATAATATTAAACAAATAAAGTGCATTAGTAAAAATAGAATGATAAATTGAAATTTAAAAAAAATCGATTGCATAAAAAAATAGAAATGAAATAAACACAGAATAAATTAAAGAAAAACAAAAATAATAATTTCCTAAGAGGCCTCTGAGAATAACGGTAATCTACACATACCTGAAAATATGGGCTTCCTGGCGCCAAAAACGAAACCTTTTCTCAGATCCCGATTGATAACTTCAGTTTGATGACGGCTATTTAACTGGTTCATCTCCACGAAATTGTTGTAAACCTGGGAATAAAAGTCAATTTTGAAAGTATTACTGTCTCTTTTCCGTCATTCATTCTTTTTAACCTGAACAACTAAAAAACAAAAAAAAAAGAAGATAATTAGTGAATGGGAAAGAGAAATACAAGATAAGCATCATAATCGTTCCCAACGCATCCAAAATTTTTGTTCTCTATAAATGCACGAAATTAATTAGATAAATATGGCGACAACGTATCCATCACTTCTGTGTATATGTATTTACTCAACACTTTTGCACAAGTAGAGTGCAGCACAAGGTCATTTTAATTGGTTTTTAAAAGTTTGAATTCATAATGTCCCTTCTGTTAGACCGTTTACGAGACGAAGTTCAACGAACTAGTCTGCCCTACAATTAATTTATATCTAATGTAAACTATTCTAAAATGTTTCAGCACAGTTAAATGAAAACTTCATCCAGGATAAGAAGTCGGGTTTTCGATTAAATTTCATGCCTCGATAACCATTGCACCATGAGCGTATCTTATACATCATCATCATCATCACGTCATGTCGCTAGCACGGATTTCCCAAACTCTCTCTCGCCATTCATTTCTAGCGTCCATGGCTTCTGGCAGGTTTTCTAGACTACAACCTGTGTCCGGATAAAGCTGTTTTAGACATGTTCTAGATGGTTGTTCAACACTTGCTCGTCGGTGTGAAGGGGTCCATAGGAGAACGTGGCATATCGGTTCGTCTTTACTTCTCCAGCAGTATTCCACATGTCTTGTTTGTCTAATTTGGATGTTTGGAAAGATGGAAGATAGGTCGCCGAACAGCTACTGTTTTGTGGAATGTTGCTTCTAGAATTTGTTCAATAAAGCTCGTAGCATTCTTAACTAATTACCGTCAACCTTTATCTGTAGACGCTTAGTCAGCGACAATCCGGTGCATCCATATAGTAGTATGGACAAGAGCACCGTTTGGAAAAAATCGTTTTACTTTATCGGATAAATCTGACTTCCATATGACCGACAACGTTATACACACACACACACACACACATATATATATATATATATATATATATATAATTTTAAATCACAATGTGAGTAAGTCAATTTCGATTGTCGGATGGACAAGATAAGAGAGCAGCCAATAAAACCGTCCGAAGAGGGGCAGAATGGACATTCAGTTTTGGAAAGCTTTTAATTCAATTAATTTAATAGAATACGTCGCTACATGCGTACTTTATTTTTTGTTCTCAACTCATCGAAAAATCGTGGCTAATTTTTTCTCCAGTTTTCACGACAAGAAACAGGTATTCTGTTTGCCAACCTTCGGATTAATGTTTGTCATTGCTATGCTTATGACACCAATTTAGATTGGTGGTTTATCACTGGATTCTGAGTGACAGCAAGTTTACTCTGTTATCCAAGATTCTTCTAAGAATTCTAGCAAAACTTAAAAGGGTTGGTGTCTCAATGGGTTTAATCTTTCTCTGACCTCCAATTTCACCCCTCTCTTTTCAGGCCTTTGAAGACTATTCCAAAGGCACCGATTACAGTAATTACAACCTTCACCTACATGCTCTGCATGTTTTAAGCTCCCTGGCAAGATAAAAGAATCTGGTTATCTTTTTATTTTTTGAATATTCAATGTGGTTCACTGGAACAACAAAATCCGCTAGATGACAACTTGTTTCTTTCTTGTTAATAAACATTAATTCTGATCTACTTTTGGCGATTGAGTAATCCATTTGTGTATCAAAAGGGAATCCAATGAGTCTCATTATCCATGGAAAATTCTGATTTATACAAAAACACATTTATCAGCAAGGTCAAATTTACCTTTTTGCACAGTTCTTTGTGAATCCTATTTCCTATAAATTATTCCTAATTTTTAAATTATTTTGTACAGCATTAACTAATGATTGATTGACAATTTCCTCTCTGTCATCACGCAATCTTCAGTGTATTATCAATTTTTCTTTTATATAGGGAATTATTTTGTATTGCTATTAAAAGAGATTAAGTTTTTATCGCTAGGTTTTCATCTTTATTTTTGGGTAGGTAATCTTGTAAACAATTTCATAGTTGTTTCACTTGAAGTATCCATGCAGTGGTTTTCCTCCATTATTTGTTTTCTAGATTTCCTGTTTTACAGTTTGTCCTTATGTTCTGGTTATGTTGGTATTGGTATTATTGGTTGTTGAAATCAGTCTTTCTCTGCCTGTTTTTATATTTCTGCTGATCCTGACATTGTTACGATCACCCAGAATATTCAGTTGATAATTGCTGTCACTCAAATTGCAGTGAGACACCATTAACTGAAGCTAATGTAAATAAGTTGCAATGGGTAAAAAGACACCAACAAATAGGGAATTACGTCAAGAAGAACTTTACACATTAACCAAGACGATAAAAAAACTTTAAAAAAATACAAGAAGCTTCTTATTGAATTGAAACGCGAAGTAATTGTAACCAAAACATCATACATTCAAACATCACAGAACAAACACTAACACAAGAAGAAAAAAATAAATGCAGAGATTATAAAGAGAATTATTTCTGAAAAGAATACCCCTTCTCCATTTCTCAGGAACATAATCTTGAAAACAGTCAAGGCTGAAACTGAACAAACAAAAATCAAAACAAAAAAAAACAAAACAATTTACACTTATCGCAACGAATTTTTTCACGGAATTAAACAAAATAATCTATGCAGGAGTGAAATTAGTCTGTTATAGAATCGGTGTTCCTTTAAAGAACATGAACAAAAGTTCAAAACCTCTTTGTGGAATTACATTGAAAAAACGGACAAGAAGTCTATGATAACAAACAAAAATTATAATATAGAGGAAAAACACAGGAATATATTTGAATAGAAAGAGAAAACCAACACAATTAAAACAAAAACGTACAACTGTAGGAGATAAATAGAAGGTACTGGGGGAAGAAGGAAGACTAAAAAGATACGGAGAAAGGATCAAACAATAAAAAAAAGGACATTGCGAAACGATTTTAAAAATTCGACCAACAAGTAGTGGGAAAATGCACGATGATATTCCAACAACTAGATGCAAAGGAAGTAAACGCATATTGGAGCAAAATATAGGAGCAAAGATAACATAGCAGAAAAACTAAACGGATAAACAACATGGAAACGAGGTTACAAGGCTTAAAGCGGAAATATACCTGTATTAACTCAGAGCAACACTCAAAGAATAAAGGCAGGACATGACGGCATACATGAATTACACTTCCATACATGACTAACTAGCTATCGAAATGAAGAGATGCTTTAAAGCAACAAACATACCTGAATGGATGACTAAAGAAAAGATGATCCTGATCAAAAAGGTTCGCCAAAAAAGTAATCTCCCGCAACAATTATATGCCTATAACGTGTCTTCCGATGATAAGAAAAATCTTAACAGCTCAAATTTGGGAGGAGATTTACGTTTAAATAGTAAGCCGTAGACTGTTCCCCGAATAACAAAATGTATGCCACAAGAGAACAAGAGAAACTGGGGATCTACTATAAATTGATCAAAATATCATCTTGGAAAGGAAAATGAGACGAAAAAAGTAGCTATAACTTGAATTGGCCAAAATGAAACGCAATGCAATAGGTTTCCGCATAGCTGGATGAGAGAGTCTCTCTAAATGCACAAGATAGCGAACAAAGTCATAAATTTTATAGAGGAAACAATTAGAAACTGGATAGTGAAATTCACAGCAGGAGGAAAAAAGTATACTTGAGGTGAAAATCAAGAGAGGTATATTCCGGGGAGACACAATATCACCATTGCTATTTGTATTTGCGCTGATGTCATTTAATCAAATACTAAAGAAATGCGCTGTTGGATACAAATTTAATGAATCGCAAAAAAAGATTATCCAATTAAGGTACATGAATGACATCAAACTATTTGTGAAAGATGAGAAAGAACTGGAGACCCTAATACAGCTAGAGAGAATATACAGTCATGATATCGGGATGAAAATTGGCTTAGAAAAATGTGCCAAAGCGGAAAACAACAAATGACGGTAGGAATAGAACTACCAAATGTAGAAAAACAAGAACGCTCGGAGAAAAGGAAACTTGCTTGGAATATTGGAAGCAGACACAATCAAAGATGCAGAGATGAAAGAAAAGCTAGTAACTACTAGAAATAACACTATATCGCAGAAACCTGAACAAAGGGATGGACACTTGGGCTGTCCTCCTTGTAAGATACTCGGGAACATTCTTGAAGTGGACGATAGCAGAAAGTTAACAAATTGGCGAGAAAATAAAAAAAAAATCATGATGATACATAAGGTCTTACATCCCAGAGATGATATAATAGACTTCATGTGTCAAGTCGATGCGATGACTCGAAAACTATATGAAAAAAGGGCAAAGAAAAATTAATCTCTCCTGATAACAGCACGAAAAAACGCCATGATGACAAACTACAGTAAACCAAATATAGAAAAGACGCAATATAGTAGTATATCAAGGCCATGTGATTATAGAGATTAAACGATCACTCACATAATTTGAAAATGCAGTAAATTAGGGCAAAAAGTGTATAAGACTAGATAAGACTGGGCGGGAGAGGTGATCCACTATTAAATGTGTAAGTAATTGAAATCTGACCATACTAACAAATCGTATATCCACTGACTATAATCTGTCATAGAGAATAGGGTGCAAAAAGTTCTCTGGGATTTAAGGATACAAACAGATCACCTTATTTAATCCAATCGATAAAACCAAGTGATAGTCATCATCATCATCATCATCATATCGCGCTGGTAGCACGGATATCCCTGACCCTCTCTCGCCACTCCTCCCTATCGTTCATCGCCCTAGGTAGGTCTTCAGGACAACATCCTGTATCCTCACATAGCTGCTGAATGTACGTTCGAGCTGGTCGCCCTGCTTTTGCGCGGCCATGCGTGGGGATCCATAAGAGTACATCTCTTATGAGTTCATCTCTGCTTCTCCAGCAGTGTCCTGCATGTCTGGTTCGGCTAACTTGAAAAGTTTTCATGATAGGGGGCAAGTGGCCGTACAGTTGGTGTCTTGTGGGGTGTTGCTGCCAGGACTTGTTCAGGATTGCACGCAGTATTTTTGTGTAATTGCCATCTAGTTTCTTCTCCAGCCGTTTTGTTAGCGTCCATGTAGTGCATCCATATAGCAGTATCGATGTGACCGCTGCCTGGAAGTAAAAAAAAAAAAAAACTAAGAGGAGAACTTGCCGAATAGTGCAGTCTGCCGAACCGGCAGACCACAGAAAAAAAAATAAAGAGCTTACCAAAATAGAGATAAATACCTTGACCTTGTTAGAGAAGAAACAATCTATGGTCCATGAAGGTAACAGCGATACGATTTATAATTGGTGCCCTTGGAACAATCTACAAAGGATTGATGAAAGGACTGGAACATTTGGATACAAAGGAACAAGAGGAGACACTCAAAACAACAGAATTATTAAGATCGGCCAGAATATTGAGAAGAGTCCTGGAGACTTGAATATATCTGCTGTCCCCCAAACTACCGTAAATAACCATCTGCAAACGCTGGCGTGAAATACTCTCAAAAGATTAAAACCTTAGTAATAATAAATCTCTTCTAATTGCAGCATGAAACAACGCCATAAGGACTATTCATTTCATAGCAATAATAGATAAGACACAAAAGCAAAAGAAGACGTAGATTATGCGCTGATAGAGATGAAACTATCAATCATATAATAAGTGAATGCAGCAAATTAACACAGAAAATGCATAAGACTAAACAAGACCGGATGAATAGAGTGCTCCACAGAGAAAAGTGCAAAAAACTAAAGTTTGGCCATACGAACAAATGGTATACACACTATCCAGAATCTGCACTGGAGCATGAGTCACACAGACTCCTCAAGGATTTTGAGGCACAAACAGATAACTTAAACTCGACTAGACAACCAGAGCTTGTAATAATCAACAACAAAAAAAGAAGAGAACTTGCCGAATTATTGTCTTGGCTGTCACGGCTAACCACAGAGTAAAATTGAAAGAAAACGAAAAGAAGGATAAGTACCCGGTACTTGCTAGAAAATTGAAAAAAACTAAGGGATATGAAAGTGACGTTTGTAATTGTAATTGGTGCTCTGGGTACAGTCATCAAGGAATTGGAACAAGGTTTTGGTATGGTTAGTTTTATAACATATCAACGATTTTAGCTTATTTATTGCCAAAACGATTTTTATACATATCATCATCATCATGTCGTGCTGGTAGCACGGATATCCCTGACCCTCTCGCGCCACTTTTCCCTATCGTTCATCGCCTCAGGAAGGTCTTCTGGACAACATCCCGTATCCTCACATAGTTGCTGAATGTAAGTTCGTGCTGGTCGTCCTGCTTTTGCACGGCCTTGTGTGGGGTCCACGAGAGTACATCACTTATGAGTTCGTCCCTGCTTCTCCTGCAGTGTCCTGCATGTCTAGTTTTCGTGATAGGAGGCAGGTGGCCGTACAGTTGGTGTCTTGTGGGGTGTTGCCGCCAGGACTTGTTCAAGATTGCTCGCAGCATTCTTGTGTAATTGCCGTCTAGCTTCTTCTCCAGCCGTTTTGTAGTGCATCCATATAGCAGTATCGATGTGACCGCTGCCAGGAAGAAACTGCGTTTCATTTTATCGGTTAGGTCTGATTTCTATATAATCGAAAGCCTATTGATAGCTGTCCATGCTTTCGTTAACGTCGTGTCGATGTCCTTTTCGGTTGATGCGACGCTGCTTCCTAGGTAAGTGAATTTGTCTACTAGTTTAAGAGGAGTTGCGTCTAGAGTGGAGATGCCATCCGTTTGATTAGCATAAGTAAATAATATAATTATATTTGATCAATTGATAGAATCCTACCAAGTGCTATCACTCCGGACCAAAGTGTAGCTTGACGCGATGGCAATGAAGGGGTACGCTGCATTCCCTAAAGACCACGTACTATTGGAGCTTAACATCATATTGTTTAACGTTATATCATGGACACCCGTTGAGGAGTCTTTCCTCTCTGCAGAAATGGAGTCGGTGTATTCTGCACCCTCAGCAGACTTGGCCAATTGGAATAAAGAGTGTAGGTTTTGGAAATTAGAGGACGATTGGAGACCATCCCAACAACCGTATTATTGAGATCAGCCAGAATACTGAGAAGAGCTCGGCAGACTTGTGGAGACTTGCTATAACTTAATCTCCATTGAGAAACCACGGCTAATGCTAATATGAAAAACTCGAAAAGAAGTGACAATAATAATATTTTGAAAGTGGGAGGAAAAAGCTTAACTAATGTGAAAATCCAAAGTGTGATCATTCAGGGTGATACTCTATTACCACTTCTATTTTTAAGAGTGATGATGCCTCTTAATCACATACTTAGGAAGACACAAGTGTATACAATACTTATTAAATCGCAGGAAAAATCATCCACCTAAGTAAGATAGATGGACAACAGAGAAGTGTTGGCTATAAATAAGAAAGAACTGGAGACCTTAATACAGGCAGTGAAAAAATACGCTAAAGATATAGGGATGAAAAATATGTCATGGTATTAATAAAAAGCGGAAAACAACATATGATGGAAGGAAAAGAACTACCAATTCAAGAAAAAATCAGATCACCCCAAAAATGGAAACCCACGAAAATTTAGGAATATTGAAAGCAGACAATATTAAACTTGCAAAGATGAACGAAAAATAAACAAAGAATACCTCAGGTGAATGGAAAATTACTTGGAACCAAACTACTTAGCAGATATCTCATCAAAGGGATAAATATCTGGGCTGCCCACCTTGTAAGATACTCACTACTATTCTTCAAGTGATGAACCTAAACAAATGGATCAGAGAACAAGAAAATTAATGACTCTTCATAGAAATGAGGAAGACAGAGTGTATGAGTCAAATAAAGAAGGAAGAAGAGGAATTACCAGCATTCAATACTGCATCGATGCATTGAAGACTACATAAAAAAAAACGCAGTGGATGACTGATTACCATATTTACCAACCCTTCCGCCCGGGCAGGATTTGACACTAGGTTAATTTTTAAGTGGAGTTTAACTGGTTTCAATTCAGAGATTTCTTTCTCCTAGACTAGAACACAGTACGCCCTACAATTTACCCATCGCTGGAGGGAGAATAATTGGATTCGTACCTTTCCCAAGTGTATTAGTACTATGTGAAATGCAACCAGCCTCGTCCAGGATTTGAACTCGTGTCACCGTGTCGATTTCCTACGACGATAACCCTTACACCACGGGCACCTCGTAAAAGGAGGATGACTGATTACAGTCAATGGAAACAGTACAAACAACACAAGCAGCAACATAACAAAAATAACCGTGAAACAAAACAAAAAAACAACTGTATGGACATTTCAAGGGATAAATAAGCGAAATATCACATGAGAAAACTTACACATGGCTGAGAAAGAGAAAACTTAAAGGAGAAATTGAATCACCACTGACAGCAGCAAAAAAAACAAAACAAAACAAAACAAAAAAAAAATACAACCAAAATCAACGCCATTAGAACTAACTACGCCAATGCAAAAATAGACAAGACGCAACATAATAACAGACATAGATTAAGTGGTGATAGAGAGGAAACGATTAATCACAATAAGCGAATGCAGTAAATTAGCACAGAAAATGTATAAGGCTAACTACAAGTGAGTGATCAAGGTGATCCCTTGGGAATTGTGCAAAAACTTTAAGTTTGACCCTACGAACAAATGGTATTTACACATCCCGGAATGTTTCCTGGAAAATGAAACGCACAAAGTTCTCTGTGATTTTAAGATTAAAAGGGTCATCTAATCTCGGCCAGACGACTAGAACTCATGATAGTAAAAAAAGAAAAGAAAAAGAGAACCTGCAGAATAGTGGACTTTACTGTTCCGGCTGACCACAGAGTAAAACCGTAAGATCGAAAAGAGAGATAGATACATAGACCTTGCTGGAGAACTGACTAAAATGTGAAAAATGAAAGTGACGGTGATACCGATTGTAATTGTTGCGCTCGGCACGGATACCAAAGATTTGGTAAAGAAACTCGAGGATTTGAAAATAAGAGGACGAGTTGATACCAACCAAACTACAGCATTGTTGATTTCGTCCAAAATATAAAGAAGAGTCCTGGGAACTTGAAAAGACTTGTTGACCCTCAGAACACTGTAGAAAGCAAACTCTGGTGTGAAAAACTGTCAAAGGATTAAAATGATTATAATAACTGGGCTCAGAAATAGTTCAAGTGAAGAGATGACTCTATGGAATATTTGACCCATGGGGAATTGTTTAAGAAATTGAAATTTGATAATAATAATATTGGTATATGCACAGAAAATCAATCTTAGAAAATGAGACTCATGAAATTCTCTTTAAATTAAGTATAAAAATGAATCACCCAATCCCAATCAGATCAGAACAATTTTTTTTATTACAAAAAATGTACTTATCTTGTGGAGTTTTTTTCTTTTCCAGCGAATCTCAGTGAAAACAAAAGAAACTGAAACAAGATACAACTACTTAGATCTTACCTGAGAGCTAAAAAGCTGCGGGATATCAAGGTGACAGTGATATCAGTTGTAGTTAGCATGCGTGGAACGGTTATCAAATGCTGGGAAGGGAGATCGAAGAAATTCGAAATCAGAGAAAAAATCGAATCCATACAGACAATAATACTCTTAAGATTGGATAGAATACTTAGAAGGGACCTGTAGACTTTTAGAGACTAGCCGTTATTCAGACTCAAGTTAAATATCACTAGTTGATTTATACAGTAAAAAGCGGACAAGGAGTAGAAAAATAATTCATGAAGAACAGACGTTTTTGATCGTCCATCATTGTATATTCATAAATATCACATTTACGTTCAAGGTTGACTTAGAGATAGAAATAAGGAAATAAATATAAATATTCACATTTTTCTTTATATCTTCATAAAAGACATCAGACACAAGCTATTGTGCTACAGTTTTAGTACCTAGTGAACTCACTCATATGTGCTGAAGTAGTTGCAATAAGCCGTTTCTTATCTGAGATATATTCTGGTGAAATTATCTGATCATGGTCATCGCTGATAATACTACCCCGGGCAAAAATTATGTGATTATCTCACTTAGAGTTCGTTCACTCAGATTATTTTAAAATGATGGAGTAAATAATCTAAAACAGATAAGACAGAAAACATTTTAATTTAATAACTAAAAATTCTGGCTTTATAATATATTCTTAAAATAAACTAGATTAAATTATCAAAATTAAAGGTATGTTTTTCTTTTAAGCCATACAAAAAAATAATTGTTGAATAACCCGATTTTGAGAGAAAATATCTTGCAAATGTGTTGTGAAAACAAACACGAACAAAAACCTTGATTTGCAAATCTATCTACAGTCGAAATAAATTTTCTGCAGATATAAAAAATCCATTGGGAATACGTAATTGAACGGAAACATGGCTTCAACAGAAGATCTTTCAATTGGCTCAATGGAATACAATCCACCAGGCAGTGTGTCGAAGGGCATTTTGTTTTGTTGGCTTGGGTTTTATAACATATCAACCATTGTAGGTTATTTAAAGCCAAATCCTCTTTATACATATATGTAAAATATATAAGATTTGGTTTGGTCTGTTTTTATGGTATATCAACCATTGAAGGTTATTTAAAGCTAAATCATCTTTATAAATATATATTAAATATATAAGATTTTGTTCGGCAGTGTTTTTATGATATATCAACCATCGTAGATTATTTAAAGCTAAATTCTCTTTATACATATATATTAAATATGTAAGATTTGGTTTGATTTGTTCTTATGGTATATCAACCATTGTAGGTTATTTAAAGCTAAATCCTCTTAATACATATATATTAAATATATAAGATTTAGTTCGGCAGTGTTTTTAGGGTATATCAAACATTGTAGGTTATTTAAAGCTAAATCCTCTTTATACGTATATATTGAATGTATGATATTTGGTTTGGCAGTGTTTTTATTTACCAAATCAATCATTTTCCGTTATTAATGCCAAATTCTATTCCATATATCAATTAAATATATGTGATGGGTAAACATTGATAACATTTTTAAATGTAGCTGAGCTCATTTTTGCACACGGTCAAATGGTTTCAAGTTTTGGTTCGTAACAATGACAAATTCACATAACTCAATTTTTTGCACTCATTTTAGATGTCAAAGAATTCTATTTGACTAGTAGATAGGAACCTATCAGATGCTACTATTAAAGATCAGAGATCAACTGGGAACACTGGCAATGAAAGGGTACTCCGCATTCTCCAAAGCTCGAGCATTACTTGCTTGGTTTGGTTTGGTTTCCTTGTTAAATAGCATATCAACCTTTGTAGGTTATCTAACTCCAAAGCCATTCTCCTTGAAGAACAGCAGTGTTACTATTTAACCCATAACTGGGAGGATAAGGGTGTCCATTCCTTTCCCAAGGGTATTTGTCCGAAAGTGAACGTAATAGCGCGACTGGGGTACGTATTAGCTAACTACGATTCTGCAGTCCATCGCTTTAACTATTACACCACGAGGACACCCCCAGCATCACTTGTGCCTCACCATCAGTTTGCTTACAGTCATAAATAGGATACTCGTTTAAGGAGTCTTACCTCTGTGTATAGATATGGGATGCAGTCAGTGTGTTCTACAACCACAACCGACTGGGATGTCCTGAAGGACATAGGATTAAAGCCCAAATAAAAACTATAAAATAACGTGTCACACAATATATGGGAACCATGTGACAGCTAATAACTCTGTTACTATTAATGTTGAGCTATTTTTTGTTTCAGATTTGAAAATAGTATACAATAACAACAAATTAATCATCAATCACAATGCCTTGGAGCAAAGTTAAAAACATTTCGTCATTACTAATTTAGATAGTTTGGTTTGGTTTCTTTGTTTAATGGCATATCAACTCTTTTTAGGTTATTTAATACCAAAGCCATTCTCCTAGAAGAACAGTAGTGGTACTATTTAACCCATAGCTGGGAGGATAAGGGGGTTCATACCTTTCCCAAGGGTATTTGTCCGAAAGTGAACGCAATAGCACGACTGGAGTACGAACTCGCGTACTACGATTCCGCAGTCCATCGCTTTAACCATTACACCACGAGGACACCCCCACTAATTTAGAAACAAAATCATTCAAAACTTCTCAAAATAGATATAATAAGAATTTAAAAAAACATTGATTTGATGTCTTTAACTCAAAAGATGCATTTTTACAGGACGTGTTCAAAGTAATTGTCATTGCGCTTATCTCAGTTATAAATCATTATCATATCAATGGTTTGGAGGTGCCCGTGGTGTAGTCGTTATCGTCGTAGGAAATTGACACGGTGACACGAGTTCAAATCCTGGACGAGACTGATTGCATTTCACATTGCACTAATACCCTTGGGGAAGGTATGAATCCAATTATTCTCCCTCCAGCTATGGGTAAATAGTAGGACAGACTAGGTTCTTCAGCCTTGGTCAGGCAACTAGTCTAGGGGAAGGAAAACTCTGAATTCAAACCTGTTAAACTCCGCTTAAAAATTGACCTTGTGTCATATCCTGGCCGAGCGGAGGGGTTGGTAAATAGTATCATATCAATGGTTAGCATTTATTTTGAGAAACCATGTACATACAAAACATTAGAGGATGTGAGCCAAATATAAACGATCTTGGCGTGTAGAAAATTAAATGAAAGTGACATTCATTGTTTTGGCCAAGGTTATGATGCTGAAATCTTTGTCTGGTGGCGTTCAAATGAAGCATTTAAAGATGCCTACTTTTAAAAATTTAGAAAATTGCTTAATCTTTGATTCTATGAGCTTGTATATCCTTTAAATGACCTGTTTGAAGAGGAAAATCATTACCACAACACTCAATTCATAGTTGTACTCCGTAATCCTGGAGATTTTTCTTGTTCCATCAATAGAATATTAGTTTTGTAATGTCGAACCTTTTTTTAAGACGTTAGTATATCTTGTCTCAGAACGAAGGGGATAAAACTATTTCTTCAGGAAAAGCATATACAACCAATAACATAATGAATAGTCAAGATTATTATCCAAGAGAAAATTTACTGCTGATTTTTTTTTTCAGTTAAGCTTTTGGAATTTTTCATTGACTTTTCAAGCCACTTGGAATTCGTGTCGGGTTGTTAAAGATACTTCCTGGAGAAACATAATCCCTCGCCTGAAAAATAATCCTGGCGCCTGAAACGAACCTGAAAGAGAATACTGAGGACCACACAAGGAGTGGTATGTTTCCACTTTCGCACATCACATTAACCCGACCTTTTGTATTATATCAACACAGTGCCCGTGGTGTACTAGTTATCGTCGTAGGAAATGGACACGGCGACACGATCGCATTTCACATAGCCCTAATACCCTTTGGAAAGGTATGAATTCAATTATTCTCCCTGCAGCTATGGGTAAATAGTAGGGCATACAGGGTTCTTCAGCCCTGTCAAGGCAACTAGTCTAGAAGAAGGAAAAATCTGAATTCAAACCTGTTAAACTCCGCTTAAAAATTGACCTAGTGTTATATCCTGCCCGAGCGGATGGGTTGGTAAATATGATTTTAATAACACAGTGAGAGTTTGTTGAAAACTTATTTTTTGTTCTTCGATGAATTCTAACTCATCTTTTCGAATTATTTGGTATTCGTGTTGGATGGTTCAGATATGAGCGGTTCAGTTCTTTCCCCCGTCGAGTAAACGTAATGAGAGGTGTATTTAATGGTTGGGTTCCAAACGCGTCACAAAAGGGAATGCCGACGGATCTAAATTATTTTTGGATCCATCGTCACGAGAGGCTTCTCTTCCTGCGGTGCATCTCACTCAAAATTGACTTTGTGCGCAGTTTATATATCATTTTGAGGTATTTGATGACCCCTTACGCGTCCTCCTTTTGATGCCACCTGGCTTTTATATCATGCGATTCGAAAGCCAAAGCTACTCAGTTTCATTGGGCTTCTGCCCGACAGTCATCACCTGCCACCTCGTCTACCATGAGTAAGGGCTGATTTTATTGGAAGATACCTGAGGCATCCTAATTTACAAATGATGATACAACTGTAGCGATTTTGACACCTCCTGGGAGACTTTTTTTATACGGGGCCTCCATACTAAATTGACCTTACGTTGGACCCAACATCACGGACATTTGTAAGATTGCCTGTTTAGTATGTCTCATTTTAGCAGTTGTTTTAAAATAGCATAGACGAAATGGATATTACTACGTATTACTTTTCATCAAACACTAATGCATTGAATCTCTAACTAAAAACGTATATATATATATATATATATATATATATAAGGGTTGTACTTATTTCCGTTACTACCAGCTATTCATATGTACATGATATATATATATGTAGACCATTACCTAACTTTAGAAAAGTAAAAACAAGCAGATGTTCTCAAAATGTTCACCTTTCTTTGAATTCACGACAATCTTTGATCACACCGTGACTAAATGCATGTGTCTATTATACGTATACGAATCTATGGTCTTATATGCGCTTATATTGCGTCAAAATAAGAAAACTAAAATAAAGATTAAGTTGTAAGTTTCAAGTAAATGTAAGTTTGATGCCGATTTCCTGTTCATGATAATCCTGTTCGTGCGAAATTCAGGAAATAAATTAAGACCTAGATGATCTTTAGAATTTTAACAGACAGAATGAAAAAAAAAGTCGATCTAAAAAGAAACCCAAAGGCAAATTGTGATGCACTTCACCAGGCGCCTACCATAGAGCTACTTATACAATGGCTTGTAGCATAAGTATATATAATTTCCAATTTCCTGGCTGATACAAATCAGTAGCATCTTTATGATTTGAAGACTATTCTTCCAAAAGGGAAAATCATTTCCCCAGGTGACAGCCTCAGACAAACAGGCAATGTTGTTTTTGGTTAAGAACTCGTTTAGGGTGGCTGTTTATATTAAGTGCCAATATTGTTAATGATTTAAATGACGGTTTACTCGGCTCCACTGAATATCACTTGAGGGAAGTCCCCGAGACGTTGTGGCTAATGTGCTGAACAGTGATATGGTAGTGAACGAGTTCGAACTCTAGTCGTACTACAACGTTTATTTTCGGACGAATACCCCTGGGAAAAGTATGAATCCCTTATTCCTGAAGTTGGGGGATTAATAGTACTACTCTTATTCTTTTGAAAGGATGGATTAGTAATTGCTTCATTGTTCTTTGTTTAATAACATATCAACTTTCTTATGTAATTACCTAAGAAAGTTGATATGTCATTAAACAAAGCAACAACGAAGTAACCTATTTATTTGTCTATGTATTTATGCAGGTCTATTTTTATCTGTCTATTAATTTCTTTCTTTCTGTCAAGTAATTCTAACCAAAGAGAGATCTATTCTAGATTGGTGTATACGAGGTGTAATACAGTATCGATGGTCAAAATATATTTCTTTCTTTTTTGTTAATTAAGAATTTTTGGATTTAAATAAAACTGTGAAGAGTTGTAACCCATAAAATAAAGTGATGACCGATGTATTTTTTTCATGTTCCCAAGTCATTGGACGGCAAACTTATGTTCCTCTTAATTTAATCAGGGAAGGAAGACTTTATTTTCTGTTTTTAAATAATAGAAAAATCATAGAGGACTCCATTAAAAAAATATTGTAAAAATCTTCTCTCATGTTTAATCATTTTAGACCCGCAGTGATCCTTTATATAGGCCACAGTGTTCTCTCAGATATAAATTTATCCAACAGTTTCTGTGTTTAATGGTATATTAAACTTTGTAGGTGTTGTATAGTGGCAAGGAAGAGATATACAGTGAAATAAAGAGTTAATTGCTTTTTAATTAAGAGGTACAGTTCAATAAATAAGTTTCGCACTGTGGGTTTTACGTCCGCTCTTATACCACCTCGATACTGAAAGACATCGTGATACGAGTCACTATACAACAGTGGGTTTATTAATATTAAAGCCATCCTGGTAGAAGGAGAGAATTAGTACTTCTTAACTTTTAGCTGGAGGTATAAAGAGTTTCACAAATTTCCCAAGGAAAGGAAACACATAGCTCGAAGCTAAAACTCGATAGTGTTGTGGTTAACCATATTTACCCAACCCCTCCACTCGGGCAGGATATGACACAAGGTCAATTTTTAAGCGGAGTTTCAATTCAGTGTTTTCCTTCTCCTAGACTAGTTGCCTGACCAAGGCTGAAGAACTCAGTCTACCCTACTATGTATCCGTAGCTGGAGGGAGAATAATTGGATTCATACCTTTCCCAAGGGTACTAGTGCTATGTGAAATGCAAACAGTTTCGTCGAGGATTTGAACTCGTGTCGCCGTGTTCATTCCCTACGACGATAACCATTACACCACGGGTACCTCCATAGCGTTGTGGTTAACTTCTTAAACTGTGACATCATAGTAATTGTGTAACTTGTGTCAGAAAGGTTGGATATCTGGCATGGATACTCTGATCATTATGTATACATTATTATGTTCATAAAAACAATCAGACTTTTAATAATATACATTTTGTCGGAAAGAGTGATTGGTTCCTGATTAGGAAGGATAGTTTGGTTTGGTTTTACTGTTTCTTGAAATATCAACCATCGCGGGTTATTTAACTCGAAGCAGGTTGGATAAGGAGATTCATAACTTTCCAAGGGAATAATTCGATCGTAAGCAAAGCAGCACGGGGTTGAGGTTGGTCTAGGTGTAGTTGCTAACATGCTGACAAAGATAATCAACCTGATGCTCAAGTATAAAACTGATATCGTCGTACCTACAAAAAAGTAACATGATAATATAGATTCGCAGAAAGCGTAATTAATTCTAAGTAGAAAAGCCGGAGATCGACCATAGATACTACAATCCTTCTTACAGTCATGCAAATTAATAAGCCCGAATGATAGTGCGGATAATAGAAGAAAAAAGTAAAGCAAAAATAAATCAAGAGGAGTTATTTAAACAAGGAAGTATATCTATTTCGGTTTATTCAATGGCATATCAACCGCCATGGGTTGTATAATACCAAAGCCATCCTAATAACAGAACAGTAATACAACTACTTAAATAATAGCTGGTGGGATAAAGGCGTTGATACATTTTTCAAAGGTATTAATCCAAAAGCGAAAGTAAGGTTGCGACTGGAGTACGAATTCTCTTTCTAAAATATCCCAGTTGAGCATGCCAGCCTCTACTTTACGACCACTTCCTCTATTTATTCTATATTCTTAATTATGAACTAACATTGATAACTTTATTTAAATTTTGAAATAATTTCTACTTTTTCAAGTCTCTTTCGACATTCCATTCCTTCCTTTTACATCAGTTATAACGTTTATTATATAGAGGGAAGTATTTCATTTATATCGAAATTCTAGTTTATGGATGTTCGGGATGTCGTTCGTTTCTTCGTTCAGAAATATATCTTGTAGAAGAGTAAAAGTAGGGAAGGACAGCATGGAAAATCCATGTGAAAAGGTCAGTCTACTGGCGACTTGTCGAAGTGACCGTCATTCATAGTTAAAACTCTTGCGAGATGAGTTCTTACTCTATTGTTTTGGTCATTGCTTTCCCCTGGGTCAAATCAGCCTTTCTTTATATCAGGAATGGCTCTGACTGGGCTTTTTAAAAGTCGTTACGTTGGTTTCTGATTAGTCGGAAAATATTTTGACCCTTTATTTTTCTGCTTTGTATCTCCCAGAAGTTGGTGGGGGGAACCGCTTGAAATTTGGTAAATCTTTGTCATATTTGCAGTGACCTGTCGAAGTGAAAAAAGTTCAGACAGTTTACAACTACAGCTTTTTATATCTTTTCACAGCAGAAACAATTTGAAAATAAGTTTATGGTGTTAAATATTCCTATCTAGAATAAAAAAAAGATCTACCTGACTCATTGACAGAATTGTGACAAATACTAATACTACTAAAGGTGGATCTTGGAGTAATGCCTATAAAGGCACGACGGTACACTCCCTAGAGTACCAAAACGACAGCACATCTTTTGATGCAGTTTCATGTCAAAAGTAGAATTCCCTTCAGGGATATCACATATGACCAAAGAATGCAGTGAGTATAATCTAATCCCCACATACTGGACTGCTGAGATTATTGTTAATCAATAATCTAAAAGTTTTATTATCCCAAAAGTGTTATATTTGAATATTGCACAGATATGTGAAACAAATAACATTTCAATATCATTATACAAGTAGTTGAAAAGATATTTAAAAAATTGATCATTAAAACATTGCAAACTTAAACAAAACAAAACCCTTTTGAAATCTCTTATCCGCTAGGATTGTAGATTGTAGCGACTGCAAGAGTCCCCCGTGAGTGTCCTGGGTGTGTCGTTTATCCATCAGAATGTGAGCCTCCATTCAGTGGAGATCATGGAAATATTGAGTACTTTTCATTGCTATTACTTCCAGTTCCCCACTGACCCGGAGTATTAGCACCTCATAAGGTCCTACCTATGGGTTCAATAAAACTGTTTGACATTTAATCTGTGTGTACACAGATGCTTCTCGTTAAACCGAATTGTTTGAAACAGAACCGTTTGACCATTTAACGTTTTATAAACAAATGACTGTTTAATCTAATTGTTAGAAATACATAGCAATACTTGAGACTCTAATGCGTCTGACTAAATTGAATTATTGGTATTACGTTTCAGTATTTGGAACTATTTGACTGTGTGCAAATAAATGGGCAGTGGTAAATAGAATACCTACAGTTAAATTGGAATAAAATTAATCACTTCCCTATGTTCAAACAAATGATTAATATGGAATAGAATTATTAGTGTTTGATAGCAATGATTTAAACAAGTTAACTATAGAAACAATACCAAAACTCGTGTGCGAACAAATTAGTTTTAACTCATTTAACAATGAAAATATCAAGAAACTATCAGCGCAAACTAATGACTGATGTTAAAATCTGACTGTTATTTATCAATACTTGAAATCATTTAACTGTGTGCTAATTAAAGTTGTTTAGACTCGTTTCAAAATGCTATCATCTAAATGTGTTTATAAATCATATATTGATATATATGTATAACAAAAATTGGGTATTAAAAAACCTAAAATAGTTGATATGCCATAAGACTCAACCAAATCAAATCTTATATATTTAGTAATATCCGATACGGTAGACGAATCTTCCAAACATCAAAGTGTATTTGTAATTAAATAATCTACAGGGGTTGATATGCCATAAAATTCAAGCAAATCAAATCTTATATATATATATATATATATATATATATATATATAAAGACAATTTGTCATTAAATAATCTACAATGGTTAATATGCCATGAAACCCAAACAAATCAAATCTTTTATATTTAGTATATGTGTACATAGAGGATTTGTAATTAAATAATCTACAGTGATTGATATGCCATAAAATTCAACCAAATCAAATCTTATATATATATATATATATATAATTTGTCAGTAAATAATCTACAATGGTTAATATGCCAAAAAACTCAACCAAATCAAATCTTATATATTTATTATATATGTACAAAGAGAATTGGTCATTAAATAATCTCCAATGGTTGATATGCCATAAAAATCAGCCAAACCAAACCAACTAAAATCTTTAACTGAAAGCTAGTTATTAAAAATCGTATTTTATCAATCTGATTTGGCATGTTTTTTTCTCAATATACAGTTTGTATCAAGAGCATTTGTGTTCCTATGATGAGATCTAATGTTAATGGAGCTATTGATGATGATATATATATATATATATATATATATATATATATATATATATATATATATAGTTTTATTAATGCTGTTTTTATGTAAAAAGACTCTATTGATCAGTTTTTGCCTGCTTCCTATTTAAATTTCATAGCAGTTTGAACATTTGATTTTGTAGACACCATTTTTGGAATTTCAACAACGAGTCAAATGTAGAAGTTCTTGGTATTTGACTCTCAGGAATCTCTACGTTTGGCTCTTGGTTTACTTAGTATACATTCAGCTGCAGCTTCTAAGTAAGGGGTACAAGGTTTTCGTGTTTGTCATTTGCAGTAAGTCTCTTTGGTGTCTCCTGAAGAGAATCAAACTTGTTTCTTACAGTTACTGAATAGTCATTATATACATTTGCTTGTCATAATGTTTGTAAACCTGTACATATATATATATATATATGTGTGTGTGTGTGTGTGTGTGTGTGTGTGTGTGTCATTTATAGAATTCAATAATGAAGTGTTTGGTACCAATTATAACTGCCTTGACTGTATGATATTCCAATAGAAACTATGAAATTCTTCTATCTTTGGTTTTTCAGGAAATCTGTGAGATACGGTTTCGAATTTCTTAAAAGCATTTATTAGAGGCTGATAATAATCGGCTCAAACTAGAAATCGAACTCGTATCGTAAATTCCGAAAACAGAATGTATAACCACAAGGCCACTACGCGGTCCAAAAGACATGAATAAATAACCTCATAAATTCTTGTTATCTCTCGCTATGTTCCAACACGTCCAGCTAATATGGTCACTGTAAAATCACCAGACATCTGAAGATCGATATATTGATTATTTGCTTGAATCGATCCTATTGTTTGTTCGACTGGACAGGTTATTTCTAGTTCACATCTGCTCATTGTAGTTTTCTTTTGTCGAGTCATTAAAGCGGACAAATTATTCCAAGATTTTAACTAAAATTCCGGGTAAATTTGTCCGGGCCTGACTGACTCAGGGTAATTGCGTTCAATTTTTTTTAGCTCCATGTTTTTTTTTTCTTTGCTTTTTCTTTTACTTTGCTTTTTTTTTCTTGCAAATTAATTCTTTCGTTGTTTTTTCCGAATCTTTCATCCAGTCATTTGCAACACAAGACAAATGACCATTGTTTTCACCTCCAGGCCTCTTTGATTAAGAATAAGTATTTCTTCGGCTCACGTACATTTCCCCTCAAACTGAACATCGACAAAGATGAGTAAAAAGTTTTGCAATATTTTGGTTTCACATTTGCTTCGTTCTTCATTATAACAAAAGCCACCTTGCATTCAAAGTAGAGGTCATCATCTGAAACTACATTCTGGTATTGTTTCGCTAAATCTATGTCCAGTCTATATGTTGGGTATGATATTAGTTAGATTCCCTCAGATAAATAAAGTTTATTTTGGGTCATTCGGATAGCATAAGTTCCAGCGTTATCTTTCTGTAGAAGAGCTAGTTTTCTTTTTATCAACGTATTTTTACCTGGTAATGGAATACATCAGCTCCAGCTAATCTGGGTAAAAAGATTGGCTTCACTGGATCGACTACTCGGAAAAAAAAGCTCATTGGAATTATCCCCACATAATTCCACCCGACGCAAAGTATCACGTTGTGTTCGAAAAGCAAAAGTTGCAAAATGCTTGATTCGCTAAAGAAGGGTTTACTTTCCTAGAAAGGCATTTCAGTCAAAATCTTCCAGTTGTTTCTTCATTCTAAGTAAGTAAATTTAGTGACCGTAGTCGAGGGTAACTCAAAGTCTCCCTTTTCAATATCTACTACACCAAAGTGTAGGGAAGGGCACTACTCCTTTTCCCTCGATTGTTTCACTTTTCCCTTGATCCATACTTTATAATTCTGAGTGTTGAGCAAGGAGGCATCAAGTCTTTGTTATGACTCGATCTGGGATAAAACTCCGGCTCCCAGGCCATCAGGAAATATTCAAACCATTGTGCCAATGGGCCAGTCTGTGTATCTAATAAAACCAAATTCTCCATTTGGCAAATAGAATAAAAATTTCAGCTTAATATATTCATTCAACAGTTCCATTTTAAGCGGAGTAACAGCTGTTTAAACGTAGAGTTTTTCTTCATCAAGACTAAAAACAACCCTCTGAGCACTTGAGTTTTAAGAAAGATTTCTAAAATCTGAATCCAATGCTTTTATAGTAAGTTATAAGAAAGAGGATCAGTAGTTGCAATCAACTCTAAGTGAGAAGCAGAGATAATAACGATAATGGTTATAATCGGTGCGCTAGGAACAGACCCCAAAAGCTCGGTAAAGGGACAGAAAAATTTCGAGATTGGAGGACGAACAGAGACAATCCAAATTACAGGAATAATAAGATCGGCCAGCATACTAAGAAAAACTCTGAAAACCCGAAGAGACTCCAGTGAAAGACAATCAGCTAATGTTGGTGTGAAAAAATTTAATAATAATAATAATAATAATAATAATAATAATAATAATAAATGACACCTTATAACTACCAACGTGCCAATAATTGAAGAAGCCCTCAGAATATTCAAGAAAGGGACATATAAATACATCAAGATACCTAGCGGGCCTAGCTTACATGAAATTTTAAAAATGCATCAGTAGAACTGTTCATGCCCTTTATTGAGTACTCTCGATGAGAATGAAGATAAGGCAACAAAAACATTATTTCTAGAATTCATAAATCAATACCATACCTCACCCAAGGTCTTAGGTAAAGAAACCCTGAAATATTATAAGAAATCGTAAGTAAAGCTGAAACTTTCTGAATAATAATAATAATAATAATAATAGGTGCCCTCGAAACAATCTCCAAAGATTTGATAAAAGGACCGGAAGACGTAAAAATCAGAGGACAAGGAGAAATCATATAGACGACAGCATTATTGATATTGGCCAGTGTTGTATAGTGGCTCGTACCATGTGACTTCCAGTATCGCAGAAGTATAAAAGACGCCGTGTTTCTAGTGCACAGCAGACAGAAGTAGAGAGAAGCAGAAGATGAAGATGAAGACAGCTATGAAAGGAAGTCGGTCAGTAGTAAGACCAACTTCGCGCATGACACCAACAGTGCGAGACTTATAATACTTGCCGTACTGTAACACTTAAATTTATAAACAATTAACTTTATTTCACTGTGTATCTTTTCCTTACCACCATACAACATCCAGAATACAAAGTAGATTCCTTGCATCACGAGAAGACTTGTTGTCATTTGAACACCAGTAAAAGACAATCAGCTTACGCTAATATAAAAAAAAACTTTCAAAGTGTAACAATAATCTGGACGAGATAGGAGCACAGAATATGAGTAAGAGAACGCGATAATTTATCTCAATTCGGAAAGCTCTACATGAGATAATGTTTGTATTTATCCAGCCGCACTGTCTCATATTGGATGATACATATAGTCAAATTTTAAGCAGCATACACTTGGTTTGATTTCATAATTAGTTCTTTCTTCAATACCGTTGGTAATAACAAAGTTAAAGAAGCCAGTCAGCCTTATTATTTACCGACAAATAAAAGGAGAAAACAAATTCGTCACTTCCTCAAGCGTATTATTTGTCTAAATTTCTAAGATAAAGCTTGATAATTCTTATTACTTAGGATATTTGGATTATTGATTTCATCTGTACTTATAATCACATCGTTTCAGCCGATAAATCCTTTTGCCTTCTTCAGGTGTATCATTTTGAACTCGAGAGTCAACTCAAAATCTCGAACTGAACTCTTTATTTGAACCACAGAGGTAGACTATTCTAATTCTGTTAACCATCACTGGATAGAAGTGTTAAGTTATAGTATGTATTCATTGTTATTCTTAACTGTTGTTGAGATTGATCAAGCAAACTCCAGATGATTTCACTCAGAAGCACGTTCCAACCAAACCCCTTATCCACTCCACCATGTGTCCTTGTCAAACGATTCACAGTGATTTTTTTAGGAATTAGAAACCTAATGTCTCCCTCAACTCATTTCATATTCCTCTCTACGATCTTCTCCTATGTTTTTATACCATTGCTCATATAGCAATTTTTCCCAAGGGTATTAGCACGTAGTTAAACCCACAGATCCATCAACGATTTAAAATCTGGTCACTGATTCTATTTCTTTCAACCAAATCTGATATGATAGAAGAATGCCCCAAACATCATCTAAGGAAGATATTTGGTTTGGTTAGGTTGGATTTTATGGCATATCAACTATTGTAGTTTATTTAATGCCAAATCTTGTTTATACCTATACATTGAATACATATATTTTGTCAACACATTTTGATGATAACATTTTTTAATGAATTTTTTTAATTTTTTGGCAAACAGTTTTAATTGGCTTCAAGACTTTCACACACAAATAATTCGATTCACAACTTATCGTTTGTTTACACATAGTTTAGTGGTTTCTATTTTTGCCATCTAACACTAATAAATCTATTAAACATTAAGGATTTATTCGCAGATAGTGACATAAATAAAGTATTATTACTAATACTAACAATTTAATTCAACATTATTCATTTGTTACATAGTTTCAACTAATCTGCACACAGGTAAATATTATGAAATGTTACACTCTAATAGATTTTTTTGCGCACAGTTAAAATGTTCGAATTATTGCTATATATCATTATTAAACAGTCCTTAGTTTAAATGGTAAGACAGTTTTATTTTTATCATTCAATTTGATTAATTTGTTTGCACACAGTTTAAATATCAAATAGTTCTATTTGACACACAGATTAGAGCCTATCAGACTACTACTATTGTATTTTGACCTTCGACCCGGGAAAATATGCCATTTCAAAGTGATGCACCGGAAGGAAGTGACACATCCCAATGGTCAGTAATCGAAAGAAATCGGGTTGGCGGGATTTGGCTGATGAAATGGGACAAGGTAAAAAAATCTAGTACACTCATAGACTGATGCACCGGAAGAAAGTGACCTGTGAACTGCATGACAGTTATTTCCGCTTGATGACAATAAAACATGCCATTAAAAAGATTGAGTGGGCGATTGAGTGGGCGTTGAACTAATGTATAACTCAGTCAAGACAAGAAGTTAGAGATCACTTGGAGTTATAGAGACGAGATGTGGTAGGGAAAGCCTCACCAGGCCGAAAGGGCCTTCGGGGCCCCCGATTGAGTTGGGGTCCAGAGAAGTGGCTGACAAGATGTGGTAGAGAAAGCCAGCACTCAGCAGAAAGCTGAGCCCCCGTGCCTCCGGTTGAGCAGCTCTGGAGAACGAGAAAGACTCAACGCTGACGGCCATAAGAGTTGGGGTCAATATTTTGCTGTTCTGTTCGGTCTTCAACTCCCTCTCACCATAAAACCGTAAGTAACCCTTTTCGGACCTTTACAATAAAGTGAGAGGTACATATTTTTCTAAAGAAGTCTTCACTCATCCTTTATCATTATGTCACTGTAAATTATATGCATGTGTATATGCATTTGACTACATAACACTACTTCCCGTTAGAGTAAACCTGGAAAAAAGGCAATAAATGGGTACTCCATATTCCCCGAAGCTCAAAGTGTGGAGCCTTAACATTAGATGGTTTAATGTCATATTCAGAACACTCGTTGATGGGAAGCGATCTTCTTCTAAAGAGATTAAGTTGGTGTATTCTAAAGCCATAGTCGACTGGGCTATCCCAGTTCGTAGGAGAAAACACATTCATTTTTTCACCACGTGTATTAGAAATAGTTAAATGCAAACTGATTTTCTACGATTTGAACTCTGGTCACCGATTCGAATTCTTCTAGAAATATTCAATACGGTAGACGAATCTTCCAAACATAAATGAGAATGTTGTGAGTCTATAAATCAATTTTATTAGCACCTAAAACATTGCAGAAAACAGACTCTATGAATCCAGAACAAATCATTGATATGATTGTAAGACCTTAGCTCTGGATTATTTCTTATTTTCCAATCAGTTGAAGTTCAAGGCTAGACTGAACTCTGTTGGCTTAAATATAACAAAAATAATCTAGGGTATGGGAAAACCAAAAACATTGAATTTAATGATAGTGGCCTTGGATTTTAAAAACAACTGTTATAAAACTAATTGGTACTGGAACAGCACTCTCGTCGTTGATGTGTTATAGCAGCGGTCCTATACTCAAAACAGAACCCAGGATCACTCTACCTCCAAACAGATTATGCTCGTCTAGTAAAATACCTTTCATACACATCTTCATATCAGATTTGGCTTCTAGCAGAAATGTATACAAAGAATTATGGATTCTCAAATCTATGGCAGAGGTAGGTTACTCTTTTCTAGAAATGAGAATCATAAGACATGGTTCATCATATGGCAAGCCACGATGCTAAAAAAATTCAAAGTATTCTTGGGTAATGTTTTCTCAAACATTTTCGTTACGGATGAACATAAGCTTAACCATTTACCTTAGAAATAGGGGAAAGTTAATTTGTTTTCTCCTCAGTAAGAAGACATTTCACATAAAATAATCATGACTGTCCTAGATTAATCTCCAAGAGTAATTAACTCACAAAAACTTTTTACGTCAACGACACAAGAAGGTTATTATTTCATCATTTTTTGTAAAAAATTATCCAGAGTGACCCAAAACTTGCGAATGTTTCTCTGTCTTGAGTTCGGACAAAAAAACTATACTAAAATTCTAGAAGCTACCGTAATCAATGAACAGTTTGAAACTGTTTGTGTAAACAGAGAATTAATATTGAATATAATTATTAGTGTTATTAGCAATGCTTGAAAGGACTTGACTATTAACGAACAAATCATCATTATTGAATATACTAATTGATATTTGATATCAATACTTCACCATCATAAAATAGCGGAGACAGTACGGATTTCTCTCCCCCCCTCTCTCTCTCTGTCTCTGTCTCTGTCTCATTCTTTCTTTCAATCTCTCTCTCTCTCTCTCTCTATCCGTCCTAATCATCCATTGCTTCTGGTAGGTCTTCCAATCTACAAGGTTCATTAAATGTTTCCAGACATTTTTTGTATGGACACTTTTATTGATAATACACACATGAAACTCAAGGGTTCTTCGAAGTAATCTCCTCCGGCTGCAATGCACTTGTTGGAGCCGTTCCAACAACTTCTAGAAGGCCCCACGGAAGTCCTCTTGTGTGAGCGTGTCAATGACCTTCGCCAAAGCTTCTTTCATCTCCTCAATTGTCTCATAGCGACAGCCTCTGAGCTTAGGGAATAACCAAAATTCACAGGGAGCAAGGTGTGGACGATAGGGAGGACGAGAAACTGTCTTGATGCCCTTCTTGGTGAAATAGTCTGTGACAAGGAGGGAGTTGGGGACTGGTGCATTGTCCTGGTGGAAATACCACTGACCCGATTTGAAGAGTGCTTGCCTCTTTTGAGGGAACCTCTTCCTGAACTCCCTTAAAACCTCAACATAGTATTCCTTCTTGACTGTCTGTCCAAAGGGAGCCCAGTGCATGTAGATTGTGTCGGGGCTGTCAAAAAGAAGGATCATCAAAAGTCTGTGGGTGGATTTTCTCAGTCTGGCCTTCTTGGGTCTGGGAGAGCCAGCATATTTCCACTGGGAACTCTGTCTCTTGGGTCTGGGTCATAACAGTAGATCCAGCTTTCATTGCAGGTCACCAGAGCATGAAGAACTGCGGGATCTGAATTTATCAGCTCGACCATCTCCCTGCTGTCATGACAACGTCTTTCCTTCTGATCTTCTCTGAACGCCTTTGGGACAATCTTCGCGCAAATCTTCCGCATCTTCAGTTCCTCGCGAATAATTGTGTGTACATTTCCCACACTGACATCAAACTGTGCACTTATTGTCTCTATCGACACACGACTGTCCTTATCCATGAAATTCTTTTTTTGGCCAATCAACTCTGGTGTTCTGACGTCCTTACTCCTGCCACACTTCTCGTCATCCTTCACAGGCTCCCTGCCTTCCTTGAATCTCTTATGCCACTCAAAAACTGATGCTCGATTCATGCAAGATACTCCAAAAGCAGTCAGAAGTATTCCATACGTTTCTGTGGCATGTTTTCCAAGTTTAAAACATAATTTTATTGCATATTGTTTTTCTAAAGTGTCCTCGCGTCCATATTGCATTTTTGAAATTCACCAGCTGTGACAATCAGGTTTTAGTAGGGTGTATTCCAATTGCTGCTGTAGCTGCTCATTTAAAGCTGAAATCATAAAAATTGTTCAGCCATCTCATAAGTGGTATTGCAATAACATATTAAATTTTCAATTGTCTACGCCAATTCTAAATTCCTTTACAAAAAAGTCTGGAAACTTATTGATGGTCCCTCGTACGTATTCCCATTTCTGTTTAACGATTTATGTAAAAAGAGTTAACTTTGGTCTTTGCCTATTTGTGCATTCATGTTTCAACCGATGAGTGGAATGTTGTGTTTGGGAATTTGTTAGAATTTAATTCCCGATGACGGAGAAGTGTGGTGAAGTTTTGGTGTTTATGTTAGCTGATTATTGAAAAGTAAACAAAGTAAACGAATTAAAACTACGTATATAAAAAAAACAACATTCAAAATAAAGGAGTACAATTGAAAATAAATTTGTATATCAACAAATACATAAAAAGGAAACATCACAAAACATTACGAATATTCTAATATAGTTTGTTAAATATTCCTCTGTGTATGTGCGCGTGTGTATGTAACTAACACGAATATAATGGTGAATGACTAAATATTAGAAGATTCCTGTAGATTATAAAATGTATGTTGACAAAGTATTTCATGCAAGGTATCAATTTACTGAAATATAGTAATGTATTTTTAGGAGGAACGTGTCTTCTCCCATGTTGGTTGTTTGTCTCTTTCGGGATTTCATGAAATTTCTGAGTCTGTGTTTGAGACTGGAACAAGTCTAACAGAAAAGGCAGAAAAGGAAAGAAAATGGTTGCAGAATCATACGCACCCATGTTACGTGTATTGAGTAGTGTCTTACTAACTGGTTATGTCAAGCTGTTTCTGGAAGTGGAAATGTGTGAAAGAGAGAGAGTTCTTGAAAAACGAGAGTATATATTAGAAATCCATGTCATGTGGTCGGCTCCAAGTACGCGGGATAAAATCAAATGTATGGACGTAGTTGTGAGCACAAATCACGTGAATTTACTGACAAATAGGTTCTGGAGACTGATTAGTGTACCATCTTTGTTTTTGGAACAAGCGGTATCAGGGTCATTTTAAAATATAGGAGTGTAAATCCTATAGGAGCATTCCAACGCCTTCTAGGCCGGAATCGGCGGCGTTCTTCCATGCAGATGATGGAACAATGCTATCCCTGAATAATAACCTGAGACATTGTTTAGAGTTCACTATGATTGTATCTATATTTGTTTATACACATGATGTATATATTCTACTCTACTGTTGATGCTGTTAGCTCAGGTAACTGGCTTACATTGTTTAAAACCCTAACACTGAATATCTCTATGTTGACAGTGTTTTTACATCTAAGTAATTTTTGTTTGGTTTTGAGCTCTGAAGCTAAATTTTCGAACACTGAGTCCAGAGCTCCGACTTCAGCTGAACACACCCTCTGCTTACGCACGGGAAGGGTGATGCGGTTTAGACATACATCATGATTTAGACTGATAGAAATCTTTTGCAAACTCTTTTTTTTTCTTCAGCAACAGACAAAGTCTGTATGTATGAGTAACTGAAGTTTTCTGAATGAACTATTTCACTTTGTACGTGGATATATTAGGTTCTTCGACATAGCACCTGTAGAAACAAGCCGTTGACCCAACTTTGGATTCATCCACCTTACTTCACACCCTTAGAGATAGAACCAGAATGCAGAAACCGAAATTCTACCACTTGGCCACCAGCCCAAGCCACACATAAGCGATGCCAAATCAACCAGTCATGGTAAGAATGCGCGACCACATGATCAAATGTGCCTTGAAAGTATGTGTTTACCTTACAGAGGACACGACCACCTCTAGGGCTACGTCTTCCCGAGTCGGCTTTATGCATCCACATAGACTATAACCTCATGGGCTGAAATTAGATTATATATAAATAGAGGAATTCTGTTGTTGCTGGTTCGATCTCTAGTCGTGGATATCACGGTATGCACTGCTGGTGAGACCCAATAAAGTTGAAACAGCTGTTTAGTGTTCCGTATGTCTCATGTAGGTGTTTGCCGAATTTTCTAGTCATGGTAATTTGATTAATATATTATTA
The DNA here is from genome assembly GCA_963585895.1 of Sepioteuthis lessoniana. Classification (NCBI taxonomy): domain Eukaryota; kingdom Metazoa; phylum Mollusca; class Cephalopoda; order Myopsida; family Loliginidae; genus Sepioteuthis; species Sepioteuthis lessoniana. Next base: position 44,875,948 of record OY757933.1, read on the forward strand.
ATTCCTCTCTCTCTCTCTCTCTCTCTCTCTATATATATATATATATATATGTGTGTGTGTGTGTGTGTGTGTGTGTGTGTGTGTTTGTGTGTGTGTGTGTGTGTGTGTGGTTATCGATAATCTGTTTAACATAAGATAAAATGAAAATAAATGAATGGAGGTGCCCGTAGTGTAATGATTATCGTCGAAGGAAATGGATACGGCCATACGAGTTCAAAACCTGGACGAGACTGATTGCATGTCACATAGCATTAATACCCTTGGGAAAAGTATGAATCCAATTATTCTCCCTCCAGCTATGGGTAAATTGTTGGACAGACTGATTTCTTCAGCCTTGGTGAGGCAACTAGTCTAGGAGAAGGAATACTCTGAATTCAAACTCCACTTAAAAGTTGACCTTGTGTCATATACTACTCGAGTGGAGGGGCTTGTAAATATGATAAGATAAAATGAAAATAAATGAATGAATTCAGCAACTCTTAATTTCATATTTTTACTTACTATAAGAACGTATACAGTAACCGTTACAAAATAACTACTGAACAAATGTTAAAGATCAAAAGGGAAAGCAGACAGGTATGGACAAATTCTAAGTACCTCTCTTAACGTAAAGTTAAAATACAAATAAATAGATAAATGAATCTCTTTAACTGCACAAAATTTATACTCAAGGTAAAAATTAATTTTTCGTCTAAAGATGAAGTCATGAAAGTTACTTTTTTTTGAAAAGGCAATTAAGTATCAATTTAATATCGTAAATAAACAAATATTAATAATAAATTTGTTCACAATTAAAATATATTTTATTAATCTATAATTTAAGATAAATAAAGAATATGATGCAAAGTATAATCAAATAAATGAATACAAATATAAAACTTTTACTTCCCTAATTCACTTAGAAATTTACCATTTTCAAAGAGTGACAAAAAAGACGTCCGTCCATTTTGACGATTGCAATCCTCTGATCAATACATGAAACCATTTAGCAAAATGCAAACAATGATTGATATCGAATAGAAGTATTACTATTAGGTAGCAAGATTCGAAAATATGTAAAGTAGAAACAAATGATTACTATGAAATAGAATTATTATAATTCTGTCCTTTTTTTTCAAGTCTTTCAGGTACGTTACAAGCGTACAAACTACAATTGATGTTCCTGAATTTGTTCAGTTGTCTGCTCAGCTCCAATTATTTTAGGCTTTTATTTTCTTTTATTTTCAATCTGCTGTCCAAAAGAAAATGGACATCAACTGAACAGCATTTTTATTCTTTGTAATTAGCTCTTTGTCTGCTTATCTGGCCGGACATAAGTCTTCGGTTTCTCTCTCGAAATTCCAGAGAATTATATGCGTCTCATTTTGTAGGGTTAGTTTGGTTTGGTTTGGTTTTATGGCAAATCAACCATTGTAGGTTATTTAATGCTAAATCAATTCTTATGCATATAAACAGTCCTATTTCAAACAATTCAGTGAAGCAATAGTGCACAGTATAAATATCAAAACAGTTCTATTTCATGATATTCAGTTTAATCAAAGTTAAATGGTTTCAAGTATTGCAAACAATTCAATTAAACACCAATCATTTATTTACATACTGTTGAATGTCAAAAAACCTTCCATTTCAAGCAATTCAGTTTAGCCAAGGCATATTTTATCAAATATGGCAGACGTTTATTTGAAGTTGAATTTTTTAGTGATCAGACCTAACGAAAGAAAATTCAGTTTAGTATAATTTTTTGGTTACACACGGTTAAATGTCAAAACAGTTCTATTTCAAACAATTCAGTTCAGCATATGTATACACTTTAGTTCTATTTGACACATAGTTAGGACCCTATCAGATTCTACCACTCTGGGCCAAAATAGGTCTGAGAGCGATGGCAATATAGGGGTACTCTGCATTCTCCAAATTTCCAACGTTACTGGAGCCTCACCAACAGATTGTTTAGTATCATATCCACGACACACGTTGTGGGGTTTTACCCCTCTGCAGAGATGCTGACGGTATTTTCTACAACCCAAGCCGAAGGAATATCATTTTGTTAAACGGATTTTCCGTTTGTGCATATAGTAGCCTCGGCAAAACACAGTCTCTTAAAATATCCTAGTGGATCAACATTCGCAACGAATCGTTCCTAGGTGCCCGTGGTATAATAGTTATCGTCGTAGTAAATGGATACAGTGACACGAGTCCAAATCCTGGACGAGACTGATTACGTTTCACGTAGCACTAATACCCTTGAGAAAGGTATGAATCCAATTATTCTCCCTCCAGCTATGGGTAAATAGTAGGGCAGACTAGGTTCTTCAGCCTTGGCGAGGCAACTAGTCTAGGAGAAGGAAAAATCTGAATTCTAACCTGTTAAACTCCACTTAAAAAATTGACCTTGTGTCATATCCGGCCGGAGCGGAGGGGTTGGTAAAAAATGGAGGTGCCCGTGGAGTAATGGTTATCGTCCTAGGAAATGGACACGGCGACACGAGTTCAAATCCTGGACGACACTTAAAAATTGACCTTGGGTCATATCCTGCCCGAGCAGAGAGGTTGGTGAATATGGTTTCTCGTGGGCTAATTCTTTCCAGCTAGTTTACAACATTTGTTTACAATGTGATTCATGCTTTCATGTATTTCTCGAAATAACCTAAACTTCCTATCAATTTTCAGTTGAACATAATTGGCCATCGTGGCGTTATTTTGTGCTGCTGCTATTAGATGAAATTCAGTTTCTCTCAAGAGACTTCCCTTTCAGAGCTATGCCAACGTTTTTTATGATGTGGTTTAGGTTGAGGTTTGTTGGGTTTTATGGCATATCAACGCTTGTAGGTTATTTAACGCCAAATCCATTTTTATATAAATAATCTGTTCTTTTTAAAACAATTCAGTTTAGCATATGTACACAGTTTAATTGTCCAAAACATTTCTATTTCAAACTATTCTAGCAATTATATGTAACAATTCAGTTAAGTCTAAATACAGTTTTAATGTCGAAAACCAGTTCTATTTGAAATAATTCAGTTAAGCATAAGCACGCAGTTATAATGTAAGTCCGATTTAATTGTCAAAAACATTTTATTTCAAGCTATTCAGTTTATTCAAACAATTCAGTTTAGCATTAGTATGCTGTTAGTTCTATTTAACCCATAGATAGGGCCCTATCAGGTGCCACCACTCCGGGCCAGAGTGGACCTGGGAGCAATGGAAATAAAGGAATACTCTGCATTCCCCAAAGCTCCAGCACTGCTGGAACCTCACCAACAGGCTGTTTAGTGTCATAATCTGGACACTCGTTGGGGGATCTCACCCCTCTGCAGAGAAGCAGTCGGTGTATTCTACAGCCCAAGCCGAGCAAGTTTTTTTTTTTTTTTTTTGAGAAATATTTGCACTTTGTTTCTTGAAATCTCAATACAGTTGTTTTCCTTCTCATTTATGTTTCCTCGTTTTTGTTACTGTTTCTCTGTCTGTACGTAAGCTTCCAATGCGCTTATTGTCGGCTACCCTTAATCTTTCATTTATTTTTTAATGTTCTCCACGAGCAATTCAAATGGTGCCTCTATGTAATCCCCAATGCATTTCATTTTCGAAGAAAGATTCTGGTTATTACATATACTATTTGGCCTTATGGATGTAACTCACTCGTTTGCATTATTTTCAGTAGATTACAGTTCCACCTCATTCGTGTCTAGTCTTATACACCATTTTCGCTTTCGAATGATTATTACTCAAGGCGTTGTTTTGTGCTGCTATTATAAGAACTTCAGTTTCTCTTTACACATTTCTTTTGCTTATCCATATCCATGTCTTCTGTGCAATCTCCTCAGTTTGTCTCTTGAAATATCAATACATTTTTTTCTATTAATTTCTGCTTCCTAGTTTTCATTGATTTCTTCTGCCTGTTTTTATTTTTCACTGTTGCATTTAGCTGCCGTAATCACTCTTCTTCGTTCTTCTTAATATTGCCCTTAAGCCATTGCTGTTGTAGTATTATTATTATTATTATTATTATTATTATTATTATTATTATTATTATTATTATTTCCGGGCAGCGGTCGTGCTGTATGGATGCACCACTTGGACGCTAACAAAACGGCTGGAGAAAAAGCTAGACGGCAATTACACAAGAATGCTGCGAGCAATAATGAATAAATCCTTGAGGCAACACCACACAAAGCACCAACTATACGGCCACCTAACTCCCATCACGAAAACTGTCCAAGTTAGACGAACCAGGCACGGAGGACACTGCGGTAGAATTAGAGACGAGCTCATAAGTGATGTAATCCTATGGACCCCCACATATGTTCGAGCAAAAGCAGGATGACCAGCTCGAACATACATACAGTAGCTATGTGAGTAGCAGGGATATCCGTGCTAGCGGCACAACATGATGATGATGATGACTACAACAAGTAGTAGTAGTAGTAGTATTTGCTTCTTTCGGAATTTTTCACACCAACGTTTGCAGATGCTTTCCCACTGGAATTTGAGTGAAAGCAAGTCTCCTCAAATGACCACGAGTCTCTTCAATAGTCTGGCTGATCTTAATAATACTGTAGTCTTGACAGTCTCTACTTGTCCTCTTATTTTTAATTCTTCCAGTCCCTTAACCAATCCTTTGGAGATCGTCTCAAGTGCACTAACCACAAACGGTATCATCGTCATCTTCATGTCCCATAGTTTTTTTTTAATTCTCTAGCATTGCCTAGGTAGTTTTCTATCTTTTTGCTTTGATTAATTTTCCTTCCGTTGTCTGTCGGGACGGTAAAGTTCACTATTCAGCAAATTCCCTTTCTTTAAATCATTCAGTGTAAAACAACAAAATAAAAGAACGACATATATATATATATATATATATATATATATATATATATATATATATATGTGTGTGTGTGTGTGTGTGTGTGTGTGTGTGTGTGTGTGTGTGTGTGTGTTCGTCTCTCTCTGTGTATCTCTGTATGTGTGTGTGTTTAGGACGTGACATTCTTAATACAATCTGCTTGAATAAAAAAAAGAAAACTTTGAATTTTGTCAATTTTTCTAATGTATTGATATTTCGGGATTTGGGGATAAAAGGTGTTCTTATATTTTCGATTTTGACTCCTAAACGCTAAAAATTCGAGATCCATTCTGACTGCAATCTTTCTTCAAAAGACTATTATTCATTTCGCACTGAATAATCTCCATCTTTACCACCTAATGAAACACGTTCGTTCAGTTTCTTATGACACAAAGTTACTGAGTACATGTTTTTTTATTAAACACTAAATATTCACTGAATAACATATTTATCGTTTCCTTCCACAGTATTCAACCATTTTTACACTATTTTCAACCTTAACAAGTAATTTAATCCGAAAGCCAATCTGGTTGAATGTCAGTATTGTTACTATTTAACCAATAGCTGAGGTGGGCGGGTTAAGAGAGCTGATACCTCTCTGTAGAGTATGACTCAAAAAAGGAACATAATAACATGGTTGGAGCTTGAACTCGATCACTGTGTTGTTACTGTAATCCAATACACTACAGGAACTCTCCTGGAGAACGTTTACTTAAATATATTCTAAACAAATAAAGTTTTATTATTATTAGTTACTTGAAACTAAAAAGTTTTCCTAAAACACACGCATTAAGGAGAGCAGGCTAAAGACCATACGCTACGTCCTTTATTCAGTAGAACATTTGAAAGAAAATATTTCAAATTATGAACTAAAGAAAGGGAAGAAAATCTTTTATTTTTATTTAGTATGAAAATGAAATAAAAAATGTTAACATTTTATTAAAAGCATAATTTTCCCTTCAAAATTACATTTAAATTATTACATACTTCTACGCAAAACAGGATTCATGCTAATTTTGACAATTTTCTAGAAAATTGATCTTTTTAACCATTTACATTTTTGAAAAATTTTTAAAAAATCAGTATACCGCAGTCCTTTGAAAAATCCATAAAATTACCAGGAAAAATTCATGGAATATGACGAATTGAGTTTTAGTTTTCAGCATAATCTCCCTTGAGTCCACATATTTCTTTTACCAATGTTGCTGTGCTTGGATCCTATTGGTAAAAAAATCAACGGCAGATATGACATCATCGTAAACTTTTCGTCTGATGAATTTTTCAACTAATGAACTTTTCAGCCCACCGTCAACTTTAACGGATCCGTTGCCTTGTTCACAAAGATATGGCGAACGGCATTCATACATGTTGTTCAGTTTCCTGTAATATCATTGCGATGTAACTACAAACTACACGTTTCATTATCTCCTTTGTGCAAGCATAAGCTTCAACTACGGACCATAGTGATATGCATGTGGAGGGGATTCTACGACCATTTATGCAAGGGAGACTCGGATTGTCAAGGGACACAGGGATGCTAAATTAGTGTCAGAAACTAGAAATGATAGGTACTAGTGAACCTTACAGTCATGAGACACCAACAACAGAGTACTTAGTCACCTGGACTTTGCAAGATATAACAATGCTTCTCTGGCAAATAAATTTGGTTTCCATAAGGCATCTAGATAATGTACATGGCAACATCCTACAAAGCAAGAATTCGAAGCTTTCCAGCGACCAATAATTCTTCATGATGACTTTTTGACTTGACTTCAAGAAAGGTACCTTTCTTCAGTTTGACTTTGACAAAGTCAAAGACGCGCAGTTGAGAAATCATTCAAGGCTATGTGTTGCAAGTCTTTCTTCTATCAATATCTCATCTGCTTTCTTTATTGTTCAGTCGGTGCTGTATTTCTCATTGTGTCATTTCATTCCTCACAATGCCTCCTTTTCTCTTCTTATCGTCGCTTTCGAGAATCCATGATGTTTTACTGGGTTAAGTAACAAGGTCACATTTTATGGGCACACAACTCTATTTATCAAGTACAGCTTTTACATATTATTGACCGTACGTAGAAACTGTAGATTACAGCTCGCTTTGGGCGATTCTCTGCTGACTTAAGAAACCTTTCAATGTAACTTCTTTCTTCAAGAATCACTTGATCATGTGACTGAGATTATCCGATCTCAGTCAATTTTTTAAATGATCTCGACGTTATCAACCGTAAATTACACGAGGTGACACCTTAACAGTGACATTATTTTAAAGATTATCTACTGTACACGTACAAAAAATTGGTAAATCTATTATTTAAAATCCATAAAAAAAGAAGACATCATTGATCATCACGAACATACTTGACTTGTCTGACAAACGAAGAAAACTGAACAGAAGGAAAAACACTTCAGAGTGAGATGAACATTTAATAGATGTATGAATAAAGCCTGAACACGTACATAAAAAGAGTTAAAGTAATGTGGATTGAGCAACAGTATAATAACAGTGAGGCAAACGTCGAGAAGAAGAATCCCCATGAGACACATCAGACCGTCTATGGTTTGATGACTAATTGGAAATGATAAATCATCACAATCCAAGTCAAAACAGGGAAAGGCCTAACGGATGAGTAAGAAATTGCCAAAAGATATACTGAGTACAGTTCAAAACTGCAAACCCTGCAGTATTTCAGGTGCATCTGAATTGAAGATAACCATAGGATTACTGCAGGGGGAAGTAAAAAAACATCATAAAATCCCTGAAGAAAGGGAAGTCAGCTAGAATGAACAACAAGCCAGAAGACCTAACTTTGTCTGCTGAAAAAAAAAAGATCTGGTATACCTGATAACCGACCGTTCAAACAAAGTCCATCGTAATCACACTGCCAAAGAAAGTACATTTGCAAATGAGTCTCAATTAACAAACCATTGATTGCATTAGACACCTTAGCAAAGCCATAATGAAGAAACTGCTCAAAAGACTGAGACCACCGAAGGAAACTTTCATAAACGAAGAACAGGATGGTTTTCTTGGCATGATGTAGCGGCAAAGAGCAGCTCTTCAATTCGAAAAGACAGTGCGATAAACACCTTCGATATCAGTGAGAGCAGTACCACTTCTTCATAATTTTAAGAATGCGTTTGACAAAGTATAACCCCTCTGAAGAAAAACTTTTGGAATATCAATATAAATAAATAATTAAGCTGATCACTTGGTCCCAAGGAGACCTTCCTACAACATCTGTGTTAAGTTTATCGCTAGACCCTCGAGCCTTAGCCCCAAACTGGGAATACCAGATAACTCAGGAATTTTCGTGATGGCTACGTATGAGTATCAATTTGTGTGTGGCCACCAATTATAAAATAATTTCATGCCAAATCCTAGTGAAAAGCCATATATCTATCTATCTATCTATCTATCTATGTACGTATACGTGGGGCATTCAATAAGTTTCCAGACTTTTTGGTACAGCCATTTGAAATTGTCGTAGACACTTGAAAATTCACTATGTTGTTGCTATACATCTTATGAGATGACTAACCAATTTTTATTATTTTAGCTTCAAATGAAAAGCTACAGCAGCAATTGGAATACACACTAGTAAAACCTGATTGTCACAGCTAGTGAATTTCAAAAATGCAATCTGGACGTGAGGACACTTTAGAAGAAAGATATGCAATAAAATACACTTTTCAACTTGGAAAAAATGCCACAGAAAAGTATGGAATGCGTCAGACTGCTTTTGAAGCATCTTGAATGAATCGAGCATCAGTTTTTGAGTCGCATAAGAGATTCAAGGAAGGCAGGTAGTTTGTGAGGGATGATGAGAGGTGTGGGAGGAGTAAGGAAGTCAATACACCAGAGTTTATTGGCCAAAATGTTAGGCTTAGGCTTAGGTTTACTATGTTGAGGTTTTAAGGGAGTTCAGGAAGAGATTCCGTCGGAAGAGGCTAGCACTCTTCAAATCAGGCCAGTGGCATTTCCATCAGGACAATGCACCAGTCCAAAACTCCATCCTTGTCACAGACTATTTGACCAAGATGGGCATCAAGACAGTTCCTTACCCTCCCTATAGTCCAGACCTTGACCCCTGTGACTTTTGGTTGTTCCCTAAGCTCAAAGAAAAACTTAGAGGCTGTCGTTATGAGACAATTGAGGAGATAAAAGAGGCTGTGACAAAGGTTATTGGCACGCTCACACAAGAGGACTTTCATGGGGCCTTCCAGAAGTTGTTCGAATTGTACAACAAGTGAATTGCAGCCGGAGGAGAATACTTCGAAGGGGACTACAGTTTCATGTGTGTACTATCAATAAAAGTGCCCATACGAAAAAAGTATAGAAACTCATTTAATGATCATTGTATGTATATATATATATATATATATATATATATATATATATATATATATATATATATATATATATACGAGGATCATTAAATAGATTTCTAGACTTTTTCGTATATATATATATATATATATCACCAGTAAATAGTAGAATTAGTGATTATTTTATTCAAATCTCATGTGTTTCACAAAACTTTCCAGCGGGAATGTGATAGGATTGCCAATTCAAGCCTCTATATAGATCGACTAGTCACATACATGCATAACTTTTTCTCTCTATGATTCTACAATTCATGCGTGTTAAACTTACTCTGTTATAAAAGTACGGGCCGCACTTTTCATATAAAAACTTTTTACTTGTAACTCCTCATATATAAATCATGATGAAGGGAAATAATTGTAAATGTTTTTATATCTTTTTTGAAATCAAGGATGAGTTACACTCATAAGCAACTATATATATATATATATATATATATATATATATATATATATATATATATATAAGAAATCGGCATATAGCAACCGTTTTAAAACATCTTTGAGATTCACAGGCGAAAATATTTATGGAATATTTTCCCCCTTAGATTGTTTAACATAAATTTTTAACCAGTTACATTCACGGATAAAACATCATCGTATCCTTATCTAATTTCAAGTCTATGTCTAATTTATAGATAGCAGTGAAATAAATAAGATATTTAATAGCTTTTTCGGATTTATTCAGTGACTGATTCAACCTTTCTGTTTTATTTTTATTTGAGAAAAATCTAACATTCTGTTCTTTTAAGATGGATTCATTTTAAACATCGCTTATTTTCTTAAAAAATCGAATGAAAACATTCTCGTACTAAAAAAATTCTTGCTACATAAGTTTACTTATCAGTCCGTAAACATACTTTCTCTTTTCCAGAGTGACATGCTCATAAAATATATATTTTATACACATAAATATATAACTAGAGGTACACAATCGCTAACTTCTATATTTCATGCATGAAGTATACTTTCTTTCTTAAAATGTTTACTTTCTAACGAAAATTTTCTTTCCTGACATTTGCCCAGTCGGCTGGGACTGTAGAATACACCGACTGCTTCTCTGCAGAGGGGTAAGAACCCCCACCAATGAGTGTCTTGGATATGACACTAAACAATCTGATGGTAAAGTTCCAGCAATGCTGAAGCTTTGGGGAATGCGGGGTACCCTTTCATTGCCATCCTGAACACTTCCAGTACCTTTAAAATTCGTGACGATTTCTAAGATGCAGCAGTTCAAAATTTCAAGTTACTTCGTTATTGTTCAAACGCTCGTATGCTTGGTTATTTTCATTATACTGAGTGACTCAAAATAGATGCAACAAATGCAATGGCGGCCATTTTGAGCAAGTCTTGAAAAAATGCATCTTTTGAGCTAGATACATCAAATTAATGGGCTTTTTAAATAGTTATTGTATCAGCTTCCGCGTCATGCAATTTTTTTTAGTTTCTTGTCGCAGTAATGAATTATTATCATATTAAGTGTTTTTATCTATTTTGAGAAAGTTTGAATGATTTTGTATCGAAAGTAGTGACGCAAAATATATTTTCATCTATTGTCCAAAGCATTACGACCGAGGATTCGTAGTTGTTATTGTATACTATTTTCAAATCTTAAACATAAAAGAATTATTAGTATTAGTAGAGTTATTAGCAGTCACATGGGGCATATGTGTATTGAAACACCCAGTATTCACCTCATTTCTTTGACCGTAATTTTAAGAAATAATCGGAAATATTGTGGAAAAATATTTGCATATAAGAAGCGAAACATTACTCTGTTTTAAAATAATATACTTTGATGCGATTTTACGAATTGTTCTTGAACGTTCACCTTTCAATCAGAAGCCCGACTGCAAAATATAATGATTAGTTTATGAACATGTCTCGAACAAGCTAATGTTTCTTCTCAATAAAACCCAATGCCAAATATCCAATTATAAGTTGGCAGTAAATAGATAATCACAGTATTTTAAACTTTCAAACACTTTCGCACAATACTGTAATATACATACACACACACACACACACACACACACATATATATATTTCCTTATTTTTGTTCTTGGAAACTATTCGAGTTTTCGAGGCAAGTCGAAATGCAATCCCTTGGTTCTTGGGATGTTGGAGAAAACTGATCTTTTCAGCTCTTAAACCTTCAACCATATTTCCCTAAACATTTTACATTATAGTGTATTAAGATACGCTTTTGCAGATATCGTTAACTCTATCCACTTCATTGAATGATGGATCAATATCTCTGGGTGCAGATATTCGGGGGATATTTCTTGAAATGAAAACCGAAAGAAATAGGATCCTTCTCCAATTCAGTGAATGAAGTGCAAGACGAAGAACACGGAAGATGGAAGATGCTAATATGGAAACTGTTTCCAATTTGTAGAATCAAACATTGTGTACCTTCCGTCACAAGAGCCATCTGTCAGTAAAATCTTGCAAAAAGGAAATGATATAAAGAGCTTTCGAACATCTGCTGTGTCCTCTCATACTATGCTGCACATGACTTTGCAGAATATTTGAATGAAATCGGAGCCAATCAACTTTTTCCATATCCCCCCTCCACACACACACACGTGCAATAGAGGGATCAAATGAAATTGAATAAAATATGCATTTTCGACGGGAACACTGTATAACGAATCAAATAAAGCGTAGAAAATCCCAAATGTTTCTTAATATGTACCTATCATAGTTTATGTATAACTCACTCTCCCTATCAATGAATCTCTATAGATAGATAGATAGATGTAAAATAAGAAAATAAGAGTTGGTGTCCGTAGTTGAGGGCAATCTGGAAGCTTCATTTCAATATCTACAACACGGAGATATAGGAGAGGACACTACTCCTTTCTCTGGATTGCTCAACTTTACTGTTGTTACATAAATTTTAATACTGAAAGTTAAACAAGGATTATCAAATACCATTTTTGAGTTTTTAGTATGACTCGACCTAGAATTGAACCATGGTCTTACAGGCCGTTAGCGAACACGCTACCCATTAGGCAAATGGGCCGTACACTTATATATTCATATATGTATCATTTTATTATAATTGTACATATATATATATATATATATATATATATATATATGTATATATATATAATTGCTCTACTAGAGATAATACATAATCAAATCCCTTCGAGCGTAACCGTATATGCATAACACTTTGATAATAACACTCGGCAATGACTATTTTGCTCCGACTTTTCACTGGGTAGCAGACTCTGAGGGTGGACAGTATTATACGAGATACACAATGCATATCATGGAAACCATGGGATGCAATATGGTGGATGTGAAATTCATTTCGTTGAAACTCCTCCATCACATTCAACTCTTGCAATTAGTCACACTAATGCCAGTAATGGCAGTGATGTCACAGCCTTTTACAGAAAGTTACCTTCCCATGTCTGACACATTATTAAACACAACGTTATAATTATCTGCGGAGACATGATTACTCTTATAGAGAAAAACCGATAACATAAAATAAAATTACGCAAATCAGCGGTATTTTCGGCCGTCCCATCATATAGACGAGTGAGGCAAAAAGCTTTTTTTAAGCTTGGTCCGGGCGCTGGTTCGTAGTCCAGACGAACCCGGAATCCCCAAAAATGCGTCGGGCCCCGTCAGCATTACGTAAATCAGCAATAAGAAATTATGGATGTCGAGCGGCATTTTCTTTCGAAAAAAGACTGGCACTACAAAACACTAATTATAAAAACAGGGGGAAAGCAAATGGGGATACACCAAACCAAATGACTGTAAATCTCGGTTAGATTATTTATTCAAAAAAAGCAGGGGGATGTATAGTATTTTGATCTATGAAGCGTTCTCCTCTTTTGATGGACTATCATCGGATAAGAGAATTGTCTCGACAAAGATTTGTATGATTCCACATAGAAATACAAAAAAATTAAATTTCACAATAGGACTGACCCACACAAACCAATTGGAATCATATTTACCAATCCCTCCGCTCGGGCAGGATACGACATAAGGTCAATTTTTAAGCAGAGTTTAACAGGTTTGAATTCAGAGTTTCTCTTCTCCTAGACTAGTTGCCTCACCAAGACTAAAAAACCTAGTCTGTCCTACTATTTACCCATAGCTGTAGGGAGAATAATTGGATTTATACCTTTCTCAAGGGTATTAGTGCTATGTGAAATGCAATCAGTCTCGGCCAGGATTTGAACTCGTGTCGCCGTGTCCATTACTTACGACGATAACCATTATACCACGGGCACAAACCAATAGGGATACAAGCAGTCAGTATACGATAACTATAACGGTTTGATATCCTTCAGGATGATTATCCTTATAGGAAATGGACCCGGTGACTCGAGATCAAATCCGGGACGAGCCTGATTGCATTTCACATGACACATACTCTTTGGAAAAGTATGAAATTAATCACTCTACCTCCAGCTAGCAGTAGATATTAGGGGAAGATTGGGATCTTTAGCTTTGGTTAGGCAGGTAGTCTAGAAGAAGGAAAGTGAATTCACATCGGTTAAACTTAGGTTAAAATTGACCTTGTGTCATATCCTGTCCGTACCGAGGTTCTATTAAATACATACTTTGCGTGAGTAAAATGGTAATTACTCTGTATGGAGTGAGTAAGGGAGAGGCTTTCTGTGATTAGATATACTAATCACGTGATGAGCCCAAAAGGCTTGGCGCAAAAATCCCAAATCCAGTCAGACAGATTCCACCAGTAGTTTCGTTCGGCGGGGACGGTAAAAGCTCTCAGAAAGACAACACTAAGATACCAGATATCTTCTTCACCACGCTGGTAAGTCCCTTAAACTCAACTTTATACATAGGGAAGACTGTATATTTGTTGGGTATTACCCATCTTTTTCCACACAATGAACTAGTACATCTGCCATATATAGCAGTAGCTACTAATACCAGGGCAGACTAGAAGATTAAAAGCAGCTTCTGATAGGAATAGTATTACAGCGTTGGAGACTGGAGATCGCACTGATCACCTTACTTGCTACCGTAATAACGTAGTTTGTCCTTTATTTAGTATTACAAGCGTTCACTAACCAGAACACAACAAGAGGACAAACAGCCAGTAAGATGAGTGGAAATAAAAGCTCATCAAAAACAGAAGTAGAAGCTGCCAGCCAAGAAGAAAGGCTTCAGAAGTGGAAAGAAGGTTTTATAAACCTGGGTGGAAACTTTTCTTGAAATAAGTGATAAACTTACCACAAATATTAATAGCCAACTAGGCATCAAACTAGGACAGTTTATGGAGGAAAAAATATGACAAATTACTGAAGAAAATAAAACCAGAAAATGGTTTCCCCACAAAAGCAGTTACTGCTATAATGATGCTTTACAAAATAGGAAAAACGCTTACCTCACCTGAGGGCGATATCGACTTCTTTGTCATTGACACGAGAGTCTTACACAGAGATACATTAATGCCATGCTTGTAAATAACCTGCTTAGATTATTTATTTCGAAAATTAAGGCATCTAATGAAAGGAAATCATTTCACACGCCCACAAAACAGATAATATCCCATACACATACGTAGATTACACAGATAATCTAACGCTTCTTGCAAATGCACCAGGCCAAGCCAAATCTTTAATACATAACATGGAGTGAGCAGTAGTCGGAATAGGGTTCTACATAAACGAAAATAATATAAAATATATGTTTTAAAAAAATAAAGACTATCTATAAACTAAGAGGCTGGTCTCTAGAATTATTAGACTTGTTCACATACATTGGCAGCAATATATCATATTGTTATGTTTTGACTTTTTGACCCGGTTAAAATGACACTCAAGGAAGGAAGTGACACATTCTAATGGCAGTTATGAGAGGAAATCGCGTGAGCGGAAATTGGCTGATGAAATGGAACGAGGTAAAAAAAAACATCCCATAATACTCTCATAGACTGATGCACCTGAAGAGAGTGACCTCTGAACTGCATGACAGTTATTTCCGCTTGATGACGATTAAACATTCGATTTCAAAGATCGAGTGGGCGTCGAACGATTATATAATTCAGTTGAGTTCGACGAGCCAGTGGCAGTTGAGTTAGAGATCGGACGGATATAGACGAGATGTGGTAAGGAAAGCCACATCAGGCCGAAGGGGTCATTTGAACCCCGATGGAGTTTGGGGTCCAGAGAAGATGCTGATAAGATGCAATAAAGAAAGCCAGCATCCAGTAGAGTGAGCCCCTAGGCCTCCGGTTAAGCAGCACTAAAGAACGAGAAATATTACAGTTTATGTTCGGTCTCCAGCTCCCTCTCACAATAAAACCCCACAGAACCCTTTCGAATCCCTTGCAAATAAAGTGAGAGTTAAATATTTTTATAAAGAAGACTCATTGCATTTGTCTTTATTATTGAGTCGTTGTGATGCTGTAGATGAGTATATAATATATTGAAAATTGTGTTAACATATTCCAAGCAAAGGCAAACACTGCATTTGATGGGTTATTGACCATACGTATATCTAATCTCTTTGATAAAATAAAATAGGGTTTCTTCCAACCAGTGACTTTGTCGGTACTGTTGTAAAAATTACCCGCATGAACGCTTAAAACGCATAGGAACACAACTAGATGGTTACAACACCAGAATGCTAGGTGTTTTTTAAATTTATCTAAAGCGCATCACCCGACAGCGGTTGTACGGTTCCATTTCATAAACCATTGAGGTAAGGCGAATAAGAATGCTGACAAAGTAAGATTGAACGTATGAGTGATGTTCTCTTTTGGATTCCAACATACATGGACGCACCAGAAAATGAGAATATCAGCGCGGAAAAACGAGTGGGAGCGATGGATGATTGGGAAGGTGCTAAGAGAGTTACCGAGAACTGTATGCAACGTGAACGAATTGAGTATATATATATATAGTCATCCACAGACAGATATGTTTCATTCTATCAGAACCCATCAGTGTTGCTAGACATATTAGCTTCCCGTAGCTGGGATCGAAACCCGGTTTACTTAAACGCCAATCAAAGCTTCTAACCCTTCAGCCACGAGGAGCCATTACCTGCGAAGTAAATTTTAAACGGTTATGAATCACAATTACTATTGTTTACATACATCCGTTTAACGACTACCGAGACCTCAAATCATATATATGAAGAGACTTGCAATAAATGCAAATTGCTGTATGATTACTTCATTCGCCGGAGAACTCAACCCAACGGGGGAAGGAGAGTATATATATATATATATATATATATATATATATATATATATATATATATATATATATATATGTGTGTGTGTGTGTGTGTGTGTGTGTTTGTGTGTGTGTGTTTGTGTGTGTATTAACGCTTTGTCAAAAACAAAAAGCCCAGTCCTGGTTTGAACACGTGTCAACATGTCCACATGTCCATTTCCTTCCATGGCAACCCATATACCACGCACGCTTTCATAAACACACACACACACACACACATAGATATTTGTGTAAGCGTATATTTCTCTGGATGTTTATGTGTTGGCTTGAATGAGAATGTGTACAGGGTAGCATGGAGGTCATTGCTGATTTACTGATTACTATTACTAATGATTACGCTGAAAAATAAGCATTAGTAAAAAACAAAACTTCCTATGAAAGAATAGAATGAAGAATATTCATTGGCCCAGCGGTTAGAGTGTTCGCCAATGGCCCGGGAGACCTGGGTTCAATCCCAGGTCGAGTCATACCAAAGACTTTAAAAATGGTACTTGATACCACCTTGCTTAACACTCAGCATTATAAGGTACGGTTCAAGGGTAAAGTGGAACAATCCTGGGAATGGAGTAGCGCCCTCCCCTACACCTTGGTGTAGTAGCTATCGAAAAGGGAGCCTTCGGGTCACCCTCGACTATGGTCGCTAACTTTTTACTTACTTTATTGAATAACCCTCGTATGTTTAAATTATATTAAAAATAATGGAGGTGTCTGAATGTGATACGAAGTAAGCTACCTCTTTGGCTCGTAAAACTTTTAAATTCGTATTTATTTAAAAAGAAACAAACCTAAAAGAAAAATATGAAAAAAATGACTAACATACAGACACCCCCATATATGCGTATGTATGTGTGTGCATGTATACGCATCTACAAAAAACTGTAAGTACAAACATCTCCAGCGCGCACATACACATCTACGATCTCTCTACGTACCTACCTACGTACCTACTCACACACACACGCACACACACACATATATATATATATATATATATATATAAATATATATAGTTTCAACTCTCATTCATGTTAAGTTTATCTTTCTTTCGATAATTTCTTACCATTATTTTATTAGTCTCTGTCTCTGTCAATCCAATATCTCGCTGCTCGTATATATATATATATATATATATAAGTAAAGTTGGCGACCATAGTCGAGGGTAACCCGAAGGCTCCCTTTTCGATAGCTACTACAACAATGTGTAGGGGAGGGCGCTACTCCTTCCCTGGATTGCTCTACTTTACCCTTGATCCGTACCTTATAATGCTGAGTGTAAAGAAAGGAGGCATCAAGTACCATTTTTTGAGTCTTTGGTATGACTCGACCTGGGATTGAACCCAAGTCTCCCGGGCCATTGGCGAACACTCTAACCCCTTGGCCAATCATACGTATGTGTGTGTGTGTGTGTGTACGCATGAACGCATACCCACACGCACATGCGTCTACTGATGCGTGCAAAGATCATCTATCAATCTATTTATCCATCTCATGTCACACTGCTAACATGGATCTTTCTGACTCTCTCTCACCACCCATCCCTGTAACGGCATGGATCTGTTGTATATAGATTCTAGCTGTTCGTCTTACCTTTGCTCGTCTTTGTGAAGGGGCCCACTGGTGTATATCGCTTATGATTCGTCCTTACTTCTCCAGCAGTGTCCCGCATGTCTGGTTCGTCTCATTAAGCTAGTTTTCGTGGTGGATGGTTGGTGGACGTACATCTTCTGTTTTGTAGGGTTTTGCGTCACTCAAACCATTATATATATATATATATATATGTGGGGGGGGTCGGTCAGTAGATCAATAGATTTGTGTGAACGCGCCCTTAGATGTTTGTATTTGTGTCTCTTGTAAATGTGTACACATACATACGCGCGAGCGCACACACACTTACTCACACACACACACACACACACATATATATATATATATATATAATGTGAGAGAGGGAGAGGGAGAGAGAGACAAAAAAGGATAGTGTGGAGAGAGAGAGAGCGTGTGGAGAGAGAGAGAGAGGAGCATAGGAATGATTTGAGTATAAACAAACCGAAATACAAACCATTTTATCCCAGGTTATGTTGAATGTCCGATTGTTGAACTCTTCTGACCTCAGTCCCTTTCAAAGGTACGGACCTTTCCGGTCCCAGTTCGCTTCTTATCAAGTATGTGTGTCCGGTTGAGTCGGCGTTAAATTGTTCCTTTTTACATAACCCGACCCAATCACCCATCCTCCGCGAAACCAGAAGAAAGATGTAAACATCAAGAACGGAAATTATGTGTAAATCGATTTCGAGTGAGTCACACGTTGTAAATAGTAAAAGATTGATGGAAAATGAATGCAGAATGTCAGCAACTTAATCACCATTACACAAGCACGCATACAAGCATATGAGCACTATCACTCTCATATGCATTAACACAACCACAGATTTACACACAAGCACTCAGAAATGTGTGCGCGCACACACACACACACACACGCACACACATATTATCAAAGTTTGGAATATCTGAAAAGGGTCAATAAGTTATCATCATCATCATCATCATGTCGTGCTGCTAGCATGGAATTCCCAGACCCTCTCTCACCACTCGTCACTATCGTCTTTCGCTCCCGGCAGGTCTTCCAGGTTAGCACCAGTATCGGTACAGAGCTGCTGGAGATAGGTTCTTGCTGGTCGTCCAACCTTTACTTGTCCATAGGAGTACATCGCTTGAGAGTTCATCCTTACTACTCCAGTAGTGTCTCGCATGTCCGATTCGTCTAACTTGGATGGTTTTAGTGATGGGTGGTTGGTGTCCGTCCGTACAGCTCCTGCTTTTCTGAGGTGCTGCCTCCAGGACTTTTCGAGGCAAGCGAAACTACTCCTCCGATTAAAGTTGGCTGCTGCTTTTTGAACAGTGCATTTTCTATCTCTATCCAAAAATGCAACTTAACACTCTCTCTGTTTTTGATTTTATCACAGATAATATTATGATCGATGATTTTCTGTTACCACGAGTGTGAATTTTTATAATATCCCTTATAGTAACTCTTCATCATATTTTTTTGTCCCGTGTTTGTCCGAGCCAACTCCCTCAGAGATCCTGCAACTGCACATAACCTTTCTATCTTAGACACAAAGCATCCTTAAAAATCTCTCTTAATTTGTATTTGACTGTCCACAATTAATGAAATGGAAGCCTACGTCTTTTTCATTGCTAGTACTCCAGGGAATTGAATTTTGACTCATTGTCTATCAATTAATCCCATTCAGGTTTTTGTC
Organism: Sepioteuthis lessoniana; assembly: GCA_963585895.1. Classification (NCBI taxonomy): domain Eukaryota; kingdom Metazoa; phylum Mollusca; class Cephalopoda; order Myopsida; family Loliginidae; genus Sepioteuthis; species Sepioteuthis lessoniana. Next base: position 44,895,684 of record OY757933.1, read on the forward strand.
ACAGCCGGTAGATGGGTGAGCCTCTTAGTGTCGGATTTATTACATAACATGAAAAGAAAGGTTTCTTTTTATGTTACTTAAATGGCATATCGACATTTGTGGCTTCTTCAATGCCAAAGATATCCTTGTAGAATAACAGAAATAGAGCTATTCAATTAATTCGTGAGAAGGTTGAGAAGGAGGGTCAGACAAAAGAAAGAGGATGTAGTATGAATTTGATCTTATTCAATATATTTGTGACTAATACCGTTGTTAGCCTGTAAGAAAGCCTTCAATGTTCTAGATGTAACATCTTCATTCTTGCATGAAAGAGAGAAGGTTTTTAAGATTAGAAGTAAGAGAGATGAGTATATATATATATATATATGAGCCATGATCACAAAATTGAAAACAAAGCCTAAACTATGTTTGATGGTAAAACTAAAAAAAAAAATACATTAACTAAAGATGGTATATATATTTCTCCAAACCCATCAGCACAGTATATGACACAAAGTCAATCGTAAAGCTGAAAAACACTAATTTGAATTCAGAGTTTTCCTTTTCTTAGATCAGTTGTACAAAATCTAATGAACCCGGTAAAAAAAACTATTTACCAATAATTATAAATTTAAATTTATAGAGCTGTTTAGATAGTGAGAATTCGTCAACATCATTTCACGGAAAGAGAGAGAGACAGAGACAGAGACAGAGAGATAATTAATATAACAAATAAAGAAAAGAAAGACTAAATACAAAAAAAAATAAAGAAAAAATTATGGAATGTGAAATAATTATGAAAAGAATTTCGTTTTAAAAGTTTTGGATACTGAAGAATTTTTTCAAGGAACACCATCTTAAGAAAAATGAAGAGTCGCAGAATCGGATGTGGGATTTGGTAATTAGCTTACTAAGTAAACCAATTGGCAGTGGAATCAAGGCATATCAATACCACTATCCAAATTCTAGAGTAATGTTTAGATTCTCTATGAAATAGAAAGGAATCGCTTTTGGTCATGTGAACAACGTTTTTATGAAGACTCATAGGTAAAATGTTAGGTAGTTCAAGAAATATTTGATTTTAGTATAAACGGTAACACATTTTAATAAAAGTCAAAAATGAAAATGAAAACATTCACATTAATAATGATTAAAGAGTTATATTTCTTTTTTCAGAATTTTGTTTTGTTGGTTATACGTCATAAATCATAAACATGAAAAGAAAAGAAGTAATGAGTTTAATTTCCAAGCATGGTCCTAATTTGCTTTACGACGATCCTCGGCTGCATGTTGTCAGAATCTTATAAACTTAGGAAACGACAATTTGTCACACTCACCATGTTCTCCTACATCTCACTCTAGGAGAAGCATTTTCACATGCATCTGGATATTTTTTAAACCAAAATACATTCTGTTTCAAAGGAGGATTAGAAAGTGCATTTCAATTTTTTTAAAAATAGAAGCTGTTAGAATTGTATCATACAGGCTTAAAAACCTTGTTAATAAACTTGATAATCGATGGGAGAAATGTATAGATTTTCAGCGAACATAATTTGACGGATGAAATAATGCGTAATTTCATTAATCAAGGAATTAAATTTTTTCCGAATATTGGGCATTATGCTTATAGAAACCTTTATTGGCATTCACTCTAAGACTTGCCCAGTCGGCTGGGGCTGAAGAATACATGGACTGCTTTTCTGCAGAGAGGTAAGACTCTCCAAAACTAGTGTCCTAATATGATATTCATCATCATAATCATCATGTCGTGCTGGTAGCAGGGATATCCCTGACCCTTTCTCACCACTTTTCCCTTTCGTTCATCGCCTCATGCAGGTCTTCTGGACAACATCCCGTATCCTCATATAGTTGCTGAATGCATGTTCGTGCGGGTCGTCCTGCTTTTGCACGGCCATGTGTGGGGGTCCACAAGAGTACATCACTTATGAGTTCGTCCCTACTTCTCCAGCAGTGTCCTGCATGTCTAGTTCGTCTAACTTGAAAAGTTTTCGTGATAGGAGGCAGGTGGTCGTACAGTTGGTGTCTTGTGGGGTGTTGCCGCCAGGACTTGTTCAAGACTGCTCGCAGCATTCTTGTGTAATTGCCGTCTAGTTTCTTCTCCAGCCGTTTTGTTAGAGTCCATGTAGTGCATCCATATAGCAGTACCGATACGACCGCTGCCTGGAAGAAACTGCGTTTCCTTTTATCGGTTAGGTCTGATTTCCATAGAATCGATAGCCTATTGATAGCTGTCCATGCTTTCGTTAACCTCGTGTCGATGTCTTTTTCGGTTGATGCAACGCTGCTTCCTAGGTAAGTGAATTTGTCTACTAGTTTAAGAGGGGTTCCGTCTAGAGTGGAGATGTCACCCGTTTGATTATAGCACATATATTCCGTTTTGTGTGCATTGACATAGAGGCCTATGCCTGCGGTTGCTCGTTCCAAACTATCAATCTTATGGTGCGGTTACAGTAATGCTGGAGCTTTGGGGAATGCCCTTTCATTCTCTTCGCTGCCAGGTCAACACAGGCCTGTAGTGATAGCACTTGATAGGGTCCTATCTAATAGAATTAAACAGTGTACTGATTCTAAACTGAATTCTTTGAAATAGAACTGTTTTTAACATTGAACGTGTACTTACATTAAACTCAACTTTTTAAATAGAACATTTTGATTGAACTGAATAGGTTGAAATAGAAGTGCTTTTGACAATTAAACTGTGTAATCATGCTAAATATTTTTGCTTAAAATAGAACTGTTTATTTGAATAAAATGGTCTTTATGCCATAAAACCCGAACAACCAACTAATCACTCTAAGACAACTCTTATGTAAAAACTGAATACTGGAAGTTTTTTTTTAGTCTGGTGTTTTCGTCAACTCCCTTTAAACTAAGATAACTTTGATACAATGTTGGATCGATGGTAACTCTGGATGTCACCTGCAGAGGGTTAAACGCCTTACCACCAAAACAGGTGTTCTGGATATGATAGAAAAATGCATCTGATAGTGAGGCTCTTGTTCCAATGCTCTGGGGTGTGTGGAGTACACATTCATTGTCATTACTCCCAAGTTCACTTTGATCCAGAGTGGTAGTATCTGTTAAGCTTCCATCTATATCTTAAAAATAATTCGTTTTCGATCGGAATACATGATGCCATGTTAGAATAAACTATTGATATTAAGTATATAAACTTGAAACTAGTAGTGATTTTTAAAGATTATCAATGATTACTTGAACCATATAACAGTGAACATATAAATGACTATAATCAGATAGAACTAATTAATTGAAAACAGATAGTCGTTAACATTTGATAGGAATACTTGAAATCATAAAACGGTGTGCAACTTAATAGATTTAGACAGGAATACGTGATTTTGTTTGGTTTGGTTGGGTTTTATGGCATATCAAACATTGTAGATTGTTTAATGCCAAATCCTGTTTATATATATATATATATATATATATATATATATATATATATATAACATTTGCACCTTATATATATATATATATATATATATATATATATATATATAATCTGCGCTTATCAAGAAGTCTAGAAACATGATTAGGTAATTCCCAAGTCAATTAACCGAATTACATTTGTAAGAACTGACTGTGATTATTAACACCGACTTCTTAACAATATTGTAGGTAGAGAGAACGACAAACATATCACTGCATAAAAAAATCTTAAGTTTAGTATGTGTCATGCTTAGAAATAAACTAAAGATAATCATAATTTGTGTGTGTGTGTGTGTGTGTGTGTGTGCGTGTTTGTTTTGTATGCACATTTTGTAGATGACATTCTTAAATGATTCTGAGACCATTTTTGCACGCAGTTAAGTGGTGTCGCGTATTGTTATATAACAGACACATTTTGACATGAGTTATTTTTTGCACACAGTTTGTTCTATTTAACCAATAGATTGGACCCTATCATGTGCTACAACAAAGGATCAGAAAGGACCTGAGAGCAATGGCAAAGAAGGGTTTTTTCATATTCTACAAATCTCAAAGATGATTTACTGTCATATCCAGGATAGACGTTAAGTGAGGCGGGTGTTACCCTTCTGCAGAGATGCAGTCAGTGTATTCTACAGCACCAGCCAACTGGGCTGAGGAATACTTGATATATAACTGTGTCGAAAACCAATTAAATAAACTTAAGAAAAAATGTGTTAAACGTCATTCCTTAACTTTCTAGCATAAGATAAGATACTCTTTGCTAGAACATCGTTGGTGAATAGAACAGGTTGACTGAGCAATGGGTTACTGTCGGGCTTTAATATCACCTCCCTGGCCTCAACACAGAGACTTATGTTTCTTCAGACTAATGTTACTTTAGTAAGTAAGTTGTTTGGCAGTATTCGATGGCCACCCGAAAACTCCCTTTTCAACAGCTACGACACCGATGTGTAGGGGAGAGCGCTACTCATTTCCTAAGATTGATCCACTTACCTTTGATCTGTATCTTATAATGCAGTGTATGAAGCAAGGTGATATTAAGTACCATTTTTGAGTCTTTGGTACGAATGGGCCTGGGATTGAACCCTGGTCTTTCGGTCATTAGCGAACACTATAACCATCACCACCTGATCGGAAATTGTTTATACTACAAATTCCTTGTAAAATGTTCAGTTTTTAAAGTAAATAAGTTATTTCACCTACATAAATTCGAACCTCACTAGTTTTACTCATTTACGAGAAAACCTTGACTGTTCGTGATATCTCCTTCACTTTTAAATAATAGCTGGATTATTTGGGAAGCAGGAGAGAGTGAGACAGACAGAAAGACAGCTCTAATATATTAAAAACGGAAAGTCGTTCAAGCCATAGCCGTGCCGTTATACGACTGCCACATTTGAACTTAAACAAAACGCTGGTACAGATACGTAGATGAGAACTGAAAAAGACTGCTTCTGGCTGTTTTGAAAAAAATGGAAGCAGCAGCTTATAAAAGAGCAACTGTACTGTCACTTAAATTCCATCTCACAAACCATCCATGTAAGATGAGCAAGTGATGCTGTGCACTGATGCAGAAGTAAAAACTAACTTATAAGTGACTTTCTCCAATAAATTCATTAATAGAGAGAAATTAGTGTTGGCTGACAAGTAAAAACTTATATTCCTCATCTTTGTGTAGATATTGGATGCCTTCTATAACACCTTAATAACTGATAGGTACAGATGACAAAAGAGATTCAAAGGACACTAAAACAGCCCCCCTCTCTCTCTATATATATATATATAATTCTCACAATCTATCTCTTTAACACACACACACACACACACACACACACACACACACACACACATATATATATATATATATATGTATGTATGTATGTATGTATGTATACAGAGAGTGAAAGAGACAGACAGACAGACAGAGAAAGAGAGAGAGAGAGAAAAAAAGAGAGATTCTTTGGTTGTAAAACGGGATACGTCGGCGATTAAATAAAGTATATTGACAGTGGAATCCGTTCTCCTGGGTACCATCAATCTTTGTCTGTCTGTCACGCACGCATACTCAAGCAGTAATCTCGCTTGAAGATTTCAGATGTACGAAGTCATTTTTCCGGTAAAATCTCTCACATGCCCCCCTCTCTTTATTTACCCTGAGGAAATTAAGATTTCTTACTTTTACCAAATATTTTAGTCCGAAAGTGAACGTAATGGCGTGACTAGTGTTCGAACACGCTCACTACGATATTGTTGTCATGCACGTTAGCCACTACACAACGAGGACACTCCTCTATATATCTGACCATTACATAAAGGATACTTTACTATATCATTACTGAAAAAATTAATCAAATTCGTCTAAATATATAAATATATATATTTTTAAAGCAGGCTTTAATATAATGACCATAGTCTGTCATATGAGTATGATCATTAAGCTACTTACCACATAAGATAATATCCAGACCTTCCAAGTTAAAGAAGTAATCACTTCTGTAGTCAAACTTTTGGGTTTGATTCTGATTGGTCGAAAACTAAGCCAACCCTCAAATCTATTTTTAGTAACTAACAACGGAAAAAAAAATTAGTATACGTTTACATCCGATGGGCTAAACAATTGTAAATATACTCTGTTTATAATTACCAACCCGGGATATGCCAAATGATTGATGAATAGGTAGACAGAGACAAACGACCATGTATAAAATGACTGAGATCGATAAATGGGAAAAGAATTTGACAGATAATGATAGAAATAAAAACATTTTATAAAAGGATTTATCACTTACCCTTTCAACAAATCCCATAGGATCTCAGCGTCGGTAACCATTTTCTTTTTTCTTCCATATTTCAAGTTTGTCACTATGACGTTAGTGCTTTGACGAGCAAATGCGAAGAAAGGTAAGATCACTAAACACTTTCATGTCCTTTAACGATGTGACTCATCAATCAACCTCTATACTACCTCCAAATAAAATCAAACAGACAAACAAATAAATAGACAAATACTTATTTTCTTTACATTCAATTTTACGATCCCTGGATGATTTAACTATTTCTGAAATCCAAGAAAAAGTCGGTTTCTTTTTTTTTCGGTTCTTCTTCTATGCTTTTATATATGACAAAGTGTTAGAAGAAAAACGCCAGTAACAAGTTAGTGATTTATTACATTTTCGTTGCCTTTTCGAAGTTTTCCTGGTTGTCTTACCGGCTCGGGATGTCCAGAAAAGTGACCAGGATTTATCATGGCAATTGGATATCGTTTGTATAAATGGATTTTGTGTACATTTAAAAGGATTGCAGAAAAAGGAATGACGCCCTATTGGAAGGCAAATCCTCATAGATTTAATAAATCTGCTGAATTTTAATTTTTTTTTTCTTGAATATTATTGGCATAAGTTAATCATTTCTTTTATCCTTTTTTTTATTTCACACTTTATTCTCATTTTCATTCCGTGTCACATTTCCATTTTTACATTTTCCTCATTCACAGCCATTTTTTTTTCAATTTCTTCGATTTCTTTTATGTGTTTAGTTTACACTGTCTTTATCGCTCTTTTACTTTCTTGCGTTATTTCCTCCCTTCTTCTTCTCCTTCTTCTTCTTCTTCTTCTTCTTCTTCTTCTTCTTCTTCTTCTTCTTCTTCTTCTTCAAAATTGTTACAATTATTGTTGTTGTCCTTGCAAGTTTTTTCACACTCGTGCTTTTGGATGGTTTTTCACTGGAGTCTGAGTGACAGCAATTCTCCTCAGGTCACATCTAGTCTCCGGGACTCTTATCAGTATTCTGAACAATCTCAACAATTCTGTAATTTGGACGGTCACGATTCGTCGTTTCATTTCTAAATCTTCCAGTCTCTTTACCAAACCATTGGGGGCCTTTTCAAGCGCGCCAAATACAATTAGTATATCCGTTACTCTCACAGTTTGTTTAGTTCTCTGGCAAGGTCCAAGAACTTGTCCTTATTTTCGTTTTCTTTAATGTTCGCTTTTTGGGCTGTTGGGACGGGAAAATCTACTTAACGGCATGTTCTCTTTTTTTCCCGTTAATTATCTCAAGGTTTTATTTCTGGCTGCTATCAGGTTATGTGTATTTGTCCTGAAATCCCAAGAAAAGTATTAGGATTATTATTATCATGATTATTATAATTAGTAGTAGTAGTAGTTTTAATAGTTGTAGTAGTATTGGTTTCGGTTTCTTACGCTGCTTCATTGGGTCTTTACCAATAACTTTGGATGAAGGATGGTTAGTGATCGTATTTTTTTTATGTATTTATGTTTTTTGCTGATATTTCTCATGTTATTTTTCCTGTCAGGTCGATAGTAATCTTCCAAGGAGATAAACCGTCCAGCAAACTATATACTATTTTATTTCATATATGTTGGGACTGTCAGGTATCTTGTCAATGTGTTTATCTATCTCTTCCTTAACCGTAAGCTGGCTACATTCTTTCAGTTTGTATTTTCATGTATTTTTCATTCGCCTTGTTTATTATACTTTTTGACAGATATGTTATTATCTGTTATAACTGACACATCAATTAGAAGGCAGGTGGGTTGGTTGTTTTGTTTTATGGCATATCAACTCTTTTCGGGTCATTGAACGCCTAGTTTAGCTATTTTGATAAAAGTTTGGTTGAATTCAGTTTATTATCGTATTTACCAACCCCTCCGCTCGGCCAGGATATGACACAAGGTCAATTTTTAAGCAGAGTTTAACAGGTTTGAAGTCAGAGTTTTTCCTTCTCCTAGACTAGTTGCCTCACCAAGCCTAAAGAACTCAGTCTGCCCTACTATTTACCCATAGCTGTAGCGAGAATAATTGGATTCATACCTTTCCCAAGGGTATTAGTGCTATGTGAAATGCAAGCAGTGTCGTCCAGGGTTTAAACTCGTGTCGCCGTGTCCATTTCCTAAGAGGATACCCATAACACCACGGGTACCTCAGATTATTATAAGTAGTTTTTTTCAACGCACATATAATGTCAAAAAACAGTTCTATTTCAAAGAATTCAGTTTATTATAAGTACAGTTTTTTTCTAATCTTTGAATATTTAATGTCAAAAATATTTAATGTCAAAAACTGTTCTATTTCAAACAATTTAGTTTAGCATAAGTATACGGTTCAAACACACTGTTAAATTATCAAGCTGTTAATTTCAAACAATTATGTTTAGCTTATTTACACTGTTTAGTTGTATTTGAACCATGGATAGGATCCTATCATGTGCTACAACTCCGGGCGAGGGTGGACTTGGGATCAGTAGAAATGAAGGAATAATCCTCATTCCTAAAAACTCCAACATTACTGAAGCCTCACCATAAAGATTGTGTAGTGTTATATGCAAGACTCAAGTTGGGGAATTTAGATGCAGGCAGTGTATTCTTTAGCAGCACTTGACTGGGCCATAGAAATCATGACTTTCTTTTACAATCCATAACCACTATATCTGACCTATTCTTCTTTATCATTTTAGATATCAAAGTCTTCGAGAATATTAGGTTCTTTGAGTTCGATCATTAGTTCTGGTTTGTGTTCATCTCCTTTTTCAGATTTCAGTTTTCCATGTTATTTCCATATTTTTATATGAATAAATTGCCCTATTTGATCATATCTTTCTTTATATTGCATCAGTAGTAAAACTAGGCAACTGCATACTAAGTGGTTAATTGGTTGAGTTCTTTGCTCACAGAGTCTACATATTAGGTTTACTCGCTGGTATCATTCTTTCTATTTTTTTTAGGTTCTGTTCTTCTGCTGCTGATATTAACTCTTTAGTCTCCTAATTGAGTCCTGCACTTTTCAGCCATTGATTAGTTTTAATATATATATATATATATATATATATATATATATATATATATATATACTCTTTAAGAAAAACAACAAACCGGTCACATTAGGATTATAAATTTATTTCCATCCTTTTACGCATTTTTGAAAATTTCAAAAACACGAAAAAAATTGAACAGGACTGCTTCAGATCCTTTGGATAAAAAATAATAGAATAGATACAGAAATAGGAGGGAGGGGATAGAAGAGGGGTGAAGAATTATCTCCTCATTTAGCCCACTTCCGCTTTTTATTTTAATTTCGGTTAGAAATGTAGTAAATCTATTTTTAGAAAAAAATTATTTTTTATTTTAATTTTTAAATTCTAATTACATTTTGACTTAAACTACAGATCTAATATTAAATTAGATTTTTAACTTTATTCAATAACTTTACGTAATGATACAGTAATAATTATATCGAATTAAACTCAAGATTTAATTAATTTTAAATTATTTTAAAATTTCAAAACTATTTAGACCCTATTAATCAGTTACACTTTTTATGAGTAGTACGTATATACGATATGTTTTTTTCACTATTTTCTATCTAAAATTTTATATTATTTATTCATTTACATTAACTCTCAGTTTAACTCTATGCTCTTAGAGAGAGAGAGAGAGAGAGAGAGAGAGAGAGGGAGAGAGAAAGAGAGAGAGAGAGAGAGGTTAGAGACTTGGCTTGGCGTTTGAGTCAACCGGGTTTCGATCCCAGCTAAGGGAAGCTAATGTCTAGTCACACTGATGAGTTCTGATAGAACGAAACAGATCTGTCTGTCTGTAGATATATATATATATATATATATATATATATATATATATATATATATATACGTATTTTTACATATTTCTGCGTCTCGTCCATGTAAGGGGTTCTGTTTTCAGGTGTGTTTTTTTAATCAATTAAGACCTTTTATTTTGTTTGTTTCTTCTCTTGCCCAATCGTCTGGGGTCTTAGAATACATCGACTGCATATTTGTAGAGGGGTAAGACTCCCCCAACGAGTGTCTTGTGGCCCAGTCGGCTGGGGCTGTAGAATACACTGACTACATCTCAGTAGAGTGGTGACAATCCCCACAACGAGTGTCCTGGATATGGCACTAAGTAATCTCATGGTTAGGTTCCAATAATGCTGGAGCTTTAAGGAATGCAAAGTACCCATTGATTGCCATCGCTCCTGGGTCCACTCTGGCCCGAAGTGGTCGTACCAAATAGGGTCCTCTCTAAGGGTCAAATAGAACTCAACTGTGTACTAATATTAAACTGAATTATATGAAATGGAACTGTTTTTGACATTGAAATTGAACACTTACTAAACTAAATTGCTTGAAATACAATAGTCTTGAAATTTAAGCGTTTGTAAACAAAAACTATGTTTATACTAAACTGAATAATTTGAAATTCATCATCATCATCATCATCATGTCGCGCCGCCTGCACGGATATCCCTGACCGTCTCTCGCCATTTCTCCCTATCATTCATCGCCTCCGGCAGGTCTTCAGGATTACAACCCGTGTCCTCACATAGCTGCTGTATGTAAGTTCGTGCTGGTCGTCCCACTCTTGCACATCCATGAGTGGGGGTCCACAGGAGTACATCGCTTATGAGCTCGTCCTTGCTTCTCCAGCAGTGTCCTGCGTGTCTGGTTCGTCGAACTTGTATAGTTTTTGTGATGGGGGGCAAGTGTCCGTATAGTTGGAGTCTCGTGGGGTGTTGTCGCCAGGACTTGTTTAATACTGCTCTCAACATTCTTGTGTAATTTCCGTCCAGCCTCCTCTCCAGCCGCTTCGTAAGCGTCCATGTGGTGCATCCATATAGCAGTATCGACACAACCGCTGCCTGGAAGAAACTGCGTTTCATTTTATCTGTTAGGTCCGACTTCCATATGATCGAGAGCCTATCGATAGCTGTCCATGCCTTCGTCAGTCGTGTGTCGATATCCTTCTCGGTTGATGAGACGCTGCTTCCTAGGTAGGTGAATTTGTCGACTAGTTTCAGAGAGGCTCCGTCTAGTGTGGCAATGTTGCCTGTTTGGTTGTAACACATATATTCGGTTTTGTTTGCATTGACATGTAGGCCAATGCCAGCTGCAGCTCGTTCCAGACTATGTAGTAGTGTCTCTGCTTGATTAGGCGTATTCGCTAGTAACGCCAAGTCATCAGCGTAGTCGGCGTCCGTGATTGTTTTTGCGGGGTACCTTTTGCTTCTTCTCTTAGTCAGCTCAAAGCCATTTTCTCTGATTTTGTCGATCGAAGTCCTAAGCACATAGTCTAGACAGATGATAAAGAGGTACGGGGTTAGTGTGTCTCCTTGTAGTACCCCTGCAACAATGTCGAAGTATTCCGTGTCTCCATCTGGTGAACGTACTTTTACTTTGGTGTTTCTGTAGAGAATCATTATCGCTGCTACGGTTTCTTTTGGTAGGCCGTAAGCTAGTAGGATTTGCTCCATCTTCCCTCTGTGTATGGAATCGAAGGCCTTGGTAAAGTCGACAAATAGTAATGTCGCCTGTAAGTTTTTTGCCTGAACGCCTTCCAGGATTCTACGGATGGTCAGTATTTGTGAGGTTGTGGATCTATTTCTCCGGAAGCCATTTTGGTTTTTCCTAAGGATGTTTTCCATTTTGGGTTCTATGCGGTTTCGTAGTAGGGCATTGTAGATTTTGGCTGCTATGGATGTAAGTGTTATCCCTCGGTAGTTCTTGGCTAGTCCGAGGTCGCCTTTTTTAGGGAATGGAAGGATGCATCCCTTCGTCCATCGTTCTATCCTATTTTGACTATAGACTGCGTTGCATTGCCGGAGCAGTATATCGTCGAATTGTCTCGTCTTCCACACTTCTGGGGGGATCTCGTCTCGCCCCGCCGCTTTCCTATTTTTAATTCTTCTGAGAACCGTGTCGAGTTCTTCTTTGGTGAAAGGACCTAGTTTTACGTCTAATTGCTTACTAATAATTCTGGTGATCGGTTCATCCGTTATTTCCGGTGGGTTTCCTAGTAGATTTTTGAAATGCTGTTCCCACAGTTTTATTCTTTCTTGTTGGCTTGCAGCTTTCAATTTTGCTTTGGCTGTGCTCTTCCTTCCACTTACTTCGTTTATTGTTTGCCAGGCTATCCTGGATTGCCTATCTTCCACCGAGTCTCTAATCTTATCTATCTGATTTTGTACGTATTCTGCCTGTTCTTTTAGGTATATTCCTGTTAATTGATGTTGCGCCTTTTCTAGTTCTCGTGCATTTGTATTTGTTGGGTTCTGTTGATAGTTTTTGGAGGCAGTCTTCACAAGTGCACGTTTTTCTCTGGCCGCTAGCGTTTCCCAAGGGACTCTATATTTAGTTCTAGGTTTTGTTGGAATACACTTTTCTGCCGCCTCCAGGTGTGCTTCTACAAAATTTTCATATTCGTCATTTGGGGTGCCTATTTCTACCTTCTCTTGTAGTGCTTCGAATCTGTTTCTTAATTCTAATGCATATTTATCTCTAATATCTCTGTTGTTGAGTAGGGCCCAGTCATAGTGCTTGGTCGTCGCTTTACGTGTGGCGTTTTTTCTTAGGCTTAGTCGTACTTTGGCCGTAACTATTCGATGATCGGAGGACACACCCACGAAGGAGGAGTATGCCTCGCAATTCATCGCACTGTTTTTCCATTTCCTGTTTATAAGGACGTAGTCTATCTGTGCTTTACTGTTATTCGCGTATGTGTAGGTCCATAATTTCCCCTCCCTTTTTTGAAAGTTTGTATTGAGGCAGGTTAATCTATTTTCTATCATGAAATCTATTAAATGCTGTCCATTCCTGTTAGACGCGTAGTGTAGGCTGTATTTGTTGTGTCTGTTTTTCCCGATTTGTGCATTCATATCTCCGCCAATGACTAGCAGGTTGTGTTTCGGAATGCTACGTACTAGGGAGGATAGATCTTCGTAGAAGGTGGCTATTTCGTTTTCTTCGCTAACATTGGTAGGGCTGTAGCAGGAGATAATTGTTGCTTTGGGGTTGCCATTAAACGTTGCGGCCATCATCCTAGGTTGTATTCTCTCAATGCTGTTCAGTGTTTTTAACGCTCTCGGTCCTAGAAGTATTCCCACCCCTCCTACCGATGCATTGACAGAGTTTTTCCATGCCGATACAGTCACCAGCATCCATCCATTTCCAGTTTCGTGATACTTGATATCTTCGGTGTGCGTGTATCGGTGCTCTTGTATGCAAATTATATCTATCTTATGTTCTACGGCTGATGCAGTTAGCTCTGATAGTTGACCTATTCTATTTAGGGTTCTCACGTTAAATGTCGCTATCTGTATTGTTTGTTTGCATTTTAGTAGTTTTTGTTTGTGTTTGAGCTCTGTAGCTGATTTTTCGAACACCGAGGCCAGGGCTCCAACCTCAGCAGGACGCGCCCCTTTTTTACCCGCGCGAAGAGCGATGCGGTTTATGGATCTGGTTTGAGTACTAGTCATGGTTATCTTTCGATGGCTGTTTTTGTTCTCATCTATAGAAGCCACTCTTATAGATGAGCAGCAGTAGTTCCCCGATCGAACTGGCAATCTTGAGCGTTAAGCCGCAAGACTCACACGTGCAGCATGCTGCTTCCCATGTGTACGCGGTAGTAATAAAAAAAAAAAAAAAAAAAAAAAAAATTCTTTTTTTTTATCTTAAGTTTTAACTTAGTTAAAGTCCAGGACTGCTGGATGTTAAAATTCAAAGAAATTTTGTGGTATATTTCATGGTTATCTAGTGGTGGACAGACAGAGAGAGAGAGAGAGAGAGAGAGAGAAAGAAAGAGAGAGGAGGAGTCAACTCTTTTATGGCTTTCGTCTTTAGCACGTGTTAGACTACATTTGAGGTGTTTTGGATTTTTTTTTCCCTTTCTTTTCAGGGGGGGGGCAATTTTGGGGGTTTTCTTTAGCAAATTTAGAAGTTCGCCTTCCAAAAGTAAAGTTTTCCTGAAAATTAAATCGCATAAGTCTTCATTCTTCATTTAAACAACACATAATACAGCTGAGATTTAAGACATTACTATTTTAAATCAAATGTGCATTTTTAAATGAATAGTTTAGTAGAATAAATTTACTGACCACTGTGAAAAAAACTTCTGGAAACGGAATCACTTCCAAACGTATGCATACTATTTCAACAAATGAAGGATTAAATTATTACTAATTTTAGTATTTATATTAAAGGTTCCACTCCTATATCATGGTCAACTGGTGGTGGACAGAGAGAGAGAGAGAGAGAGAGAGAGAGACACACATACAGAGAGAGAGAGAGAGAGAGAAAGAAAGAGAGAGGAGGAGTCAACTCTTTTATGGCTTCCGTCTTTAGCACGTGTTAGACTACATTTGAGGTGTTTTGGATTTTTTTTTCCCTTTCTTTTCAGGGGGGGGCAATTTTGGGGGTTTTCTTTAGCAAATTTAGAAGTTCGCCTTCCAAAAGTAAAGTTTTCCTGAAAATTAAGTCGCATAAGTCTTCATTCTTCATTTAAACAACACATAATACAGCTGAGATTTAAGACATTACTATTTTAAATCAAATGTGCATTTTTAAATGAATAGTTTAGTAGAATAAATTTACTGACCTCTGTGAAAAAAACTTCTGGAAACGGAATCACTTCCAAACGTATGCATACTATTTCAACAAATGAAGGATTAAATTATTACTAATTTTAGTATTTATATTAAAGGTTCCAATCTGACCTGAAAAAAATATTGATACGCCGTAAAACAAAAACCAACCAACCAACAAACCAACCAACTTGTTTCTTTTCGTTTTTTGCTGCCGATATCGTTTTAGTATTTATATCTCTTTCGTTCGGTGCGATGTCAATTTGTTCAGCAAACCTATTGCTTCTATTCACGAAATCATTTTTTTCTTTTTCTTCACGTGTATTCTAACTATAGCAACCAATATGTTGTCGTGTCTTTAGTATTTCTTAAATTCTATACTCGTATTTTCTGTCAAATATTGATGGATTTGGTGTCTTTGGTATTTCTTTTAATCATATAGTGGTTATTTTGTTGGTCAGTTCTAGGATAATTAACTCATTTCTACTATATTATCTTTTGACTTGGAGATGTTCCACACTTGCTCTTGCGGGATGTATTGTTTGGCCGGTAATTTGTTTCCTAACTTTAGTATAAAAAATAGATACTAATGTTTGGAAACAAATAACCTACCAAAGAATATACCACACAAGAGCAGGTGTGGAACGTCCCTACGTCAAAAGATAATATAGTAGAAGAGCGTTAATCAACCTAGAATTGACCAACGAAAATACCACTATAGGATAAAGAAATACTAAAATCGCGTGTTTTTTTCTGTATCAAAGAGAAAAGGTTTAGAAGCGTTAGTGACATTAGAATTGGACGGACTGAGTTGAATTTTAAGAAAATCAAATGAAAGATTACTATCAAATATTGTCATTTTAAAATGCATGTAAGATTTTTTTTTTTTTTTTGTAAAATCCTGCGGTATATTATCTGTGCTCTAAATGCAAAAAGATAAATGCTGTAATTCCAAGTAACAATTGAACCTTATTAAAGACGTTAATACTTTTGAACTTTATTAGAACTTGAAAACCAAAGTTAGCGTAAAAATAGTTGACTTTAACTAAGTTAAAACTTAATACAGGCAGGAGGGGGAAGGAATTTTTTTCTTCTCGAAAGCCATGGGAAACAACAAGTTAGATGTAAAGGCGAACAGACAAACCCAATGACGGCTCCTTGGCATATGAATCCTACGAATTCTAGGATATCAAGGCAAACGGTACACCAAGTGAGCAGAGGGAAGAGCACTGCAAAAGCTAAACTGAAAGCTACCAGCCAAGAAGAACGAATACGCTTGTAGAAACAACAATTCGAGAATTTTATCGGAAAACCGGCGAAAGTTACACATAACACAATTACGAAAATTATTAGTAATCCCTTAGACATCAAACTAGGACAGTTTACACAAGAAGAACTCGACCCAGTACGAAGAAAAATCAAAAATAGAAAAGCAGCTGAGTTTGATGACCCCTCCCCAGAAATATGGAAGAACAGGGATTTCGGTGACTTACGGCTCCGACAATGTAATGCAGTATGTAATCAAAACACAATTGACAGATGGTCAAAAGGATATATCCTCCTCTTACCTAAGAAGAGTGACCTCGCAATTGCCAAAAAGTACCTAGGTATAACCCTTACATACATAGCAGCCAAGATCTACAATGCTCTACAACGCAACCGTATAAAACCCAAAATCGAGAGGATATTTAAGAAATACCAAAATGGCTTTCGGAGAAATAGATCTACGATATCACATATTTCCACTATCCGTCGAATTCTAGAAGGTGTACATGCAAAAAAACTAGAGCCTACAATATGATTTGTCGAATTTTCCAATGCCTTTGACTCCAAACACAGAGGTAAAATGGAGCAAAAACTACTCGCCTACGGCCTACTCAAATAATCTGCTGCTATATAAAAACACGAAAGTAAAAGTCCGCGACCAGGATGGAGACACAGACTACTTCGACATTAAAGCAGGTGCGCTGCAAGGAGACACATTATCCCATACCTGGTTATCATTTGCCTAGACTATATGCTTAGAACGTCTATTGATATAATGAAAGATAACGGTTTAAAGCGGCCGAAGAAAAGAAGCAGAAGATATCCAGTACAAACAAATACGGACGCAGACTACGCCGATGACATAGCCTTTCTGGCAAATACACCTGCCCAAACCGAACCTCAGCTACATTGTCTGGAACGGGCTACTGCTGTCATAGGCCTCTATGTCAACGTGGAAAAGACGGATTACATATGCTTTAATCAAAGAGGCGACATTTCCATACTAAAAGGTAGCTCTCTGAAACTAGTGGACAACTTCACCTACCTCGGAAGCAGTATCTCATCAACCGAGACGGACATTAACATGCGACAAGCAGTTTTTTCAGGTCATCCGTCGGGTAGATACTGTTATACTGATCCACCACATGGACGCTAACTAAACGTATGGAGAAAGAGCTTGACGGCAATTACACAAGAATGCTACGAGCAATATTGAACTAGTCCTAAGCAGCAGCTGTACAGCCACCAACCACTCATTACGAAAACTATCCAAGTTTATTGAATCAGACATGTGGGACACATGGGTGGAGTTAGAAGAACTCATAAGCTACATGGTCCTGTGGATTCCATCACACGGAAGAGCAAAGGCAGGACGACTAGCTAGAACCTACATACAACAGCTCTGCGCCGATACAGGATATAGCTTTGAAGACATGCTGAGAGCGATGGACGATAGAGACGGATAGTGAGAGAACGTCAGAGAGATCCGTGCTGATAATGAAAGACACTAAATCCACCAAGATTTGACAAAAAATACTACTATGGGATTTAAGAGATACTAAAGGCACAACAAAATGTTTCTGTTAAGTCAAGATTCGTGTATCAAAACAGTATGTCGTTACTGATATCGCCAAAGTATATTTGTTAATTTGTTTTGTAAATCTTTACTCATATTTAAATTGCTTTGAATTTTTTCACTTATATTTTTATTACTTTCAAAAGCGTGTGCATGGCATTAAGATCGTTTTTAAAATAATAAAATGAATTGAAATCCAAAAAAAGGGTTCCTTTCGTTTCGGTCAAGTTTTTTTTCTTTTTTTTCTTCTTTCCTATACCCTGGAATTTTCTTTGGTCACCATCCCATGTTTAATTCCTCTAGCAACAAACCTCTTGTCACTGAAAATTCTCTGAAGTGAAGTGAACGAAACAAAGGGATCCTTTTTTTAGGATTTGAATTCGGTTTTATGATTTTAAAAACGTTCAGAATACCATGCACACTTTCAGTACCTTCCTCGAGATTTATTTTATAGTATGTTTAATACTATTTGCATTATTACTCATAAAATATTTCTTGGTTTTTATTGTGTCATAACACTATATTTCCGAGTGTTCTTTATAGGCTTTAAAAGCAAGCTTTTCTTAAGCGTCATTTTTTCGTGTTTGTCCAGACCAAATTTTATCCCTATATCATAACTAAATCTTTTCACCACGAAAGATTAGGAAACCTTCTATATCATAATTATTCTCTGCAAAATAACTCAAAAACGTTTAAACTGAATAGGGTTTCTATAGTAGTGTTTTTATATACATATTCTGCGTTAAGTTCAGTGGAGAGAGAGATTGATTCTATTCAAGAAATAGGAAGAGAAAGTGAATCACCTCGGGAAATTTCATTGTTACTGTTTAGATTTTTCATTTTAAGCACGCCCTATGGATTAGAAAGCTAGCATTGGATGTTGATAATATAAGTATTATTTCTCTTTTGAGAAATGTTCAGACCAGCATTAGCTGATGGTTTCTCTCTGGTGTTTAAGTGACAGCAAGTCTCCTGTAATCTCCTGGACTTTTCCTCATGTCTTTATGACTTCTACTCAAGTATTATGATTATTATTATTTCTTCACTCTGTGCGAATTTTCCACACCAGCGTTTCCAAGTGGATTTCGCAAGAATTTGAGTGAGAGTAAGTCTCCGTTGATCCCCAGGTCTCTTCTGAGTATTCTGGCCGATCTCAATAATGCTGGAGTCTGGATGGGCTTAAACCTTCCTCTAATTTCCAATTTTTTTAGTTCCATTTCCAGGCCTTTTTTGGCCGTTTTAAGGGCACTATCTACTATTGGTATCATCGGTACCCTAATGTTACACAACTTATTTAGCTCTCTGGCTAGTTCCAAGAAAGTGTCTATCTTTTTGCTTTATTTAATTTTTACACTAGAATCCGTGAGAATGGTAAAATCCAACTAGTAGGCAAGTTCTTTGGGTTTTTTTTTCGTTTTTTCTTCTTTTTTTTTTTTGTAAATTAGAACTTAGTCTGGTCTTCGGGTCGGTATGGTGATCTGTATCTGAAAATCGCAGAGAATTGTGTCAGTCTCATTTTCTAGAGCCGAATCCCTTTTTTTGTAAGAACTATTTGGTAGTGTGATTACATTTCAATCTCTAGCATGATTTCCAGTGAATCCCCATACCCACCCAATCACACTTAGTTTTCTACGCTTTCAGGGTGAGTTTGTTAGATTTGCTTACGATGAGATAAATTGTTTCATCTCTTTCTCCATATTACCTGCGCTTGCAGTTCCATTGTGTATGATTTATTTTTGCTTTAACTTAATTAGACATTCTGGAGTTGTTTTGTTTTGCTAGTAGAAAAAGATACGCTAAGTTATCGTCTACTGTATTTTTGTGGGGTGTTGCCTCCAGAACTTGTTCAATACAGCTCGTAGCATTCTTGTGTAATTGCCGTCAAGCTTTTTCTTCACACACTTAGTTAGCGTCCATGTGGTGCATCCATATAGCAGTATTGATACAACAGCTGCTTGGAAAAACTGTTTTATTTTATCGGTCTGGTCTGACGTCTACATGACCTATAGCCTATCGATAGTTGTTCACGCCTTTGCAAGTCGCGTGTTGATATTTTCGGTTGATGAGACGCTGCTTCCGAGATAGGTGGACTTGTCTTCTAGTTTAAGAGAACCACCCTTTAGCGTGGAAATATTGTCTCTTTGATTAAAGCACATTTATTCTGTTTTGTCTGCGTTTTCATAGGGGCCTATGCCACCTACTGCTGGTTCCAGACTACGTAGCAGGGATTCGGCTTGGGCGGGTGAATTTGCATTTTTTTCCAAGCAGCGGTCGTATCAATACTGCTATATGGATGCACCACATGGACGCTAACTTAGTGTGTGACGGCAATTACACAAGAATGTTACGAGCTGTTTTGAACTAGTCCTGGAGGCAATGCCCCACAAAAATACAGCTGCACAGCCACCTACCAACCACCACGAAAACCATCAAAGTTAGTCGAGCCAGACATGCTGGACACTACTGGAGTAGTAAGGACAGACTCAAAAGTGATGTACTATTGTGGAGCCCCTCACATGGAGGAGCAAAGGTTGGACGCCCAGTGTGAACCTATCAACATCAGCTCTGCACCGATACAGGATGTAGCCTGGGGGACCAGCCGGATGCGGTTGACGATAGAGAAGGGTAGTGAGAGAGAGTCAGGGAAATCCGTACTAACAGCGTGTCGTGATGATGATGACAATTTCAAAAAAATCATTTTCTTTCTTAAGAATTTCCTTTCGTAACTATGTCCTAGTCAGGTACAATATCACCAGTTTGTTGCTTGAGATATCCATATAGTTGTTTTTCTTTCCATTTTGTTTTCCTAGTTCTCGTTATTCTTTGTCTTATTTTTTCTTGTTTCTTTTTCGGTACTTATGTTGCCAATGCAGATATTGGCTGCTGAAATTAAGCTTTGTTTTTCATCTAGTCTTTGAGTCCTCATATTGATGCACCGACGCAATCGTCAATTTTGAAACCAAGCTCAGAAACATAATTCTCAAGAAAGGAATTGATAAATACAGTCTGTTAATATCATCCTTGCGCGTAGCCATCAAGTTTTTTCGTAGTTTGGTCCATTTTTCTATGTTCTTCTCTGGTCCATTTAAAGAATGGCCCTTTGGATCTTACAAGGGAGTGGGACCCAATTATTGTTGTGGGAGCCTTACCCATCTCACCATAATGTACTCTCCTCATCGTTATTAGTACTGATAGATTTCGCTACCAGAGGAGAAGATCAGTATCGGTGTTATCCGAACAGTACGATACTTCTTACGTTTTCTATGTAACTCTATCTTTCTTGTGTAATATAATCTGTTATCTAATATCTCTGTTTGCGTTTTTATTAGTGACCCTTTCCGGGGCCACATCAATTATCAATCTGTAACACCACAGCAGAAAATATATGTAAAGGATAAAGGTGTTACTTTGTGGGACCCAAATTTCATATTTGAAACATTTCGGAAAGTACAAGATGGACGCAGTAGCTTTGATACGGAAATTTATTACTGCTACTGTTTATATAGAAATCATTCACGAAACGAGAGAAATAGTGCAACTTAGAAACACAGAAGTTTACATTTGTGGTAGACGAGACCAAACAAAACACTGACTCTCTCCCTTGACCTGGGCTTCCTCCTCAAAGGGGCTGCTGCACTCGGGATCCGAAAATGGAATCGAAACTGACGCACACATTCACCGACCAACCTCGACTATCTGTAACTCTCTGACTGCTCAATGTCTATCATATTCATCTCCTGCTAATTATTCTATTAACTAATATGATAAGAACACAAGTCACTAAAATTTTTCAGCAACTCATCACTCAACCTCAGCTTATTAAATCTTAATCTCCAACATCCTGTCCACCGCTGATTTCAAAACAACCAGGTGATTTCATATCCTACGATTCGATCCGATATGTACAGGCATGAAACCTTCGAATGCGCTTCCCACTTCAACTCTAAGTTGTTTAACTTACGATTTATCACTAAAAGCAAAAAAAAAAAATGGCTAATATTATTAATTACCATACTTTATTTATTTCTATTTCTTTTTTATGAAATTTCTCTGGCTTGGTTTCGAAAAGCATTCTTGTTCTCGGGAGATTCTCTTTATGCTTCATATCCGCTTACATGATGGTGTCTGCTTCCAATATTCACACTTACTTGTTTTCTTCTCTCCAAAGCGTTCTTCTGATTTCCTGATTTCATAGTTCTATCCTTTCCTCTGCTTCTTTTTCCCTCTTTTCTTTATCAGCATGGCACATTTTTGATGCCCAATTTAATTGCTAATTTGCTGCATTTGCTTATTATTTGATAGATTTTTTCGTCTGTCACCACATATCCCACATTTGCTATTTTGTTGAATCTTATCTATTCTCGCTTTGATATGATTGGTTCATATGGCGTTGCTTTGTGCTGCAATTAAGAGAGATTCTGTTTATCTCTTAAAATTCCCTTTTCTTTGCCAGCTCCAGGTTTCGTCGTATTTTGTTTATTAGATGTTTAAAACATCCATAGAGTTGATTTTTCCCCCATTTTTGTATCCTTGTTATTGTCCTTCTGTTGTCCATCGTACTGTTTATGATGGATGTAATCAGTCCTCGTTCATGTTTTCCAATGTAATCTTCGAGCAGTTTATTCGATGCCTCAACGCTGTCTTCGATGCTGGCAAGTCCTATTCCTCCCTCTTTTCTTGATACACGTAGTCTCTCAAGGTCTGTAATGTAATGCCTTGTGCATGGTCATTGGTTTTCTAGTTCTTTGGTCAATTTGTTTAAGTTAATCTCTGGTCCACGTCAGAAAGGGTTCGGAATATCTAATTATTTATTCCTTTGATAAGGTTTCAGCTAGATAGTTTTGTCTCGAGTAATTTTCTAGTTCTCCTTAGATATTCTTTGTGAATTTTGTCTTTCATTTCCACTTGTTTGATCGTATCAGCCTCCATGATGCCCAAATATTTGTAGGTTTTGTTTTCTGCGAGGGTTTTAATCTTATCTTAATTTGGTAGTTCTATTCCGTCAGTTATATGTCGTTTGCCACTTTTCATTACAACCACGGCACATTTTTCTATTCCATATTCCATCCGTATGTCCTTACTAAATAAGCTAACTACGTGTATTTGAGTTTCCAGTTCTTTTTCATTTTTTTCAAATAGTTTGATGTCATCCATGTACATTAGGTGATTGATCTTATCTTGCGATCTACTAAGTTTGTATCTGGGTGTGCATTTTCCGAGTATGTGGTTAAGTGACATCATAGTATTATGAATAATAAGGGTGATAGCTGAAAAATACATCTTTGCATCTTTGTTTCAGCCAAGTTTCTTCCTCCTGCAGTCATTTCTACCAACCAGGTTTCCATAGTTTTCTCGATGAGGTTTATGAGTTCGTGTGATATTTTGTACATTTTGAGGCAGTTTATTATTCTCCAGCTTTGAGGAATCATATCATATGGCTTTTTGTTTTCGATCCATGCCATAATTAGATTTTTCCGTCTGGTCTTGCTCTCATTTTGGATTTGTTGATCTATGTAAATTAACTCCGCTGAACCTCTGGTTCCTTTGCGGCATCCTTTCTGATCCTCAGGGAACCATCCGCGGCTTGTTAGCGAGTAGTAGATCTTTTCCCTTATTTGTGCTGTTAATATTTTCCACATCATCAATAGGCAAGTTATGGGTCTGTGATTGTTTGGGACAGTTCCTTTGCTTGGGTTCTTTTTAATCAATGTGGTATTTATTTTGGTCACCCAGTCAGGTACTTGTGCGCCTTGTAAGCATCTGTTCCTTTTTAGTACTAGTCTGTCGTGAATGGAGTTGAATTTCTTGAACCCATGTATTCTATTATGGCCTGGCGTATTCCAGTTTGATATGTTTAGCGTCTTTTTTAGTAGATCGATGCGTATTTCTGCTTTCGGGCCTTCTTCCAGTTCATCTAGAATTCTTGCTATATTGTTTATCCATTCAGCCTTCTCCCTATGTTTTTTGATTGCCGTATTTTCGTCCCAAATCGTTCGTTGCTTTTGGCATCCGGTTGTTGGTATGTTTTCGTGTCATGCCCTCCCAGTTGTTGATACAATTTTCTTTCCTAGTTTAGGTAATGTCCTATTTTGTCTATATTTTTTACCCTTTGTCGATATCTCTTTAATCTCCCTTCTTTCGCCAGTGCTTTCTGGTTTATTATTCAAGTTTTACTGTTTTTTTCACGCGTTGCCTTTTCCTTTCTGTTCCCACATATTCCAGCATCTTTCTTTTGTTTTATCATTTTGGTCTGTTTTCGTAGATTTTTTATCTGCGTTTCCAGTTGAATTTCCCTTCCTGGCATTGACTGTTTCTTCGTGCTTTTTGAGAGAATGCCAATTTTCTCACAAACTAATTTCACCCCTGCAAAGATTAGTTCCTTTAACTCGGTTATATTATTCGTTGATATGTAAGGTAGTTCTTGATTTATTTTATTTCAAGTGTTCTCCATTCTATGTTTCTTTATGATGGTAAATTAATCTTTTCTCTATTCATAATTCTCTTTACATTTTGTAGATTTATCTTTTGTTCTTGTGATAGTTTTTGTTTATTGTTACTTGGCTGTGCGTTGTTTGGTATAGTGGCGCTTTTATTTTCGGAAGTTGGCAGTTTATTTCTGTTAGATTGTTCTTGGCTGGTGCCACTTGATGTGTCTGGTATTGTATTATATTGTTTACGTGTTTTCTGGTGTATCTCTAGTATTTTAAGGTCAGATAACAATCCCTTCTTTATTATTGTTCTAACTTGATCGGTAAACCTTTGACTAGTTGTCTGAAAACTAACACATTTTTTCCAGATCTCTATCATTCTTTTCTTATATCATTTTTGAGAAGGGTTGCTCCTAAAATTGCAAGTAGTGCAAGTTGAGTAATTTCCTAGTTCATGCTTTGCGTTTAGGTCTCTGATCTTTGTGGTTCCTAACGTCGTCAATTATGTAACTGAAAAGAGAGCAGCCAACGTTCGCAGGATGACAAACTGATCTCCTATGTTGGCTATCAAGTGAGCACCTGCCGATCGTGACACCCAATCCTATTGTCTGGGTCCCACGTTTTGTAATGTGATTGGACATTTTTATCATAGGTGGTATCTTGTGGCTCTATCAGACCCAGGGGTTGATTATGATCTGCACGCCTGACACTGATGTGACCGAGAACAATCACGGTGACTGTTCGTGAACACCGGGTCACAAGAAAATGTATATGTATAACCCTAAATTGCCCGTTGTCCAGCTATTCTATATTTTAATTTCTGAACTAGAACCCTCAACTACTTTCAGGTTTTCCTGTGCCACATTTATGGTTTATATCTACTGTCTTATTCTTAGACTAATTCTGAATAGACTGATCATATTTTATTCGATAAAAGGCTTCCGATGACTTTCCAGATGAATTCAGGGTGGGGACCGTCTATCGATTTAAAAAAATCGATGAAAGATATGGAGATGAACGCAATAAATTTAAACAAATCTTTCGTCATGCTGGGATATTTTTTCTGGAAATAATTTAGCCGATTAGGAAGACCCTTCGTTTAAAATTACAATTATTTCACCAAATGATTTTTACAAATAACAGAAAATTAAAGTTTTCTTTTTAAAGAGAAGAGTCATTTTACAAATCTAATTCCCTCCGAACATCTGAAGATTTACTTCACCTGCTCACAACATTCGAATTCTGCTAACTACTACTACTACTACTAAGTAAAATAATTTTTTTTTTTATATATCTTTCCTAAGAATATCATGTCACGTGCCTTTCAAGAACTTTCCATTCTTTTCTTTATCTTGTTTTTTTTTATTTTTTATTTTTTTCTATTTCTAAATTCTGAGAACACTCTTTCCTACTGCTACATGGCTGAGTTCAGCGCGTTAAATTTAAACAAATCTTTCGTCATGTCAGTGTATTTTACCTGGAAATAATTTACCTGATTAGAAAGACCATTCATTTAAAATTAGAATGATTCACCAAAAGATTTTACCAGTAACACAAAATCAATTTTTTTTTTTAAAGATGCCTTTTACTAACCTGAATCCCACCGAACATCTGTGAAGATTTATTTTACCTGTTTACAACGCTTGAATTCTATTAACTACTAAGTAAAAGACATTTTTTAATAGCTTTCCTAGAAATTACATGTCACGTGACTATCGAATTTCATTTATTAATCCCATACTTTATTTTTCTTCATGTTTTTTTTTTCCCCTTCATTTTGTCTTTTTTGTCTGTCTTTCTTTCGTTTCTCAATTAAATCAGAATGATTCCCTCTTTTCCTTTTCTTTCCTTCCCCTTCTTTGATTCATATTTTCTGAAATGATTTTTTTCAGATGTTGGTTGTTGTCCTGAAGACCTACCTAGGGCGATGAACGATAGGGAGGAGTGGCGAGAGAGGGTCAGGGATATCCGTGCTGCCAGCACGATATGATGATGATGATGATGATTTTTATTTTATGCTATTATCTCCTAACATTTATTTCATTTTTATTGTATTTCTTTCCTTAATTCTGTATTTCGTTTTTCCTTCTTTTCTCCAATTTCATTGGTCACCCTTGTTGATTTTTCTTCTCAATACTTGTTAATTCTTTAATACTACTTTCTTCCTTCTTTCTGTTTTTTATTTCTTCCTTCATTGTTCCTTTACCCCTCTTCCTCCTCCTTCTCCCCCCTCTTCTTCTTCTTCTTCTTCTTGTTCATTTCCTTACTATGCGCTTATCTTAGTCTTTGTTTGCTTTCTTTCATTTAATCTTTCTGACTTTTAATAATAATTTGAATGAGAATAATCGTGGTATATTGATTAACGTGCTTGATTCCCACATCCGAGTAAGCAAATTCGAACTCTATTCACGCTAATATGTTCATTTTCCGACAAATACACTTGAGATAATTATAAACCCCCCATATCCTTTCTAGCTATGAGTTGAATATTACTACTATTATAGTTCTTCGAAGAAGACTTTAATATTAAATAACCCATGAAGGTTTATGTGACAGGTATTTTTTTTTGTTTAGTTTTAACCTTTTTCTTTATTACTTTAATTTATATATTTTTCAAAGTATTATTGTTTACTTGAAATAGTTTGGGTCAACCTTCCCATTTTAAAAACCTTTTTTCTTCTTTTTTTCTATTGACGTTCCCTCTGATTCTTCTTTCTTTGCCTTTTGTATGTATTTACCCAACCCTTTCTACAACGGGCAGAATGTGACAAATAGGCAATTTCCAAGTGGAGTGCTGTTGCTTTGAATTGTACTTTTCCTTCTCTTTAACGAGTTGCCTAATCAAGACTAGACAACCCAGTTTGACCTACTGTTTAACAATAACTGAATGGGCAAATATATGGATTCATGTTTTTCACAAGGAGAGGAGCACGAAGTGAGAAGCCAAAAGAATTCGAACTCGAGTCACCGAATCCATTTACTACAAAGATAGCAGAGACTTTGTTTTGTTTATTGTTGTGTTTTTTTTTTTAATTTTTTAATTTATCTCCCTCTCTTCTTCGTCTCTCAATTTATTACACTTTGTTCTCATAGTCTTTTCTGTTAATGTTTTTTTTTTCATACATTCGTGAGAAATGTTTTTTTTTTCTTTCCTAAATGAGACTACAAAAGCAATAAAATAGTTCTTTTTACTCGAACAACATTTTTCTGCTATATCATTTATCAAGTGGCAGCAATGTTCTCCGAAACAAAAAATATGTCACTTATATCGCATAGCACGTATGACACACCATGCAGTCACCTGTGTGGTTGTAGATTTACAAATGACGTCTATGTCTCCGAGTACAAAATAATGAGAATTGCACATGTCTCTGAAAAGTTATAAACTTAACGATGTTATGAGACGGCAGCTGGAATTGATTTGTGGAAAGAAATCACGTGATATTGAAAAGGCAACTGGAGATAAAAGACATGGATTCAGAGGAGTAGATGAATCTATAAGAGGGCGTCTGAACAGGATCTAAATTTTCAGGCCACCAATCTAAAGCCGAAGTTCTCAATCATGTGTTCAAGCCGTAAAAACTAACAACCAGAAAATATAATTTAAAAAAGAATCTATATTTCAAAATTTTCATTTTCAAAGATTGATAATGGATCGATTATAACAGTATATTAATCTTGAGCTATTTAGCGTCCACAGTTTAAAGAAGTATGTTTATTGTACGTATATACTTATTTCTTCTACAGTGTTACTCAAAAGATTTTTCTCTCAAGTAACTATTACCAATACTAATTATTATAAACAAGTTTTCACACAGTTATATGGGTTGAAATGTTCCCAACAAACACCTAATATTCATATTTTTTCTAGAAATTATTTTTACTAGATAATAGTCCTGGTTATGTCGCCTAAAGTTACTAATAATTACCGCTTAGTAAACAATTACAAATTTATTATTTATACAAATAATTTAGTCATATGGAATCGAGGATTCTCATTTATACGAATGATTTTTAAAGATGCATTTGACAAATAAACTGGAGCCTAACTCGAATACTACATCAGGTCAAGGTTGACATGGGATTAATGGCGATTAAATTAATTTCATAGTCTCCAAATTTCCTGGACTGAAGACACGCAATCACATGCAGTTTATTGTCATACTCAGGATACCCTATTCGGTGGGTGGCGAATCTAAAATTTCTACATGTTATGCAGTTAGTGTATACTAAGCCCCACCGACTGGTCGCTGAAAATACTGAAAAGCGGTAAATATTTGGACAGAAAACCTGTTTTTTCTTATGTTCGGATAGTGTTCCTAAAACATTCTATTTCATTTTCGTTCCATCTCTTAACCCAATTCTAACACAAATATTGCAATTATTTTTTCTTCTCTAAGACTCCGACAACAGATCTTCATCGTCATGTTTTATCATTGATTTGTCTGTCTTTCTAATAATTTTACACGCGAGCATGTGCAGTATTTTTTTCCAATTCTCTTCGCGTTTTTCTTTCCTTGAATACACCAACTGTTCGGGCAGATGCCAATTCTGGCATTTGGTCAACAAACAACGTTTATTTGACGCGATGGTACGAACAAAGCCGGAGTGGGTTTATTTAATCTTCTTATCTTATTTGGCCTATATATATATATATAATTTATTTATTCATATATATTTGTGTGTGTGTGTGTGTGTGTGTGTGTGTGTGTGTGTGTGTCAAGGAGTATTCACGCCTTTAGCGTCGAATTTTCCATGTTCTTTTCAACAAGGCCAGAGGCAAGTGGGTTAGTTGCTTCCGGCAATGTGTTCTTTTTTTGTTGTTGTTCTGTTCACCGAGATTGCTTAATTCCTCTCTGTTTTTTTTTTCTTTATAGTCAAGGAGATCGAAATGCAAGGACATTGCTGTTAAGATTAATTGAACACCTGGGAATCTGCGATTTTTCATTTGCTTATGATTTCCGTACACCATATGGAGGCATATTAAATTATTTGGGCTTCGTGTAATGATGGTGTGACATACATATCCATATGGGGTTATTAGTATATAAAAATGGTTTATCTATTATGATAATTTTCACACACACACACACACACACACATCTTTTCGCATATATGAAGACTATATATATATATACATATATATAAATAGGATCATCCACTCACCATTACAAAACATATTTACAAATCAATAGCACATAGGCTAGCAAGAATTTTTAGCAATATTATTTTTTTTTTAACAATATTAAAATAGATGATGAAATAACTCTAAAAAATAGCAGATTATTCAATAAAGTGTATTGCACACAAAACAACAGCAATAAATTAAAATAAAGAAACATAGAGATATTATACGGTCCCCGATACACAGCGAAAAAGTCTACGATTTTGAAATAGTTTTTCAAGGACTTTTTCAATCTTCGGAATAATAAAATTTCTCACATATTCGGGTATTCTATTGTCCATATTTGCAGGATTATACTCGGTGGCTCTTTGTAGTCTATCTATATCATGGTTACTTTTTTCCCCTCTTTGTTTTTACCAGTTTTACAATGTGAAGTTATCGATCATATGGAAGTGAGACCTGACCGATAAAATGAAACACAGTTTCTTCCAAGCAGCTGTCGTGTCGATACTGCTGTTTGGATGCACTACATGAACGCTAACTAAACGGCTGGAGAAGAAGCTAAACGGCAATTACACAAGAATGCAGCGAGCAATATTGAACAAGTCCTGACGGCAACACTCCACAAGGCACCAACTATACGGCCACCTACCTCCCATCACGAAAACTATCCAATTTAGACGAACCAGACACGCAGGACCCTGCTGGAGAAGCAGGAACAAGCTCATAAGGGATGTACTCCTATGGACCCTCGCATATGGCCGAGAAAAAGCAGGACGACCAGCTCGAATAGCCAGGTGAGGATACGGGGGATAGCCCTGAAGACCTGACAGAGGCGATGAACGATAAGAAGAAGTGGCGAGAGAGGGTCAGGGATATCCGGGCTGGCAGTACGACACGATGATGATGATGATGATGATATATGGAAGGTTATCTTTTCCTACCATGTATTCGTGTTGTAGTGGCTCACCTGTTTTACTATGACACCGTCGTAAGCGAGTTTAATTTCAAGTCTTATTTTTATGTTCAGTTTCGGACTAATACCCAACCAAAAAGTATGGACTCCTTTCTCCCTCATCTACGGGTTCAACTGTACTACTAATTTACTTCTCCAAGAATCGATTTGCCATCAAATAACCAACAAAGGTTGCCATGTCATTAAAAAGTTAAAAAAAAACAACAGAGTAAACCATCATCTGTTCCTCTTATTCCTTTGTGACATCCTTTTTTGTTCTTCAGGTTCACATTTTTCTTGAGACTGGTATGTTTCTTCTATACATAATTCAATGAGCAAAAGTCACATTATTCTGCCTAATATTTGTCGCTGCCAAACAATCATTAACACCGTTCAACCAGTAAGCAAGAGTAAATAATCTAAAATTCATGAATAAATGAAGCTTAATTCTCATCGACAAGGTATTTCTTATATATAAAAGGTATTTCTTATTTATAAAAAAACACAAGTGCTTCCAAATATTCTGCGCAGGTGTGGAACCAGTGAAAACGAATGTTCCACCCGCCAACACCAGGAGTAAATAAGTCGATGACTTTGGTTTGAAAGTGATTCAGAAGCCGGAAGAGGAAAAGACGAAAGTTGAACACAAACCAAGAAAATCTAAACACAGACGAAAATTACGGCCTCCATTTTTGAGTAAGCTCCGAAAAAGTTCTTTAACCAGATGCAAACCTGTAAAGACGAAACCAACCAATGAACACGTTAAATGAACGACAGAAAGCCAAGAAGAAAATTCAAAGACTTTGTGTGCCTTATCATTCTCTCCTTAAAATAAGTTGTTTTTGTTTTGTACACCTCACGCGGTCGACTGAGCTTTCATACTCTCTTTCATTCGCTTGACGACTACTTAAAAAGGGAAGTAGCGACTAAGCTTTTGTGTTGTGAACTAACAGAGACTTTCGTGCGTTCGTCAACTTTTTCCATGGCAGGTTACTACAGAGACAGACAACTACTTAAAACTTTGCAATAGACACACTAACCCGTACGAGAATATAGAGGTACAATTGTACATTTGATTGTGTAAGGGTACAGCATCCTATTTGGTGCAGTAACATTACAACTTTCTTTTTTGGTACCATTATAGTTACAGGGAAAGAAGTAGAGCCCTTCCCTACACCTTGGTGTAGTAGCTATCGAAAAGAGAGCCTTCAGATCACCCTTGACTACGGTCGCCAACTTTACTTTATAGTACATATCGATCAGGTCTGATTTCCATATGATCGAGAGTCTATCGATAGCTGTCCATGCATTCGTTAGCCGTGTGTCGATGTCTTTTTCGGTGACCGATAAAATGAAACGCAGCTTCTTCCAGGCAGCGGTCGTGTCCATACTGCTATATGGATGCACTTCTTGGACGCTAACTAAACGGCTGGCGAAGAAGCTAGACAGCAATTACACAATAATGTTGCGAGCAATATTGAACAAGTCCTGGCGGCAACACCCCTAAAGGTACCAACTATACGGCCACCAGCTTCCTATCACGAAAACTATCCAAGCTAGACGAACCAGACATGCAGGACATTTCTGGATAAGCAAGGACGAGCTCCTAAGGGATGTACTCCTATGGACCCCCGCATATGGCCAAGCAAAAGCAGGACGACTAGCTCGAACATACATACAGCAGCTGTGTGAGGATACGGGGAGAGCATTGAAGACCAGTCAGAGGTGATGAACGATAGGGAGAAGTGGCGAGTGAGGGTCAGGGATATCCGTGCTAGCGGTACGACATGATGATGATGATGATGATGATAGTATATATGCAAGGGGAAAACTAATTTGATTAAATCCGAGTTCCTCTAAATACTTAGATTAGAAATGTAAAGCTTGAATGGGCAATAAGGCTAGAGGGACTTGTAAAAAATTGCGACAACAAAAAGAAGTGCTAAAGAAAGAAAAAAAACACGCCAGCATATTTTGCGATGAAAAGACCGAAACAAAACAACAAACAAGTCCGAAAATATAAACTTGAAGCGATAAACCAAAAGATATTGGCAAAAGAACGTATATTTAAAACATACCGAGGCATAGTCAAGTAATACAAACACAACAAACCATTCCACAATTATGAAAGAAAATTCTACCAACAATTAGGTGGAGAAGGTTCAAAGACCAACCAACTCTCAGATATAGATGATGCAAAAAATATTGTTGTAAAATATTAGAAAACATTATGCTAATTGGTATATTCGTGTTAATAGGGAAACAAGAAAAAATATTTTGTTAAGAAGATAGGTTTTACTACTCAAGATACCATGAATGACTAATCAGTACTTGACAGGTGGCATTCACAAATGTCTTTCGAATCTCTCGTCCTTGGTTATGCATAGGAAACAGACAATTCTTGTGTTTAGTTTATATATGACGCATATAGAACATAACAGCAAGCTGAAGGGATAAATATCATAAAAAGAGAACCACAAAGATTGCAATAATGATCTGAGGTGAATATAGTTGGAATAGCTTCCTACAACACTAAAAAAAAAATCTGAGAAAAATTCAGGCCCTGATGACGTACATGCATTCTAGATTTAAAAATTCACATCCACCCACAACTGTAGATTACTACAAGAAGAAATATACCCGAATAAAAGACTACCCTAATCAAGAAAGACCCCACCAACCGAAAAATGAAAATTTCCCGGCAAATATAAACCGAAAATGTGTCTAACTATAATGTGGAAAATCTTAACAGTAGAGATTAGAATGTAGATCTATTACTAAGTAGTATACCGTGGACCCTTTCCGAAAGAGCAGAAAGGATGACACCAGGGAACAAGAAGAAAAGGTGATCTACAGTGTTTGATCCACAAATCTTTAAAGAGACGGAAAATGAGGTGTAGATTGATTAAGAGATCCTTTGATATGATCCCGGAAAGCTGGATGATAGACATTCAATTAATGTAAGAGACACCGACAAAGTCACAATATTCATCACGGAAGCAATTAAATAGTGGAAAATGGAATGTACAGTAGGAGGGTGATCTTTAACAGAGGTGAAAATCCAAAGAATCATCTTTTAGGGAGATGCGCTCTTACCATTTCTTGTTGTAATTGCAATGTCACTCAGTTACATAATTGGAAAGTACACTAGTAGCTAATCGTTCATTTTTTTTATTAATGCAAGAAAGATATATAATTTTATGTACGTTGGTAACATCAAGCTCTTTGCAAAAGAAAAAAATAGTTCGATACAAGCATTAAGAATATAAAAACCTGAATAGAGGAATATAATTTGTCATATAAGATATGCGATACTCATGAAGAAAATTGAAAAAGACAAATAACGGAAGGAATCTATTTGCAAAAATAGGAAAGAAAGAGAACATTTCAAGAAAAGGAAAACTACAAGTACTTGCAGATATTGATAGGGGGCACCATCAAACATGTTCATATGAAAGAAAACAGCATCTTAGATGAACGAAAAAACTCCTTCAATCCATGTTATGCGACCGGAATCTCACCAAAGTAACAAACACCTGCCAGTCCCTCTTGTAAGATACTCGGGATCATTCTTGACATTGACTAGGGAAAAACCCAGGCAAAAGGTCAAGGGATCTTGAAAGTCGATGACGATGCGCAACGCCCTACATCCAAAAGATGACATAGACTGATTATTTGCTCCAATAAAAGAAGAAGGAAGTGGATTGGACGAGGGAAAAACCCAGACAAATGGTCAAGGGAACTAGAAAGCCGATGACGATCCGCAACGCCCTAAATCCAAAAGATGACATAGACTAATTATTTGCTCCAATAAAAGAAGAAGGAAGTAGACTGCACAGCCTTGAAGATGGCATTGATTCATCAGTACGAGGATTCGAACATTTTGTTAAAAAGAGCAACGAAGGACTATTTGCAACGGCATTGACGACATAAGGACAAACAGAACGAAAACAAAAACTAGGAAACTGAAAGGTAAAAAAAAAAAAAAAGAAACTGTAGGGATATTTCAAGCGGGAAACTGACGAAATCTCAAGTGAGAACACGTGGACATGATGATGAAAGAAAAATATCAAGGGAGAAGCAGAATCTCATCTAATAGCAACACAAATCCATGCCACAAGGACCAATTTTCTTAAAGCTTATACTGACAGTATATAACAGAATAACAAGTCTAGATTATGTGGTGATAGAGACGAAACGATTATTCAAATAATAAGCAAAGGTAGATAACGAGTATAAAACTTATAAGACTGGATAAGACTGTAGATATATGCAAAGGCTAAAAGGAAACTAAGATTGAGATTAGATTTTAGGTTTACTGCTCTGTTCGAA
The DNA here is from genome assembly GCA_963585895.1 of Sepioteuthis lessoniana. NCBI lineage: Eukaryota > Metazoa > Mollusca > Cephalopoda > Myopsida > Loliginidae > Sepioteuthis > Sepioteuthis lessoniana. Next base: position 44,930,207 of record OY757933.1, read on the forward strand.
ATTGAGCCAGAAAGTTATGTGACTGTGGTTTTTCCATGTTATCTGATTACAATTAGTTGACCAATACTGACCTTGAACCGATATGAAAAACACTCCGTTTTTGCCTTTCAGAATTTATGTACCACTGATTGATTTTAATGGCACAACAAATTCATTTACAAATTCATTTAGTTTTTTTATGTTTACAGCTTAAAGAATCAACGTGGGCGGTGTCCCCTTGGTGTAAAGAGCTGGACTGCATGATCGTAGTAAGCTAGTTCGAACGCCAGTCGCGCTATCACGATCACTTTGTGACAAATACCCTTGGGAAAGGTACGAACCCCCTTATCCTCCCAGCTCAATGTTAATTAGCTTAACTGCTGTTATACAAGAAACATGGCTATGGCATTAAATAACCCACGAAGGTTGATATGACATCAAACAAAGTAAGAAAGAATCACCTACATTGAATTATATTAACATTTTCTTACAGTTAATTTGTTTTATTTATTTTTTTCATATGATAGAATACATATACGAGGATCATTAATAGGTTTTCAGGCTTCTTTCGTCTGGGCACTTTTATTGATAGTACACACATGAAACTATAGTCCCCTTAGGTATTATCTCTTCCGGCTTCAATACACTTCTTGTACCGTTCCAACAACTTCTACAAGGCCCCATTGAAGTCCTCTTGAGTAAGCGTGTCAATGACCTTCGTCACAGCCTCTTTCATCTCCTCAATTGTTTCATAACAACACCGTCTGAGCTTAGCGAATAACCAAAAGTCACTGAGAGCAAGGTCTGGACTATAGGGAGGATGAGGAACTGTCTTGATGCCCATCTTGATCAAATAGTTACAAGGATGGAGTTGTGGACTGGTGTATTGGCCTTGGGTGGAAATGCCACTGACCCGATTTGAAGAGTCCATGCCTCTTCCCTAGGAATCTCTTTCTGAACTCCCTTAAAATCTCTACATAGTAACCCTAACCCTAACCCTTTGGTCAACAACTCTGGTCTATTGAATTCCTTACTCCTCCCGCAACTCTCATCATCCCTCCCTGCCTTCCTCGAATCTCTTATGTCACTCAAAAACTTATGCTCGATTCATGCAAGATGGTCCTAAAGCAGTCTGAAGCATTCCATACGTTTACGTGGCATTCTTTCCAAGTTTAAAACAGAATTTTATTACATATCGGTCTTCTAAATTTTCCTCACGTCCAGCTTGCATTTTTGAAATTCACCAGCTGTGACAATAAGGATTTCGTAGGATGTATTCCAGTTGCTGCTGTAGCTGTTGATTTGAACCTGAAATGACAAGAATTAATCTGTTATCTAATAAGATGTACAGCAATAACATATTGAATTTTCAAGAGTCTACGACAATTTTAAGAGCCTGTACAAAAAAAGTCTTGAAACTTATTGAAGGCACCACGTAATTTCCAATCAGATCTATTTAACCAAGCTATGGGACCGTAATTGTTACAAACACTTCGGGTCGAATTAGACCTGGGATTAATGTTATTGGACGGTTTCTGTACATTCACTACATCTCAAGAAATGGGGTTTGACCGTCAGGTGTAGTTGATTATCATACTCAAATCACCCTATTTTTGTGAGTTTCTTGATCCTATGCAGGGTATAGAATCTGTGTATCCTCTGCCCCATCGACAGGATGGATTAAAAATATAAATGATCTTGTCTTTTACTTAATTATATAAAACTAATGAGGTGTTTAAATGTTTGATTTATTTAGGAATTTAACTTAAGGAATTAGAATCATGAAAAGAGAATGTAGATAAGGAGGAACAACTAAACTTAAATTATAAGCTCAATACACCGTTTGTGTAGACTCGACAGAAGCTATTACGATTATTGTGTTTTATTTTAAAGTAAAAGCTCCCATCACTGGCCGCCAGTGCCTCTTCATTTAAACATTACTTAAAAGTAATGGATCGGCTCATTATATAGCCCCACCACGCCCCGTTCAAACATTTCGTCTTTTGCTTAATAGCAACGAACGTTTGAAGATTGTTATCTACGTGTGTCTTCCGCTATCAATCAAAATGGTGGGGTTGAGAAAGTTGTAAACGTTGAGTGTTCCTTGCCCGTGACAATAATGGCTGTTATGTAAGTCTCAGGGGAAAGACCACTGAAGATGAAAGAAGAGACAAAAGAAAAAGAAACTACATGACATGCTCAAGAGAAGCACAAAATTGAAGCGATGCAGATCGAAGTCTGTTTTATGATGTGGCTTAACTTTACGTTTTATTTTTAAGTACTTGTTCATATAACTAATTCTCTTCCGCTGAATTATTGATTCTTTTTTCTTACAACTCAATGTCTATACACACCTCATATTTACAATACACAGAATTTGTGGAGTGTTCCAATGACGCTTCCCTTTCTACGTTATTCATCAAATAATAATTCGGAATTATTTTTTTAGATTTTAAAAATATACGGAAACATTTTAACTATATACGAGGTTGTCAAGGCAACGTAATTAGGAACTTTGATTATTTTAAAAACGAAAACATTTTGAATTGTTCTACTTTATAATTAGTATATGATGAAGATCCTACATAGGACGTCAAAATAAATGTATAAACACGTCAGAATATTCGGCAAGAACCACGGCTCAGTGAATAAGGCATTGGGTTGAAAAGTACGTTTGAGTAAAATCACCTGACAGGTTGCAGGTTCAATCCCAACTACAGGTTAGAATAACAAAAATGCTTAATACAACTAAACACGTGTACCCAGTTATGGCTAACGGAATTGGAACAAACTACGCTAGTGGATTATATCAAGTGTTCAGTTAGAGATTCTGTGTTGTCTCCCCAGTTCAACGTTGAAACACCTAAAGACCGAAGGATTTACTGTCCAAAACGTTGTAAGTATGACGAGGAATTCAATATTGCAAGTGATAAACCTTCAGATTGGTTTCCTTTTCCATTCTGTCGGATTTTTTTTCGATATGTGTCATCACACCTAATAACTATTCATTACTTAACACTTAACTCTCATCATGTTTATATATATATATATATATATATATATATATATATATATATATATGTAACGATAATTCATAAAAATCGACACATAATAGTGGTATTTACATTATATTATTATATTCATTTATTATATTCTATTATATTCATCAATTCATGCTGATAATACAACAATCCCTGCTTCTCCTCTATCATACGTCTTTTTCGTCTTTCAATCCTGGCAGGTATTCGAGACATTCCCGACTTCCTTATATGTAAGTTGATGTGATTTTCCGTCGATGTGATAATACTGCCGAGGTAGATATACCGGTCAAATAATTTTAGTGACTTGTCTCTTCACTTTAGTCGGCTCTTTCTTGATTAAATTTCATGATACCTGTCTTATTTGTGTTTAAGTTGAGGCCAGTACCTCTTGCTACTTACTCTATGCAATACAGCTGAGATTTGGGGAAGTGCATGATCATCGGCGTAGTCTTCGTCTGTCACAGTTTCTGCAGAAAATTGTCTGCTTTTTGTCTTTTTAAATGTGAAACTTATCTTTTAGCTGATTATCTTTTAGTAAATCTATTGACGGTCATATAACGTAATTTTTTTCATATTATTAACTGATATGGTTCTAGTGTATAACATTGAAATTCTCTCAGAATAATGATAAAGAAGTTGGTGTTACAATGGGATGAGTGAAAAATTGTTTTTGTGTTCTTGTAAATCATCATTATAGTGATGTTTTTGAGGAGACTATGTGCTATTTATATTTGCGCTTTCTTTTCTTCGTGAATGAAATCAAATGCCTTTGGGAAATCTTCAAGCAACTGTGCTGCCATAAGATTTTGTGCACATACTCTTTCTCTGATTCCCTGGATTGTCACAATTTGTGACTTTGTGGTCGTTTTATTCGGGAACCCTACTTATTTTTTTTTTATGAAACTTTTCCCGATTTCGAGACGAAGATGCTGGGGATTATCAGCTTTAGCTGTTATACTAATAATCTATACATCTGTTATTCTTACTGATTCCGAAGATGCTTTTTTGAGAAAAGGAGGACGCAACCTTTCGTCCATTTCTCTCTTGTGTTTCACCTATATACAAAATTCCATAATCGAAGAAGTATGTTGACAAATGTTCTCATCTTCCATACGTCTAGAGAATGTTCATCGAGAGCTGCAGCTTTTCAACTCAAAAAATCACTTAGAAACTAAGCAAGTTGTCGTTCATTAAGCAACTTTTTAATAATTTCGTAATGTCTATAACGCGTTGAATGTCAATTAAATGAGTTTATTCAAATTTAAAAGTGTTTTATCAAGTGGTGTTTAAGAAATTTACTTCACTATAGATTAAATTGCATCTTGTGGTAAGGCTCCAGTTCTTCTGGTGACTTTTTCTGGTAGTCTATAATTTATTAAGGTAATGATTGATCTTTAAAGGCCTGTAAACCAATCTAGCGGTATTTTTATGCCTAGATTTGAGAAAACCTGTTTATTACGTTCATATTAACCTTTTTTGTGTAGTTGATTCTTTAGAAATTTTTTACATATTTGATTTTTGGCATTCTATCCTAATTTGAATCATTTTAAAACAGGATAGATATTAATTAAATGACTAAGAATAAGAATTTATTTTAATCCTACACGTTATTTTATAACAGAAACAGTTGTTTGAGAACAGTTGTTTAAATAAAGCGTTTTGTACGAAATTCTTAAGATGTTACAAAAAAATCACCGAAAGAAGGCCTGAGGATACAACGGCCGATACGTCGTGAATATAACAATAAAATCAGGAAAATGCATTTTAATGGTTAAATCACTTACATGCTAGGCACATTTATGAAACATATTTTTCAACGAAATTCAGTTTAATTTTTCATAAGTTTTCTTTTTATCAAAGATTATAAACCTGAAGAAGGTATAAATATGAACCACTCGAAACTTTATATCGAGACTAACAAAAAGGGAGTAGTGGCTAACATTGTGGACTGCGACGTCGTTGTCAGAGAGTTCGACCTCCAGTCGTGCTATAATCTTCACTTTCAGAATAATCCTCTTGAGAAAGATATGGGCACCCTTATTTCCACTGGTAAATTGTACCACTACTCTTCTTTCCAATGATGGCTTTAGCGTTAAATAACCCGCAAAATTTTATATGCCTTTAAAGAATGAAAACCGCCAACCAAGAATACGATAATTTGGTTCACTCATTCGCAAATGTTTTCTGCCATATTTAGCAGTAAACGTATTTAAAGAGTTTCTGCAATGTGATTAAAAATACTCAGACTAAACTTTATTTATTTCTTTAAAATTTCAATATAAAAAAATACAAGATGATGTATGATAGGAAATTCTATAATAAGGTGATGATGTTTAGACGTCCGGATAACTTTCTAGATGTGTGCGTTGTTGATAAATGTATTTGATAAAGTGACGATATCAAGACGTCTAGATTACTATCTATACATGTGTCCAGCTGAGCAATTTATATAATAAATTATTAGATTTCTTGATTACACTCTGATTTTGTGTATCACTGAGCATCTTATCTAATACAATGATGATGTCTAGACATCTAGATTACCATATTTACCAACTCCTACGCTCGGGCAGGACATGACACAAGGTCATTTTTAAAGCGGAGTTTAACAGGTTTGAATTCAGAGTTTTCCTTCTCCTAGACTAGTTGCCTCACCAAGGCTGAAGAACCTAGTCTGCCCTACTATTTACCCATAGCTGGAGGGGAAATAATTGGATTCATAACTTTCCCAAGGGTATTAGCGCAATGTGAAATGCAATCAGTCTCGTCCAGGTTTTGAACTCATGTCGCCGTGTCTATTTCCTGCGACGATAACAATTACACCACGGTCACCTCCATAAGTTGTTCAGCTAGATGCACATCTAGACGTCTAGATTACTGTCTAGATGCGTACATAGCTGAGAAACTTATATGATAACGTGATTATGATTACATGTCAAGATTATTGTCTATCCATGTTCATAGCAAAGTAACTTATATAATAAAGTAATGATGACAAGACGTCCACACTGTCTAGATTAGTGTAGAGCTGAGCGACTTATATTATAAAGAGATGATCACTAGACGTCTAGATTACTATCTAAATGTGCGCGTTGCTGAACAACTCATCTAATGCAGTGATGATGACTAGATTAAAGGCAATATGTGCATCTAGCTGAACAACTTTATAATATAAGTTGTTATGATGTCGAGACGTCTAGAATGCTATCTAGATATGAGTACAGCTATTCAACTTATATAATAGAGTGATTATGAATAGACTACTAGATTACAGTTGAGATGTGTGTACTGCTGAGCGACTCTTATAATAAAGTAATGATGTCTACACGTCTAGATTATTGTCTAGGTGGGCTTAGCTGTTCAATCTATATGATAGAGTGGTCTAGAGACCTAGATTACTATATAGAATTGTGCATATTGAGCAACTTATATACTAATATGATGATGTCTAGACGTTAGATTACTGTCTGGAGGTGTACATAGCTGAGCAACTGCTAAAATAACGATGTATAGACGTCTATATTGCTGTCTAAATGTGTGTACAGTTGTTCAGCATATATGATCGCTTAATTATGACTAGACGTCTAGAATACTGTCGAGACATGTGTACAGCTAACCAACTTATTTTATAAAGGCGTCTCAATTACTGTCTCGGCGTGTGCATAACTGAGGCACTTATTTAAGAAAGTGAAGATTACTAAATGCCTAGATTACTGTCAGTACGTCTGCATAGCGGGAAACTAATAAATGAAAGTGATGATGTCTGGACGTCAATATTAAGTTCTAGATGTGAGTAAAGCTATTCATCTTTCATGTGACGTTTATGATGACTAGGTATCTATATCCTATTTACCAACCCCTCCGCTCGGGCTGGATGTGACACAAGGTCAATTTTTAAGCGGAGTTTAACAGGTTTTGATTCAGAGTTTTCCTTCTCCTAGACTAGTTGCCTAACCAAGGCTGAAGAACCTAGTCTGTCCTACTATTTACCCATAACTGGAGGGAGAATAATAGGATTCATACCTTTCCCAAGGGTATTAGTGCTATGTGAAATGCAATCATTCTCGTCCAGGATTTGAACTCGTTTCGCCGTGTTCATTTCCTACGACGATAACAATTACACCACGGGCACCTCCTCTAGGTATCTATATTAATATCTAAATTTGTTAGCACTGGTAGCTGTTCAACTTACATAATAAAGTGATGATGGTTTGACGTCAATATTACTTCTTAGATGGGCGTACAGCTGAGTAACTTATATAAAAATGATGTTGAGCAGACATCTAGATTACTGAGGAACTTTTATAATAAAAGTATGATTCCACAATGTCTAGATTTCAGCTTAGATTTATACACAGATGAGCAACTTATATTAAAAGGTGACGATGAGTCGATGTCTACACGAATCAATGACAATTATCAATACATTTTTTTGATCATAACTTTTTCAAAACACAGTTTTGTGCATATGCTACCCCAAACTTAATTAAGTACATGTAAAGTTGAGGGGGGGGGGGCTGAAAGCTCTCTTTTCCATAGCTACTACACCGAGATGTACAGAAGAGCGCTACTCATTTCCCGGGAATGCTCCACTTTACCATTGATCCATACCTTACAATTCAGAGTGTTAAGCAATGAGGCATCAAGTAGCATATTTTGAATCTTTGCTAAGACTCAACTTGGGATACAAACATTATCCTCAACTGAGGGGTGTAGATTTAACCCTTCACCATTACTCTCATGTCCACTCTCACACTCCGTGTTCGTACCTGTCAGAATCCTATATATTGGTAAAATATATTTGTCTCAAATCACGATATTCTAAATAACTTCGAATATGCTGTAGCCGTTATTTAATTAAACCAAATTCTACTCTTGTGTCCCTATTAAATAGAATGAGTAGTATACTTTCAACTTTGATACACATTATATTCACATATATGCCCGTGGTTTAATGGTTATCGTCGTAGGAAATGGACACGGCGACATGAGTTCAAATCCTAGACGAGACTGATTGCATTTCACATAGCACTAATACCCTTGGGAAAGGTATGAATCCAATTATTCTCCCTCCAGCTGGGGGTAAATAGTAGGGCAGACTAGTTTCTTCAGCCTTGGTGTGGCAACTAGTCTAGGAGAAGGACATCTCTGAATTCAAACCTGTTAAACTCCGCTTAAAAAATTACCTTGTGTCATATCCAGCCCGAGCGGAGGGGTTGGTAAATATGGATACACATATTATATTCAACACAATAAATAAATTATTTATTCTATTTAGTTGTAAATATATTGATGCGGGCAGTGTCCTGGTAACCTGGTAATTTACGATGCGATAAGCCGTGCGTTCAAGTACAGGTAATGGTGTTCCATTAAGAATATTTTTATCGATTCTATCGCTGTATATCATGCAGACGACGATAGAATTGCTCTCGTTATATCTTGAATGTGAATAACGTGTCAATTAATGAATTTTTCACGAACTACCAAAAGTGATAAAAGTCATAGCATTTATAAAAAGAAACAAACCAATAAAAAGCAAGATATTTGGTGAAACAGGCACAAACGCAAGTTGAATGGATGTTTATGTGCTCACCCTTCACTGAAGATGGCTGCCATCTATTTTATCTAATGTGTATTATTTAATTGTTTTGTTTTTGTTCAAAGCACTGGCGTCACGGTTCTTTCCGCCATCTTGGATTTTTATGCTTAGCACTTAAAAAAAAGCTGATTTCTTTTTCGCTATTGAGTTAATTAGAGAATTATTTTAACAGCTTAGCAAAGAGAAAGACATAGGATTGAATTGAAAATGACATTAGTCGAAGTATAAACAAAGGAAAAAAATGGAAGAACAGATGTAGGAAGAAAACAGAAGCCATTTAATAACGAAGAATGGACTCGTCAATGCTTTTAAATTCAAGCAAAGAACAATCTTTTTAAAAAAAATGAACTTTCAACAATACTAATTGCTACATCTTAAACATAGAAAATATTTTTAAATTGTTTTTTTAAATGAATAAATACAAAGAGAATGCGCGTATCACCGGATATATTTTCTTATGCTCTGTCTTTTAACATCTTTTTGGGTCGAGAAACTAACAAATCAAAGGAAAGATACCGCGTGAGGTAATTAAGAACAGGATATCATAACATAAAAATAAAAATATTCAGTTGGAAAAATATATTTTCCGTTGAATGTGGTATTTAACCTTGTTCTTTCAATTGCTGAGACACTTATATGAACTAGAACAGGATGTGACAGAACTGTCATATTTGGTGCATGTGAACTTAAGCATTTACCTTGGATATTTCCATTTAAATAATGGCTTTTTTTCATATACATTCTGTTAGGATCAGGATTTGGATTGGTATACACAGTACATTTGCTGCTGAAATATTTTTTGTAAGTCTGGTGGGTCTATAATTGCCAAAAATACAATTCCCCGTGCTCTCATCACGCTAAGTCAGGATTATTCTGTATTGGATAGAATTTTCAACTAAAAGCAATATCGATTTTCTATCCAGAACTGAATCATTACGACGTGACACGAAACGAGCACGGAAGATTGTGTGTAACAATTAAAGATACATCATTCTTAAGAAAAACAAAAACTAAAACTAAAACTTTTCAGTTGGAAACGCCCTTTGTTCAACGGTCCTAGTCATGATCCTAACTGATAGTCTTTGAAAAAAAATTAGTAAGACAATAGTAAGGGGGAACTACTAATAGTTATTGCCTTTATTCACTTTCATAACAGTGATGATAGTTAAAGGTTGTGAAACATCTTGGAGAAATGGACTGGCTTGTTATTGCTCAAACTTCTGTAGAAAACCACTTGTTCGAACTGCTGCGAAATATTGACGATGAAAATGACTACGTAAAATATGTATATAAATTCATTGAATGCATGATATCACCACATTCTATCAGGCTGAGTTTTGGGTATAGAGCAGGTGAAAGATTGTAACAAAACGATTATAATGCTGACATGTCAAAAATCATAATACGTAAAAAATTCTCCGGGATTTTGAGATACAAACAAATCACAAAATTTTGCCCAGACGGCCAGACCTAGCGATAGTCAACAAAAAATGAGAACTTGTTAAATAGTGGATTTTGCTGTTCCTGAAGACGACAGAGTAAAATGAAAAGAAAGCTAAAAAAGATATAAGTACCTAGACATTGCTTGAGAACTAAAAAAAAAACTATAGAACATAAAAGTGACAGTGATACAAATTGTAAATGGCGCTCTTGGAACAACCCCAAAGGGACTGCTAAATGGACTTGAACACATAAAAAATTAAAGGACAAGTAAAGACATTTAAGACTACGGCCAAAATACTAACAAAAGTCAATGAGACTTGAGGAAACTCAAATTCCAGTCAGAAACTATCAGCTAACGCTGATGTGAAAAATTCTGCACCTGTCCTAGAAAATGACACGCATAAACCCCTATGGGACTTTAACATAGAAAGGGATCACTTAATCCCGGCCAGAAGATCAGACCTCATAATAATCAACAAAAAAAAAGAAAATTTGTAAAATTGTCGACTTTCCTGACCCGGCGGACCACAGAAAAAATCTGAAGGAAAGTGAAAAGAAGGATGAGTACATCGACCTTGCTAGTGAATAGAAAAAGCTGTGGAATATGAAAGTAACGATAGTGCAAATTGTGATTGGTGCGTTAGGCACAATAACTAAAGGATTATTTAAAGGCCTGGAAGACCTGGAAATTGGCGGACGGATAGAGACTATCCAAACGACAGCATTGCTAAGAACGGCCAGAATCCTGAGACGAGTCCTGGACACTTGAAGAGAATTGCTGTCTCTAAAACTCCAGTGAAAAACCATCAGTTAACACTGATGTGAAAAACTCTAAAGGAATAATAATAATAATAATAATAATAATAATAATAATAATAATAATAATAATAATAATAATGATACTTTCTAAATGAGAGCAAAACCAGCCGGAAAAATCTAACAATGGCCTGGATTGACTACAAGAAAGCATATGATATGGTTCCGCATAGCTGGATAATAAACAACCTCAAAATGTACAAAATATCACATGAAAAAATTCAAAAAGAATATCTCAGGAGAACTAAAAAACTACTCGAGACAAAACTCAATAGCAGAAATCTTATCAAAGGAATAAATACCTGGGCTGTACCACTCGTTAGATATTCCGGACCCTTTCTCAAGTGAACTAGAGATGAACTTAAACAAATGGACCAAATAACAAGAAAACTAATGACAATGCATAAGGCTTTGCACCCCAGAGACGACGTTGACAGACTATATGTTTCAAGAAAAGAGGGAGGAGAGAGGAATTGCCAGCATTGAAGACAGCGTTGACGCATCGATACAACGACTCGAAGACTATATACAAAAACACGAAGGAGGACTCATTACAGTCACCAGAAACGATACTGATAAAACGATGGACAACAGAATGACAATAAATAGGAAAAAAATGGGAAGGAAAACAACTCTGTGGGCGGTTTAAACGACTAATAAAAAACATCTCACACAAAAAAACCTGGACATGCCTAAGAAAAGGAAACTTTAAAGAGAAACAGAATCTCTCCAAATAGCACAAAACAACGCTGTAAGAACCAATCATATCAAGGTGGGAATAGATAGCACTCAACTAAATAGCAAATGCAGGCTATTTGGTGACAGAAATTAAACCATCAATCACATAATAAGCGAATGCAACAAATTAGTACAGAAGGAATATAATACTAGACATAATTGGGTCGGCAAGGTGATCCACTGGGAGATGTACAAGAAATTTAAGTTTGACTATACAAACAAATGGTATATGCCCAACCCAGCACCTGTACTAGAAAATGACACACATAAACTCCTATGGGATTTTGACACGAACGGATCACCTAATCTCGGCCAGAAGACCAGACTTAATAATCAACAAAAAAAAAAAAGATAATAGTCAACTTTGCTGTCCCGGCTTACCACAGAATAAAACTGAAAGGATGTAAAAAGAAGGATAGTACCTCAACCTTGCTAGGGAATTGAAAAAAACTGTGGAACATGCAGGTGACAGTTATACCAATAGTAATTGATGCGTTTGGAACAGTAACTAAAGGATTACTAAAGGGAATGGAGGAGTTAGAAGTTAGCGGACGGGTGGAGACCATCCAAACGACAGTATTATTGAGAACGGCCAGAATACTGAGAAGAGTCCTGGAGCATTGAGGAGACTTGCTGTCATTCAGACACCAGTGAAAAACCATCGGCTAAAGCTGACGTGAAAAGCTCTAATGAGTGAATAATAATAATAATAATAATAATAATAATAATAATAATAATAAAGACCATCAGCTAACTCTGATGTGAAAATCTCTTATACTAATAATGACTCGAGGACTACATAGAAAAGCACGAAGATGGACTGATTACAGCCACCAGAAACGATACGGACAACACTAAGGCCAACTGAATGATAATAATTAAAAAGCAAAAATGGGAAGAAAAAGAACTCTATGGGCGCTTTAAACGACTAATAAACATCTCACACATGAAGACCTGGACCTGGCTAAGAAAAGGAAACCTTAAAAGAGAAACATATTCTCTCCTAATAGCAGCACACAACAACGCCATAAGAACCATTCTAATCAAAACGAGAATAGATAAGACCCAACAAAATAGCAAATGTAGGTTATATGGTGATAGAGACAACGATCAATCACATAATAAGGAAATGCAGCAAATTAGCATAAATGGAGTAAAAGACTTGACTCGACTAGCTGGGCAAGGTGATCCACAAGGGATATGTGCAAGAAATTTTAATTTGACAATACAAACAAATGGTATATTCCCAACGGAGCATCTGTCCTGGAGAATGACGCACATAAACTCCTAAAAGACTTTGACATACAAACGGATCACCTAATCTCGGCCAGAAGACCAGACCTAATAATAATCAACAAAAAGAAAAAAAAACTTGAAAATTGTAGACTTAGCTGTGCCAGCTGACTACAGAATAAAACTGGCGAAAAATTAAAAGAAGGATAAATACCGTGACATAGCGAGATGAAAAAGAAATTTTGGAATCTGAAAGTGACAGTTTTACCAATCGTTATTAGTGCTTTTGGTACAGTCACCAAAGGGTTATTAAATGGACTGGAAGACTTGGAATTTGGAGGAGGTGTGGAGACCATCCAAAGTATGACATTATTGAGAACGGCCAGAATACTGAGATGAGTCCTGGAGACTTGAGGAGATTTCCCGTCCCTCAAACTCCAATAAAAGGCCATCAGCTAGAACTTGTGAAAAATTATCATCGAATAAATAATAACAATAATGTGTTGTCAGCCAGACGGCCAGACCTTATAATAATCAACAAAAAAGATAATTTGCAGAATTGAGGACTTTGCTGTTTCATCAGACCACAGAATAGAATTGAAAGAAAGCAAAAAGAAGGATTAGTACATGGAACTTACTAAGGAATAGAAAAAAAGAACTGTGGGACATGAAAGTGACGGTTATACCAATTGTAAATGGTGTTCTTGGTACTGTCACCAAAGGATTGGTACATGGACTGGATGACTTAGAACTAAAGAAACGAGTGGAGACTATCAAAACTACAGAATTATCGAGATCGGTAAGAATACTCTGAACGGCCCTGGGAACTTAAGGAGATTTGCTGTTACTGAAACCCAAATGAAACACCACCAGCTAACGCTGATGTGATAAACACTCAAAGAGCAAACTGATAATTATAATATGACGGCGAAAATCTTCATCTATAAGAGCAAAAGATAATACCTACTTTATATATCAAAGGAAAAATACTCTGTAGCAATTACAGGATTTTTAACAATAGAGACAGAACATTGGACCACATTGGAATCGGATGCAGCAAATAAGTACAAAAGCAATACAGGAATAGGCACGACTGGGTGGAGAGGTGATCTACAAGGAATAGTCTAAGAAACTAGAATAGTTACAAAGGATACTTGAGTATGCAATTTTCTTCCTTGAAAAAGATACCCATTGAATGGTATGGATCATTTAGATCTAAATGGATCACCCAATTTCGGCCAGAACTTGTATTACTCAACAAGAATAAAAAGAACTTTAATCAATTATAACGTTTAAGCAACCAACAGACTGAACATGAAAGGTGACGGAAAACACGACGATTAGTTGTACTGGCCTAGCGAACTCAAAAAGTAATAGAATATTAAGGTGACAGTGACAATAACTGTTGTTGAAGCTTTTAGAATAGTCCCGGATTATTAGTAAAATTGACCAGGGAAACTTGAGATCATAGACATAACCCAGAGCATATAAGTTACGGCAATGTTCAAATCAATTAGGATACTTGTAAAATCTCGGGAATTTTGTGTAGACTCAGTAATTGTCGTAGGTCCCACCGACCGGACGAGTGTGGCATCATGCCGTTTCAAGTGGTTCCAAGCGTAGATCCCTAGCCCTGACACGCCTGGCGAGCACAAAAATGCCTCAGATCCGGTCGGCATTCCCCTAAAATGGGGTGCCTCAGGCCCCGGGCAATAAAACTAGCCTCTCCCAGGAGGGTTAGAGCCTGGGTTGATGGCCACCTGAGGCTTGATGATACCAGTCTTGGCACATGTGCCATGAATGCCGGCTTTCCTGAATGCACGTCAGACAGCCTCGAATGACTGCCACTGGAACCAGTGTACCGATCCACACAGGCAACAGAAGTGTTTCCTGGCCCAGCGACTCCCAGAAGCTTTGCATTCGCTCTCTCTCGTTTGTGTAGACTCGACACCGATAAACCACCAGTTAAAGCCCGAGTGAAAAAAGTAAAATAATAAGCACTGGCTGTTTTAAAATAAAATAAATAGAATATGTTACGAATGTTTTAAATAATAAGAAAAATCATAGCTCTGCCAAATAACAGTATTGGGTTACTTTATAGGAATTATTTGCTTTTGAAGCTGATTAAAAAATCCTACAGAAAAGAAGGAATCTGCGAGGCAAAATACATACAAATATAGCAAGCCCATTCGGCTAGGCCTATAGAATACACCGACTATATCTCTGCAAAATGGTAAGACTTCGTCATCGAGTGTCCTGGATATAACATTAAACCACCTGATGACGTGGTTCCAGCCGTGGAATTTTGGGGAATATGGAGTTCCACTTCATTAGCATCGTTCCCAGGTCAAGTCTGACCCGGAGTGGTAGCACTAGAAAATGGCCTATCTATGGGTCAAATCGAACAAACTATTAGTCCAAACAATTGCCCAGTCATCTGGGGCTGTAGAATACACTGACTGCACCTCTGCAGAGGGGTAAAAAAAAAACTAACGAGTGTCCTGGGTATGACACTAAACAATCTGCTCGTTAGGTTCCAGCAGTGCTGGAGCTTTTGGGAATGCGGAGCACCCCTTCATTGGCATTGCTCCCAGGTCTACTCTGGAACGGCGTGGTAGCACCTCATAGAGCCCTATCTATGGGTTAAATAGAACTAACAGTATACTTATGCTAAAATGAATTGTTTGAGGAAACTCAATATCTTAAAACAGAAATGATTTTGACAATTAAACCGTACTTACATTCAAACTGCAAGCTTATGCTTAACTGAATTATTTCAAATAGAACAGTTTTTCGACATTAAAACTGTATTCACACTAAACTGAATTGTTATTTATAACTGCTTGAATAGTTTGAAATAGAAATGTTTTTGACAATTAAACTGTGTAATTATGCTAAACTCAATTGTTTTAAATAGAACAGATTATTAACATAATAATGGATTTGGGGTTAAATAACCTACAAAGGTTGATATACCATAAAACCCAACAAACCAAACCTATTCAAACAAAGGCCTTGTGTTAAATTGTGATTGTTATATAGCAATATATGAAACAATTTACTTGTGTGCAAAAAAGTGGTCATGCTCGTTTAAGAAGGCTATCTACAAAATGGATGTGTTTAAAAATAACACACACACACACACACACACACACACACACACACACACACATATATATATATATATATATATATATATATATATATATATATATATAAAGACCATTTGCCCTTAAATAACCTACAATAGCTGATGTGCCATAAAATCCAGTTTAATCAAACCAATCGAGTTTTGCTCCAACCGAAAGATCCAACTTCGTTGATGTTTAGGATACCCACTCCTTTTAGCTACAGATAAGATATCCCCAGATTGTTGTCGTGGTATTATAAGAGAATGATATCGGGTCATGAAAAAGCCAATATCCGAAAGAAAGATTACCAGATAGCGTTCAACTTCTATTCTGTAGCATGAGATGATTGATCAAGCACTTACTGACAGGCTGCCGATTTGGCTGGGGCAGTAGAATACACCGACTGCATCTCTGCAGAGGGGTAAGACACCCTCAACGACTCTCTTGGATATCACACTGAACAATCTGATGAGGAGGCTCCAGTAATGCTGGAGTTTCAGGGAAGACGGAATACCCTTTAGTTGCCATTGCTCCCTGGTCCACTCTGGCATGGAGTGAAAGCATCTGATAGGGTCCTATCTACGGGTCAAATAGAACAAAACTGCGTGCTTATGCTTAACCGAATTGTTTAAAAAGGAGATGTTTATATCTATAAAAATGTATTTGGCATTAAATAACCAACAATGGTTGATATGCCATAAAACAAAGTAAATCAAACTCACTGACCAGTCTTGCAGAGGTCATCATTTAAATTGTCACACGCCGAGGGCAGAATTGAGGAATGAGGTGTTCTGGGAGCTATATATATATATATATATATATATATATATATATATATATATATATATTCGTTCGTTTTTTTAAAATAATAGATGTGATTTTAGGAGAAAAACATCTGCCCCACTATGTAAAGAAAGACAAAAGAAGAGACTGGATAAGAAGATAATAACACAGCACAAGATTTTAATACGAAAGCATATTCGTGTGATGTGTTTGTATGTTTGTCAGTGTTTGTCTTGTTTTTCTATTACCTATTGCTGAAATAAAATGCACCACTGATCACTCTACTGTTCTAATACAAAAGTTAGTGACGATAAAGAGGATAAAGTATTATTTGAAATAAATCAATTTATATCCACAGCAAGAGAAAATCATAACCATACAGCTAATTATACTCCAATTTGGCGTTACCATGCTTTTTGTTATAGTTTTAAAAATCCGTAACCTTTTTTTAAATTTTTATTTAAAAGAGAAAAGCTGGCTTCCTTTTTGCGAGTTATTCATTCAGGATTTGTAAGTTGGCGGGCGAGTGGAGACTATGCAAACGACAGCATTATTGAGAACGGCCAGACTACTGAGAAGAGTCCTGGGGACCTGAGGAAACTTGCTCTCACTCAAACTCCAGTGAAAGACCATCAGCTAAAACTGATGTGAAAAACTCTAATGAGTAAACAATAATAATTATAATAAAAAAAAAAAAGAGAATTTGCAAAATTTCGACTTTGCTGTCCCTGTTGACTACAGAAATAAACTGAAAGAATGTGAACAGAAGGATAAGTACCTCGACCTTGCTAGTGAAATAAAATAAAACTATGGAACATGAAGGTGACAATTATACCACTTGTGATGGGTGCTTTTGTACATTAAGTAAAGGATTATTACGGGGAATGGGGGACTCAGAACTTAGAGGACGAATGGAGGCCATCTAAACTAACACATTATTGAGAACGGCCAGAATACTGTGAAGAATCCTGGAAACTTGAGGATACTTGCCATCACTCTGTCTCTAGTGATAGACCATTAGCTAAAACTGATGTGAAAACTTCAAAGGAGTAAATAATAACAATTAAACAAAACATTTTCAACTGTGCTAATTACAATGACATGAACAAAAAGAAATAATTCAATTTAATATTTTTAATAAATGAAAATTAAATAGAGGCAAAGGTTAAAAAAACAAAAAAAAAAAAACGAACTAATGAATAAAAATTATCCAATATTATGATTCATAAGTTTACTTCCAAATTTATGTGAGTCATGAAAAATTCGGAACCTGAACCAAAAGGAAATAGCGTACATCTATTAAACATTTTTCCCATATTATTTTTATTGTTTAGCCTCCTTACGAAATACTATCTGTCTGTATAATCTCTCTGCATATTTATATCTATGAATATTGGTTTGTCTGTCTCTCAATGAATATATTTGTATCTCCCTCTCTTAGTATATATCTGCTTGTTCTTTGCATGTCAGTCTGTCTGTATATCTTCATATCTTTCTGCGTGTATATCTGTCTGTCTAACAATCTGTCTGCATGTATACCCCTATATTTGTCTATCTGTCTATCTCTGTCCCTATCTCAGTCTTTGTCTGGTTTCTTTGTTTAATGGTATATAAACCTTCATGGGTTATTTAATGCCAAAGCCTTTCTCTTAGAAGAGCAGTCGTCGTGCTGCTGGGAGGATAAGGGGGCTCATACCTTTCCCAAACGTATTTTTCCGAAAGTGAACGTAATAGCGCGACTGGAGTTCGAACTCGCGTGTGACGATTTCGCCGACCATCGCTTTAACCATTACACCACGGGGACACTCCAGTCTGTGTCTCTGTCTCATACACACACAAACATGCCCAGTCGATTTTGAGAATGACACTAAACCACATCTGGGGAAGTGGAGTACATTTTCATCGACATAATTGCCAAGTCTACCCTAATACGGGGTTGTAGAACCTATTATGGACATATTTATGGGTTGAATAAATGATTATTTATTTTTAGATAGCTGAGCATGATACTATACAACTGTGGACATAGTGTATTTAAAGTCAAGATACGTTGATCACACCATTTCCCACAAGAACACTGAATTTATTCCAGAAATAACCTGTTCAATACTTATGACCACTTAAGTAGCAGCTGGTACTGACTTAACCTGAGGTCTTTGTGCCATATGTAAGCAAAGGTCATTCAACAAAAATAGTAGAAAGATAATTTATAATATAAATACACACTTGTAATTTTATTATTTTTTTTTTTTTACTGAGGATGATTATTACTGAGAAAAATATACAAGAATATTTAAATTTAATCTAAGTAGAATTGGTGACCTGTCAAGGGTGACCCAAACGGTCCCCTTTCACTAGCTACCACAACGTGGTGTAAGGGAGAGCTGTACTCCATTCCCTGGATTGCTCCACTTAACCTTTGATCCTAACCTTATAAAGCTGAGTGTTTAGCTAGGCAGAATCAAGTACCATTATTTTAGTCTTCAGTATGACTCGCCGATATTTGTCGCTGCCTCCCACCAGACACGACTTGACACAAGGTCAAAAGCCCGAAGGCCGATTAAAGTGGGGATAAAGGGGAGGGGAGGCCGGGAACGAATCGCGACTCGAACCCTGCTGGTCAGTGCTACTCATCGGCTCACTTAGTGCAATGTGAACCTTATGAGGCAAGCAGTTTCACGAATCCAAATGTGGGTCCGGGCACGTATGCCAGTTTACGGCTTAAACTAGACGCTTGGTCTAGTGCCGTACATGGGTGACAAAGGAGACAAAAGTGCAGCTCGCCCACCCGAAGGTAGCCTAGTCGAAACTAGGTGCCTAATTAAAGGCCCCAAGTCTGCCATTGTTCCTTTTGCAGAGCCACGCTCCGAACCGAAGTCCAAACCAGGCTCCGGGGCTTCGCAAAAAGCTAAAAGCCAAGAGTGCGCCCTTCAGTATGACTCGCCCTTGGATTGAACCCTAATCTCCCGGAACATTTGACGAACAATTCTACTCATTAGGCCAATTGCCCGGTTTTAATCTAATTAAATATTATATTAAGTAAGTAAGACAAACACAATTAAATAAGTTACAGATACTAAATCTTCTGAAAGGGTATTTGCAATAAAAATATGTTTATTTTATAAAGAAAATAAATAAAAATATAAAACACGGAAGAAGTATCTGGCCAGGAACCTCTTCCACGACT
Organism: Sepioteuthis lessoniana; assembly: GCA_963585895.1. Classification (NCBI taxonomy): domain Eukaryota; kingdom Metazoa; phylum Mollusca; class Cephalopoda; order Myopsida; family Loliginidae; genus Sepioteuthis; species Sepioteuthis lessoniana. Next base: position 44,950,157 of record OY757933.1, read on the forward strand.
CCCAACAGTATTATAATTAGTATTTTCAATATATTAGCGTTTAAAGTAAAAAGAAAATTCTAAATTTCATGTTTCATGAAAAAAATAAAATCGAAATATAGCAGTGTATGAGAAAAAAGAATTTATCTTTCAAAAATTTACACAAAACTAAAAAAAGAAAAAAAATGAGACATACTTGAATGAGGACAATTTTTTTAATAAAATCAGAATAAAAAATGTTAAACATACAACTTTTCCGGAAAATGTCTCACTGCCAAAAATAATAGTCTTTTTTTTTACCCTCTTTTGGGAAAAATTTTTTTGGTATTCACTTTCGCATGAATTTATTTGCTTCTTAGGTCATGCATTGACTTTTCTCAAGTTAGCATTGCTTTTTTCAAATCTTATTTTGAAAAAGAAACATTCTCTATAATTAAAAAAAAAAATGATGAAAAAGTAAAAAAAAACAAACAAAATCAAACTAAATAGACGTCTTAACATTAGTTCTTTTTTAATTAATCAATTTGGTTTGATAAAATAATGCTTAGATTAATGAATCTAAATAAATGATCAAATCAGGAAATAAAATTAGTTATCTTAAAAATACTTTAAAACGATAGTAAGATTATGTATTTTTAAATTATTATTAAGTTTGGTTTGGTTTCTTTGTTTAATGGTATATCAACCTTCGTAGGTCATTTAATGCCAAAGCCATTCTCATAGAAGAAGAGTAATGGTACTATTTAACCCGTAGCTGGGAGGGATAAGGGGGTGCATTCCTTTCCCCAAGGGTATTTGCCCGAAAGTGAACGTAATAGCGCGACTAGAGTACGAATTCGTCACTATGACTCCGCAGTCCATCGCTTTACACCACGAAGACAAACCCCTTATTATATATCTATTTCTTTACTTTATGTTAAACACGTGTGTGTGTGTTTGCATGTGTTTGTGTGCGTAACTAAACACTAATTAGGTTAATCAAACGAGAACGCTGATCTTCAATTGGAAACTAAAACTTCTGCCTAGTTGTAATGGCTCTCATTTTTATCTTAATATATTTATTTTACCTTATAAAGAACTTTATTTGCTAATAATTTTTCTCTGTGTGTCCTGAAGTAAATTAAAAAAAATATTAGTATTTGGAAATAACGTACAAATAGTATTTTATCCTATTTGAAATTAAATCATGACGCGAAATTTATTTTGGACCCTCTTTTTCTAATTCCCAGTCTTCGTCACATGATTCGTCAAATTTACATGATTCAACAATTAGACAAAGTTAAACAGTAAAAACATAAAATTTACGACATTTCTTTTAAAATTTGCCTACAGGGTTTTTGCCTTTATCTATTTACATATAATCAAACAATTAAAATGCAATATTACCAAGCAACTATTTAGTAAAATGAAATTTTAAAAATCAATATGCAAATTAATCTTCCTGTTCACAGTGTAAACCGCGGTATGTTTGTAATCATATTTTCATACCATTGAATATTATTCACTTGTAGAAGGGTACCTTTGGCTGTGTAACGGTTAGCAAACTTGACTAGCAAACCTACACGAATGAGTTCGAGTCTCATTGGGTGCCCCCATTCATTCGGCCTTGTGCCACATCGAAGCAAAGAGCTTCGTAAATTATTATTCACTTGTAGAAGCCTTCTACTATTGCGAGCGAGTTCGCCCGTTTTGGGATCACGTCGGGGAGTGGACGGCCTGCATCGAACCCAAGCAGCTCGTGCTGCTCGACGTTGGTTACGTCGTGGACAACGTTCTTCCACCGTTTCAGGGTGAGAAGCGTGTGGTGTTTCTCGCGATCCTGGCTGTAGCTCGAATGGTGATTTGGACTACGCGAAAGAAGGGATTGTATGACGATGCAAACTTTTCTCATCGTGATCTGGTATTGTACTTTAGGCATTCGCTTAGGGTCAAAATCAGATGCGATAGAAAACGCTTGGATCGCATAACATTCAGCAGAAGGTGGGTGAATGCAGCGAGCCTGGTCGTAAGGAAGGGGGCAACGTTGGAGTCATCCTTCCCTCCTCTGCCCGCTCATGGCGTCTACGGTACGGGTCCTTCGGGACCCCACCCCCGGTAAGTAGGCAAAGCTTTTTTCCCTTGCAACCTAGTTAGCAGTATGTTGTCAGTCATTGTCCCCGTCACTTAGTCATTAGTTCTCAAGATCTTCCCCATCCCCATTATTTTTGTACCTTAACCCATATCCCAGCCCGCTTTTACTGAAGATCTTGAACATTCATATGTATAAAAAATCATATTACCTGTTTGATTTAACCCATACCGCGCCCGACCCCTTATTTCCTTTGACCCCTGTAGATTAGGATCCCTGCCCCACCTAGGGTAGGTCCGGCTTGTTTTCGGTTTTTTTCGCCCCGGAAAACAGTCGGCCTCCAATTTTATAGACGGGGGGATGGGAGGGCAACCAAACGGGGGATTTTTCCTTTGTTTCTTTGTTTTTGTATATATTTCGGGGTTTTTCTCCCATCCCCATCATATGAATTCATTTGTAAATAAAATCATGCATCACTTCCGGGGTTTTAAGTAGGTCTTTCTTCATAGAACAAATGTGGTATTTTGGTGGTAGCAGCGCGCATGGTGAAGGATGAATGACCATATATTGTATTGTTGAATGGGTCGGCGAATGTGGCTAGCTAGGTCCCCTTAGTAAAAACATAGTTAATGCAAGACCGCACCCTTCCCCTTCCCCCAAAACTCAAGGCCTTGTGCCTTCCTGTAAATTAACAGGAAATAAATTATTCACTTGTAGAAGGGCACCTCTGGTGGTGTAATGGTTAGCAAGCTCAACTAGCAAACCTACACGAGTGAGTTCGAGTCTCATTGGGTGCCCCTTTCATATGGCCTTGTGCCACATCTAAGCAAAAAGCTTACTAAATTACCACCTCTAGTGGTGTTGGGCACGCTCCCGGCCTTTTGGCTGGGCCGTCTGGCATTCGTGCCGGATGGGTGCTCGAAACCAAGAGTAGACTCGGGGCCGAATAGGCCCCTAGCTTCGGCTGGGCAACTTTCGGGTGGGCGAGCTGCTTTTTCAGATCCGTTTTGCACACCTTGTATAGCACTAGACCTCACGGTCTAGTTCAAGCTATATGGTGGCATACGTGCCTGGACCTAGACTTAGGTCCGTGATACGGCTTGACTCATTAGATCCACATTGCACTTAGTGGGTCAATGACTTGCAGGGTTCGAGTCTCGGCTCCTTCCAGACCTTCCCCACCCCTTTATCCCCACTTTAATCGGCCTTCAGGCTTTTTACCTTGTGTCAAGTTTTGTCTGGTGGGAGGCAGCGACAAATAAAGGGCTCCTCTGGTGGTGTAACGGTTAGCAAGCAAGACTAGCAAACCTATAAGAGTGAGTTCGAGTCTCATTGGGCACCCCATTCATTCGCCCTTGTGCCACATCGAAGCAAAGAGCTTTGTAAATTACTATTCTCTTGTAGTAATAACATAAAGGCAATTTATTCATTATTACGATATAAATAATGCACAAAGTATTATAAATAACCAAGTGGAAGTTCACGTCAGTAGTGATGTAATTTCTCTTACAGATATACATACAAATAATTTCTATTTGAGTAAGATTAGTTAAAAGCATGTGGCTTATTCAAAATTATTATTATTAGATAAAAATAGGAACTTGAAACGATGTAATAGTACATTAAATATTAATATTATCATAACATTTTGGAAATTATTTCTATTTGACGAGAAAAAGTCATGCATAACTGCATAGGAAAAGTGTAGTATATCCACGTCCAAAAATACGACCAAGATATTCACATGCATAAAACATTCATAATCTTCATACGCATATAGGAATCCGAAAAACATGAAATTGATTCATGTATGAAACTTTTTATTACCTTTTTGAGTTTAAGGTTTTTTCGACTTGAGGAGAGAGAGACTCAATTTCTTTCTATGCTGACTCTTCCATCTGACACCACCACCTGCGGCACCCCGCCGCAAACTACTGGTCTGGCCTCGGCGAGCTCCGCAAATTAACTTCCTTCCTCTAGCGTCGAATCACAACTAAGTGTTTCTTTTCAAATTCCCATCGCTTCCGGGCGTTACGTTACGTCATTCACGTCCCGAGTTTCATTTTCTATCTGGGGTTTTTATAGTGACATCTGTGATTGTCGAATCCGCCCCGCGCACACGTGAACACCTGCACCACTGCACTCAATGTGTGCACCTAACTAACCCATGCACTAAGCCGAAAGGTTCTCAGCCTAACTAAACCGAAAGGCAAGATATGCAAAACGAAAAATGATAATATAAAAAAAAATCCTTCCGCAATTATATAACAAAAGAAAAAAAAACTGAAGAAACTGGAATCAGATATATTTCCTAGGATATAAATCAGATAAATATCGAAAACACTACACAGAAGATGATTCAGTTCATGCATATGATATATCACCTTGACCTGTGATGAACCAGAGTTAATGACAGATACATCCAGCCGTTGATAAAATCAGCAAAATGATAACAAGAAAACAAGCAATGGTTGGGAATAAACTGTTAGCAATTGAGAACAAGTATTGCGTGTGTGTAAACTATAGCCATTTAAAAAAACCCACTGCGTAGATGAAAAACAAGTATTGTGTGTGGGTCGCTTAGGAGTTTTAGGATTATATCATTTTTTCATCATTATATCGCGCTAGTAGCACGGATATCCCTGACACTCTCTCGCCACTCCTCCCTATCGTTCATCGCCCTAGCTAGGTCCTCATGACAACATCCCGTATCTTCACATAGCTGCTGAATGTATGTTCGTGCTGGTCGTCCTGCTTTTGTACGGCCATGTGTAGGGGTCCATAAGAGTACATCTCTAATGAGTTCGTCCCTGCTTCTCCAGCAGTGTCCTGCATGTCTGGTTCGTCTAACTTGAATAGTTTTCGTGATAGGGGGCAAGTGGCCGTACAGTTGGTGTCTTGTGGGGTATTGCCGCCAGGACTTGTTCAAGATTGCACGTAGCATTCTTGTGTAATTGCCGTCTAGCTTCTTCTCCAGCCGTTTTGTTAGCGTCCATGTAGTGCAGCCATATAGCAGTATCGATGTGACCGCTGCCTGGAAGAAACTGCGTTTCATTTTATCGGTTAGGTCTGATTTCCATATAATCGATAGCCTATTGATAGCTGTCCATGCTTTCGTTAACCTCGTTTCGATGTCTTTTCGGTTGATTCGACGCTGCTTCCTAGGTACGTGAATTTGTCTACTAGTTTAAGAGGGGTTCCTTCTAGAGTGGAGATGTCCCCCGTTTGATTATAGCACATATATTCCGTTTTGTGTGCATTAACATAGAGGCCTATGCTTGTGGCTGCTCGTTCCAAACTATGCAGTAGTGTTTCGGCTTGATCGGGTGTATTTGCCAGTATCGCTATGTCATCGGCGTCGGTAATTGTTGTTGCGGGGTACCTTCTGCTTCTTTTCATCAGTTCGAAGTCATTCTCTCTGATTTTGTCAATCGATGTTCTAAGTACGTAGTCTAGACAAATGATAAAGAGGTACAGAGCCAGCGTGTCCCCTTGTAGTACTCCTGCTACAAGGTCGAAGTATTCTGTGTCTCCATCTGGTGATCGAACATTTATTTTGGTGTTTCTATAGAGAATCGTTATTGCTTCTACGGTTTCTTTAGGTATGTTGTACGCTAGTAGGATTTGTTCCATCTTTCCTCTGTGAATGGAATCGAAAGCCTTGGTAAAGTCAGCAAATATTAATGTCACTTGTAGGTTTTTTGCCCGTACACCATCAATGATTCTACGGATGGTTAATATTTGTGAGGTCGTGGATCTATTTCTTCGGAAGCCATTTTGGTTTTTTCTAAGTATGTTGTCGATTTTGGGTTCTATGCGCTTTCGTAGCAGGGCATTGTAGATTTTGGCTGCTATGGATGTAAGTGTTATGCCTCGGTAGTTTTTGGCTAATCCGAGGTCCCCCTTTTTAGGGAAGGGGTGTATGCATCCCTTCATCCATCTATCTATCGGATTTTGATTGTATACTGCGTTGCAGTGTCGGAGCAGTATGTCGTCGAATTGTCTGGTCTTCCATACTTCCGGGGGAATTTCGTCCAGCCCTGCAGCTTTCCTATTTTTAATTTTTCTGAGAACCGAGTCGAGTTCTTCTTGTGTGAACGGTCCTAGTTTAATGTCTAATTGTTTGCTAATGATTCTGGTGGTTGGTTCATGCGTTATTTTTGGTGGGTTTCCAAGTAAGTTTTCGAAGTGCTGTTTCCACAGCTTTATTCTTTCTTGTTGGTTTGCTGCTTTCAGTTTTGCTTTGGCTGTGTTCTTTCTTCTGCTCACTTCGTTTATTGTTTGCCAGGCTATTCTAGATTGTCTATCTTCCACCGAGTCTCTAATCTTATCTATCTGATTTTGAATGTATTCTGTCTGTTCCTTTATATATATGCCTGCTAATTGATATTGTGCCGTTTTTAGTTTTAAGGCATTTGTGTTTGTTGGGTTTTTGGAGGCTGTTTTCACTAGTGCACGTTTTTCTCTCACCGCTAAAGTTTCCCATGGGACTCTATATTTAGTTTTAATTTTTGTTGGAATGTATTTTGCTGCTGCCTCGAGGTGTGCATTGACGAAATTTTCGTATTCGTCGTTTGGTGTACTTTTTTCCGTCTTTTCTTGTAGTGTTTCGAATCTGTTTCTTAATTCTAATACGTATTTATCTCTTATATCTTTGTTGTTTAATAGGGCCCAGTCATAGTGTTTGGTGGTCGCTGTTCATTTGGCGTTTTTTCGTAGGCTTAACCGTATTTTCGCCGTGACTATTCGGTGATCGGTGGACACACCCTCAAAAGAGGAGTATGCCTCGCAATTCAGTGCACTATTTTCCCATTTCTTGTTTATAAGGACGTAGTCTATCTGAGCTTTAGTATTGTTTGCGTACGTGTATGTCCATAATTTGCCCTCTCTTTTTTGGTAGTTTGTATTGAGGCATGCTAATCTATTTTCTATCATGTAGGTTTTCGAAGTGCTGTTTCCACACTTTTATATAAGGTATACAATTTTGGCTGAAGTCAGTTCCTTCAGGCTATCTTGACTCTTGACATCTCCTTCTTGTGCGCAAACTCTCTCCAATTGCTCTCCTGATTCACACCAGCGTCACATCTAAGACTGGAAATATAACACTATATTGTATATATACATGTTCCTTGTGGTTTGTTAAAACCCAGCAGTAGTAAATTACACTTAATTTGTTGATTGATTTGCTTGTTTTGCCTTTAAGGGTATTTCGACTTTTAACTATCTTCTCACATCACAATATGATATGGTAGGTCCATGTTATAAAAGTGAGCAGGATGCTAATTTCTGAGGAGAGAAAAAGGGAAGAAAAATAATAAGAAGGAAAACCTGACAGTGTCTACGGAACGACCAGCTGCCTCTGAGGGTTCAGGTCATAGCATTCGTTATCGGTCACCCACTTAAGGGTGAATGACTGTGGCAATTTAAAAAAAAAAACAGAAAAAAAAAGAGATGCCGAACCTTCTGCGCAAGTGTTGAATCATCAGAAACGGATATTTCCTCCTTCCGAGTAAGGGTCGACTTGAGTTTGAAAGTTAGTTTGCTCGGAGATGTGACGAGAAAAAGATGGGAGTTGAATACCAGCCAGTGAATTGTAATAAAGGCAAAACTGACGAGCCCAATTTTGGGATGAGCACCGAAAAGAAGCCTGACACCAGACGCGCAGTGTGGAGAATAAACCAGCGAACATGTACGTTGAAACTGTAACAGAAAACCAGAAAGAAAATTCAAGGTCTGTGTCTCGCTAACGCAGGCGACTCATCTTTCATATACTGCTACTTTCTCTCGTTCACTAATTAAAAATGTAGAAGCGAATAAACTTGGGTGTTAGTGAACTAAGGTAGGATTTTATCATTTAACTGTGTGTCAACAAATGACTGAAGTTTAATTGTATTGTGAGTGATACATAGCAATACTTGGATCAATTTAAATTTGTTGACTTATGCTAATTTGAATTATTAGAAATAGAACTGTTTCGTCATTTAACTGTGTATCAACAAATGACTGATGTTTAATTGAATTTTTAGTGTTACATAGCAATACTGAGAACTAATTAAATATGTAGTTTTATGCTAAATTTAATTGTCTAAAATAGATATGTTTGAACATTTGACTGTGTACAATATTATTTACAAACCATACACTTATTCAGCATTAATTAACCAATAACAGTTGATATGCTGAATAATAAAGCCAAATCAAATCAATTTCTGTTTAGTAGTGCATCTTCTATTTCCCAAAACGTACTCTCAATTTTTTTTTTTTTCTGATGCAACCCATTTTAATCATATGTTTTACACTTTTGTTCTTTTTGATCCGATTAGGCAATTTATTCAAAACATATTACACTATTTGCCACAATTGAGTTAAGATATCTTGTATGGGGTTTGAGGACTTTGAAGGTCAGGGGCTAAGGGCAAGACTGTGTTGCCGTAGATATCTGACTCCATATTTTGGTTATATTATTTTACCCCACGTTCACTGGCCGGCGCAATGCCTTGCCCGAAGAAAGTCCCAAAAGAAATATACAAAAAGAAAAGATAGAAATAGATAAGAGGCGAAAACATTTCTTATATACTTTCCTTTATTTACTGGGTGAAGGGACCAACCCACGCTACGTCCCAAGACGTAAGCGTGGTGCCCAAAACACCAGACAGCAAAATGGTGTTGTTGGTTCGACGGACACTGCCTGAAAAGAGAAAGATAATATGGTCTCCTTTTTCAAGAGGAATGCTTTTTTTCTTTTACACGTGCGTCATCCCCTTTTCCGTTAGTGACCTCTGGGAGTTTCTTCAAATTTAATAATTATCTTTTTATCGATTTTTTTTTTTCAATTTAATTTTTTATTTATTTATTCGTTCCCTCCACTTGAAAGAAAATTTCAAGTTTGAGGAAAAACATTGGAAAAATGTTTCCCATAATAAATAATTCCATTAGTTATTTTGAATTTTTAGATTAGATCTAATCTTGTTATTCTTTTCAAAAAAGTTGATAATCCTAATCTCTGTAATCTCTCTCTTAAACTGTAAAGTTTAACAAGTTTTATTATTTTCACTCGACTTTGAATGCCAGTAAATCTCAACATTACTCATCAATATCCATTTCTCGACACTGGAAACTCGGTTGAGTATAATGTTCTAATTGATTGGTTTGGTTTTGTTTCTTAGTTAATGGTATATCAATCTTTATAGCTTATCTAATGCCAAAGCTATTCTCCTTGAAGAATAGTAGTGGTAGTATTTAACCCATAGTTGGGGGGATAAGGTGTTCATACCTTTCTCAATAGTATTTGTCCGAATGTGAACTTAATAGCACGACCAGAGTACGAGCTCGCTTACTAAGATTCTGTAGTTCATCGCTTTAACCATTACACCACAAGGACACCCCCTCTTTTCTATTTGAGACCTTAGTTTGGTTCTATATATTTCTAAAACAACACTTATCTTCATTGATATAATATTTCTAACATATTGCCAATCATTTATTTTGATGTCCGTGAATTCGATAAATGATCATCAAAGCAAAACCTTGGATCACATTTCATTTTTACTCGTTTACTTCGTCGTGATTTAATTTATATCAAACTTTAATGTTTTTTGGCTTTAATATACAATGCTTTGAACTCCAAACTGATTTTCTTCTCTGAACTCCCACACATGGATGTGCAGGTTTCTGGACAGAGCAAGTAGTTTGGAAGACCGGCTTGGAGTGATGGGTCATATGAAAGGATGGAGAGAAAGAGAGGGAGAGATAGATATAGAAAGAGAGAGAAAGTCAGGGAAATCCGTACTGTCTGCGTGACTTGATTATCATTATGTAGAACTTTTCATGTTTCTATATTAAATTTTATTTTAGAAATAACTTCTTTAAATAGATTGCCATGAGATATTGTTAAACTTACATAATCTTCCTGTTTTGATAATCAGTTACCAGGAGATGGAAGTGCCCGTGGTGTACTGGTTTTTGTCGTAGAAAATGGACACGGCGACACGAGTTCAAATCCTGGACGATACTGATTTTATTTCACATAGCACTAATACTCTTGGGAAAGGTATGTATCCAATTATTCTCCCTCCAGCTATGGGTAAATAGTTGGACAGACTAGGTTCTTCAGCCTTGGTGAGGCAACTAGTCTAGGAGAAGGAAAAATCTGAATTCAAACCTGTTAAACTCCCCTTAAAATCATTGACCTTGTGTCATATCCAGCTCGAGCGGAGGGGTCGGTAAATATGGATAATCAGTTACCAGTAAGTTTTAGGTGGTTTCGATACTCCTGAATTGTATCAGAGAAAGAGACACTGAGAGACGGGGAGAGAGAGAGAGAGATGGGGAGAGAGAGAAGGAGAAAGAAAGAGAGAGAGAGAGAGAAAGAAGGGGTGAGAGAGGGAGGGAAATAGAGAGAGAGGAAACTAGAGAGAGAGAGAGGGATGTGGAGAGAGAGGAAGCTAGAAAGAAAAAAGAAAGAAAGAAAGAAAGTGAAAAAGAAAGAGAAGATAGACAGACGCACTTAGAATATCAGTTATTGCCGAAGAAATATTATCTGAAGACCCGATTTCAAACCCGGATGAGGTTGTGTGAATTTCATCAATCACTAATGTCTGATGAAAAGGTATGAATTGGTCTATTTTCGTCCCTACTATGAATAAATTGTTGGCCTTGGTCTAACAACCAGTGAAGACGAAAGAACATTGTGAATTCAAACAAAATGTAGATTAATAATAGGCAAACATGTCTATCCGACGGTTGCAAATGAATTTGATTCTCACTAATTGCTCCATATATCTCACCTTGAGCTATGATTAACCTATAGAAAGTAAATGACGACATTCGTATAGACATCTTTCGGGTTGCATATTTCATGAAACGGAGAATATATATATATATATATATATACACACACACACACACACACACACACACACACACACACACACACACACATCATCATCATCATCATCATCATCATATCGTGCTGGCAGCACGGATATCCCTGACCCTCTCTCGCCACTCCTCCCTATCGTTCATCGCCCTAGGCAGGTCTTCAGGACAACAGCCTGTATCCTCACATAGCTGCTGAATGTACGTTCGTGCTGGTCGTCCTGCTTTTGCGCGGCCGTGTGTGGGGATCCATAAGAGTACATCTCTTATGAGTTCATCTCTGCTTCTCCAGCAATGTCCTGCATGTCTGGTTCGCCTAACTTGAATAGTTTTCGTGATAGGGGGCAGGTGGCCGTACAGTTGGTGTCTTGTGGGGTGTTGCTGCCAGGACTTGTTGAGGATTGCACGCAGCATTCTTGTGTAATTGCCATCTAGTTTCTTCTCCAGCCGTTTTGTTAGTGTCCATGTAGTGCATCCATATAGCAGTATCGATGTGACCGCTGCCTGGAAGAAACTGCGTTTCATTTTATCGGTTAGGTCTGATTTCCATATAGTCGATAGCCTATTGATAGCTGTCCATGCTTTCGTTAACCTCGTTTCGATGTCCTTTTCGGTTGATTCGACACACAAATAGATAGATTGATTGATAGATGGGGAATGAATAAATTGAGATAGACGGAAATGAATAGAATGAAAAATGCAGACTGGAAAATACATTTATGTAGACTGACATAGATCAATATATATATATATATATATATATATATATATATATATATATATATATATACAGATAGATAGATAGATAGATAGATAGAGGGGTGATGAATAAATTGAGATAGACGGAAATGAATAGAATGAAAAATGCAGACTGGAAAATACATTTATGTAGACTGACATAGATCAATATATATATATATATATAGAGAGAGAGAGAGAAGAGAGAGAGAGAGAGAGGTACAGACAGGGAGAGTACATATGAGATAGATAAATCGATAGATATATATGTAAAGAGTAAGATAGAGAGATACATACATACTTACATTCATACATACAAACATACGTACATGCAAATATGTATAGGTGTGTGGGTGGGTGTGTACAGCTATGCATTTTCTTGAAAAAAATTCAGTCAAAGTTAATATCATTTTATCACATCGAAACCTATAATCAAAGCCATTAATTTCTAAAATGGTGCTTGCTCCGTTCCGGTTAATAAATACAGAATTTCATATGACTAACATTAATTGGCGGCCATCTTTGTTTTATTCTTTCAAACTAGTATTAAATATGGACAGTCTTATGAATGATCTTTTTTTAAAAATGTTTTAGAGTTTAGATATTGAAACCATATTCCGTGTGTTACGCTTGTTTGATTGATGTCAAGACTGGGGAATGTACTTTTCATTTCCTTCAATGATTCTATTAACTGAAAGTAGCGAAACGTCTGAGTAAAATTGAAACTGATTTGAAGAGAATCGTACACTTTTGAGATTTATTCGTGTCATTCTGAAATTTTAGGCCGACAGGCCATCATTTTAAAATGATTATGGCTTTCGTTTTTAGTTTTAACCTTTATTCTTCTTCAGTATTATTAAACCTTTCAAACACGTCATCTAATTTTATAATTATATATGTATATATATATATATATATATAGAGAGAGAGAGATAGAGAATAAAAAAACAAAGTCATCCAAAAGTGTTTATTTTATTACGAAGGAAAGTCGAGGTTAAAATTTTATAAACCTTAATCGAGATTTTAAAATGGTGAAACAACAAATGCTGATAGAAGAACTTTTTTCCATCAACACTCGTTTCACAATTTTAAAGTTCTGATGAAGGTTCATAGAAACTGAAAGGTTTTAACGCCGACTTTCCTTCGTAATAAATCCATCACTTTTGAATTATTTTCTTTTTTCAATTGTCTCCCTACTCTCTGATTCTGTTCCGTTATCAACTTCCATATATATATATATATATATATATATATATATATATATATATATATGTGTGTGTGTGTGTGTGTGTGTGTGTGTCTGTGTGTCTGTGTGTCTGTGTAATATTTGTAGATCGATGGATTTTATTAAAATGTGTGCAGAGACTTATGGAATACTCCTATATATACATATGTGTGTGTGTGTGTGTGTGTGTGTGTGTGTGTGTGTGTGTGTGTGTGTGTGTGTGTGTGTGTGCTCTTGTTTTCCAGGCGGAACTGTGCAAGCCAATGACGGCACTGACACGTGATTTGTTCTCTCCGAATTCTAGTTATTTCAGCAATTTATCTAAGAGGTATTCCGTCATGATTAAATACGAAATATTATGCTTTTCTTTCCATTTTTTTCGACTCGTTATTTACGCGGTGCATACGATAAGTTTCCTGACTTTTTTCGTATGAGCACTTTTATGGATAGAACACACATGAAACTCTAGTCCCTTTCGGTTTTATCTCCTTCAACTGCAATGCAATTGTCATACCATTCGAACAACTTTTGGAAGGCCCCATGGAAGTCCTCTTCTGTAAGCGTGTCAATGACCTTCGTCACAGAGTCTTTCATCTCCGCAATTGTCTCACAACGACAGCCTCTGAGCTTAGGGAATAACCAAAAGTCACATGGATCAAGGTCTGGACAGTGGGGAGGTTGAAGTACTGTCTTGATGCCCATTTTTGTTAAATAGTCTGTGACAAGGATGGAGATTTGGACTGGTGTATTGGCCTGGGGTGGAAATGCCACTGACCCGATTTGAAGAGTCCATGCCTCTTCCCTAGGAATCTCTTCCTGAATTCCCTTAAAACATCAACATAGTAACCCTAACCCTAACCCTTTGGCCAATTGACTCTGGTGTATTGACTTCCTTACTCCTCCCACACCTCTCATCATCCCTCACAGACTCCATGCCTTCCTTGAATCTCTTATGCCACTCAAAAACTGATACTCAATTCATGCAAGGTGCTTCAAAAGCCGTCTGAAGAATTCCATACGTTTCTGAAGCATTTTCTCCAATGTTAAAACATAATCTTATTGCATATCGTTCTTCTAAAGTGTCAGATTGCATTTTTGAAATTCACCAGCTGTGACAATCAGACTTTAGGAGGGTGTATTCCAATTGCTGCTGTAGCTGTTCCTTTGAACCTGAAATCATAAAAATTGGTCAGTCGTCTCATAAGATGTATAGCAATAACACATTGAATTATCAAGAATCTACCACAATTTAAATGCCCGTACGAAAAAAGTCCGGAAACTTATCGTATGCTCTTTGTATCTTCGAAAAAATTACTGATGTATTTCAGTTTAGACAATTCTATTTTCTGTAAAATCAACATATATTATACACATCGGTATTCATGATTTTATACGACACAACAAAAAGAAAACATAAATTATTTCGAGTTAAAAAATGGTCAGAAGCAGACGTCATCCACATAAATTGTCGATGATGCAGAATACGCAAATGATGTAGCGTTACTTACAAATGCACCAGTGCAAACCGAATCTTCGTAGCATAGTCAAGAAAAGACATCAGGAGACTGTGGTCTTAACATGAACTCATATAAAAAAGAGTTCATGTTTTAATTGAGACGGTGGCATCTCTGCGTTAAATGGCTGGCGTTCGAAAGTAGTAGGACATTTCATATATCTCGGTAGCAATATCTCATCTAGTGAAAGCAATGTCAACATACGCAACAATAAAGTGTGGACTGATAGAGACCATTTGTATATTTGATCTCTAATAAAATAAACCAGGAAATCTTCTGAGATGAAGCTGAGTCGGTAGTACTGTATGGCAGAACAGCAGCCCACAGCCATTACCATCCAAGAATGACGAGCAGGATATACCAGGCACAACTGAAGAAAAAACGTTGGTTGGTTGGCTGAGTTTTATGGCATATCAACCCTTGTAGGTTGTTCCACGCCAAATCCATTTTTATGCAAATAATCAGTTCTATTTCAAACAATTCAGTTTAGCATGAGTACACAGTTTAATTGTCAAAAACATATCAATTTCAAACTACTCAGTTTATTCAAACATTTTTAATTCAGCTAATTCAATTTAGTATAAGTACTTATTTTATTTACATGAGTAAACGTCAAAACAGTTCTATATATAACAATTCAGTTTAGTGTAAGTACAGTTTCAATGTCAAAACCAGTTCCATTTCAAACAATTCGGTTTAGCATAAGCACGCAGTTACAATATAAGTACGGTTTAATCGTCAAATACATTTCTATTTCAAGTTATTCAGTTTAGTCAAAGAGTTCTAATTTTAAACAATTCAGTTTAGTATAAGTCTGCAGTTTAGTTCTATTTAACCCATGGATAGGTCCATATCAGTTGCTACTATTCCGGGCCACAGTGGACCAGAGGAAAAATGGTCATGAAGAGGTGCTCTGCATTCCCCAAAGCTCCAGTATCACTGGAACCTTACCATAAGATTGTTTAGTGTCATATCCAGGTCACTCGTTGGGGGTTACCCCACTGCAGAGAAGGAGTCGGTGTATTCTACAGTCCCAGCCGACTGGGCAATGAAGAAAAAAGGACGAATTCATAAAAGACGTTTTTTTACTAACTAATATATATGGAGACACTAATTTTCGCAAGCATAGAAACATTCATATTGAACAGCTGTGTGTGGACACTGAGTGTCATCTAGAAGTTTTATCAAGAACAGTGTCCATTAGGAACGTACGGCGAGAGATAGTTGTGAGAATCCCTACTGTCATACGATCTGAAATTGATGATGACGATGATGCAACATAAATTAAAAACCATTTCATATTTAGATATTAGTTTTTGTTTCGTTTCCATTTCTTTGTTTAAATGGCATATAAACCTCCGTTGGTTATTTAATGCCACAGCCATCCTAGGTGCAGTAATATTTAAGCCATAGATGTTAGGGATAAACGGTGCTGGAAACTTTTCCAAGGGTATAAATCGAAAGTGAACTTACTCAAATTCCTTACGATGTTGCAGTCCAGAATGCTACACACTACGCCGCGAGAACTCACACTGTTGTATTGTTTAAATTGTTCGTCTGGGAATCCACGTAGAGTGCTGGACTATGGAGAGTTCGAACTCCAATCAGGTTAGAACGTTCACTTTCGGCCTAATACCCTAGGTAAAAATGTGCACCCGCTTATCCCCCAGCGATGGGTTGAATAGTATCACTGTCGTTAATCTACAATATATCTTTATCATTAAATAACCTACGAATTTTGATATCCCATTAAACGAAGTAACTAAACTTATTAATTGCTTTTAGTACATTGATCAATCAGTGCTTTGTCTGAAGTTATCGTCTGAAGACCATTCATTTAAACGAGAATAAACCTGATTTCTACCGAGAATTTCAAGAGGCTTTACTACTGAAATCAAACAAATTTGTGATATTTTAAAATAATAAATGATTTCGACGTCCTCCTGAGGGAAAAAAAGTTGTTCACCCATTAAAACTTCTAGACAATTATTGTAACGATATGCGGTTTCAATTAGTTTTATTGCTGTCTCGAGTTAGGTTTTTCTTCTTTTGTTCATTATCCATAATAATTTGACATTAATTTTTCTCGGTTTTTTCAAAAGCCTTTCTCGGCATCTTCTAGAAGTATTTGTTAATTTTCACATTATTATCTTCTTTTCTCTTTTCTTTATTTACAAGTTTTGTTTTTTCTTTTTCTTTTAATATTTCCAATCGTTCAGAAATTGATTTTGTTGTTGTTTTAACACTGAATAAGATCCCAATCAAAGTGACTACATATAAAATTAACTTGTCATTAACACTATCATTAGTATTATCAATGAAAAAGCCCTCAGTGGAAAAAATATAAGTATTTTCTAGAAGAAACTAGAAATTCCATGGTATAAATATAACGTGGAGGATCTGGAATATTCTCGACCTGTAGCAGTAAAGGCGAATGGTATTGAACATAAGTGTATGAGTTATCCATAAAGTCGGCCGCAAAATAATTGACAAGTTGACAGAGTTCAGCATCTCTTCCAGCAGCTGAGCTGTAGCATGGAGGATAATAAACCAATGGCTACCGGAGCGAAACCTGACAAAGTTAAATTTCTCTGGTATCTTGAGTTTGAACTTCCGGATCAGGTCACCACATGCTGACTGGGGCCGAAAAGATCACTCTGTTTTAAGCTGAAACAAGAGTAAGGTTTTCTGTAAACTATCGAATAAATATCACGTGATGGTTGTTCTATGACCCCCATCTCTCTCTCTCTCTCTCTTTCTCTCTCTCTCTCTCTCTCTCTCTTGTCTAACCACTGGGTTGTGAATGCATGAGACGACCCTCTGTTCCTCGAATAACAAAGAAAACTCCAAAGTGTCTCCATTGTATATTTTCACCTGTGCTGAAATTGTTGATGGGGTGTTCTATAAACACACTCATGCACACACACTTAAGCACACACACACATATACACCCATATACACACCCACACTCACACATAAACACACGCATAAACATTCACACACGTAAACATACACATATACACTCACACACATAAATACAAACACATACAAACCTAAACACACACATACATATTCACACACACATGCATACACACACAAACTCACTCACATATACACTCTCACACACACATCTCTTCTGTGTTTCTATCTTTCTTTATCTTTTAGTGGCATGGGTGCGAGGAGACAAACGTTCAAATGAATTGAGAACGAAAAATCTAAGATCCACAAAGAATCCTCTGTCTAAAATAACAAAAAAAAAAGAAACCAGTTGAATTCCCTGATCAATGTCTGCCTTCCCTGATATCAAAGTCTGAACAGAGGGAATAAAACAATGGCAGGTTGCGTCATTGTGTTTTTTACTCCCGATTCGACTTCGACGAATAGCCTCACCGGCTAAATTATCATCATTGAGAACTTTATGGACTCAACTGGCGGGGCCTGTAGAATACACTGACTGCATCTCTTAAAAGGGCTAAGACCCCACAATGAGTGTCCGGAATATGACATTAAACAGTCTGATAGTGTGGTACCAGTAATGCTTGGGCCTTGGGAAATGCGGAGCACCCCTTCATTGCCATTGCTCCCCGGTCCACTCTGGCCCGGCGTGGGAGCACATGATAGGGCTCTATCTGTGGGTTAAATAGAACTAACAGTACACTTATGCTAAACTGAATTGTTTGATTAAGCTGAATAGCTTGAAATAGAAATGTTATTGATAATTAAACCGTACTTACATTTGAACTGTGTTAACTGAATTATTTGAAATTGAACTGTTTTTAACATTGAAACTGTACTTACACTAAACTGAATTGTTATATATAACTGCTTGAATAGTCGGAAATGGAAATATTTTTGACAATTAAACTGTGTACACATGCTAAACTGAATTGTATTAAATAGAACTTATTATTTGCATAAAGATGGGTTTGGCATTAAATAACCTACAAATGTTGATATGCCATAAAACCCAACAAACCAAACCAAATCAAATCTGCAGTTTAGTGTCACATCCAGGACACCGCAATTGGTTAGTCTTAGTACTCTGCAGCTATTAGGCCAGGGTATTTAAGCTCCCTCGACAAGGTGGGAAAAATGAGTGCATCAAGAAATTGCCACCCTGGGACAAAAATAAGACAAACGATGTTGAAGGATTTTGAAGCAAAAACAATCAACTTTTTATACCGGGTATCATTTCTTCAAAACGGTATGAAATAATACGTGGAAGTGTTTTCCTTGTTGAAGGAGGTAAGAATTGTTTTTCGTAAAAAATTATTGGGCCAATCCCGACCAATAGAGCTGGCGGTTTCGGGAAGGTTAGAGTTGTCTTTTCTTATTCAAATTCTAAATTGAAAAATCAATAAATAAATCATTTTGTCTCACAGCTTTTTAAGACCTAATATTCATTCATTGTTAGAAGAGATATAAGGATAATAGACAGTTATTATCACCTCTTAGCTTGATTGTGTCACAAAGCCAGATGTATGGGACATCGAGTGTGAATAAAAGTCATTTACAATGGTCTGTTAATCTAATCAGGTGCCAGGTTATTTGATAGTTAGGACTTATTTGGCTAAAAATAAAAGCAAAAATATTTAAAAGTATAAATCTCAGAGATATTACTTAAATTTTAGAAACAATCTCAACAAAATCGCTTGAATATTAAAATAATGTAAGCTTCAGACAATAATACAAAACGATCTGATCAATAAATATATCTTCTAGTTGTACATGTTAGTTAAGTCAATTTAGATAGATTAGAAAGTTTCAGATTGAACTTGTTGATTTATGAGTGATCACCCTTTAAAGCAAAAAACAGGGTATTTGCTGCTTAACTTCGGAGAATTGGCGGGAACCGGCGCAACCAGCGTGAGTAGAACGTAAGCTTTTATTTTTGCTGTTCAACGTACCATGCTTTCCGCTTTTGTGTAATTGTTGTCTTTGAAATTGTAAAATTGTCGTTGCTAAAATA
This sequence comes from Sepioteuthis lessoniana, assembly GCA_963585895.1. Classification (NCBI taxonomy): domain Eukaryota; kingdom Metazoa; phylum Mollusca; class Cephalopoda; order Myopsida; family Loliginidae; genus Sepioteuthis; species Sepioteuthis lessoniana. The sequence goes on from OY757933.1 coordinate 44,969,527, forward strand.
AATAAAATGCGTACCACATATTTCTAAACATTTGTCAGTAACCCTGAGTCTACGACGCAAATCTTTAAAAAAAATACCTAAAGCAGACTCGTACTTCAACTAGTATCTCATTAAAACTTCATCTTGCAATTTCTTTCTTATGCCAATTCTTTCTTAAAACTAAATATGAATTCTTGTTATGTCTGTAATTTGTTCAAGAACTATTCCACCATAATTACTTCCGACCTAATATTTTTGTGTATTTTTTCGCCTCCATTCATTATTTATCTTTGAAAATGTATTGATTCGTTTCGTTAAAAATGATAAGTAATAATTTCCTTGTTTTTTAGATCACATTCTCGGCATCTCTTTAAAAGGTTTTATCTTTTGACTGAATTACTTCGTTCATTCTCTTTTTCTCTCCCCTCTTTCTCCCAACTCTCTTTCTCCATCTCTCTCTCTCTCTATTTAGATACCTCACATTTTCTTTATTTCTTTGTTAATATTCTTTTCCTTTTTTTCTTCTTTTTCATATTATCTCCATCACAGTAAAAGACAGAATATCTTTCTTCATTTGTCCCTCTGTCCGTCTGACTGTCTGTCTATCATTTTCTGTATATTACTCTATTCTCTCTCTCTCTTTCTCTACCGAAATTATCTCCCAGGCCCTCCAAATCAACTTTCTTTCTTTCTTTCTTTCTTTCTTTCTTTCTTTCTTTCTTCTGCATTTTTCATTTTTTAAAAGGCTAATTTTTTTGCAATCATTTCATTTTCTCTCATCTCTGTATCTCTCTCTCCTCGCTTATCTTTCCCCTCCTCTATATCGTCTTTCTTCCTTTTTTTCTTTCTTTCTTAATCAGCAATAATCTCCTTGATTGTTTTCCTCCGCATCTTATCCATGAGTATCTCTCAGGTGAATCCGAGAGGCTCTCCAAGATCAGAAACCCACCAAAATTTTACGTAAAGAAGCGCGAAATGTTAAAGGGGTTATCTTGGGACTCAAAAAAGCGCGATAACAAGTGAACCTGTCATGGTTTAATATGTCACTACTCATCGTCTCTTTAAAAGTTTTAAAATTTTTAGCTTTCTTTACTCGTTCTCCCTCTTTTCTCCACTTTATAAATTTTATTCGCTCTATACTCTCATCTTTCTTTCCTTCTAGTTTGATTAGTAATATTTCTTTAATTAGTTTTATTAACCTTGATTAATACCATTTCCTTGCTCACTACTGTTAACTTTGTGTAGTATTCTAAATCTTGATTAGTACTTTTTCATGATCAGTACTCAGCATCATCATCATGTCGTCCCACTTGCACGGATATCCCTGAGCCTATCTCGCCACTTCTCCCTATCGTTCATCGCCTCTGGCAGGTCTTCAGGGCTACATCCCGAATCTTCTCATAACTGCTGGATGTATGTTCGAGCTGGTCGTCCTGCTTTTGCTTGGCCATATGTGGGGGGCCATAGAAGTACATCACTTATGAGCTCGTCCCTGCTTCTCCAGCAGTGACCTGTACGTCTGGTTCGTCTAACTTGGATAGTTTTCGTGATGGGAGGCACGTGGCCGTATAGTTGGTGCCTTGTGGGGTGTTCCCGCTAGGTCTTTTTCAATATTTCTCGCAACATTATTGTGTAATTGCCGTCCAGCTTCTTCTCCAGCCGTTTAGTTAGCGTCCAGGTAGTGCATCCATACAGCAGTATCGATACGACCGCTGCTTGGAAGAAACTGCGTGGAACTATTAACCTTCATTTGTACTATATCCTTCATCAGTTCTATAATTATAGAATAGTTACATTAAACTTGTTCAGGACTATTTCGTTAATCAGTACTATTAACTTTTATTAGTATTATAAACCTTGATTGGTGCTATTTTAGTGATCAATACTATGAACCTTTGTTTGTTTTGTTTTTTTCCTAAATCTTGATTAGTACAATTTCTTTGCTCAGGACTATAAATCTTGATTAGTATTATTAACCTTGATTTGTACATTTTAATTGATCAGTACTATTTACCTTAATTGATCAGTAATTTACCTTAATTGATCAGTACTATTTACCATAATAAATACTATTTCCTTGGTTAGTATTATTAATTTTGTTTTTTTTTAAAACCTTGATAAGTACTATTTCTTTGGTTACAACAATTAATCTTGATCAGTGATATTGACCTTGATTAATATAATTTTCTTGATCAGTATTATTAACATCAACTAATATTATTAAACTTGATTATAGCTATTTCTTTGATTTCCTTTATGTTCTCTCCGTCTAATGATTTCATTCTATTTTTTCATAGTTTCTTCGAATATGTCTCTACTTTACATTCTTTTATATATTTCCTTCTCCACATGTTGTCTACTTTCTTTATTCCATTTTTATTTTTGTTTTCATTTGTGCGTTTTTTTTTTCTTTTTGTTTTCATCCAAAACTTTCAAAGAATTACTTTATTGATACTTCCTCATATTTTTCTTTTTTCTCTTATTGTGTAACTTAATTTTTTCCAATCTCTTTCTTTCTTTCTTTCTTTCTTTCTTTCTTTTTCTTACCGATAAGCTTTAATTGCTTCTTCATTTTTCTCTTAAGTTTAGCCTTTGGTTACTTTTATATCTTAATTTTCTGTTTTTCTTAGTTTCTTTCTTTCTAGCTTCATTTTTTGTCAATCTTACAATATTCTTTCATTGCTTCGAATTCCTTGTGAAATAACATATCAACCTTTGTTGGTTATTTAATACCAAAGCCATCAATGTAAAAAAAAAGTATTGTTACAATTAACCCACAGCTGCCGTCACAAGAAATTGGGGAGATAAACGATCAAATATGTTTTTAAATAAGAGTTTAAAAAACAAAACTTCTTTCTTTAATTTCATCCGTTTATTTCATAAATAAGAGTTTTAAAAAACTTCTTCCTTTAATTTCATTCCTTTTTTCATGAATTAGAACAAAAAACAACTTTTTCTTTAATTTTATTCATTTATTTCGTAAATAACAGTTTTAAAAATTAACTCCGAAACACTACAGCATAGTTTGGAACGAGCCGCCGCAGCCATTGGACTCCATGTCAATGCACACAAAACTAAATATATCAAACAGGTGACATTTCCACCCTAGACGGAACCTCTCTGAAATTGGTAGACAAATTCACCTACCTAGAAACAGCGTCTCATCAACCGAAAAAGACATCGCCACACTAACGAAGGCATGGACAGCTGTCGATAGGCTTTCGATTATATGGAAATAAAACCTGACCGATAAAATGAAACGCAGTTTCTTCCAGGCAGCGGCCATGTCGATACTGCTATATGGATGCACTGCTTGGATGCTAACTAAACGGCTGGAGAAGATTCTGAACGGCAATTACACAAGAATGTTGCAAGCAATATTGAACAAGTCCTGGCTGCAACACTCCACAAGGCACCAACTCTACGAAAACTATCCAAACTAGACGAACCAAACAGGCAGAACATTGCTGGAGAAACAAGGACGAACTCATAAGTGATGTACTCCTATGGACCCCCGCATATGGTCAAGCAAAAGCAGGACGACTAGCTCGAACATACATACAGCAGATATGTGAGGACACGGGATGTAACCCTGAAGACCTGCCAGAGGAGATGAATGATAGTGAGAAGTGGTGAGAGAGGGTCAGGGATATCCGTGCTAGCGGCGCGATATGATGATGATGATGATGATTTCACCGCAGTTTTTTTTTTTTTTAACTTCATTCATTCTCAGAATTTTCAGTCCGTTAAATCTCCATGCTTTATTTTTTAAAAACTATTATTCTTTTCTTTCTCGACTAAATATTAAGAATATTTTTTTGATTTTCTTCTTTTTCCATTTTATTGTGTTCACCAATTGGAAATTTATCAAACTGGTCCCATTTGCTTTCATTGGTTTATACTTTTCGTTTTATCTTTAAATTGTTCTATATTTTCAATCATTTAGTCTTTCATGTGAGCTTTCTTTTCATTTTCTTGCTTTCAATGTTCAAATGATGGCTCATCACCCACTGCTATTCATGTTTCTTTATTTCTTTTTCTTTTATCTGTTATTCTTACTTTCTTTTTTCTTTCCTTCTTTTTATTTTCTTTCTTTCCTTCTTTCTTTCTTTTTTTCTTTTTTTCTTTTTTTCTTTCTTTCTTTCTTTCTTTCCTATCAATCATACATTAGTAGCCTTGTTTGTTTATTTGTTTGCTTGCTTCTTTGTTTGTTTGTTTTTTCTTTTATCAGTTATTCTTACTTTCTTTTTTCTTTCCTTTTTTTTCTTTTCTTTCTTTCTTTCTTTCTTTACTATCAACCATGCATTAGTAGCCTAGTTTGTTTATTTCTTTCTTTCTTTCTTTCTTTCTTTCTTTTTCTTTTATCAGTTATTCTTACTTTCTTTTTTCTTTCCTTTTTTATTCTCTTTCTTTCTTTCTTTCTCTCTTTCTTTCTTTCTTTCTTTCTTTACTCTGGCAATCTTGCACTAGAAGCCTTGTTTGTTTATTTGTTTGCTTGTTTTTTTCTTTGTTTCTTTGTTTCTTTCTTTGTTTCTTTGTTTCTTTCTTTCTCGTAAAGTATCCCTCATCATGAAGTTATTTCTCCGTTTTTTCTATTTTACTATCCCTCTTGCAGAATGTTACCCTTCCCACTCCTTAGTATTCAGGTTTCTTTCTTTCTTTCTTTTTCGTGATGTAATCCTTATCATGAAGTTATTTATCCTTTTTTTTTTTCTTACAATCCATTTTGTTCAATGTTACCCCTCCCACTAATAAGCATTTAGGTTTCTTTCTTTCTTTCTTTCTTTCTTTCTTTCTTTCTGTTTTCTTTTTTTTTTCTTTTGCGTTTTTGTTTGTTTGATCATTTCTGTCTTTCCTCTTTCTTTCTTGTAAAATATTGCCTGTCTCACACTATTATCATTCATTTATTCCTTTTCTCCCCTTTTATTCATTTGTTTGTTTGTTTGTTTCTTTTACTCTTTCTTTCTTTGTTTCTTGCTAGTAAAATATTGTCCTTCTTACACTAATATAATAATTCTTTCTTTCTTTCTTTCTTTTTTTCTTTGTAAAGCATTATTCTTCGCCCGTATTTCCGTGTTTTTTCTTTCGCATCTATCCATCTTGGCAAAATGTTACCCCACCCCCGCGTTTCATTAATATTCTGAATTCTTTCCTTCTCTGCTTTTTTTCTTCTTTTTAATTGCTTTCTTTCTGTTTTATTTTTGCCACCTTTATTTGTCTCTGTTTGTTTCTGTCGTTAACGTATTTTTTGTAAAAATATTGCCCGTCTTACGTTTGTATCTTTCTTTCTTTCATTCTGTCTTTCTTTCTTTCTTTCTTATAAAATGTTACCTGTCGAATACATCTTTATTTGTTTGTTTGTTTGTTTTGTTTTTTTTTTTCTTTCTTTCTTTCTTGCTTTCTTTCGTGTGAAATATTGCCTTTCTCACACTTGTATCTTTTTTTCTTTCTTTCTTTCTTTCTTTTCATCTCACAAAATGTTACACTCCAACATTCATTGGTATTTTGGTTTCTTTTCTGCTTTGCTTTTTCTTACTATTTGCTTTACTTCTGTTTTATTTTTTTCTTCCTGTTTCTTTGTTCGTTTCTCTCTTTTATTCTTTCTTATAAAATATTGCCCGTCTCACACTTGTTTCTTTCTTTCTTTCTTTCTTGTAGAATATTGCCCGTCTCACACTCGTTTCTTTCTTTCTTTCTTTCTTGTAGAATATTGCCCGTCTCACACTCGTTTCTTTCTTTCTTTCTTTCTTTCTTTCTTTCTTTCTTATAAAATATTTTCCGTCTCACACTAATATCATTGATTCTTACTTTCTTTCATTCGTGTAAAATATTGTCTGTCTCACATTCATATCATTTTTTCTTTCTTTCTTGTAAAATATTGCCCGATTAACACTTGAATCTTTCTTTCTTTCTTTCTTTCTTTCTTTCTAGTAAAATATTGCCCGTCTCCCACTCGTTTCTTTCTTTCTTTCTTTATTGTAGAATATTGCCCGTCTCACACTCGTTTCTTTCTTTCTTTCTTTGTTGTAGAATATTGCCCGTCTCACACTCGTTTCTTTCTTTCTTTCTTTCTTTCTTGATTCATTTATTTCTTATAAAATATTTCCCGTCTCACACTAATATCATTCATTCTTAATTTCTTTCTTTCGTGTAAAATATCGTCCGTCTCACATTCGTATCATTTTTTTTCTTTCTTTCACGTAAAATATTGCCCGATTAACACTTGAATATTTCTTTCTTTCTTTCTTTCTTTCTTTCTTTCTTTCTTTCTTTCTTTCTTTCTTTCTTTCTCGCAAAGTATTACTCATCAAGTAATACTTTCCACGATTTTTTCCTTTTTTTCTATCCATCTTGCACAATGTTACCCCACCCACTCATTGCTATTCAGGTTTCTTTCTTTCTGGGCATTTTCTTTCTGTTTTATCTTTGTGTCTTTTTGTTTGTTTGTTTGGTAGTTTGTTTGGTAGTTTCTTTCTTTCTTTCTTTCTTTCTTTCTTTCTATTTCACGCTTTTTCGCGATAAATATGCATTTATTCCTTTTTAGTTTTTACTTTGGTATTTCTCTCTATCATTATTTCTCTCATATTTTTTTCTTTTCGATCAGATGTCCATAATGTTCAAGACAATTCAATCAACCAATATCGTATTGAATAGGCTCGAAATGAAAGCCAGGAGATAATTAATAATTTGAAAATTGCACCATAAGTGCTTTTTTGTAAAAATCTGCAATTATGAATTCTCTGCATAAATCAGAATATCATTTCGAATTTAATAAAATCATTACAAATGATAATGCTGTGTTCTTTCCCACCAATAATGATAATGCTGATGCATAATTTGATGATAATATTGAGTGGCTTTCATAATCACAACACTATAATTGCAATCTCTAAGTTGGTGCAAAATATTTGTAGCAACTCTGAATTAAAACGTGTCGAAGTCTCATTTAGATTTTAGTAAGAAATGTTGATACTGCATTAGAAATGATGAGTTTCTTTATGTAGTAAAGATATTTGACAATACAATTTCGCTGCAGAACTATCATCATCATTGTCATCATCAAAGCGTGCCGACAGCTGAGATTTCGTTGACTTTCTTTCGCCATCCGTCCCTATCGGTTATCACCAACTTAGTACGTTTACTGCACAGAGCTGACAAATGTGAGTTTCTCCTGGTCGGTCAAAACTGGTGTGTCCATGTATTGCAGTCCATAGTAGAGAGTTGCTTATGAGTTTTTCCTTACTGCTTCAGTAGCGCCAAATATATAACTTGTTCGCCTTTCTTGAACGGCTTGCGTGGTGGGAAGTAAATACGCGTTCATCGCTGTTTTGCAAGGCACTATTCCCAATGCAAAATATCCTTGTGTGGTTCCTATCCAGAATTTTTCTTTTTAACGATTCCTTAGAATCTAAGTGATTCAACCATACCGTAGTACTAACACAGTTACAGCTTGAAAATCTTATGCAGTTTATTTTTCTTCCTATTTTCCATTTCTAATTTATCGTTTTTTCCTTTGTTTGTCCTAATATATTTTCTTTTTATGAATTTTTTATTTCACACCTGCAGTGTTTTTTACACCCGCATTTGCGGGTGGTATATAATTGGATTCATACCTTTCCCAAGGGTATTAGTGATATGTGAACTACAATCAGTCTCGTTTAGGATTTGAACTCGTGTTGCCGTGTTCATTTCCTGTGACGATAACCATTACACCACGGGCATTATTATTATTATTATTATTACTATTATTATTATTATAAGCTTCTCACATCAAGGCTAGCTGATAGTCTTTCATTGGAATCTGAGGGACAGCAAGTCACCTCAGGTCTCCCAGAGTCTTCTCCGGATTCTGTCCGCTTTTTACAATGATGTACTTTGGATGTTCTCGATTCGTCCTCCTGCTTCCGACTCTTCATGTCCCTTTACCAAGTCTTCGGGATCCGCTGGAAGCACGCCGATTACTCTGATGTTCCCTAGCTTTTTAGTTTTACTGGCAATGTCCAATACTTGTATCATTTTTCGTTTTCTTTGATTTTCACTCGGTAGTCCGCAGGTACAGAAAGGCCTGCAATTTGTTAGGTTTTTGTTTTTCGTTTGTTTGTTTGTTTTTTTTTTGTTTTTTTGTTTTTTTTTGTTTATCCTCACTACGTCTGGTATTCTGGACAGGGTTAGCTGATTTGTTTATATGTCAAAATTCAAGTGAATTTTGCGCGTCTCAATCTCTTGGAGAGATTCTGGTTAGCGAATGTACCATTTGGCAGTATGGACAAACATTTTTTCTACCATTATTCTCAATGGATCAACTTCTCCACTCAGTCATGTGCTTGTCTTATACTCACTTTATTATCATTTATTTATTGAGAGTTTTTCACATCAGCCTTAGTTGAGTCTTTCACTGGAGTTTGAGTTACAACAAGTCTCCTCAAGTCTCCAAGATTCATTAATACAGTAGTCTGGATTGTCGGCACTTGTCCTCTTATTTCCAAGTCTTCAAGTCACTTAATCCTTTGGTGACTGTACCAAGAGCACCAATTGCAATTGGTATAAACGTCATTTTCATGCTCCACATTTTTTTTATAAAGGTTGGGGTATTTATCCTTCTTTTTTATTTGAGGGTTTTTCACACTTGTGTTAGCTGATGATTTTCCGATGGGTCTGAGTAACAGAAAGCCTTCTCAAATCTTCAGGACTATTCTTATTCTATTCGATCTTAACTCGTCCTCTTATTTCCAAGAAACCCAGGCCCTGTAACAATCCTTTGGTAATTGTACGGAGTGCTTCCATTACGATTGGTATCACCCTCATTTTCCTGTTTTATAATTTTTCAGTTCTATTGCAAGACCTTATTCTTTATCTCTCTTTGTTTCCTTCAGTTTTACCCTGTAGTCAAACAGGAAAAATTCCCTTTTTTTGTTGACTATAAATAAGTCTTGGTTTGGTTAGGATTAGGTGATACATTTGTATCACAAAATCCAAGAAAAGTTGTAAATCTCCTTTTCTAGGATGGATTCTGGGTTGTGCATATACCATTTGTTCGTATGGTCTGATTTAAACTGCTTGCACAATTGCCAGTGAATCACCTTGCCCACCCAGTTGTGCCTTGTCTTATATTCTCTTTGCGATAATTTACTGCATTCACTTATGTGATTGATAGTTTCGTTTCTGTCATCACATAATCTACATTTTCTATTTTGTTGTGTTTAGTGTATTCTTGTATGAACATAATTTGTCTCCATGACGTTGTTTTCGGTTGCTATCCGAAGAGATTCTGTTTCTCTCTTAAGGTGTACCATAGGACCAACGTTTTGTGCTGTAAAGAAAGAAGTCCGCAGCAAAAGAAATACTCAAACTCTAAGGTAACGGAAGAAAATATAGCAGTCGTTTATTATTCAGCTAAGATCGCTGCAACTCAAAAAGTTCATTTTAGTTACGTCCTTCTTCTTCCTTCCTCTTGGTGGTGATGGGGTGTGGGTGAGAGCTGGCTATTGACACACGCCTGTCATAGCAGACTGAGTAGGACGGATAGGGGCTTCGGAAAGTTTGACTCGCCTGTTTTGAAAACTGCCTTCAACTATCCCAAAATCTCGTTACTTGTTTTCTTATATAGAGATTTTGGAGAACAAATCGAAGATCATCGAATGTTCGATGTCACTTGTGAAACACGTGATATTACATTTGTGATTATTTTAAAATCACGTCAAATTTTGCAGGTCATTCTGCTCGCAAACGCTAGTCTCGTGACACCTTCAAAGATTGACTACAGCGCCCGTCCGTAATATTACAAAGGTTTCCCTATCTTAGCCATGTTCCGGTTTTCCTGTGTGAGACTACGCTTGTTTATCACTTAAAATATCCTTACAGTTGATCTGCAATTCAAACTATGTAATTTTGTATAAATTAACAATATTAGAAAAAAAATTGATCCTATAATGTTTATTTCAAACAATGTAATTGTTTATAAATTAACAATATTAGAAAAATATATTTGATCCTATAATATTTATTTCAAACAATGTAATTGTGTATAAATTACGAATATTAGAAAGGTGTATATGATCTTATAATATTTTTTAAACAATGTAATTTTATACAAATTAACAATATTAGAAGGGTATATTTGATCTTATATAATCTTAAAAACATATAATAAACAAATGAAATAAAAATGCGATTAAAAGTGATTGACAAGTAGTATTTAACATCTAAATAATGATGATTATACTAAGTTACCGGAGATTGGCCTAGCGGTTAGAGTGTTCGCCAATAGCCCAGGAGACCTGGATTCCTTCCCAGGTCGAGTCATACCAAAGACTCAAAAAATGGTACTTGATGCCTCCTTGCTTAACACTCAGCATTATAAGGTACGGATCAAGGGTAAAGTAGAGCAATCCAGGGAAAGAAGTAGCGCCCTCCCCTACACATTGGTGTAGTAAGCTATCGAAAAGGGAGCCTTCGGGTCACCCTCGACTATGGTCGCCAACTTTACTTTATACTAAGTTACAACTTAATCAATATCAGCATTGTATTGCAAATAAGTTGTTGATATGTCATAAAAGAAATCAAATCAAATCAAACCAATTATCAGAGCCTAGTCCAACATCAGCCATTGATATTGTTGGATAAAATAGGTTATGAACGATGTTTCTTAATCAACGATTGTGAAAATTAATAGCCAATGTATATACCATGTATAAAAAGCAAGTTTCGTTCGCGAAAACCTTTTCAAAAGATTGAGGCTATTGTTTTCCTTTTGGCGGTTGTTGATTTCCGGGAAGCAAATTGAAAGTGTTATAATCAAATCGACCCAGGGACAAATGCGGTAGATAGGGTCTTGTTTATAATCGGGGAAAATACACAGACATTGGTTGGGTTCATTTTTAAGAAGTGTCTTGTTTACGGTTACCAATCCTTCAGCAGACAGGATGTTATACGAGATTAGTTCTCGACTGGAAAAAATGCTAGGTGAATTTTTAGCAGAACGAAATTTGAATTTTTGTTTGGCTCGTAATTTAATTTGACCGTTAGAGTCGCCGAACATCTTCACCCAATCAGGATGACTTGTCCTATTCAGACCGAACCATACTTCTTAGCAGCACCAAAGATTGAAGAAAGTCCGCGAATCTCTCTCTCTCTCTCTCTCTCTCTCTCTCTCTCTCTCTCTCTCTCTCTCTCTCTCTCTCTCTCAGAAATCCTCTAAGGGAACGGACGTCTATTCGTTTGTTCCTGAATAGCAGTAGCCGCATCAACCATTATGAGGAGAGACATCTAGTTTATGAATCCCTTCGCTCTATTTTTCTAGACCAAGGGATTCTAGTTAAAAACAAATTAGATGATACACTCTAACAACTTCCTACCTTCTTTCCTTACTACGAGACCTCGCAGCATACCAGTATAAACCCCTTTACTTCATGCTGCTATTAAAACCTTCTTTAAAACCCTATCGACGTCTTCGTTCTTCTCCATCACCTTTATTTTCCATCAACATTAGCGAGGGGTCACTACCAACGAAATACCAACGCAACCAACGAAATACTAACGCTACCAACGCAATACCAACGCTACCAACGTAATACCAACATAACAAACGCAAAACCAACTTAAACCTAAAAACCTAATAGCTGAGAAGGAGTACAAGGCGAGACACGACTGGGTCGGCAAGGTGATCCATTGGGAAATGTACAGGAAATTTCAATTCGACCATACAAACAAATAGTATATGCACAACCCGGCGCCTGTCCTAGAAAATGACTCGCATAAACTCCTATGGGAC
>OY757933.1:44986275-45228775 GCA_963585895.1 Sepioteuthis lessoniana
ATTGTTCAGGTTATATATTTTTTTCAAAATCTGTATACGTGACGGCGTCTACGATAACAATTTCTTTTGCAAAGTTGAATAGGATGACCAACAGACTATATCAACCTTATAATGTGATCTGAAAACGATATGATTAAATAACCGGAAATTTAAATACCTCCTGATAAACGTAGATATTTATGTACTAGAGCTTATTCGATATATATATATATATATATATATATATATATATATATATATATATATATATATTTATATAAAGAGAGAGATACTTCCCTACCCCCGTAGGGTTGAGTTCTCCAGTGAATGAAGTAATCGTGTTGCCATTACCGTTTATCGCAAGCCTCTTCATATCTGAATTGAGGTCTCGGTAGCCGTTGAACGGATGTATGTAAACAACAGTAATTGTGATTCATAACCGTTTAAAATTTACTTCGATGCTATTAGCTCCTCGTTGCTGAAGGGTTAGAAGCTTGGATTGGCGTTTGAGTCAACCGGGGTTCGATCTCAGCTACGGGAAGCTAATATGTCTAGCCACACTGATGAGTTCTGATAGAACGAAACTGATGGGTCAGTGGGTGACTATATATATATATATATATATATATATGACTTTTCTCTCTCTCTCTCTCTCTCTCTCTCTTCTTTAATTGGTAAAATTCTGAAAATTAGTTTACCAGTTTACATATCGCGGCAGCAATATCTCAACAAATGAAAGTGATTCCAACTAAAGTCTTATAAAGTTGTAGACTGCAATTGAGAGACTCAATAACGATAATATGGGTTTTCGAATTTTTCATGATCAACCTGGTGTTTTTTCTTAGCTGTGACTGTGTCAATGCTACTGTGTGGATTTACCACTTAGACGAGAACAAAACGCATGCAGAAAAACCTTTCTTGGAACAACTCTTGAAAGCAACATCCACCAAAAAAGCAGCTGCATTGACACTTATCTCCCATCTCACAAACGATCGAAGTATGTGCCGTTGGAACCTTACCCATCTTAATATAATGGACTCTCCTCACTGTTATTAGTACAGGAATTTTGCTGCCAGAGGGCAGATCACTATCAGTGTTATACGAACAGTACGAGACTTCTGTAACTCTCTTTCTTGTGTAACATAATCTGTTATCTAATATCTGTGTTTGTGTTTTCATTCGTGAACCTTTCCGGGGCCACAACAGTATGACTAACAAGAAATGACTGGCAAAGCAAGACACACTCATTAAGGTCGTTCTCTTATGGACTCATACACATATGTTACCCAACCAGCCAAGAATAAGATACTTCAGCATTGTGCGGACACTGGACCTAGTCTAGAAAATCTACCTGAAGCAATGAATGATAGGAATGGTTGGCGAGAGAAAATTAGGAAATTCAATGCTATGAGTTCAACTCGATTATGTATATATGTTTATGTGCGTGTGTGTGTGCATGTGTGTGTGAGTGTACGCTGTGTAGTACGCAGGGTATATACTGTCGGTAACGGTGCATATCTAACCGACTATTTCTATACAAAGATGTCCCGTGTCTTAAGACGATCGAGCGAAGAACGTAATACATAAAATAAATATCCGTTTATTGATCTCCGTGTGTGTGTGTGTGTGTGTGTGTGTGCATGCGTGAGAGAGAGAGGGAGAGAGAGAGAGAGAGAGAGTTATCCAGAAAGAAATTGCACTAAATGTTAGTGATGAAAGAAAGACTAGAAGTGAAAGAGATAATATTTAAGAAAAAAGAATGAGTGAATGGGAGAGTGAGCGTGAGAGAGTAAATAAAAGTGAGATGCAGGAGGTAAAAATTCTGAAAACAGATGAAAGAAAGAAAGAAAGAAAGAAAAGAAGAACTACATTCTAAACGAGAACGTATTCTGAGAAGATATATATATATATATATATATATATATATATATATATATATACAGGGACGAACTCATAAGAGATGTACTCTTATGGACCCCACACATGGCCGTGCAAAAGCAGGACGACCAGCACGAACATACATTCAGCAGCTGTGTGAGGATACGGGATGTTGTCCTGAGGACCTGCCTAGGGCGATGAACGATAGGGACGAGTGGCGAGAGAGGGTCAGGGATATCCGTGCTACCAGCGCGACATGATGATGATGATATATATATATATATATATATATATAACAAATTGTTAGTAGGTAACAGTTTAAACAGGTTAGAGTACTTTTCCTTAGATACAGTTAAATGGTTTCAAATATTGCAGTTTAACACTTATAATTCTACTTAACATTGGTCATTTATTTGCTTACTGTTAAATGGTTAAACAATTGTATTTGATAAAACTCTTGGTCAGGCTGGAATCAGGAGTAAGAGAGGAATGCCGACAGAACCTAAGAAATTTTTTCAGCTACCCTTCGAGAGGTTCGAATCCAGCTGGTTACCCAATATTAAACGAACGTTGTGCCATATTTTGAACCCATAGAAAGCTAAATAAATCTCCCCTCTCACACATATCAAACTGCGGGATAAATAAAGTATCTGATTTCCATTATCGTTCATGCCCGTGGTGTAATGGTTATCGACGTAGGAAATGGACACGGTGACTCGAATTCAAATCCTCGACGAGACTGATTGTATTTCACATAGCACTAATACCTTTGGGAAAGGTATGGATCCAATTATTCTCCCTCCAGCTATGGGTAAATAGTAGGACAGCCTGGGTTCTTCAGCCTTGGTGAGGCAACTAGACTAGGTGAAGGAAAACTCTGAATTGAAACCTGTTAAACTCCGCTTAAAAATTGACCTTGTGTCATATCCTGCCCGAGTGGAAGGGTTGGTAAATAGGATTATCATTCAATTATTTTGGATTGTTTTTTTTTTTCCGTAGATGTCAGATTCTGAAGGAGGAGAGTGTTTTTTTGTGTGGTACAAGTGTATAGCTTCATTCACAAAGTGTAGAGATATCTCCTCAAGCTGGTGACTTGACTTCGATAATGAAGGTGTGTCTATGTCATGGTTGAAAAGTCATATGAAAGTGAACGAGAGTGGTCTAAACAGAAAAGACACGTGTTCTGTTTAACACTAATGCAACAGACCCTCCAAGGATTTATTTAAGCTGAAGACATGGATTAAGTATTAGAACGAGGACATGTCGGGATACTTTTTGATAGTGTGCGGTCGAACGTCCCGGAATGACGAACATATGTAATAACAAAAGATAAAGCTCGATACCACGTTGACAACATTGTGTTTTCAAAAACCCGTCCTAGTAAGGAAGAAAACATGACAGTATTAGGTGCAGGCCTGAGAATCTTTTCCAATGTAAACGAAAAGGTGTTAGATGGTTTTGCCATTGAAGCAAACTTATGTTGACGGTACATCATTCGACTTTGAAAAAAATTGATCTATCATAGATGGTTTGAAGCAATTCAGCCTAAAATGAGCTTATAGCAAACGGTAATCATTTTGGTCCCCGGGGGTTTTCAGCTTGGACATATTTGTAGCATCTGCAATAGAGCCTGTTTATTAACGGCCAGCTGGTGCTGTTAATTATGTGATCTTGTAACTTAAAAATTTCAATGACTCATTTTATTCAAGACCTTCAGCGGAACACACCGAATATCTCGTATCTTTTCTTTGTCAAAGAATGCAGATCTACAGCATGTTCTAGAAGTCTTATAAGAGTGAACGAGCGTAATTTAAAAGGAAAAGACACCTGTTTGCTTTGTTACTTACACGAGAGGGATTCCAAGGATATATTCGTGTTATGCATACTCCCACTGCTACTTTCAGCTGATCGATGTTTTGCTTATTTTTTTTCAGAGAAGTGACTGTTACTATCGATGTTGAAACTCACACACACACACACACACACACACACACACACACACACACACACGCACACACATATATATATATATATATATACACGAGGTTCATTAAATAAGTTTCCCGACTTTTTTCATAAGGGCACTTTTATTGATAGTACACACATAAAACTCTAGTCCCTTTCGAAGTAATCTCTTCCAGCTGCAATGCACTTGTTGTACCGTTCCAACAACAACAGGAAGGCCCCATGGAAGTCCTTTTGTGTGAGCGTGTCAATTACCTTCGTCACAGCCTCTTTCTGAGCTTAGGAAATAAGCAAATGTCACAGGGAACAAGGTCTGGAATATAGAGAGGCTGAGGAACTGTCTTGGTCAAAAGTCTGTGACTAGGATGAAGTTGTGGATTGGTGTATATTCCTAGTAGAAATGCCACTGACCCGATTTGAAGAGTGCTGGCCTCTTCCGACGGAATCTCTTCCTGAATTCCCTTAAAGCCTCAACATAGTAACCCTAACCCTAACTCTTTGGCTCATCAACTCTGGTGTATTGACTTCCTTACTCCTCCCACACCTCTCATTATCCCTCATAGATTCCCTGCCTTCCTTGAATCTCTTATGCTACTCAAAAACTGATGCTCAATTCATGCAAGATGGTCGAAAAGCAGTCTGAAACATTCCATACGTTTCTGTGGTATTTTATCCAAGTTAAAAACAGAATTTTATAGCATATCGTTTTTCCTCGCGTCCAGATTGCATTTTTGAAATTCACCAGCGCTGACAATCAGTCTTTAGTAGGGTGTATTCCAATTCCTGCTGATGCAATTCCTTTGAAGCTGAAATCATAAAAAATCATCAGTCATCTTATAAGATGTATAGCAATAACATATTGAATTTTCGAGAGTCTACAACAATTCTAAATGCCTGGACAAGAAAAAAAGTCTGGAAACTTATTGAATGCACCACTTATATATGTAGTAACAAAAGTTTAAGTAAAGGATTTTAATTACTTTAATGACTACAAGAAAAAAACTCCTCTATGACCAAATAAAATTTAAAAATTAAATTTATTTAGAAAATATATAATTTGACAAATGTTTAAAATTTCCATATGCTAAATATTAACTTTAGAAAAAATAAAGTCTATAGGATAACAATTATTCAATATATTATACTTACAAGATCACTTTTGATTGTCACGAAATTTCTTATAACAACGCCTATTCAAAATAATTTTTAAAATATCATGCCTGCTTCTCATAAAGCAGACATTGCTTCCTTTTCTTATATCTGCCTTCCTCTTTTCTTGAAGGGTTCTGGTGGTAATATTAGATGATTCAAAAAGTCCTTTTTTTTTTCTTTTTTTTTACTTAATTCTGGATTTTGTAAGATCTTATAAGCTTAATTTCTTTATATTCTGATGGTTCTAAAAGTTGGTAAATTTTCTTTTTTTTTAGAATATTATAAAAAAAAAAATTTGATTACATGTGACATTAAAATTATGACTTCTGATATCTATTCTCACAGAGAAAATTTACAGTTAATATTAAATTTTAAAATTGTTATAAAAAATTGAAAATTGATTACATACTTTGTGTCAAATGTCGATTTGAATAAATTACATATTATTCATTTATAGTATTTGAAATAAAATTGATTTTCCAACAGGGAAATTCACATATGTTAAAAAGTCTACCTGTTTTTTTTCTTTTTTTTCAGTTAATAACTTCCAGTTATCATTTTAAAATTTGAATAAATAAATCCAACTAAAAGCGGAGTTTTTTCTTTTGAAAACCAATCAGATAAAACAATTCAAGGTTGAATATTCTATGCTAAATCTCGAAATGCATTAAAAGTGATGGATATGATCTTTTTTACCAAATGCAGCCACTATAATGAATATAATCATTTAGCCCTTTTTTTCTATTTAAACAATTTTATGTGGTCGTAACTAATTATCATGGATAGGAATTTACCCTTGCCGAACAACGCAAGGGAAACCATTTGCTCAATATCTATATAAATGCAAATTTAGCACAAGGCCGTAAAATGTTGGAAGAGAGGTTGGTTATCACTATCCAAATTAATAACTTAACTAGTTTCATTTGCAGACCATAAACACTACAAAAGTGCATTCATCATAAACACGTAATAATTCAGAAATGTTTCGCTCAATAAACACCAAAACAAGTCAGTGGTTCTATACACATCTAACCTAATATCATATTTACATAACTGTGAGGGAAAGGAGGACGCTTAAGAATTTTTTTTACAAAATACACCTATTTACAAAATTAAATATCCCCAACGAAATGAAAGAAAGGGTGAAAAATATATTATATAAAAAAGAATGATAATTCACATAGCATCCACCTCACATACTATCATAGGAGAAAAGCTTGTTCCTCGGCCGAAAATCAGTGTAAGGAAAAAAATTACATCCAGAAAACTAGAGTTGGTGTCATCTCAACCCGGTCGGAAAGTTTAAAAACGGTAAATGGCAACTAAAAACATCTAATCAACTAACATAATCTTGTTGAATTAAACAACTTTAGCAAAATAAAAGCAAATAAACTTGTCTCATATACCAGAAATGGGTGGACATTTGTCTTTCAAAGGACCAAAAATCCTTATCCGTAATTTCCAAAATTAACACGAGGTTTGGATCTCTTACGTGATATGGGTGCTCAACATTCACCCCAAGTTTTTGCCAAATTCCAAAGAAGAGGGTCTTTGTCTTTCGGACGAGACTTTAATTTTCATTTAGTGCAAGTAAAAAGCCACCAAAGTCTGATAAAAGAAAGACTCACCTTCGTAGAATTCTTTCTGTGCGTTGTCCAAATCACGACTCGGTGACAATACGACATTACTACTTACCCAACTGACTTCCATGACAAAGAACTGAGCGGTCAGTACGAGAACGATGTAGCTTTCAAGAATTTTACACAACGGCCGTATGACCAGCAGTGAAAAAAAGCGTGCAGGATCGTCTCCGGCATATCACTGGACACGGGCGAAATTGTCTGATGCACTGAAAAGAGCTTCTTGCCGACCTAGAGAGCGATCCGAATCACTTACCCAGAGAGCGATTCCTAATTGCTATTGACACACCACTATGTTAAAAATTGACATTTTTTGAAGCAACCAGAACGGTAATTTTCGACAGTAACAAATCTAAAAAAAAATAATGAACTTGATTAAAATTCTGGAGGCGTCTATTCAACTGTTTTAAACTGAAAAGTCTTTTTTTTTACTTTTTTTAAATACTTTTTCTGGAGAATAATTTCTTGAAATTTTCTAGTTATTGTTCTTTTCAAATAAATATTTGCATCTCTCTCTCTCTCTCTCTCTCTCTCTCTCTCTCTCTCTCTCTGCATATCATAAAACGAGCAAAAGAATGAAATCACGTTACCCTGACGTTTCACAATTTCTTGTTTATCGGGTAAATTCTCGTTATTAAACGCGCATATAATACCAGTTTTACCAGGCTGCTTCTGAAAGACTGAATGATAAAAAAACGAAATTTTTGCCAAATCTTAGGACCACTTCGAAGAGCTGCAGAATACTCAGACTGCATCTCTGCTAAGAGGTAACACCTCCCCAACAAGTTTCCTGGTATGGCACAAAACAATTTGATGTAACGCTGGAAATTTTGGGAATACAGAGTACCCCTTTATTGCCATTACTCCCATGTCCATACTGGCTGGGAGTGGTATAACCCGATAGGGTCCTATCTATGGGTTTAATAGAAATAAACAGTGTACTAATGCTAAACCGACTTATGGAAATAGAATTGTTTTATCATTTAAACTGTGTGTTTATATCAAAATGAATTTCATTGAGTTAGAACTGTTTATATGAAGAAAAATAGATTTGCTAGTAAAATAATGGTTGATATGCCATAAAACCAAACATAACTATTCTCCAGTCGGTTGGGGCTGTAGAATACAGTGACGGCTTCTCTGCAGAGGGGTAAGACCACCCCCAAAGAGTGTCCTGGATATGATACTAAACAATCTGATGGTGAAGTTCCAGCAATGGAGCTTTGGGGAATGCGGAGTACCCCTTCATTGCCATCGCTCCCAGGTCTACTCTGGCCAGGAGTGGTAGTACCTGATAAGGGTCCTATCTATGGGTTAGATAGAACTAAACCGTACTTCTTTCACTATTCTGATTTTTGCATTTAAACTGCATATTTATGCTAAACTGAATTGTTTAAAATAGAACTATTTTGACATTGGAACTGCGTACTAGTGCTGAACTGAATTGCTCGAAATAGAACTGTTTGGACGTCTAAACTGTGTACTTATCTGAACTGAATTATCTGAAATAAAACTGTTTGACATTTAATTCTGTGTATTGCCCAGTCGGCTGGGGCTATTGAATACACTGACTGCAGCTCTGCAGAGGGGTAAGACTCCCCCTAACGAGTGTCCTTGATATGACACTAAACAATCTGATGCTGAGGTTCCAGCAGTGCTGGAACTTTGAGGAATACGGAGTACCCCTTCATTACCATCGCTTCCTGGTCCACTCTGGCCCGGAGTGGTAGTACCTGATAGGGCCCTATCTATGTGTTAAATAGAACTAACAGCATATTTATGCTAAACTGAATTGTTTGAGTAAACTGAATAGCTTCAAATATAAATGTTTTTGACAATTAAACTTTTCTTACATTTATACAGCGTGCTTTTGCTTAACTGAATAATTTGAAATAGAACTGTTTTTCGACATTAAAACTGTATTTACACTAAACTGAATTGTTATATATAACTGCTTGAATAGTTTGAAATAGAAATGGTTTTGACAATTAAACTGTGTACTTATGATAAACTCAATTGTTTTAAATAGAATAGATTAGTTACATAAAAAATTGATTTGTCGTTAAATTACCTACAAAGGTTGATAAAACCCCCCAAACCAAACCAAACATTACTAACCTCTAAGTTCCTCAAAGTTTTCCAATGTCAAGTTTCTTTCAATATGTAAAATTTCCATTATTATTTGCTGCTATTCTTATATCTATATTCCATATCTCTCACTATTGTCTGTGTCCATATACCTAGTGAAGAATCAAGTATATATCTTATCTAACAATGCTCTTAGCACTTTATCTGAAATAATTCTCTCTCAATGTGTGTGTATGTGTGTGTGACTGTATATATATCTCTCTCTCTGTATCTATGTATTTATGTATGTATGTTGTGAGAGGGTCTTTTTCTCTTTAGATCGTTCGATAAATAAATCTTCGTATCAATTAATCTGTCTATGTTCCTCAAATTTTTCAATGTCAAATATTTTCAGTATGCAAAATTTTCATGATCATTCTGCTTCCATCCGTTAATGTTATCTATTATATCAGTCTATTCTTATATACAACTATCTTTATTATATAAACTTTCTGATAATTTTCATATCACTTAATCTAAGAAGATATTTTCTCTCTCACTTTCTATCTATCTCACTCTCTCTCTCTCTCTCTCTATCAATATGTATATATATATATATATATATATATAGGTATTATTCAGTCCAGTTAAACTGGAGTTGGGAGTAATTCCATCAGGTCAAAAAAACATTCAACAGTGAACATTTAAATTTTCCCGGTAAAGAGCACAATGTAACTGACATTACAGAGCAATAATTTCATTAAGAAAACATTTTCTGACTGGCTTTTGTTTTTGCTAAAAGAAATATATATATATATATATATATATATATATATATATATATATATGTATATATATATATATCTTATTTAATCGAAGGTGATATTTCCACACTAAAGGGTAGTCCTCTGAAACAAGTGGACAAGTTTGGCTACCTCGGAAGCAGTGTCTCATCGACCGAGAATGAAATCCACAGGTGTCTAGCAAAGAAATGGACAGCTATCGATAGGCTATAGGCCCTGACTGATAAAATAAATGTATGTATGTATGTATGTATGTATCTATCTATCTATCTATCTATCTATCTCAATCTGCTGATATCTATCCATACATATGTGTGGGTGCATGCAAATATATTTCTTTTTTTTTTTCTACACAACAAATAAAATTAATTTACATCGTTCAGCGACATTTAGCGGAAGTCACCATGGCCTAATGACTAAAGTGCTGAACTGCGACCTCGGAGTAAGCATGTTCGAAATCTAATCGTACTATAGCGTTCACTTTCCGAAAAATATTCGTGGGAAAGTTAGGACTACGCAAATCCAATCTCCAGTTTTGGGTTAGAAGGAATTTACTTAATAGCTATTTGATGGCAAAAAGTAAGTGGACAGTCATATGCTACTCATGCCATTATCATTTCACCCACAAGTTCTACACTTTTGGATTTTATTCATTAAATGAAAAGTTTAGCCATATTTACTTTTCTTATGGCATTATGGTCATCATGAAACAGTATCTCAACTGTTCTTCAAGTTTGACTTTGGCATTAAATAAACGTCGAAGATTGATATGTCTTTAAACCAGGAAGCGAAATAAAAATAAACGACCACATTTATTTATTTATTTAATATACACTCACACACTCTCGTACACACACACACACACACACACACACACACACACACACACACACACATACGTATATATATATATATATATATATTTCGATTCGGCTTGGGCGGGTGAATTTAATCCTTGTTATTTAGTCTGGAACGAGCAGCAGGTGGCATAAGCCTCTGCATCGACGCAGACAAAACCGACTATGTCTGCTTTAATCAAAGGTAATATTTCTACACTAAAGGGTAGTCCCCTGAAACTAGAGGACAAGTTTGGTTATCTCGGAAGCAGTGTCTCATCGACCGAGAATGACATTCACAGGTGTCTAGCAAAGAAATGGACGGCTATTGATAGGCTATTGGTCCTATGGAAGTCAGACCTGACCGATAAAATAAAATGCAGTTTTTTCCCAGCAGCGGCTCGTCAATACTGCTATATGGGTGCACCCTAGGGACGCTAGATAAACGTATGGAGAAAAAGCTTGACAGCAATTACACACGAATACTACGCGCTCTATTGGACAAATATTGGAAGCAACCTCCCACAAATAGCAGCTTTACGGCTACATACTACCAATCACAAAATAACTATCCAAGTTAGACGAACCAAGCATGCAGGACACTGCTGGAGTACTAAAGACGAGCAAAAACCTATCTACAACAGCTCTGTGCCGATACAGGATGTAGCATGGAGGACTTACCGGAAGAGATGGACAATAGAGTCGGGTGGGGAGAGATGGACAGGGAAATCCGTGCTAGCAGCGAAACATGATGTCTATATATATATATATATATATATATATATTGATAGATAAACAAAGTGAGTAAGATAAATATGGACATAGATAGATATGAATATACAAAGATTGAAATAGATTCCTTGATGAACCCTGACTGAGACAGATACTTATGTCTCAGTGACGTTATCACTATTAGAAAAAATATAAATCTGGCTTAACGAAAACCGCTTTGTACATTTCCATATTATGGATAAATAATCTGGTGTGATAATCTCATACTATGCGTGAGTTGTCTGTGATAATATAAAAAAAATGCCTTAATTCTTCTCCCTCCTTCCTACTTAAAAAAAAACCTAAATGATTCGACAAACACATTACGACAGGCGACAGTTGAATTTCGTTACCGTATCAAAACAGCTTTTATAAGCACGAATCTAAAAAGCAAATCTTACTTTTAAGAGGATATATCATTGAATTATTTTATAACACACTTCCCTCCAGGTCTCTTTTTGTTAATCATTTTTACGCGTGATCACACACACACACACACACACATATATATATATATATATATATATATATTTGTTCAGGCGTTTAGCTCAGTCACTTTTCCTCACCGGGGCCAATTGGGATATTCTCCCACTCTCCACCTAAAACAATTTGGTTATTCTTAAACGTTGAAGGTCAAGATAATTCTAGGCCTTAACTTAGCGATAAAAAACACACCTTTGTTGTTGAAAATTAGGGTTTGATTATTACATGACTTTTTAAAATTTACTTAAGTACCGGTGAGTGACGAGCAAGGTTGACTTTTTTAGCGCTTTTGCAAAACAATCCCTCTGATCGGCGGTTTTCGACAATTTCTGAAAAGAAAATAATCTTGTATAGGAGAAGACAACCACCCCACTTCTTATAAGTGTACCATACTCATGATACGGCTGCGTGTGAAACGTACATAGAATGTTCATAACATATATACATAGAACATAGGAATCCCGAAACACGAAAAACACTTATGACTTCTTAGTTCAGGTACGAAACTTTTTATAACCTTTGAGTTTCAAGGTTCTTCGACATAAGGAGAGAGATACACATTCTTTCTATTCTGTTTTTTTCACCTGCATTCTCTTGCAGCGCCCGTAGAGCGCAAATTCTTCTGGTTTCTGCGAGCCCCGAAAGTCGACCATTCTCTATCGGTGTCCAGTTCTCAACTGAACTAACTGACTTTTTCAAAATCCCCCAAATCCTCAACGTGCGCATCCGGTACGTGACGTAATTCGCACTCTCTAGCACCGTTTCTCATCTGGACTATTGTGACATCTATGAGTGACACGTCCGCTCCGCGCGCGCTCGTGAACACCTGCGTTAATGTTGCACCTAAGTAATCCATGCACTGAGCCAGAAGGTTCTCAGCCTAACTAAACCCAAAGGCATAAAACGAAATCCCTCGGCCATTATATTACATAAGTTTTGAAGGAGTTACATCCAATTTAAAACATGAGTGTTTTCCTTAGTAAAAAGAAGTTTCTGTTTTTTTGTTCCCCGCGATCAAGTGAAAATTTTTTCCGCAATTCAACCTATTCTTCGATAACTGTTTGCAACCACAGTGTTACGAGAAGATGGGACGCATTTCACCATGCTTTATGGTTCCAAAGAACCGGAATATATTTTATGATTGAGTTAAGTTTGTGAAAAAAAAAAGTTCATTATATATACATGTATATATATATATGTATATATAACATTCATCATTAAGGGTTTTAGGTTTATTGTCTTCATCTTTATTGTTATTTCCACAACGTTTCGGCCGATATGTCATCCGATCTTCCTCAGGTGTTTGTTGAAGTTGGGAACATTCACGGAACTTCGAACTACGTCCTTTATTGAATCCATGTAATCGGGACAGGTAACCCCGTGGATTCAATAAAGGACGTAGTTCGAAGTTCCGTGAAGGTTCCAGAGTTCGAAAAACACCCGAAGAAGGCCGGAGGACATGTCGGCCGAAACGTTGTGGAAATAACAATAAAGATGAAGACAATAGTCCGAAAAACCTTAATGATAAAAATCATCCAGCTTCATCTCAGATATTTAGACAACAAATATAACATTTAGTTTTAAGCTTTTTATATAACATATCTTTTTGGTGAACGTCTTGTTAAAATATAGTTAAAGATTTTCTAAGAATTTGTTCCATATCACTGTGCAGTCCGAGCACAGAATCATTCGACCATATTCAGGTATATTCGAATATTTGGATGCTTCTCTCTTGTGGTGTGGTGGATTGATTCTGTATTCAATTAATTTTTTTTAAAAAGTGACGTCGTTGGTTGACGCGTTGGCCATTGGAACAGATTTAATGTATACAGTAAGCCGCTGAAGATCCCGTGACTGGAATATTGAGAGCCGTAATATATATATATATATATATATATATATAGATGGAGGGTGAGGTTTGATGAATTTTATGGCATATCAAACCTCGTACGTTATTTAATGCCAAATTTTATAAATATGTTAAACATATGATTCATTAATGAATATTTTGTCAGAAGTCGTGAGTTGATACACATTTAAATGTTTTCAACGATTTTTGTGTAAAACTAACAAATCAATTCAACATTGATAATTTGTTTGCACATAGTTATATTGTTATACACATATTATTTGTAAAGGAAGAGTCTACAAGTAATTTTATTCTAAACTTATTTAGTGCAGATTTTTTTTTTTACACACAGTTATATGGCATTTCTAATGCCAATAATTCAATTTTTTCTAAGCTAAATTGTTTGGTGTTACTATGCAGCGTTAACAATTCAGGTTAAATCACTCATTTATTTTCACACAGTTAAATTGTCGACCAGAAATATTTGATCCATAGTGTGACCCTAAAAAGAATGACCACTCGAGGGCAGAGTAGAACTTAGTGTAATGCCAATGAAGCCCAACTGTACATTCTTCAAAACTCCAGTAGCGATGCCTCACAATGCGATACTGTTTAAGTTCATACCCAGGACACTTATTTTCTTGAATTTTTTCTACTCTACAGAGAAACAGTAGACACTCAATCTTGAATATTGCCTTAGATGTTGGCAGAAAGAAGGACTATTTACAGTTACATTTTCTTCAAGGTAATCAATGATCATGGGATTTTAGGCCCCAGAATATGTAAGCAGGACCTTCTTTTCCCTCTGCAGCAGCTAGAACTTTTTATTTGCTGCCGGAATATCAGTGTGTTTCAACTGCGTTGACTGTCTTTCCGTATCAGCCTCTTCGTAGCAAACTAATGTTTAGCACTCTTGCTTACTTGGCTTTATATATATATATATATATATATATATATATATATATGGTTGTGTGTGTGTGTGTGTGTGTGCATGTGTGCGTGTGTGTGTGTAAACATGTGTGTGTATGAGTGTGCATGTGTTTCTCTTTCATATGTTCTTTTTTATTTGAATGCAAAACATTTTGAAAACATTTTACAATATAGTGAAAACCAAGGAACGAAAGTAAAGTTTGTTCCATCTTTATGATTTGTATATATGTATATATATATATATATTCATGTATTTAACTATTTATTTATTTTATACGAGCTTGTTACACGATTCAATTACTAATGTAGGTACTTTTTGAGTCAAAAGTTTTGGAATTTTTTTTTTTTTCAATGTGATCACTTCGAAATATTACTATCGTGACATGAAGTTCCCCCGTCCCCGAGAATACATATACACCAACCTATGCCTACACATACATACATACATACATACATACAATTCTATCTATCTATCTATCTATCTATCCGTGATTCATTCAATAAATGAGTATTGCCTTAGACGTTAGCAGGAAGGACTTTTTACAGCGACACTTTTTTCAAGGTAATTAATAAAACGGATCTTTTAAGCTCCATAATATTTCAGTATGGTCAGTATGTCTTTAAGTCCTATTAATTTAAAATGCTTCATTTTACAAAATGTTATGTTGTATTTTTGTTTGTAAAAAAATGCTTAAACTATGCGTTTTAAATGTAAAGACACGCTTACTCTACTATAAACCCAAATTGATTATAAGACTCTGTCCAATTGTCAGCTAACACGGCAAAACGTTTTTGAATCTCTTCTATAATATAATTTTAAAATTCTTAAAGAAAGCCCTAACAGTAGTTTAGAAGAAAAAGTAAAAGCCTAAAACACCCAATGCTACCACCCAAAAAAAAAAAAGAAAAAAAAACTCATTTGTAAAAGATCTATAATTCCTGTCGCCTCCTCGGTTCCCAACGGTAGTATAGAAGAAAAAACTAAAAAGCCTAGGAAAATGTCCCAATACCACCCCCCCACAAAAAAAACAATAATTCAGTACCAGTGAAAGTCTGATGAAAGTACCTTAATCTTGGACTTTAACTAAGGTAAAACATAAGAAAACTTAAATCAAAATTACAACCCCCCTTTTTTATGCACACATGGGTAGCAGCATGATGTACGTAAAGGTATTTGAATAAACCCATGGACGACCAAACTCAATACTTAAGCAGGTCCTGGACGTGAGTTTGACGACTTTACGCTCAGGATCGTTAGTTCGATCGGGGAACTACTGCTGCTCCTCTATAAGAGTGGCTTCTATAGAAGAGAATAAAACAGCCATCGAAAGATAATCACGACCCACACTCAAACCACATACACAAACCGCATCGCTCTTCGTGGGTAAAAAAGGGGCGCGTCCTGCTGAGGTTGGAGCCCTGGCCTCAGTGTTCGAAAAATCAGCTACAGAGCTCAAACAATCAAAACTACTAAAATGCAAGCAAACACTACAAATAGCCACATTTAACGTAAGAACCTTAAATAGAATAGGACAACTACCAGAGCTAATCGCATCGGCCGTAGAACATAAGATTGACATAATATGCATACAAGAACACAGATACACGCACACCGAAGATATCAAATATCACGAAACTGGCAATGGATGGTCGCTCGTCACTGTATCCACATGGAAAAACTTTGTCAACGCCGCAGCAGGAGGGGTAGGATTACTTATAGGACCTAGAGCATTAAAAACGCTAAATAGCATTGAGAAAATACAACCTCGAATGATTGCAGCTACTTTTAACGGCAACCCCAGAGCAACAATCATCTCCTGCTACAGCCCTACCAATGTTAGCGAAGAAACTGAACTAGTCAACTTCTACGATGAGCTAACCTCATTAGTGCGTAGCATCCCGAAACACAACATGTTAGTCATTGGTGGAGACATGAATGCACAAATCGGGAAAAACGGAAACAACAAATACAGCCTCCACAACACGTCAAATAGGAATGGGAAACATCTAACAGATTTCATGATAGAAAATAAATTAGCATGCCTCAATACAAACTACCAAAAACGAGAGGGCAATCTATGGACATACACGTACGCAAACAATACTAAAGCTCAGATAGACTACGTCCTTATAAACAAGAAATGGAAAAATAGTGCAATGAATTGCAAGGCATACTCCTCTTTTGAGGGTTTGTCCACCGATCTCCGAATAGTCACGGCGAAAATATGGTTAAGCCTACAAAAAACGCCAAACGAACAGCGACCACAAAACACTATGACTGGGCCCTATTGAACAACAGAGATATAAGAGATAAATACGTATTAGATTAAAGAAACAGATTCGAAACGCTACAAGAAACGACGGAAAAAAAGTACACCAAACGACGAATATGAAAATTTCGTCAATGCACACCTCGAGGCAGCAGCGAAATGCATTCCAACAAAACTCAAAACTAAATATAGAGTCCCATGGGAAACTTTAGCTGTGAGAGAAAAACGTGAACTAGTGAAAACAGCCTCCAAAAACTATCGAAAAAACCCAACAAACACAAATGCCTTAAAACTAAAAACGGCACAATATCAATTAGCAGGCATATATATAAAGGAACAGACAGAATACATTCAAAATCAGATAGATAAGATTAGAGACTCGGTGGACGATAGACAATCTAGGATAGCCTGGCAAACAATAAACGAAGTGAGTAGAAGAAAGAACACAGCCAAAGCAAAACTGAAAGCAGCAAACCAACAAGAAAGAATAAAACTGTGGAAACAGCACTTCGAAAACTTACTAGGAAACCCACCGAAAATAACGCATGAACCAATCACCAGAATAATTAGCAAATAATTATACATTAAACTAGGACCGTTCACACAAGAAGAACTCGACTCGGTTCTCAGAAAAATTAAAAATAGGAAAGCTGCAGGGCTGGACGAAATTCCCCCGGAAGTATGGAAGACCAGACAATTCGACGACATACTGCTCCGACACTGCAACGCAGTATACAATCAAAATCCGATAGATAGATGGATGAAGGGATGCATACACCCCTTCCCTAAAAAGGGGGACCTCGGATTAGCCAAAAACTACCGAGGCATAACACTTACATCCATAGCAGCCAAAATCTACAATGCCCTACTACGAAAGCGCATAGAACCCAAAATCGACAACATACTTAGGAAAAACCAAAATGGCTTCCGAAGAAATAGATCCACGACCTCACAAATATTAACCATCCGTAGAATCCTTGAAGGTGTACGGGCGAAAAACCTACAAGCGACATTAATATTTGTTGACTTTACCAAGGCTTTCGATTCCATTCACAGAGGAAAGATGGAACAAATCCTACTAGCGTACGGCATACCTAAAGAAACCGTAGCGACAATAACGATTCTCTATAGAAACACTAAAGTAAAAGTACGATCACTAGATGGAGACACAGAATACTTCGACATTGTAGCAGGAGTACTACAAGGGAACACGCAGGCTCCGTACCTCTTTATCATTTGTCTAGACTACGTACTTAGAACATCGATTGACAAAATCAAAGAGAATGGCTTCGAACTGACGAAGAAAATAAGCAGAAGGTACCCCGCAACAACAATTACCGACGCCGACTACGCCGATGACATAGCGATACTGGCAAATACACCTGACCAAGCCGAAACACTACTGCATAGTTTGGAACGAGCAGCAGCAAGCATAGGCCTCTATGTTAATGCACAGAAAACGGAATATATGTGCTATAATCAAACGGAAGGAACCCCTCTTAAACTAGTAGACAAATTCACTTACCTAGGAAGCAGCGTCGAATCAACCGAAAAGCACATCAAAACGAGGTTCGCGAAAGCATGGGCAGCTATCAAAAGGCTATCGATTATATGGAAATCAGACCTAACCGATAAAATGAAACACAGTCTCTTCCAAGCTGCGGTCACATCCATACTGCTTCATGGCTGCACTACATGGACGCTAACAAAACGGCTGGAGAAGAACATAGACGGCAATTACACAAGAATGCTGCGTGCAATCTTAAACAAATCCTGGTGGCAACACCCCACAAGACACCAACTGTACGGCCACCTGCCCCCTATCACGAAAACTATTCAAGTTAGACGAACCAGACATGCAGGACACTGCTGGAGAAGCAGGTACAAACTCATAAGAGATGTACTCTTATGGACCCCCACACACAGCCGTGCAAAAGCAGGACGACCAGCACGAACATACATTCAGCAGCTATGTGAGGATACGGGATGTTGTCCTGAAGACCTACCTAGGGCGATGAACGATAGGGAGGAGTGGCGTGCGAGGGTCAGGGATATCAGTGCTACCAGTGCGATATGATGATGATGATGATGATGGCCTTTTTACTCACTGTGTCTGCCAGAACTTTTATTTACCGGAGAGTTTGTGAGTTTCCTCTGATTTGACTCTCTTTTCGTCTCTGTTTCTTTATAGCAGACCAATGTTTAGCACTTTTTCAAAGATTAAAACATGCTTCTCTTTAGATGTCACATATTTTTCTGTAAATTGCAGATGCTTTGCGCTTCTTAGATACCGTAAACTTGATGACAGTCTAGGTAATTCTCTTTTCTTTGTTGTTATTTTTAATAACCTCAAAACAATTTTCCTAGCGGATTCAAATATGGTTTTTGCAATTAACAAATACCAAACTATACCGAGTTTAATTTCAGGAAAATAATAGAATTTTTAGAAAAAAAATCGTTTTTTTCCCAAAGAATACAGCTTTTCGAATAACACTCATATAAAAATACATGCATACATACATACATATATATATATATATATATATATATATATATATATATATATATATATACCGTTGGGGATAATATCCCTCACTCTCTTTATATATATACAAATATATTTGTGTTTATATATATATATATATATATAAAGAGAGAGATAGAGAGAGAGAGAAGAGGAAGATATATAGATATCTAGTGATGAGGATAACATGGTATTCTGTGATTCTTTCTCTCTCTCATTCTTTCTCTCTCTCTCTCTCTTTATTTCTCTCTCACTCTCTATTTCTTTCTCTCTTTCTCTTTCTCCCTCTCTCTTTCTTTCTCTCGCTTTCTCCCTCCCTCTCACTTTTGCTATCAATTCTTATTGTCCATCGCTCCTGCCAGGTCCTCTCGACTGTATCCAATGTCTTCACTGAGCTGATATGTTATTCTTTTCCTGCCAGCCTACAATAAACATGCAACTATCTGAATAAGAATTTCTCAATTTATTAGATAACAAAGTAAATAATGTTAGCAACTGTAGTCGAGGGCGACCCAACGGATCCCTTTTCAATAGCTCCTACACCATGGTGTAGAGGAGGGTGCACCTCAATTACCTAAAACAGTCCACTACCCTTGATCCGTACCTTGTAATGCTGAATGTTAAGCAAGATGGCATCAAGTACCATTTTTTAAGTCTTTGGTATGACTCGACTTAGGATTAAACCCCAGCCCTGCCTCCTGAGCCACTGCCGTACCCTTGATCAATTATAAAGATACCAACATTTTTTTTCTAAAAACTTTGCACATTTCAAATTATATTAATATATATATATATATATTAAGAAAAAATCCTACTTAGAGGACATGACCCAAAAATTGGAAAAATATATCCTCGATGGAAAACAAGTACATATATGTCAACTGACAAAGTTTCCTTATTAACAATCATTGTACACTGATTAATAGAATGTACAAAATATAACCATAATATCCCTCTCTGCTTCAAAATACGAAAGTGTCATAAACAGATAACACACATTTCACTTGGCTGTCATCAAAGCACAAGGGAAAGACAGAATAAGATATAATCTATTTCTTTGTAGAAATGCGATCAGAAACATGGGTGACAGATGTAAGAAACATCTGACTCCAGGCCCTTCGACCCCTCACTTAGAGGAAGCTGAACTCCACTGTCTGCCTCTGTGCTCTGAACTGACCTAACTGACGAACTGTCGACTTCTTACCGACCTTAAATTTTTTTTTTTTGGTATAAAATGTTTAAATTATTTCATCAGCTAATCATGATGATAACACGTGTGTTTAACGTTCATGCATGACGTTATCACTATCCTCAGCTAACGAAGAGTTTATTTTTCAACATTCTGTCGAAAGACCCGAACTCATAACGAAACCCTCTTATAACAAGACCTACGCGTGTATAACGTGTGCACCTACACAAGTGTTGATCTTTAAAAAGTGAAGCACTTAATACCTTTGCCTGTGAATGCGCCTCACACCCCAATTCAAAGTTTCCTCGCTAAATTTAAATTTTACCAATACAAACAAAATAAATTCCTAATATAATTAAGTATCATCCTTAATTATATTGCAAAATTCTATAGTTTCATCTCCTTTTTGGGAGAAATATAATGATTAAGTAGACAAGTGTATTCTCAAGAGAAAACTGCTCGCTATTCACCATTTCTGTTTGGTGAGTTTTTAAAGCAGAATTAAGTTTTTCCGTCTTTACCTATTTGAGCGTTAAGGTCTTCATCGATGATCAAAACGTTGTTTTTGCGAATGAGACAGACAAAGGAAGGCCGCTTATTATGTAAGGTGGTGTGGTCAGCATTATCCCTTTCTTTTTGTGGGACTGTAGTAAGAGACAATTGTTATAAAAGGGGTTGCCATTAATTTAGCAAACATGATTTTCAGTTGGACTCTTTCAACGCTACTAACTGATTTTAAAGCACTAGTGTTGAGGAGTATTCCTACATCTTCAGTGGCGGCGTTGAGGAAATTTTTCCATGCAGATGCTGTCGCAAATTTCTTTCAACTACTGTGCTATTTGTATTTTTATGTTCTAGTTCATTATGCTAATATCAATGTTCTTGGACGCTTGAGAGTATGTAATATCCACGGCCGGACCGCTATCAGCTTAGATAGCTGGTTTATTGTTTGGTTTGCTTTTATAGCATATCAACCATTGTTGTTTATTTAATGTAAATCCAGTTTTTTACATGTTAACTATATGATTTTCAAACACTTTCTGGCAGATAGACTCAGTTAAATGTACAAACAGTTCTATTTCTAACTGTTCAGTTTAGCCGAAGACAACAAAGTTAAATAGTTCCAAATATTGCAATATACGAGTATCATTAAAAAAGTTTCCTGAATTTTTTCGTATGGGCACTTTTATTGATAGTACACACATGAAACTCTAGTCCCCTTCGAAGTAATCTCCTCCGGCTGCAATGCACTTGTTATACCGTTTCAATAACCTCTGGAAGGCCCCATGGAAGTCCTCTTGTGTGAGCGTGTCAATGACCTTCGTCACAGACGGAATCTCTTCCTAAACTCCCTTAAAACCTCAACAGAGTAGCCCCAACCCTACCCCTAACCCTTTGGTCAATCAACTCAGGTGTTCTGACTTCCTTACTTCTCCAACACCTCTCATCATCCCTCACAGACTCTCTGCCTTCCTTGAATCTCTTATGCCACTCACAAACTGGTGTTCGATTCATGCAAGATGCTCCAAAAGCAGTTTGCAGCATTCCGTACGTTTCTGTGGCATTTTCTCCAAGTTTAAAACATAATTTTATTGCATATCGTTCTTCTAAAGTGTCCTCACGTCCAGATTGCATTTTTGAAATTCACCAGCTGTGACAATCATGCTTTAGTAGGGTTTATTCCAATTGCAGCTGCAGCTGTTCATTTGAAGCTGAAATCATAAAAATTGGTCAGTCATCTCATAAGATGTATAGCAATAAGATACTGAATTTTAAGAGTCTACTACAATTTTAGATACTTTTACAAAAAAAGTCTAGAAAGTTACTGAATGCACTACGTATCACTAAGAATTCAGTTAACATTTATTTACACGCATTTAAATTCCAACTTATTAAATTGAGGATAACTTATTAGTTTGTGCTCGGTTGAAATGTCAAACAGTTCTGTTTGGATCAGAGATAGTACCCTTTGAGGTGCTACCACTGCGGGCCAGAGTGGACTTATGAGTGATGGCAGTAAAAGGGTACGTCACATTCCGCAAAGCTCCGGCATTGCTGGAGCCTCGCCCTCAGGTTTCTTAGTGTCAAATCCAGGACACGCGTTGGGGCGTCTTAACCCTCTGGACAAATGATGTTAAATATTGCTATGTTAACAATACTTTTTCATCCGAATATGTTTGGTTTTAATTCTGTTACTGATTTTTCGAATACTGGGGCTAGACCACAAGCTACTTGATAACTTGCCATATGGTTTAGTTTGAATTATTGATAATAATCTTTCGTTGGCTGTTTTTTCTCCTCAATAGAAGACATGCAGATGTATTTCTTGACTGAACTATTTGATCCTCCACCCATCATCTGGTGAAGTCCGCTGTTCACTCGTCTTTGGATTCGTCCACCTTACTTCACATCCATTATGCTGAATCCCATCCTTTCCTTAGCTCGTTAATTATTCTCTCATAGATTTTATTCCCATTAAAAGACAGGGAAGGATATATTGAGGCAGCATGTTTGAATGTTGTAAAGTTAAACCTTTCTTGTTTGATCGAAGTTTTATGGGCAAAAAATTTGTATCTCTATGCTTGTTGAAGATTTCCTTCTCAGGAAAAAAAAATACCCCAGGTTTAAAAAAAAATGTTTAGTTTAATTCCAGTGATCCTCTTTTACTTTAATCTAGATCAGCTTCTTTTTTTCATTTCTTACTTAGACCACCTTATTTCGCACTTAGGAGTCGTGTTTTTTTTTTTGGGGGGGGTTTGCATTATTCACTTTTATTTTTTATTTTCAGTTGATAACATATTGATTTATTATTATTTCTAAGGTCTAAGTAACTTCTGATACGCTCAAAGATGTTAAAGAAAGTAAGTAAAAGTACATGCGACAACCGATGAATTAATTTATAAAACGGAAAAATAATTAAATAAAAGCTTTTACCTCAACATTTTTTGCGCTACTTGACGATAATTTCTTTATTTTTAGATTTTAATCTTCAACGCAAATGGAGGCTATATATATATATATATATATATATATATATATATATATATATATATATATATATATGGATTGATATGTTTATAGAGAGATAGCATGAAAACTGATTGATGGATAGATATAGCATGAAAGGATAGATAGATAGATAGATATTGTGAACAGTCTGACATGGATATATCATCATCATCATCATCATGACGTGCGGCTAGCACGGATATCCCTGACCCTCTCTCTCCACGTCTCCCTATCATTCATCGCCTTCGGCAGGTCTTCGGGGTTGAAAGAAAAACAAAAAAAGGCTGATAAATGAGTCTGTTACGATCTGTAGTTTTGTTTTTTTATCCATTTATTCGTTTCAGGAATAAGATTTGATGTTTGCTTGTTGTTCTATCTTTTTATTTTTTTCTTCTTCAATACAAAATTTTATAATCAGCTACCGATGTTTCCACATGCAACACAGCCTTATTTTTCTTCGCTTTTCTAACTTTCTTTCAGACCTTCGCACATTTCTCAAAAAATATTTCGACATGATTCACGTCAGAAAGTACAAATATAATTTGACCAGGTAGAACTGTTTGTGATTATATTATGTGCCGTTTCCTTATGGGATTTCACTGTAAATAAAATGTCATATTTGATTCGACGAAAGGAATCAGAAAGGTGATATTCTTCTTGAAATAAAAATTACTCTGGCTGAAGCAATTTCAAATAGGATAGAAACATGGGTCAGTCTCTCTCTCTCTCTCTCTCTCTCTCTCTCTCTCTCTCTCTCTCTGGGAGGTATCCTCGTGGTGTAATGATTAAAGCGATGGACTGCGGAATCGTAGTACGCGAGTTCGTACTCCAGAAACACTATTACGTTCACTTTCGGGCAAATACCCTTGGGAAAGGTATGAACCTCCTTATCCTCCCAGCTATGGGTTAAATAGTTCGACTACTGCTCTTCTAGGAGAATGGCTTTGGCATTAAATAACCTAAAAAGAGTTGATATGCCATTAAACAAAGAAACCAAACCAAACCAAACGTCTCTCTCTCTCTCTCTCTCTCTCTCTCTCTCTCTCTCTCTCTCTCGCTCTCTCGCTCGCTCGCTCAACTTATTCCCATTGAGCAGCAGCTGTATGGACAATTACCACCCATCTCAAAAAACATCCAAACAAGACGAGCAAGACGTGCGGTACTCCACTGGAGAAGTAAAGGCAAACTTTTAAGCGATGTGGACGCCTTCACACGGCGGACCAAGGGTAGGAAAAACAACTAGAACCATATACATCAACTCTCTACTGATACAGGATGTAGCAAGGAAGACATGCTGAGAGCGATGGACGATAGGGACGAGTGACTGGAGAGCGTTAGGGAAATCCTTGCCACCATGATGATTTTGATGATATATTTATGAAAAACATTGGTTTAAATTAGACATTTGTTATTTTTTAGCACTAATTTGACTTAGTAAGGAGAGAAATGGAAAAAAAACTGGGTTTTTGATAATATTATAATTAGAAGTAATGTTATATTGTTTATTATGCGTATCAAAAACCATTTTGAAAATTTAGGATTGGAATTGTGATTAGTTTCTAAGATTTAATTGCCAATTTTCATGTCACTTTGGTGTGTTCATATACTTGTTTTATTTGATCATGAAGATTCACCCACACGTTTTCTGTAACATAAAAGCACTTGATAGATTAGAAGACAACATCAGATTTCATATGATTATTATTATTTAGAATTTTGATTATATTCATAAATAGTTTTGAATATTGTGTAACCCTTCTGATTACAAGACAATTTAGTGTGAAAATGTTATAAAATCTCTTACATAATTTTTTAAAATTTCTTTAAGTATATTCATACTCACTTTTTATTGATTTTCAATAGTTCTTTCCTAAATTACATACAGCTATATGAAATTTAAAAAATTCAAATATTTCTTAAAATCCATGATAAAATGTTATGCTTTAGAATAAATTTCGAATAATAATTACGTCAGATATATTTGAAAAAGAGCACTAATAACGGTAATAGGATACTAAGATTTTTCTAAACTTTTTAATTCATCTTTAAAATTGAAAATAATTTTTAAAAATCACATATTGATATTGCCCAGATGAGGTTTTGATATAAAAGACGTAACGTTTAACATTGGCAAATTATTTGTCTATAAAAAAACTCTCATCATCTCGTTTTATCCTTTTTTCTATATTGACATACTATCAGATCCATTTTTCTTTTCTCTGACATATATATATATATATATATACACCTACGCACACAGACTTATATATATATATATATATATATATATATATATATATATATATATATATATGTGTGTGTGTGTGTGTGTGTGCGCGCACACAAATATATGAAACCTTATATATTTTATCTCATATATATATATATAGACAGAGACAGACACACAGAGAGACACAGAGAGAGGAGTGTGTGTGTGTGTGTGTGTGTGTGTGTGCGTGGCCGTATATAATCCTCAAAGCAATTTCGGCGCATTTCATTGTTCAATGATGAAGGTGGGTTCCTTTCCCGTGCTTTTTTAACGGAATGGCTTATTTCGTTTCAAGCAATAATCATGTGGGTACATTTGGTAAGAAAGCTGTCATTCCCAGTTTTCTAAGTTATATCAAATATGAAACTATGCTGTAGGACATTATAAAAAAAAGCTGACCACAATGAATTAGTTGAGTTTCATGTAATCTACTTAGATCGTGAGAACGCGCTAATTGAAAAGGCAATCCCGTTAAAGTTGTCAGAAATCTAATATCGATGTAATTTTAATGTACGTATATGAGATTTTCCAGTCGGAGATATTGCCATGAATAGCAAAAAATAGATATCACTATAATATTTTCTCTCTGATAAAATAAAACGAAAATTCATCCATGCAGTTGACTTTTCAGCAATATTTTATGGTTACAACGCCTAGACTCTAAAATCGAGCCAACACGATGAGTTAAGTAGTATCACTAATTTCCTTGAAGAAGGCTGTCTTTGGGTTTGTATGACCCACGAAGCATGATATGCCATTATAGAAAGAAACCAAACCAAGCCAATCAAACAAAATGATTGGAGAAAAAGCACGACGTGAACTACACAAAACTGCTGCTTACCGTTTTAAACAAAAGAAGTAACACTCTACAAAACAGTTGTTTTACAAACTGATAGAACCCTCAGAGATGCCCGTGGTGAAATGGTTATCGTCGTAGGAATTGGACACGGCGACATAAGTTCAAATCCTGGACGAGACTGATTGCATTTTACATATCACTAATATCCTTGGGAAAGGTATGAATCCAATTATTCTCCCACTGGCTATGGGTAAACAGTAGGGCAGACTGATTTCTTCAGTCTTTATGAGAAGGAAAACTCTGAAATCAAACCTGTTAAACTCCACTTATAAATTGACCTTGTATCATATCCTGCCCGAGCAGATGTGTTGGTATATATGGATAGAACCCCCGGCTCCGCAGTGCGTTGCCCCTCTATATTGTATGATCTTTCGCTATGAGTCGTACTCTGAGCTCGAGACTCAAAGTTTGAGGGACTGGATTCTCTCTTGGATGGAGAGGTGTGTGTTACATTTGACCTGCTTTTAGCTCAATTCACCAAACTATGTGTCTGGCGCGAATTCTACTTGCTAGATCCTTGCAGATCACTCAAATACATGATACATCTGTTAACGTTAAGCGCATCTACGATTCCGATTACTTTCTCTAACCAACTGACTGCAAGCAGGCTCTCTCTAATTTTGTCTTTTTGACTACACTTGTATATACGCAAAAATGGAAATTTCCAACATCCAGGCATTGGGTCACCAATCGATAGCTAAAAAAATATTGCCAGATTGTACGTCTCAATGAAAACCTAAAAAATGTGACAATAAAATTGAAGTATTTTAAGTCACAACTCAGCTTTATCAGACCATCTCCACTTAGACTGGGAGAAGTGAACGAGTGCACAAAATACAGACGGCAACACACACACTCACCACACCCACGAAAATATTTCAAGGCCCCTATATGGATATACACACATATACACTTACACAAGTATACACACACATACATATATACATACGTAGATCAACTCACAATGATATAAGTATTTACACACATATGGCTACAAGTACCCTGGCCAACTCAAATATGTACCGTCATATGCATGTACATATACGAAAGTGAGTCAAAATGTCATGGATTCCTCTTTAATGCAGGAATAATTACCGACACAGGAACATGTATCATGCATCGAAATGAAGCTGATCCTCTGAGGATCACATCCCTACTTCTAAACACAGTCACCGTTTCTCTTGATGACACTGTTCCACCTTCGAATGAGTGCATGTATCTTGACCCTATCAAATTCTGTTGACTGTTCTTTGAGCCACTTCAGATCCGTTTTCACTTCAACGCCACCATTTGGTTATTTAATTTATAAATAAAAAAGTAAAAAATTTCTGGGTAAAAGTGTTATTTTATTGCTAATCTTCAATGCTGTAATTACCACCAATTAAATAGTTTAGATCTATAAGGTTAGTAATGTAATTGATTGATGTTACCTAAAAAGTTTGGGAATTTAGTTAATTCCGCACACACATACACACACACGCGCATATATATATATATATATATATATATATATATATATATATATATAGGTATTATTCGGTCCAGTTAAACCAGAGTTGAGAGTAATTCCTTCAGGACAAGAAAATCATTCAAGAGCTGAACATTTAAATATTCCTGCTAGAGAGCTCAATGTAATTAATTTTACAGAGCAATACTCCACCCCCGTGTCTATTCTGTTTTATTTTATCCATCAGATCTGAAGAATTCCTGTTATATTTTTCTTCGTGTTTTTGGTTTACATCAGAAACGCAAAACAGGATGGAAATAAATTTATAATCCTAAAATAACCGGTCTTTGGTTTTTTCTTTAAAGAAAAAAAAAAAAAAAAAAAAAATATATATATATATATATATATATATATATGTTTGTGTAGTTGTATCTTAAGCATCTTTCTTATTCACAGTTATACGGTATAAAGTACTCCTATTTAATAAAAATAATTTGCTTTGTTTTATTTGTTTAAAAACATATCGCTCTTCGTGAACCAGTAACTCGCACACAGTTATATCATTTCAAGCAGTCATATTTAATACAAATAATTATATGAACTCAATAATTATTTCTTTTTATTAAAACATATTGATTTGCATACCATTTAACCGCGTGTATTCAATAGTCATACATGCTGCCATATGACAGGTAATTATCAATACCTAACAATGACTATTTGTCGCTATAATCATTTTTTTAAGTTATTGGTCATTTGAAAGCGTGTAAATGTGTGCAAACAGATGACTGATGTTAAATTGAATTATTATTAGTAGTAAACAAGTGTTGAAAACATTTATTTGTGTGCTTATAGAAAGATTAGTTTGATAGCAATACTATAAACCATTCACCTATGTGCAAATAAATAAACTTTGACTGTTTTAGAAATGGTACCTACAAACAATTCGTTTACAAATCATATATATTTAACAGAAAATAATAAAGAAGTTTAGCTATAAATAACCATCAAGTTTTGATATGCCATAAAACAAGGCCGACTAAACTACTTACCCATAATAGAAAGTGCACCACTTTACCTGCCCTCGGGCGGGTCCATATTACGTTTGCACCTGGTGGGTAATTAGAAATTGTCTGGTGCCAGGGGTCGTTCCTGCAAGGAAGAGCCAGCTTTGCATGTATAAGTGTATCATTTTATGTTCTAAAATTTTCATGTCAAGGTTCAAGCAATTTTATGGTAGACACACATGCGTCTCTACTCCCGACTAAGAAATTACTTCATGCTAAATCTGACTTTGCGAGAAGTCGGATATATATATATATATATATATATATATATATATCTTCGATGAGAGATGCTTAAAAATTGTTGTATAATCATTTCTGGGTATGTATTGGCCAAATGAGTAGAGTGTTCGTCTATAAACCGGGAGACCGGGGTTAAATCTCAGGTTGAGTCATACCAAAGACTAAAAAAATGGTACTATATGCCACCTTGCTTAACACTCAGCACTATAAGGTAAAGATCAAGGGTGAAGTGGAGCAATCCTGGTAGTACCCCCTAACTTTTCAAAAGGGAGCCTTCGGGTCACCCTCGACTATGTGTGCCACCTTTATTTTATTAAATATCTCTTATTCTCAGACAATGTATATGATATGGCTCTTTCTCTAAGAAAGGTTGGCATCTATCTTTTCTATTCCCTTGACTTCACTTGATTCTTAGTTCTTCCTGTCTCTCGCTCTGTATTGCTCATTTATTTAGCCAGCAGTATTCTTATTCGCCGTTTTCTGTATTCCACCCTTGTTGTTCTAAGGTATTCTCTGCTGGGACCATAAATATCAACATTATGCACGTATAACATTTATTTCGTAGCGCTTTGGCTGTAATCTCCCTTAGTGAACCAGATGGGTGTTCAGAAGCTCAAGTTGAGTGTCACAAACTAAATTATTTCTCACTATCAAACAAAATTATTCCTAACTCAAAAACAATTCTGGTCATCTGATGATAAGTAAACAATGAGAGCTCTGGATTGATAGCCCTCGCGTTGAATGGCTATCAACCATACTGATTAACTGGTTGTATTTTTCCACGCGTCTTCGGCTTTAGACGTAATTTACGAACTAAACTCTTTATTTGTTGTAAATCTCACCAATCAACAATGTAACAGAAAAAAACCCCGCCAGAATGCAGCAGAATATGCAAAATTATCAGTTAACATGGTTGTTGCTTTAGCAACTAGAAGAGCCTGTTTATGTTTCCATTCACAATATTATCCGTGCAAAAAATAAAAACCCTCTAAAAATGCAAGAAATATAGCGATGGACGAAACTCACAATATCAAGTAAAGGCAGTCTCTTGCGACTATCAAAACTCGTTTGGATAGACCAGGTGTTAAAATGTCAAAGAAAGGTACGTGGTATATTGAATAAGTTTCAAGACTTTTTGTACAGGCATTTAAAATTGTCGTAGACTCTTGAAAATTCACTATGTTATTGCTATACATCGTTTGAGATGACTGATCAATTTCTATGATTTCAAGTTCAAATGAATAGCTACAGCAGGAATTGGAATACACCCTACTAAAGCCTGATTGTCATAGCTGGTAAATTTCAAAAGTGCAATCTGGACGCAAGGACACTTTAAAAGAATAATATGCAATAAAATTCTGTTTTAAACTTGGAGAAAATGCCACAGAAACGTATGGAGTGCTTCAGACTGCTTTTGGAGCATCTTTCATGAATCGAGTATCAGTTTGTGAGAAGCATAAGAGATTCAAGGAAGGCATGGAGGCTGGGAGGTATGATGAGAGGTGTGGGAGGAGTAAGAAAGTCAGTACACCAGAGTCAATTGGCCAAAGGGTTAGGGTTAGGGTTACTATGTTGAGGTTTTAAGGGAGTTCAGGATGAGATTCCGTTCAAAAGGCTAGCACTATTCAAATCGGGTCAGTGGCATTTCCACCAGGACAATGCACCAGTCCACAACTCCATTCTTGTCACAGACTATTTGACCAAGATAGTCATCAAGACAGTTTCTCAGCCTCCCTATAGTCCAGAGCTTGCTCCCAGTGACTTTTGATTATTCCCTAAGCTCAAAGAAAAACTTAGACTGTCGTTATG
Organism: Sepioteuthis lessoniana; assembly: GCA_963585895.1. Lineage (NCBI taxonomy): Eukaryota > Metazoa > Mollusca > Cephalopoda > Myopsida > Loliginidae > Sepioteuthis > Sepioteuthis lessoniana. Next base: position 45,017,312 of record OY757933.1, read on the forward strand.
AGACAATTGAAGAGATGAAAGTGGCTGTGACGAAGGTCATTGACCCGATCACACAAGATGACTTCCATGGGCCTTCCAGAAGTTGTTGCAGCTGGAGGAGATTACTTCGAAGGGGACTAGAGTTTCATGTATGTACTATCAATAAACTTGGCCAATCGAAAAAAGTCTGTAAACTTATTTAATGATCCTCGTATAAAATGTATTGCTATCAAACAGATAGAACCAAAGAGAATCGGTTTCCATGTATATACAATTGTGAACATCCTAACAATCAGGAAATATCAAACAGTGAAAATCCCAAAATCCTGACCAATGGAATGCCTGTGTAACCTCTGGTAGCCCCAACTACATTCTTATTGGTCTTCAGTGTTTGCTAAAAATCTTCATGTTGAGACATAATCAATTGTTGCAACAATTTCCGATGCTATAAAGTGGTGGTACAAACCTTTCAAATACTTTTATAGAAATATGTTTGAAAATAAGGAAGCATTCAAGTTGTTACTTTTCCGAATATAATTTCACTGGATAGAAACCTCGCTGTAGATTTGGAACGCCATTTCATTTTTTCAGCAGATATTATGTTAAACATCCTGCTATCAGATTTTGTGACCTGATCAGTTATTTAAAAAAGGGTTTACTTAATTCAGTTATATTTTTCTTTTCAGGAGGACATTAACTGGGAAAAAATAACATGAGCTAGAAAAGTACGATGTTCTTCGAAGGTAATGCATACAAAACGGATCTATTTCCGATATATTTCCATTGAAGTTGGCTGCTCAAGTTTTACTGTTCGTTTGACCTCTGCATAACTGACTAATTCCGGATCATGAGGAAAAAGGGAATATAGCAAGAGGCTACAGATCAGGAAGATTCTGAATGTACATGGACCTGGTATTTTTGCTCAGTGATGTAAAAAAGAATAAAACCAGTTGGCATTGGAAGTGAAAGTTGAGTTAAGGGTAATGCTGATTAAAACTGGAAACTCTGTCTGACACCATTATCTATGAAGGATTTTTCGTTTCATTGCTGCTGTTTTCTTTACAGTTATATATATATATATATATATATATATATATATACCAACCCCTCTGCTCGAGCAATATATGACACAAGGTCAATTTTTAAGCGGAGTTTAACAGGCTTGAATTCAGAGTTTTCCTTCTTCTATACTAGTTGCCTCACCAAGGCTGAACCACCCAGTCTGTCCTACTATTTTTCCATAGCTGGAGGCAGAATAATTGGATTCATACCTTTACTTAGGGTATTAGTGCTATGTGAAATGCAGTCAGTATCGTCCAGGATTTGAACTCGTGTCGCCGTGTCTATCTATATATATATATATATAGAGAGAGAGAGAGAGAGACAGACAGACAGACAGAGGAAGGATAGATAGATATGAACAAAATGAGATATACGTAGAGGAACATACTGAGAAGCATATATAGAAGCATATTTTGATTGATAATTATAAACCGACTGAGATAGATATTTAATATGATTGTGTTAAGATTCTGGCCAAACAAACTAGTACCTCCCGGCCTAATTTTATTGGTCATGAATAAGTAATATATTCATAGATGAGCCTAAGGCTGAGGTAGATATATATTGAGAAATATACCCAAGGGTAATAAACACGGTAACAAGAAACTATTGAAACAGCAAAAATAGATATTGTGAGATGGTGTGTCTTAGATGAATGTTCTGATTGAGTGATACAAGCAAACAGAGATAATTCTCTCTCTCTCTCTCTCTCTATATATATATATATATATATATGTGTGTGTGTGTTTGTGTGTGTGTGTGTGTGTGTATTTACTAACCTTTCCGCAAGGGTAAGCATGTGATACAAGGTCATTTTTATACGAATTTCAGCAGGTTTGAATTTAGAATCTTCCCTCTCCTTGACCAGTTGCTTAACGAAGGCATATTACCCTACTGTCTACCGATTGGTGGAGGAAGAATAATAGGATTCGTACATTTCCCACAGGTATTAGTACCATGGGAAATGCAATCAACCTTGTAGAGTACTTGAACCCATATGACCGTATCCATTTCCCTGGACAGTAACCATAGGACCACGAGAACCAATATGTATGTATGTATGTATGTCTTATGTATTAATGTGTGAATCTTTAAGCTAGTTGACTTGGAGACAACGGTGAAAGATGACTTTCGAATTTTTGTCTACGCTATCATTGAGCTTGATTCTTTCCCTTTTAATCTAAGCATCGTCTCATCTAGACTTCTGCAAATATTCTTCTCTTCACCATAAATGTTGTTCAGTTTTGCGCACGTCTTCTTTTAACTTTTCATTTTAAATTTAGAAAAATATCTATGGCTTCAATATCTTATCCGTTTATTTTATTCTATCTTTTATTTTTTTTCATTTTCATCTTGTGCGTGTATTAATTTCTATTAATTTGAAAAAAAAACAAGGATAATTCGCTCACTCTATCAATATTTATACGCCCACACTTTTATGGTGAAAATTTTCACTCATTTTGATAAAAGAAAAACTGTTTGAAATTTCAACCTGATTTCATTTCATCTCATATCATTCCTAAACAAACAAGAACACAACATTAAACAAATGAGAATCTTTCAGTTGATAACACGAACTTATAAGATATTATATTTAAGCAAGTAGGTTGGTACATGAATTCGAGTTTAGACGTTCCTCCCATGAAAACATATAATAGATAAGAATTTTTCTTATCAAAAAGAATTTACATGAATATTGTGATAAAACCCCTGGCCGACCGACCCCCGACTATCATAAAGTCGTTAAACACAACTACTTATGGCCTGGGATTCATCAAGTGGTTTCCAACCTGGGGTATCACACATTATTTTACAAAGCACAACCAAGAGGGTGGAAAAAAGAACAAACGAACAAACACGAACTTGGGTGAGCTCCAAGAGGAAGAGGGTGAATTTTTGATACTGTGCATTCTCTGTGCATTTGTAGACTATCACGGGAGTGTATTTTGGGCAAAACTTCTACAAAAGCCACTAACAATGCGGACATCTTCTCGCGTTGGTTAACCCGGCTTCTGTAGGTCAACAGGTCTCATCACTCGTCTTTCTGACTTCTATTGACTCTCTTCCCTGTCCTGCTTCCATCTTCTCCTGCCTCCTTTTGCTGACAGTCTCATTCTCTTGGCAGCTATCTCACGCTTACTGCCCTCCTATGTCCACCGTTGTCAACTGGTCTCTCTGTTTCTACTCCACAGTCTTTGTGTGGGTTTTGTGCCAAAATAGACACAGAGAGCGTCTCATTGGCGCCAACACAAACGGAAACGAATTGCTACACATTGTGTCACAATATACTTAACATCTATCTATCTATCAATCACTTTTTCGATTTTTTTACATCTATCTATTAATCTATCCTTGTCTGTCCATATCAATCTAGCTTTATACAGCTTTGAAACATGAGGTAGTAATACATCCCACATTTCAAACTGTCACCGGTGTGGAACAACTGATATTAGGCAAGTGTTAATGGTGGCTGCATCAATCTAATGTCTTTCCATTTTCATTTTAAGACTCTATCTGATCCAATTATTCTTGAAAAGGTTTCCACTAAGCCTTTTTTAAAATTTTATTTTAATACTGGTTGCTATACAGAAGGCTTTTTGAGCTCATTTCAAATTACGAATAAATGATGCTGTTCCGGATCAATATTTCACCATGTTGCAATATCAAAAGAAAAAATTGATATCGTGAACAAAGTTCAATCCGTGGAACAGGCTGTTCACATTTATCATAGCACTAATATTTCGGGAAAGCTATTAATCTAACCATTAGCAGCCATGGCTAAAAGTAAGGAAGCTTGAGCTCATTCACCTTGGTATGGCAGATGTCTTTAAAAAGGAAAACTCTGAATTTAAAGCTGTTAAATCAGTTTAAAATGACCTTGTGTTATATCTTGCTCTAGCGAAAGGGTTCCTATATCTATCTATCTATATATATATATATAGATAGATAGATATAGGAACCCTTTGGTTAATCAGTTTAAAAATCAGTTTAAAATGACCTTGTGTTATATCTTGCTCTAGCGAAAGGGTTCCTATATCTATCTATCTATCTATATATATATATATATATATATATAGATAGATAGATATAGGAACCCTTTCGCTAGAGCAAGATATAACACAGGTCATTTTAAACTGATATAACAAGATATAACACAAGGTCATTTTATATATATATATATATATATATATATATATATATATATATATATATATAATACTGCTTCTACTTTTGTAGGCCATAAGAAAACAATGCCATATTCTCCCTTCACTATTTCACTTTCATTATCTTTTGTGAAACAGACACGCACAGCATTCACACGAAAAAATATCCACACCACACATATGTACCGACACACAGGTACATACACTGACTCATACACACTGATCCGCACCAACGCACATATGATATGAATAGTGATATATATATATATATATATATATATATTGAGAAATGTATATGCAATATGTGTACATACATAATACAGATATAATTATATATATATATATATATATGGGAGGCTGGATGTTTACCCAAATTTATGCTTACGAACAAAGTCAATTTTTTTTCTGGAGTACAGTTGGTTTGAATACAAACATCCCCTTCCCCAACACCGATTGTCGTACCCAGACAAAAGAACCTAATTTGTTCTACTACTTCCATATAGCTGATATAAGAAGAGATTGACCGATGCCTTTTTCCACGGCCTTTAGTGTGAACAGCATCACCGAGGAATTGAACATGGCTCTTCGTGTCTCTTCTTTGAGACGATATCTAATACGCATCACACACATCCTCTCTCAAGATATATATATATATATATATATGAGTGTGAGTCTACACACACACACACACATATATATATATATATATATATACATCTATCTATCTATCTATCTACTAATGTCCTGGCGTAATGTTATACATAATGAAATTTTCCTAATGACAAACATTAATTTTGTTGATAGAAAAACTAATGGGGCTACTTTGGATTCCAGAAGATGATAGTGCATTACAGTTCTTCAAAATTGGTTTTATAATAATTCCAACTATGAAATATGCGCAGAAATACAAAGAATTGTAATAAATTTAATGATCAGTTGTGTAATAATTGTAGGATAAAACCTGACTTCCTATAAAGTCGTCAGTTTACGACGTAACGCTCATTTCAGAGACGAAATCAAAACATCAAACGTATCTTTATCCGTGTACAAATCCTTTTAGTTTGGCAGGGATGAGAAGCAAGGCCGTTAATTGCTGCAGTCAATTCTTAATTAAGGGGCCGTGGTGGGAAATCAGGAATTCACTCGATAGGAACCGAATCCCTAAAACTCTTTAAGCGGCGTCAATAGCCTCGGTCGTCTGCAGACCTTATCTTTTATTGATCCACATCACAGCAAAGAAGCGATGCAGTTGTAAGTTTGCTTATGCACACATCGGGAATGTGACCTCATTAGCACGATCAAAGGTGGCGTGCATTTTAGTTGAAAAGCCTAAAGATTCTGACTATATAAATAAACGAGCAGACACTCGTAAGAAGTATAAGGAACAGAGTGAATAAACGTTAACCGAAACAAAGTGGTTGTTAGAATCTTTCTCCAAAAAGATAATCGTATTAAATAACTTGAATTGAAAATTGAAAATATCACAAAGGTCACTTGATTTGAAGAATAAATTGAGGTTATTTCATTAAAATTTTCTATCGCGGGGAAGAGATTCTAGTGATAGATAGATAGAGAGGGATTGAAAGAGAGAGAGAGAGAAGGCAAACAATTTTGGACAAATTGAGATGGAAAAATAGAGATATATAGTGAGAATGGATTTCAGAGAGAGTGAAGAATAGAGCGACTCCAGAGAAATACAGATAGAGAGAGAGAGAGGAAGCAATTTAAGAGAGCGAGTGAGAAAAAGAGATTACAGACCGAGAGAGACACACAAAAAAATTGACACAAATTTCAGAGAGAGAGAGAGAGAGAGAGAGAGAGAGAAAGAGAAGGAGATTTCAAAGAGGGGCTCCAGAGAGAGAGAGGGGGGAGGAAGAGGCAGAGACAGAGATGGGAAGAATGAAAGAAAGAGAGAGATTAATAGAAACAAATTTCAGAGACAGAGAAAGAGAGATTTCAGAGAGATATTTTAAAGAGAGATTTCAGAGAGAGAGAGAGAGAGAGAGGGAGAGAGAGAGAGAGAGAGATTTCAGAGAGGGGCTCCAGAGAGAGAGAAGGGGGAGAAAGAGACAGAGACAGAGATGGGAAGAATGAAAGAAAGAGAGAGATTAATAGAAACAAATTTCAGAGACAGAGAAAGAGAGATTTCAGAGAGATATTTTAAAGAGAGATTTCAGAGAGTGAGAGAGAGAGAGAGAGAGATTTTAGAGAGGGGCTCCAGAGAGAGAGAGGGAGGAGAAAGAGACAGAGACAGAGACGGGAAGAATAAAAGAAAGAGAGAGATTAATAGAAACAAATTTCAGAGACAGAGAAAGAGAGATTTATGAGAGATATTTTAAAGAGAGATTTCAGAGAGAGAGAGAGAGAAAGAGATTTTAGAGAGGGGCTCCAGAGAGAGAGAGAGAGAGGGGGAGGAAGAGACAGAGACAGAGATGGGGAGAATGAAAGAAAGAGAGAGATTAATAGAAACAAATTTCAGAGACAGAGAAAGAGAGATTTATGAGAGATATTTTAAAGAGAGATTTCAGAGAGAGAGAGAGAGACAGACAGACAGACAGAGACAGAGAGAGAGAGATTTTATTTGGCTGGCTTTAAACATTTTACACTTCTACCACTAACTTGGATGCTTCGGAAAGTAATCGCGAGAGATTATTAAACTTTTTGATAAGAAAATCCCCATCTACCGCTATGCAGTTTTACTTGTATCTTCTGCTGTAGTTTGATCTTCAGTGAGGAAGGTAAATCAGAAATGAAAAAGCAATGAATCTCTTTTCCCTGAGTTCAAACACTCATTAATTACCTTCGTTTTCTTATCTCTCACGTCTGCAGGGACAGCCTGGTGTTAATCAGAGTCGACTTACGCAAACTTTGTAAGAGATTCATCTTCACTCTCAATCTAACCGTCGGCAACCTTGAATGCGAAATGGCTTCAACTTCAAAAACCTTCCAAGAACACTCGTAGTGTAATGACTATCGTCATAGTAAATTGGCACGCCGACCCAAGTTCATATCCTGAACGAGGATGTCTGTATTTCATTTGGCCCTAACACACTTAAAAAAGATTGCAATCCAACAATTATGCCCATTGATACCATTGATATGAGATAATAATAGGGAAAACTGGTCTCTTTAAACCTGCTCCGGCAACTAGTCTAAGAGAAGAAAAACTCTGACTTAAAACCTGTTAAACTCGTTTAAAAAAATCACCTCAATCAAGCTCAATCAGCTCAAGAATAATTAGTTGGTAAAATAAATACAATAGTTCTGCGAACTACTTTATTTTAGAGTGACGATTTTACATCTTTTAAGGATTTATTTTCTTTTATCTTACTCATCTCGGTGCCTTCTGATCGCAAACTTATTCAAGTCTAAACGCTCACAGGAAATCTGTTAGTCTGAAATGAATACATACCTCATAAGAATATTGTCTGAATAGTTGGACATGATGACATTTCTGGATCAAGGTAGTTGGTGACCGTAGTCGAGGGCGACCAGAAGGCTCCCTTTTGCTACTACACTGAGGTGTAGAGGAGGGCGCTACTCCTTTCCTAAGATTGCTCCATTTTACTCTTAATACGTACCATATACTGCTGAGTGTTAAGCGAGGAAGTATCAAGTACTATTTTTAAAGTCTTTGGTATGACACGACCTGGGATTGAACCCCGGGTCTTCTGGACCATTGGTGAGGATAGTCTACTCTAATGTTCAAGTATGGCGTTACAAAGCTTCCAAAACCCAAAGGTTACAAGCATTTGCATCTTGCCGAAAGGGATGTGGCGTACATTGAAGATAGTGTGTTTGCACCAAAAAAGTTTTTTTAAAAAATCATGTAGAATTTTTTTCTGATCTATTCACTTGGCTAAAGGGTGAGCGAAAGACCATATAGAATGGATTTGGGGACCCGGTTTCTATTCTATTATTTATGCACCATTAGAAGATAGATGGATAGGTAGATATTAACATACTAACGTAGATGATGAATAGACTGATGAATATTCTAAGATAGTGTTGGGTATTTACCCACTTTTTTCCACTCAATGAACTAGTCTATCTGCCATATATAGCAGTAGCTACTAATACCATGGCAGTCTAGGTGAAGAGCAACTTCTTATTGGAATAGTATTAGAGCGTTGGAGACTAGAGATCGCACTAGATCACCTTACTTGATACCGTAATAATGGAAGCCAATACTATCGTTGGACTATATCTTTATTCTGTATTCACTAATCCTATGTTCTTATCTACTAATAGTCTCTCTATTGTATATACTTTTTCCTGAGAATATATCTCGATTTCCCCTCATATCGTGGTTTGTCCTTTATTTAATATTACAAGCGTTCACAAATCCTATGTTCCTGTCTACAAATAGTCTCTCTATCTTATATACTTTTTCCTGAGAATATATCTCTATCTAGAGAGAGAGAAAGATAGATAGAGAAAAGAAATTGTCTCCCTTTATGGTGAAAATTAGGAAGGACGAAAAAAGGAAAAGAAAAAAAAAATTGTCAAAGCGTGAAGAAGAAAGGGGGATAAAAGAAAAGTAATGTGAAAAAAAAAGAGAAAAAGAAAGGAGAGAGAACTGTGAAATGAATTACCTTTTATTTCTGTTATTTCTGTTATCCCTTTCTTCTCTTAAGTGTGGGGATGTCACGTGATATCCCACTGAGACGATAGAAATAAGATTAATACTATCCTCTTGTTTGTATTAACAGTAGCAAGCCGTCAAAGAATGACCGTTAAGAAAGAATATGGGTCACAGGGGAAGCCAGATGTTTATACTTGGTGACCTCACTCGGGTCGCCTAATACGGGAAGGTAGAAGCCAAACGATTAGCTGGGACCCTAAAACGGAAGTGGGGACTCCTTCCCGTCAGCGGAAATAGAGAATAAGAAAGGTTAGTTATTGGACAGGGCTCGTGGCAGGGTGAAGAAGACAAAAAATATCTTGGACACGAGGGGCCAAAGTTCTTCAAGCCAGTGTTAAAAATAGCATAAAGTCTATTAGCCCGTAAAAGAGGAAAGATTCTCCACGGAACTCCATCAAAGAAATCAGATAAGTACTATTGGGACTGTGTCTCCTTATACCAAATTTTGTATACCATCTCTCTCTCTCTCTCAATTTGAAGGAAAACGAAAGAAAAGAAAAGAAGAAAGACATTTATGTTCATGGACTGTTCAATTATTATATATTTGACACTTTGAAGGTGTATATAATTGCAGTAAAAGATTCATGTATTTTAATGTTACCACGTGGTCTAAGTTGTTATTTGTGGCGTCTACTACAAATTTGTCACTTTATATTTCCTTTCCAGCTTCTGTTCGCCTTATGTTATCTTGCTTAAAATCGTCCTATAAATTCCTTTAAAATATCACATGGGAAACCGGAGTTGCCGACTACTACAATATAATATTATTACGTCTCAACCTAGAGGTCCATATCTTCCATTGTCTAGGGGAGGAAGTTTAGTGGCCTTGGTGGGTGTGTGTATAGTGTGAAATTTGGAACCCCTTGCCAGCGGCGGTCAGTTTAGTCCTAAATTAATCCCCCACATAATATGCCAGTTCTTATACACCTGAGAAAAAAAAACTCTGAACGAGGGCTTATTCTACATGGGATCAAGTGCCAACCTGCCCCGTCTTCACACATGCGAAAATAAAACCCCGCTTTGGGATAAAAGTAAATTCTACGCCTCACATACACTTTTGAGTGGGGGCTCACGTCCGTGAATTATTATTATAAATAATATTTATTGCTTGTAGTCGTATGATAATTCCTGCCGTCTAAATCTTCCCTGGGAGACCGTGAAAGAAAAAAGGAATATCGTTGAAACAGTCAAGATAACTGTTGAGATAACTGTTTGGGAAAATAGGGAAAAAAATCGAAGAAAAATGGACAAAATAGAAAACTTCTTAAAAGAACCCTCCATTGAAAAGTTGGAGAGGCTGAGAAAAAGCGAGATAATGAAAATTGGGGAGAAGCTGGAATTAAATGTTGAAAATTCTATGAGGAAACATGAACTCGTTCGAAAAATAGCCGAGCACATGGTGGACGAAAATATGTTCAAGGAAGCAGTATTAGAAGAGCTACCAACGGAAATAATAAGAATGACACCAGAACAAATTGAACTGGAGAAAATTAAAATACAAGCCCAAATGGAACTAGAGAGAAATAAGATGGAACTGGAGAAAGCTTAAATTCAGCAAGAAACGAGGTTGCGAGAAGTCGAGTTGGCAATAAGAGAACGCGAAGGAAGCCATGACAGTTTCGAAGTAACGAAGTAAGCGAGGCTGGTCCCAAAATTTGAAGACGCCAACGTTGACGAATACTTCGCATATTTTGAGCAAACTGCACTAAATCTCGGGTGGCCCAGAGAATGTTGGTCAATACTACTCCAGACTGTACTGACAGGAAAAGCACAGAGAGCATATGCAACTCTGCCGACAGAAAATTGTGCCGACTATAATTTGGTGAAAGCAGCGGTTCTAAAAAGCTTCGAGTTGGTTCCAGAAGCTTATTGACAGAGGTTTAGAACTCAGAGAAAGAAAGAAAACCAGTCTTATGTAGAACTTCTGCGGGAAAAAGAGAATGCACTGGATAAGTGGTGTGACTCTATGAGGATAGACGGAGACGCTGAAAAACTCCGGCAGCTAATATTAGCTGAAGAATTTTCAAACTGTGTGCCAGAAGAAGTCAGGGTTCACCTAAGGGTGGGGAAAACTGACGTGAATTATGAAATAGCCGCACTAGCAGACGAGTACATCCTCACACACCGAAAAACGAAGGAAAAACCGTACACTGGAAGTAGAGTAAAATTTAAGGCAGAGTGCAGCCCAGAAGAAAAGCCTAAGGAAGAAAATAAAAGGACCTTCCAAAGTAGCAGCAGAACAGTGGTCTGCTATAAATGTGGAAAGGCTGGACACATAGCCATAAGGTGCCAGCTTGGAAAAGGTCCTGAAAGAAACCAAACCCAGTCCGGTAAACCTGAAGGAGCTGTAACAACAACTAGAGGGAGCCAGTCTTATCGACCTTGGACGAAGAGAGGGGTGATAAGAGGCCCACATGGAGGACCAGTGGAAGTATGAATTTTACGAGATACCGGAGCATTTCAGTCGTTACTTCTACGAAATAAATTACCTAAAGGGGTAATAGAAGCAACACGGGAGACTGTGATGATAGAGGGTATTGGCGGAAAGAGGGTAAAAATACCGCTATGTAAAATAACCCTAAAGTCCCAGGGGAAAAATGGACCAATTCAAGTTGGTGTCGTAGACAAGCTACGCATGAAAGGAATATCCCACATACTGGGAAATGAAGTGAAGACTAAAAAGTGTCACCCGTGTAAAATGGCGAAGATGAACGCTAAAAATGGAGAAAGCAAGTTGGCGAAAATGAGCGCCAAAAATGAAGAAAGAAAGATGGCGAGAATGAACGCCAAACGTGAAGACAACATGGCGGCAGAGACACGTGCGAAATATAAACGACATAGTCGCTCGCAGAGTGAGAAAGTGGAAGGTAAAGAAGTGAAGCTTCCACACCTCAATAAACAAAAAGACAAAGGGACCAGTCATCAGGGAAAGGACAAAACTCCAAAGAATAATGGGAATAAATTCACTGATACTTATCGAGAAGATGAGAGGACCCTCATAAATGGCTGAGGAAGAATTTGAAAAGGGCGACGAAGTCCTGCTACTATCCTCAAATAAAGGACCACACTGTAGTGGACGATATATAGGTCCCTACGTAATATCACAGATAATAGACAAGAGGACATATAGAATTGATACCCACGAGGGAAAGAAGACACAAATGTGTCATGCGAACAAATTAAAGAAATATGTCCGTCAAGAAGGCTCACCTCACAAAATTAAGAACTTGGAAACGCCGAATAAATTCGAGGAAAAATTTAGCCAGTTGTCTGTTTCAGAGAGAGAGGACTTAGAGAAATTAATAAAAAAAATACCCAGGTTTATTTCTCTAACGTCCTACGAAAATATAGTAGCAGAATGTTCCTTCATAGTGTTAAGAGTACAGAAAGAAACGAGAGAGAGAGAAACTATGGGAGAGGAATTCTCGTCCTCAAGGTTGACATATGAGAGGGACGAGAAAGAGACTCGTCAACAACTGACGACGAGGAGAAAAGAAAAAGTAATTTTTCTCCCCAAGGCTTGACAATTAAGATTATAAAGTCGTCAAAACATGACAAAGAAAGGAATAGGAATTTGCCTCTTCAAGGTTGAAACATGAGACGGCCAAAAACGTCGGAGGAGAAAAAGAAAGAAAGGAAGACAAGATTAAAGAAAAGGAAAGCGAGAGAGAGAGAAAGATAGATAGAGAAAATAAATTGTCTTCCTTTATGGTGAAAATTAGGAAGGACGAAAAAAGGAAAAGAAAAAAAATTCGTCAAAGCATGAAGAAGAAAGGGGGATAAAAGAAAAGTAAAGTGAAAAAAAAAAGAAAAAGAAAAGGAGAGAGAACTGTGAAATGAATTACCTTATATTTCTGTTATTTCTGTTATCCCTTTCTTCTCTTAAGTGTGGGGATGTCACGTGATATCCCACTGAGACGATAGAAATAAGATTACTACTATCCTCTTGTTTGAATTAACAGTAGCAAGCCGTCAAAGAATGGCCGTTAAGAAAGAATATGGGTCACAGGGGAGACCAAATGTTTATACTTGGTGACCTCACTCGGGTCGCCTTATATGGGAAGGTAGAAGCCAAACGATTGGCTGGGACCCTAAAACGGAAGTGGGGACTCCTTCCCGTCAGCGGAAATAGAGAATAAGAAATGTTAGTTATTGGACAGGGCTCGTGGCAGGGTGAAGAAGACAAAAAATATCTTGGACACGAGGGGCCAAAGTTCTTCAAGCCAGTGTTAAAAATAGCATAAAGTCTATTAGCCCGTAAAAGAGGAAAGATTCTCCACGGAACTCCATCAAAGAAATCAGATAAGTACCATTGGGACTGTGTCTCCTTATACCAAATTTTGTATACCCTCTCTCTCTCTCTCTCTCTCTCTCTCTCTCTCTCTCTCTCTCAATTTGAAGGAAAACGAAAGAAAAGAAAAGAAGAAAGACATTTATGTTCATGGACAGTTCAATTATTATATATTTGACACTTTGAAGGTGTATATAATTGCAGTAAAAGATTCATGTATTTTAATGTTACCACGTGGTCTAAGTTGTTATTTGTGGCGTCTACTACAAATTTGTCACTTTATATTTCCTTTCCAGCTTCTGTTCGCCTTATGTTATCTTGCTTAAAATCGTCCTATTAATTCCTTTAAAATATCACACGGGAAACCGGAGTTGCCGACTACTATAATTAATATATATTGGGAAAGGTATGAACTTCCTTATTCTCCCTCCAGCTATTGGTAAATAGTAGGACGGACTAGGTTCTTCAGCCTTGGTAAGGCAACTAGTCTAGGAGAAGGAAAACTCTGAATTCAAACCTGTTAAACTCCGCTTAAAAATTGACCTTGTGTCATATCCTGCCCGAGCGGAGGGGTTGGTAAATAGTACTATAATTAATATTATTACGTCTCAACCTAGAGGTCCATATCTTCCATTGTCTAGGGGAGGAAGTTTAATGGCCTTTGTGGGTGTGTGTATAGTGTGAAATTTGGAACCCCTTGCCAGCGGCGGTCAGTTTAGTCCTAAAAAACTCTGAACGAGGGCTTATTCTACAAGGGATCAAGTGCCAACCTGCCCCGTCTTCGCACGTGCGAAACTAAAGTCCCGTTTTGGGATTTTAAAGAATTTGCCGTCACACTATGTTCTTGTCCACAAATAGTCTCTCTATTGTATATACTTTTTTCCTGAGAATATATCTCTATTTCCTCTCATATCGTGGTTTGTTCTTTATTTAATATTACAAGCGTTCACTAACCAGAACACAACAGATAGTTATGACCAGACCATGATATATAGCAAGATAGAAAATAGGTTGATCTATTGTTTTCTCAGGTAGCAGGTTCATCCTGTTGGAGATCATTCTTTCAATCATGAACTGGAAGAGTGTGGCTGAAGCAGATTCCAACACTAATTCTCTCTTACGGTGGATCTTTTTTTTCACTTTTTGAATCTGATTCACTAATGTTTCTTTATATATATATATATATATATATATATATTTGCCATATGTGTAGTTTGTTTTTTTCGCTGGACCAATGCTAAAACACAGATCAGGGAGTCCCACTTCAGAAAAAAATTTTACAAGAAAGATACTCATTCGGTTTGATTGATAAGGGGAAATAGTGGCAAGTATACATGTGTCAGGAGTGTTTTTAAGAATGGTTATAGACTTTTACTTCTAAAACTTTTACGATAAAAATGTTATATTCTCATTTACAGCATCACAACGACACCATAATTAAGACGCAGTGACAAAGACAGACGCACACAGAAAGACGCAGGTAGTCTTCTTTAACAAAATATTACCTTTCACTTTATTGCAAGGGTTTGAATGGGTTGTTCAAGGTTTGCGTGTGAGAGGGAGTTGGAGACCGAACATAAACTGAAATATTTTGACCCCACTCTTATGACCGTCACGTTGTGTCTTTGTTCGTTTCCTGATGCTCAACTGGAGCCCTGGGGTCCACTCTGCTGGGTGCTTGCTTTCTTTAATGCATCTTATCAGCATCTTTTCTTGACTCCAAACTCCATCGGGATTCCCAAGGGCCCCCTCGGTCGGGTGTGGCTTTCCCTATCACATCTCGTCTCCAAGTGTCTGGAACTCTACTAGCTACTCCACTGGCCCCTTGGGTGTCGAACTCAACTGGAACCGGAACTCAATTCAACAGGCTCGTCGAACTCAACTGAGTTATATAATCGTTCGACGCCCACTCGATCTTTGAAATCGAATGTTTAATCGTCATCAAGCGGAAATAACTGTCATGCAGTTCAGAGGTCACTCTCTTCCGGTGCTTCACTCTGCATTACACCATGGGAATTTTTTAGCTCTTCCCATTTCATCAGCCAATTTCCACCCACGCGGTTTCCTCTCATAACTGCCATTAGAATGTGTCGCTTCCTTCCGGTGCATCACCGTGAATGACATTTTTGGCCGGGTCAAAAGGTCAAAACATAACAAAAAGGGTTTGGTGTTTTTTTTCTATCAGAATTTTTTTTAATACAGTTGAGACGTAATCGTATAAGTACTATGCTGATATTTGATACGTCCAGCTGATTATTTGGGTCCAGCATCTTGAACTACCTAACTAGCAAAAATAAAAACCAAATAAATGTATTACTGGAAAAGAGACAAGGATCTCGTCCTCAATAATTGTGTCACCAGAAATTTGCAAGAGGTGGCCCCATTGGAGTGATCTTACCTCTTGTGTAAAACTAGTCGGCATTTTCTGCAGTCTCAGCTGACAAGGTGGGAGAGAAATTGCAATTATATATATATATATTTTCTAGTAACACACACACACTCACATAAACACACACTCATTTATATATATATATATATATATATATATATATTTAATTATTTGAAATAGAAATGTTTTTGACAGTTAAACTGTGTACTTATGCTAAACTGAATTGTTTTAAATAGAACTGATTATTTACATAAAAATGGATTTGGCGTTAAATAACCTACAAGGGTTGATATGCCATAAAACCCAACAAACCAAACCAAACCAATCATTATTGCATATCGTTAAACGTGCACATGCACACACACGCACATTCATACATACACATACACAAAAATACATATGCACTGACAAGAGTCATATATATATATATATATATATGTGTGTGTGCGCGCGTGTGTGTGTGCGTGTGTGTGTGTGATTACGTACATTGAGTTAAAGTGAAGCGCAGACAGGCAATATAGTAGGAATGATTATGTATAATGCATAATAAAAGACCCAGGAAAAAATATATATATACGTGTCCATATTTACTTAACTCTTCGCACGAGCAGACTGCGACGCAAGGCCAATTTTAAGCTGGGTTTAGTAGGTTTTAAATTCAGGCTTTTGCAAGGTTAAAGAGCCTAGTCAGCCCTACTATTTACCCACAGCTATATATATATATATATATATATATATATATATATGTGTGTGTGTGTGTGTGTGTGTGTGTGTGTGAAACTAACAAAAAAAATTGTGTGGATGTGCGTGCGTTTTGTGTGTGCGTGTGCGTGTGTGTGTATGTATCCCTGCGTGAGTGTGTGTGTGTGTGTGTGTGTGTGTGTGTGTGTATGCTCGCATCTTTAATGAGAGCGGATTGTAGATTTTTCTTGACATTAAATGTGTCTGCAAAGAGGAAGAGATAAAACCTTTTTCCCAACAATTTGCCTTAAAATAAGAAATCTATGCATTATTAAATGTTCTTGCTTGAAATAACAAATCATGTCAGTGAATCTAGGTAGTGAATTATTTTTAAGTTAAGGATTCACCAATGCATAAGATTTGGCGTGAAAAATATTTAGTAAGTTAAGCAAAGAATATCGCAAATATGTGCAACCTGCATTGTAACTGGGAACTGTTAGATGTACATAAATGCATGGTTCGATAGATAGATAAATATGAAAAGACAGAAACACCCAATATATATATATATATATATATATATATATATATATATATATATATATATATATATATATATATATATATAAGTATTATTTGGTCCAGTTAAACTTGAGTTGGGAGTAGTTCCATTAAGACAAGAAAACCATTCAAACACACACCCACACACATACACACAAAAACACCCACCCACACAAACACACAAACACACGCACACACACACATATATATATGTGGGGGGTGTTTGTGTGTATGTGTATGTGTTTAGATGGGTGTGTGCAAAGATGGAAGAGAAGATACATACCTGAATATATAGCTTGATATATATATATATATATATATATATATATATATATATATATATATATATATATACAGAAGGAGAGAGAGAGTGTGTGTGTTTAAGAAGGAGAAACAAAGAGACAAAGAAAGATGTATATGTGTCCTAGTTTGTGTGTGTGAGAGAAAGAGAGAGAGTTCTTTACCGCATTCTGCAGCAATCGTAATTTGACATATCCTGCATTTAAAGTCAGTCTGTCCTTAGCTTTACAAGTGTCTTTAGCTTGCCAGATTTTATATCGATATATCTCGAGTGAATATGTATGCAGTAAAGGAAGGGAAATATACATACATTCTGAATAAAGATAAATAAATATAAAGAAAAGGGTATTGGGCCTACTAATCTCTTTCCATTCTAGCATTTCTGTTTCCCTTCTTGAAGTTGGATTATATTTACTCCCTCTATCACTCTAACTCTCTCTACCTCCCTCCCTCTCTCTCTCTCTTTATATATATATTATCACTTTATTTATCTTTATGCCTCTCTGTTTTGCTGTTATGTAGTATGTAGGTATATTATCATCCCAAAACTTCAGTGTGAGTAGACACGAGAGATGCTCCAAGCCGAGATCGAAACCTGGTTGACTTTACCTCAGTCTGATATCTTACCCCAGAGACAGCGTAGGTGTCAATGTAAGAGGACTGTTTACGTATTCGTTTTAAAATATACGTTATGAATTACCAGGATGCTCAATTAATGATGTATGTAAACACACACACACACATACACACACACACACACATATATATATATATGTATACGTATAATGTAAACAATTATGAGGTTGATGCAAGTGACAATTTTATATATATATATATTTGGTGATTTCAATAAGGTTTAAGACGTTTTTTGTACAGGCATTTAAAATTATCGTCGACTCTTGAAAATTCACTACATTATTGCTAAACATCGTTTAAGATGACTGATCAATTTTTATGATTTCAGGTTCAAATGAATAGCTACAGGGGGAATTGGAATACACCATACTAAAGCCTGATTGTCATAGCTGGTAAATTTCAAAAATGCAATCTGGACGTGAGGACACTTGAGAAGAACGATATGCAATAAAATTCTGTTTTAAACTTGGAAAAAATGCCCCAGAAACGTATGGAATGCTTCAGAATGCTTTTGGAGCATCTTTCATGAATCGAGCATCAGTTTGTGAGTGGCATAAGAGATTCAAGGAAGGCAGGGAGTCTGTGAGGGATTATTGGAGGTGTGGGAGGATTAAGGAAGTCAGAACATCAGAGTTGATAGACAAAATAAAGAATTTCATGGATGAGGACCGTCGTGTGTCTATAGAGACAATAAGTGCACAGTTTTATGTCAGTGTAGGAACTGTACACACAATTATTCTCGAGGAACTGAAGATGAGGAAGATTTTCGCGAAGTTTTCCCAAGGGTGCACAGAGAAGATCAGAAAGAAAGACGTTGTTAGGAAAGAAGGGAGATGGTCGAGCTAATCAATTCAGATCCCGCAGTTCTTGATGCTCTGGTGACCTGCGATGAAAGCTGAATCTACTGCTATGACCCAGAGATCAAGAGACAGAGTTTCCAGTGGAAGCATGATGGCTCTCCCAGACCCAAGAAGGCAAGACAGATCCACCCATAAACTTTTGATGATCCCTTTTTTTGACAGCACTGGAATGATCTACATGCACTGGGTTCCCACTGGACAGACAGTCAACAAAGAATACTGTGTTGAGCTTTTAACGGAGTTCAGGAAGAGATTCAGTCGGAAGAGGCCAACACTCTTCAAATCGGGTTTGTGGCATTTCCATCAGGACAATGCACCAGTCTACAACTCCATCCTTGTCACAAACTATTTGACCAAGATGGGCATCAATACAGTTCCTAAACCTCCTTATAGTCCAGATATTGTTCCCAGTGACTTTTGGTTATTCCCTAACCTCAAGGAAAACCTTACAGGCTGTCGTCATGAGACAATTGAAGATATGAAAGAGGCAGTGACGAAGGTCATTATGTTGTATTTTGACCTTCGGCCAGGGCAAACATGACATTCCAAAGTGATGCATCGGAAGATAGTGACACATTCCAATGGCCAGTAATCGAAAGAGAACGCGTGGGCGGATTTGGCTGATGAAATGGGAGAAGGTAAAATTCATATGGTACACTCATAGACTGATTCACCGGAAGAGAGTGACCTCTGAACTGCATGACAGTTATTTCCGTTTGATGATGATCAAACATGCCATTCCAAAGATTGAGTGGGCGATTGAGTGGGTATTGAACTATTATATAACTCGGTCAAGACAGGAAGCCAGACAGTTGGGGTCCAGAGAAGTTGCTGATAAGATGTGATACAGAAAGCCCGGTGGAGGGGCCCTTGCAGCCCCTGATGAGTTGGGGACCAGAGAAGTTGCTGATAAGATGTGGTAAAGAAAGCTACTCCCGGCCGAAGGGGCCCTCAGGGTCCTCAGTAGTTTCGGAGACCCGTTGGTGACAAGGTGTGGTAGAGAAACCCAGCACTCAGCAGAAAGCTGAGCCCCCGGGCCCCCGGTTGAACATCAGGAGAACGAGAAAGACACAACGCTGATAGCCATAAGAGTGGGGTCAATATATTGCAGTCTTTTTCTGTCTCCAACTCCCTCTCACACAAACGTTACAATAAAATGAGAGGTACATATTTTTCTATGGAGTTCTTCGCTCGTGCCTTATCATTGTGTCGTTGTGAATTATTCTGCATGTGTATATGTAGATGTATATGCATATGACAATATAACAATTAATACGCTCACATAAGAGGACTTCCATGGGGCCTAGAAGAAGTTGTTGGAACAGTACAACAAATGCATTGCAGCTGGAGGAGAGTACTTCGAAGGGGACTAGAGTTTCATGTGTGTACTATAAAAAAAAGTGCCCATACGAAAAATTCTGGAATCTTATTGAAGGCATCATGTCTATATATATATATATATAGCGTCATTCATTAAATAAAATAATTTTACAGATATAGACACTAACAAATACACGTGCCAGTGTGTCCGACCAAAAAGAAATTAATTTCATCAATTCTTTCGGGTCCTATGATGTAGTTTGGAAGAACTGCCGAGGGCAATGAATGATAGGGACCGATGGGGAGAGAGAATCAGCGAATCGGTGCCGTTGCATGACTTGATCCAAATGTAATGATATATCAGTATATATTGTAAGCCAAGTCCACTGGATGAGATGTTGATCTCTATCATCTTATCTTTTTTTTCTACTGTTACCCTTACTTTGTAAGTTCTCTTTTTACGTCCTGATATTATTTTAGTTAAATTGTTACACTCTTAGTCGGGTTTAAGATTGATTACCAAATTTTTAGGTCCACAACATCAGAGTTAACTGGTTGGGAGATCAATATTGGTCCCATTTCAAAGAAAACTTTGATTATACGTATTTTTTTACACATACCCGAGGCAGAACTAAATTAAATCATTTAAAATATATTTTGTGTAAATTCTTTTTTCGAAGATATAAATATGTAGAAATTTCTACCCCAGCATTTTCATTATATTTTTAGACATACCGAAAATATTTTTTTGTTTTTAGCTCAAATGGACATTTTTTAGTGGTGTTACCATAAAATATTTTATATAAAAATTTTACTGAAATATTCATAAAACCTTTTAGACAATAAACGTCATGATATTTCTGTAAATTATAGTTGTTTTTTTTCACAAATAAGCATATCCATAAACTCTAAAGCCATTTTGATAATTGCATCACGATTTCAATGAAAATTTTGCATGCACAATTTTTATCATTTATACGATAAATCAGTCAAATTAAAAAATATGTAACGTTTCAACAAAAGATGATTGAAAAAAAAATTAAGTGTTTTTCCCTTAACATTTATGATTAAGCAAATGCTTATCTCCAATTACAATAACGATCTTAAAAAATAAGCAAAGCCTGGTCCTAGTCCCAAAAAAAGACACAGGAATGGAACAAACATTAAAACTCTTGAATTCTACGATCTAACAGTGATTTAGATAACGTTGAGTCTCTCTCTCTCTCTCTCTCTCTCGCTTTCTCTTTCTCTCTCTCTCTCACTCTCTCTTTCTCACTCTCTCTCTCTCTCTTTCTCTGTGTGTGTGTCTCTCTATCACTCTCTCTCCCTCTTTCTGAGTCTCTCTCTCTCTCTCTCTCTCTCACACACACACACACGCACGCACGCACGCACGCACGCACTTTCTCTCTCTTTCTCTCTCTATCTCTCTCCAAGGAATCTATCCGAGACATTTTTCTTTTGCTTGTGTACATTCTTTTTATATCTGTCAATGAATTATTTTGTAATTACTCCAGCATATTTATTGTCTATTGTCTGTATTTTCGTTTCGTTTTAGATTTAATTTCTTTTTTTTCTACCAACACGAATTTATTGTCTTCATTGTTGTCACTACTCTGATGAAATCATTTATATTGATTAACGAGAGTTCTTCGTTAAATAACAATCAATAACACTGGTCAAAGAAGTTTTTGCTTCGGATTTTAAAACATGTCTTTTATACTAAATCGAATTAGCTGATACCGAACTGTTATGTCACGTCAGGATTTTTCCGATCATCAAGCAATAAGATATAAAGAAAATAATACATACAGAAAAAATGCGAATATTGTGGCAGAGTATTATATAAAAAGCACGGATTATAAAACTCAAATGGAATATATACAATATTCTAGACGTACGTAGAACAATAGACTTAACCGTATCTTCAAAAAAATAACTGTTTGATATAATAAAAAAGTATAAGATCTCTTAAATTAGATATGTACAGAATACTATGACTTTTTTGTATGTCTAAGATAAATATCACCTATTCAGAAACACTCAACAGATGGGTGGTATGCAGTGTATCACACAGACATATTAGTGTATATTACAAGCCTTAAACTTTACGCCTTTTCTCTTTACATCGATTATTCTAACAGCGTTTTTATTCATTTTCTTCTTGAAATGTTTCACTAGTCTACGGTGTTTTTGATACTGAATAAAAAACATGAATTTTAGTCTAATTCGAAAGAGCTGATTTTTAATCTGTGCTTCGATTTGTTCTATCATGTCTGGATGGATCAGAATACACATGATGCAACACAACCTCAATTTCAGTAGAGTGCTAGAATATTTGACTTGATGTTTTAACTCTGTCAACAAAGTAGCTCGGTTGTTAAATTCACGGTGGTTTGTACTAATGTTTTTAGAGTTGGCATTTGGTTTATGATCTTGATGCTTAGGTGTTCGTTCTTAAATACTTGTATCTTCCAAGTTTATGCGTATTTCGGATTTTTTTCCGATATTCCCGTATTATCTATGGGTCAAATGGAATTATTAATGTTAAATGGCAATATATCAGAAGATTTAACCATGTGCAAAAACTTGAAAATATTTTTTGGTTGGTTGTTTGGGTTTATGGCATATCAACCTATTTCAAACAATTCATTTTAATTGTACACAGTTTAATTGTCAAAAACATATCTATTTAACAGTATTCATTTTAGTCAAACAGTTCTCATTCAGCTAATTCAGTTTAGTATAAGTACTGATTTTGTTTACACACAGTTAAATGTCAAAACAGTTCTTGATTAAACAATTTAATTTAGTGTAAGTAGAGTTTCAATGTCAAAAATAGTTGCGTTTCAAGCAATTCAGTTTAGCATAAGCACGCAGTTTACATGTAAGAACAGTTTAATTGTCAAAAACATATCTATTTAAAACTATTCATTTTAGTCAAACAGTTCTAATTCAAACAATTCAGTTTACCGTATGTATCCAGTTAGTTATATTTAACCTATACATAGGACTCTATCAGGTGCTACGATTCAATGGGATCAATGGCAATGAAGTTGTTCTCTGCATTCCCCAAAGCTCCAGCATCACGAACCAAACCATCAGATTGTTTAGTGTCATATCAGGACACTCATTGGAGGGAGTCTTACCACTTTGCAGATGTACTGTCAGTATATTCTACAGCCCTAGCCGACTGGACAATACAGAAAGGTAATGTCAAAACACTTTTATTTCTGATAATTAAGTCTTGCATAAGTACAGTTTACACGTCAAAAAGTTATATTACGACCAATTCAGTTTAGCATTAATACGCAGTTTAAACGTCAAAACAGTACTATTTTAAACTATTAAGTTTAGCAGACTACAATATTATTTGTTGATTTTACAAAGGTCTTAGATTCCATACACATAGGGAAGATGGAACAAATTCTACTGGCATACGGTCTACCAAAAGAAACCATCGAAGCCATAATGATTCTCAACAGAAACAGCAAAGTGAAAGTGCCTACTCCGGATGGAGACACAGGCTACTTCGACATTGTAGCTGGGGTACTGCAAGGAGACAACCTGGCTCCATAACTCTTTATCATCTGCCTAGACTACGTACTAAAATAAAATCATGAGTGATGTACTCCTGTGGACCCATTCACATGGCCGAACGAAATCAGGGCGACCAGCTAGAACCTACATACATCAGTTCTGTGTGGATACGGTGTGTAGCCCCGAGGACCTGCCGGAAGCGATGAACGATAGGGAGAGGTGGCGAAAAAGGGTCAAGGATATCCGTGCCGATGATGATGATGATGAAGGTTAGCATAAATACGCAATTTAAATGCAAAAAAACAGTAAACTCAGCCATGGTTTAGTTCTATTTATACCATAGATAGGACCCTTATCGGGTGTTAGCACTCCGGGCCAGAGCAATAAAGGGGTCCTCCGCATTCACCAAAGTTCCAGCATTACTGGAACCTCACAGTCAGATTGTTTAGTGTCATATCCAGGATACTGGTTTTGGGGTGGTGTCTTACCCCTCTGCAGAGAAGCAGTCGCTGTATTCTACAGCCCCCAACAGCCGATTTGGCAATGAAAATATTAAATTGAACTATTGGTAATATATAGTTATATTGAAAACCTTTAATTTTGCACAACCAAATGAAAATATTGAATTAAACTATGGGTCTTATATAATCATAAAAAAAGCATATAATTGTATGCAAAGTAAATGAGCCCAGTATCATTTTGAAATAACATTATCTGCAAACTATTCATTTGAAATGTATATATATATATATATATATATATATATATATATATATATATGTGTGTGTGTGTGTGTGTGTGTGTGAGAGAGAGAATTTTTGGTAAAGCAGATTTGTATATTTAATCTGATTGGTCATTATAAAATCGTTTAATACGATAAAAAGACTAAAGTGACTCTTTTGTCCGCACCGGACGAAAAAGTCACTTTAGTCTTTTTAGTTTTAGTTTTTAGTTTTAAACGATTTGATAAAAATATTCCCCTATTAAATTATATATATATATATATATATATAATCAGGATTAGGCTTTCAACGATTCACAAGGTTTAGTATATCATACAACGCTATCCATCAACCAAACAAACTTATTGTCTCGTATATATGGCATTTTTTTTATGTTCAATTTTCTTTTGAAAGACAATCGCAAAATCACTGAAAATTTAATTTAAAAAATGCTGTCTTCCATGATCCGTATTTTATATTGAAATACTTGATAAGTTTAGATTCTTGTTAGTAAATTTTATATTCTTGTTGGAAAATTTAGAAAATTGTCCAATTTAGAAGTAATTCTCTTTAAAGAAAAAGAAGCAAATTGTAATGAAGAAATATGATTAAGTAACATCATATTAGTTCTCTTCTGAAAAAATGTAAAAATTAGGGTTTAAGTTGTTTTTTTGTTGGTTGTTTAGGTTTTATGGCATATCAACTTTTGTAGGTCATTTAATGCCAAATCCATTTTATACAAATAATCTGTTCTTTTCAAACAATTCAGTTTAGCATGAGAACACAGATTAATTGTCAAAAACATTTCTATTTCAAGCTATTCAGTTTACTAAATCAGTTCCAGTTTAAACAATTCAGTTTAGTATAAGTATATTTTTGTCTACACAGGGTTAAATGCCAGAACTGTTCTATTTAAAGCAATTCAGTTTAGCATAAGTACACAGACTAGTTCTATTAGACCCATAGATAGGAGTCTATCAGGTGCTACCACTCCGGGTTAGAGCTAACCCGGGAGCGATGGCAATGAAGGGGTACTTTGCATTTCCAAAAGCTCCTCACCATCAGATTTTTTTAGTGTCATATCCACGACACTAATTGGTTGGGGTATTACCTCTCTGCAAAGGTACAGTCAGAGAATAATAATTAACATCACATTATCTCACGAATATAGCAATAACTTAAACTTAGTTGATAACTTCGTCTAGAGTCGCAATGTGCTTCTTGCTTGAAGTGAAAATGATTACTGACCTTTATTGCCCAGTCGGATAGAGCTGTAGAATACACTGATTGCTTCTCTGCAGAGGGTTAAGACCCCCATCGCGAATGTCCGAGATTTGTCAATATACATTCTGATGGTGAGGCTCTAGTAATGCAGGAGCTATGTGGAATGCGGAGAGGCCTCCTCCATACTCCCAGGTCAACTCTGGCCAGGAATGTGTCAAATAGAAGTAACTGTGAAATTATGCTGAACTGAATTGTTTGAAATAGAACTGTTTATTTGTATAAAATGGTTTTGGTATTAAATATCCTACACAGGTTGATATACCTTAAAACCCAAACAAACAAACATACTAACTTTTAAAAGACATTTTTGACAGCTTTTCACTCACAAGTATCTCAATTTCTAATGTAGAGGCATATCGTTTTAATCAGTCTGTCGGTGAGGATTTGAAAAGCAACCATTAATTGCTTAGAAAACATCACCTCCTTTCTAAGCTGCTGCAGTCCTCTCTCTAATGTAAAAAAATTGAATACGAAAAGATAACAAAACGAAACAAAAACAGATACTACATTTTAATCCAAGTCTGAAGGTCCAGGAGCACAGTTTTAAATCAAGATTGAAATTTCATGGAGTTATATTTATATCCAATGCAGTGTGTAGATTGTTAATTCTGATGCTCGAAAGAAGTATTAGGGAGATATTTATTCTATTCTAAGCTCTGCGCAGATTCTATATTTTGATTCCAGCCAGACACTTGATGAAGGTAGTGGAACAATATGTCAAAAATATGGTTATTAAAACAACCAAACATAGAAGAAACACTCCACAACGATAGATAGGCTTAGCTTGAAAAAAAAAGCAGTTGATATTTGCCCGCAACTGTTGCCATATTCCTTATTCCATTTTAGCCAGGACGTCCGGTTTTTTACACATCGATGGCTACAAATGGTTGTTTCCGGTCAATTGGGTACCACTTGACAACTTCACGTGACAACCCGCTATCTGTGAAACTTGCAGCGTGTCTGGTTCAGCGTAATATTTATATTCCATACTCTTCACGATCACGTCCTTCACTCTGTTCCACTCTCGAATTAAATTAATTCGCATGTGTTCCTGTAACGATATTTCCGCTAGCAAATTGGCTAACATGGAAATACATAAAATGTACGAGTAAATTTTACAGTGTTTTCCTTCTTCGCCGTTACATACACAATAGTTGGTCGTTCTTTACTGTTGTAGGTTGTACCATTCTAACATGGTATCTTTGACCATTAGTCAACTGCATTGAATAAATCCAATTAACTCATGAGTAATTTAAAAAAATAGGATCACTGATTCTGATTTATTAGTAAAGTGTAGTGATGAACCAACTACCATTTCGGTGATAGCTAATCCTTGAACTGGTTGGTAATAGAGAAAACAAAAACAACTCATGTTACTGTTTAGACCTCGTTGCTTCTATCCAGTCGTGAAAGAAGAAATAAATGGAATATAAGTACAATGTGCAGGCTGGGTTTTTTATCCAATGGGAACAGTAAACATTTCGTATATTTTTATTTGATTCTCATTCTCAATTAATGGAACCATTTTTCTTCTTCTGTCCGAGCTGCCAAGCGAAAAAAGGAGGCAAATACAGGGCCTTGTGCTAGAACAACGGTATCTTGAAACACAGAACCCACTGGAATAGATGTTAAACTTTCACATCTTCCTTTTTGTCACAGGTTTTTTTTAAATACATCTATTCCTACATCATTAACATTTTCTTATGAATTTACACAATGTTAGATTAGTATTTTTACACAGATAAATATGTAGATTCATACAGGGATTAATCATGGATATGTATTATACTGAAAAAAAAATATATATAAGTAAGTAATCGAAATGAATCCGACAATATGGAGAAAAAATGAAAAACAAGCTAATCCAATGAGATATCGGGTGATCAAACGTCACCCGATAACATCCTTTCTAAGTTCCGATGGTGGTTGATTTGAACCGAAACATAATTACGTCGAGTTTCTTTTACATAAAATCTTTTCTTTCAATCAACTTGTTTTTCAAATTTTTCTTTCACTCTCTCTCTCTTTCTTTCACTCTCTCTCTCTCTCTCTCTCTCTCTCTCTTTCTCTCCATCTATCTATCTATATATATATAAAGTTGTTAGGAAAATACAATCCAGTTTTGAAATCAACTGTTTATATTATGATTTAAGAGGTTATTTACTAAGCGGTGTGCCCAGATGCGCTACCAGGCCATACGATGGGACACCCAATGAGAATCGAACTCACTCATGAAGGTTTGCTAGTCTAGCCCACTAACTATCACACCACCAGTGGTGTCCTTCGTATTTTAATAGTAACTGTATAAGAATGTCACATACCAAATAATTAAAGTGTTATCTTTGTTAATTTTCTCTCATTTCTTTATTAACTTGATTTTGAATGTTATAATCCCCTAATCATGAATACGAAAAAATAAATGATGCGTTTACTTTGTTTGTATGTGTTCAAGCTTGGTCATCATTTCAATTCCTGGCAACACCCGGCAATATGTTCCCAGGATGACACCTCGGTACCTCACTGACTTGGGATATAAGTATTTACAACATCCACAATATTCTTATCTCTCAACCCCCTGCTAACATTTTCAAGCATTTTGGCACTTTTTGCACCTCAACACATTCGTTGCAAAGGGTTTCTGACAAGCATCTTACTTTTATTGTATAACAGCCATCGTGTGTTATTCAGTACCAAAGCCAGCATTGGAGAAGAACAGCAGTGTTACTATTTAATCCATAGTATATAAGTGGTTGAAACCTTTTTCTAGGGTATTTGTCGAAAGGGACACTAATAGTCAGACGGAAGTTTGAAGTTGCATGCTATCATGTCGTAGTCCAGTATGTTAGCAACTACGCAGCAGGGATTTCCCGTTCAAAATTAGAAACAGGAACTACAACCAATTTTTTTTTTTGCATCAAAACCTTTTGACTTTTATCGTACATGCATAAATAAAGTTATTGATTTATGGACGAAATGCATAAAGATTCTTGGATCATTATTTGGACTCATTTAATCACTGTTTATTGTTGTGATGTTGGGAATAAGTTTTATTCTAAAATCAAACATTATTTTCCGTACAAATCAATATGATTATCTTCATTATATGCTTGTGGTCTTTATTTTTTTTATTTTTTATTTTATTTTTTTTTTTTAGCGCATGTGTTTGTTTTGATTTTCCATGCTACTTCTTTTGAAAATCATTATTGAATACATAGACATTCCTGAATGTTCTCTATTAATGAAAGACTTTAATTAAAGGAATTCACTTAATTAGATTAACAGCTTCGTTAGGCACAAGATTAGTTAATCGGACTTACTGACAATGTTAGGCTAACCTATGTCGTTAAACATCACAATACGTGAGGATTGCTTAAACATGACTGAGATTTGACACAAGGTCACATAAATGTAAGAGGCACTTAGTGAAGTTCAAACTCATAAGTCAGGGTCACTGATTAGACAGATAAGTGAGTTAACTAGTTCGAGATGAAATAGGTATCTTTTGAATTTTAAGACTGCAATTTAGGAGCACTCAGTGATTATCTAACACAGTATTAATATTTTTACGGTTCTAGTTCGCCAACATTTACACCAAGACGAGGTGCCTGGTGTGACAGAAGAATGTTAACAGGAAGGAGTATGACTGGTGTAGATCGGTTTTAACGTAAGTGATGCATAGCAATATACCTTCCACATTAATGATAGGACACAGCTTATTTTTCGCCGACTGGTGTTCCTATTTACCAACCCCTCCGCTCCAGCAAGATATGACACAAGGTCAAATTTTAAGCGGAGTTTAATAGTTTTCAATTCAGAGTTTACCTTCTCCTAGACTAGTTGCCTCACCAAGGCTGAAGAACCCAGTCTGTCCTACTATTTACCCATAGCTGGAGGGAGAATAATTGGATTCATACTTTTCCCAAGAGTATTAGTGCTATGCGAAATGGAATCATTCTCGTCCAGGATTTGAACTCGTGTTGCCGTGTCCTTTCCCGACGACGATAACCATTACACCACGGGCACCTCCTTCGCCTCCTGGTGTAATTCTCTTTTTACTGATACAGATAGCATAATTTCAACAATTTTTTTTTCACAAAAGTCAGCAGAACAGAATCAATTAAACTAATACATAAACGATTAGTGATAATTAGAATAAGAGTTAATGAATTATCTAAAAATACATTTATTTAATTAATAATTAGAGACAGATATTCTTACTAGTTTTGGATTTCTTTGTTTTAGTCACATATCAACGTATATGGTTTACTTAATGATGAAGCCAACTTTGTAAAAAAAGAACTTGGGAGGATAAGGAGGTTCCTATCTTTCCTACTGGTATTAGTCCGAATACAAACAAGGTTACCAAGATATCGCCATCCACAATTTCAAACACTTCACCAAATGGACTTCCCCATATATACATACTAGAGTGATTCAAGGATATATGTACAAGATCAAAAATTTGAAAAGCTCTCTCTCTCTCTCTCTCTCTATATATATATATATATATATATATATATATATCTTTAAAAAGCGTGTGGAATCTGTTGAGAACATTTTTAAATCACAAAAACGAATTAAATTCATAAAAAGAGCGGTGCCCGGTATACCTTAGCTTACCGTGGATCGACAACACCTCCATGCAGCAACTCGAACAAATTAAAAGATCTGTCAACTGTAGTTTCAATTTTCTTAATTTACGAGTCGTTCTTAAATCTAATCTGATGTTTTCCCCTAATCTCTTAGATAGTTACCGTTCTTCATAAAAGTTTTCTCATTTATCAGTTTACATGCAAATGCGATGTCTGCTATATAGGTCACATCAGTCAACGTTTACAGATTAAGATAAACCAAAATACTCTCTCGAGTATCCGAACACATAATTACGCTTCCAATGCGGCACCTGCCAGTCAAAATTCTATCTCCGCTATTGGTCGCCAACTATTAGCCAATCAGGCCTGTGCACGCGTATATAGTTCCACTAAATCTAACATTCACGAGATTTCCACAAATGAGCTGCAACTATCCATTCTGAAAGCAGTACTTATAAAAAGATATAAACTAGAATTGTGTATCCAGAAGCAATTTTACGTGGCTTTGCTTTTTTAATAACCCTCTCGGACCAGCAGAAGAAAATACCATTACCAGTACCAACTTCGCTCGCTTACGGTATATTTTTAGCTTATTCTTCATCCCATCCGGAATTTTTCTTCGGTTACTATCCCATGCTTACTTCCACTAGCACAAAATCGATTGTCACTGAAAATTCTCTAAAGAGAAGTGACTGAAAATAAGTCTCATTTTTTAGGATTTTAATACGTTCTAACGATTTTAAAACATCTTAACTCATTGCACACGCTTTTTAATGCATTATTTAGATTCTGAAACGACCAGAATATCTTTATATATATATATATATATATATATATATATATAGATAGATAGATAGATAGGTAAATTCAATAAAAAAGGTTTTGTTCCTAAGAAAACAAATTCCTAAAATGTCTTTGATCAATTTAAACACTGCACAGTTAGGAATTTGTTCGTAGCAAAATTATAAAAATGTCGGAAAGATATTTTAATTTTTTAAGCAATTGAAAATGCCTTGAACAGAGGTCTGTTCACAAATTTTTGGTGGTTAGAGAAATCCAAACCATAATAAAGAAGAGATGATATGCACGGAGAAACATGTTTCAGTGAAAAAAAAAATGATTAAAAATGTTCTCGTCACGCGTTTGCCTCTTCAAGTCAAAATCGAAAAAAAAAAAAATCAGTCCATTAAGTAGGAACACACTGATTCTCCAGTAAATAAAAAAAAGTTCCACGTGCAATGGACATGGAATAACATATCACTATTGATTTCCTCGATGAAGGTGCGACTATAAACAATGATTCTTATTGGCAAATCCTTCGACATAATTCACATCATTCATTTGATGACCGTCATATTTTTGTCTTTATGATAGGCTCATGGTATTTAGCTTTTGATCGCTAGTGTTTGTTTGTGTTTTCCATTCTTCTCCTTTTTAAGCAAGTTCATTGAATATACGAACATTTCTTAATGGCCTCTATTTGTCACAGACTTTAATTAAAGAACGTCACTAAATTAAATTAACAGACGCTTTTGGGGGAAATGTCAGCTTACCTTTTCAACGGTAATTTGGTTCAGTCAATACTAATATAATTAAGGGTACAATCGAATTCCGCCATCTGATTCTTCCTTCATTGTTTCACTGATACAGCTGAAGCAAAACCCTACGCTTTTATTCCAATCCAAAAAGCGGATATACAGCGATTCCTTATGGTGTAATTATCTTGGACTATATATCAAGAGCATATGATTCTATTGTTTTAAAAATCAGTAATATTTCATCTATAGAAAACAATACCATCACATGAATAGATAAGTTATGGAGAGCTAGCGATAGGTTATTGACGATGTAGAGATCGGATCTCTCTGATAACAGTAAATCGGAAATTTTCCAAGCTGTTCTTGTATTAGTACAACAGTATAGTTGCAGCACTAGGAATGTATCGAAACGCTTAATGAAAAAGCTTAAATAGGAAATATTCAAACATACTGCATGCTATTTTGAAAAAATCCTGGTAACAGCACCCGACAAAAGAGCAGTTGTATGGCCATTTACCTCCTATTTCTGAAAACACCCGTGAAATAAGAGGGAGATATTCTGGACAAAGCTGGAGAAATAAGGGCAACACATTGACAACCATATTTTATGGATTCCTGGATGTGGACATGTCATTGGTGATATATTCATATTTATCAGCTTTGTGCGAACTCATCGAGAAGACTTGCCAAAAGCGATGACCAATAAACGTATATATATATATATATATATATATATATATATATATATATATATATATAGAGAGAGAGAGAGAGAGAGAGGAGGACGAGTAAAGATAGGAATTCGTGCTGAGGGCACGTTTTAATAATAGTAAATAAATAAGATTTTTTAGGCAAAACTCTAAAACTCTTGAGACGTACAATTTTTAGGAGATATAAAGAATGCTCTAGCTGCAACATCATTCACAGGCTTTAGGGTTTTTCAATGTTTTGATAATGAAAGTACTCTCTACCATGTGTTTTAAAGTGTCTTTATTGACAAACAACTCACGTGTAATTCAGGGTGTTTTTTTCAAATAACCAAGCCTGAAAAAAAAACAATGTTGAGCAATGAGTTATATATATATATATATATATATATATATATATATATATATATATATATATATATATATATATACATATATATATTATTTTGTTTTCCCCTCTGAAATAAGTAAGACGAAATCTATTTTTGAATAATACAACAGAAAATGCAATACCTCAAAAATTGTACCAGGCATCCAGATATCTGAAAAGTTACAAATTAGGTTTATATATATATATATATATATATATATATATATATTTATATATATATATATATATATATATTTAGTAACTTTCAAAGAAAAAAATGATGATATATTGATATTAAAAATAACAATTTTCTCAAAAATGGTTGAAATGTGGATATGCATTACTGGAATTGGTAAAATGTTAATTCTATTGTTTTTGTCGTTGACATAATCTGAAATGAGAAGAGACCGGATGTAGCCTTACATGGGTAAAGGTTTTACATAGGTGAAATGGATTTCTTTTTCCCTCTCCTTAATTCCTTTGACTATCCCAGCGATCTGGTTGTAATATATTTTATTTTCTCATTGGATATGAAAAAATCAAGAAAAATTCTTTTATCGTCCTTGATTCATATCAATTCTCTTAACAGGATAGAAATAAATTTATTATCCTAATTTGACTGAATATTGCTTTTTCTTTGAAATAGTATATATATATATATATACGGAAGAAAATAGTTTCTTTGTTTAATGGCATATCAACTCTTTTTAGGTTATTTAATGCCAAATCCATTCTCATAGAAGAACAGTAGTGGTACTATTTAACTCATAGCTGGGAGGATAAGGGGGTTCATACCTTTCCCAAGGGTATTTGCCCGAAAGTGGACCTAATAGCGCGACTGGAGTACGAACTCGCGTACTATGATTCCGCAGTCCAGCGCTTTAACCATTACACCACGAAGACACCCCCACGGAAGAAAATAATCGATTGTAATCCCACAGTTTGTAAAAAAAAATTGATAACTAGTTAATCAAAGAGGAGAGAGAGATATATTGAGAAACAATCTCGACACTATAGCATTTCGGCTCCACTGAACCATCCTCAAGAGTATGAGGGGTTATATTAGTGAGGTTAAGTTAACGATGGATGTGTAAAAAGTGTAAAAAATATATAAAAATTTCGGAAAATATGTATAACATATATATAATAATATGTATAAAATATACATCTATTGATAGTTTGATAGTTTAAAAAATAGTTTTTCTTAAGTTTTAAAAAAAAAAAACTTATGATTTTTTTCAAATTGCGTTCTGGCCGGAAGCAATATGAAAACATCTAAATAAAATGTTGAATTGTACCATATTCACAATTAACGCCTTGTGCGAAATGGACATATAATGTTCATTACGATAGAACATAGGAATCCCGGAATTCGAAAACACGTAGCGACTTCTTGTTCAGGTACGAAACCTTTTTATTAACTTTGAGTTAAAGGTTTCGACGTAAGGAGGAGAGACACAATCTTCTATGCTGTCTTATTCATCTGGCCCCCAACTCGAGCGGCCCCCATAGGACACACGTTTGTCTCGCGCCTGCGAGCTCCAAAAGTCGATCCTTCTCGTTTGGCGTCTAGTACCCGACTCTTACTCTCTTCAATTCTCACACAAACCTCCGTACGCTTCCGGTGCGTGACGTCACCCGCACCGTGACACCCCTGTTCGTTTCGGACTATTATGACATCTGAGTGACACCTCCAACTGCCCGCGCGCACCCGCGTTAACACCTGCTTCAATATCACCTAAATAACCCATGTGCTGAGCCGAAAGGTTTTCAGCCTAACTAAAGTCAAAGGCATGAACCGAAACCCCTCGGCTATTTCATAACAGAATATCTCATCTGAAAATATTTTTTTATAAAAATAAAACTCATAAGTTAAACTTATAAGCGCCTGAAATAAATTCATAATGATATCAAGAAAGTCATTTTTTTTTCTTTTTTGTCTTTATGTCAAAGAATTTTGCTTTACACGTTGTATTCTTGTATCATTTATCCCCAATTGATTATACATTACTAGCCGTTATCATTGAACACTCATATTGGATACTTCTATCCCTTAGATTCTCTCCTTGGATAATGTACGAATATATTTTAGCTCCTTGTTGATGTATCATTTATCCCCAATTGATTATACATTAATAATCGTCAGCATTGGGCACTCATATTGGATACTCCTATCCCTTAGATTCTCTCCTTGGATAATGTACGAATATATGTACGAATATATTTTAGCTCCTTGTTGATGTATCATTTATCCCCAATTGATTATACATTAATAATCGTCAGCATTGAACACTCATATTGTATACTCCTATCCCTTAGATTCTCTCCTTGGATAATGTACGAATATATTTTAGCTCCGTGTTGATGTATCATTTATCTCCAATTGATTATACATTAATAGTCGTCAGCATTGAGCACTACTATTGGATACACCTACCCCTTGGATTCTCTCCTTGGATAATATAAGAATATATCTTAGTTCCTTGTTACAAGTAGACCACTCAACTGGATTACCTATACAAGAAAAGAAAAAAAAATTGATAACAACTTCTTTTGGATACGATTACTCGTAAATGGAGAAATTTACCACAATTTCTTCTCTGGAAAACATTATCTTTCTATCTAAGAACCAATTCTTGTTATCTTTAAATGATAAAATAGTTGATTTTATTAAGAGAATTTTTAGGAAAAGCTTCTTTTTTTGTCAACCCATGAATTGAAAATAAGGGAAAAAATAATTTAAATCTCTGAAGAACCCACCTAGTGACAAAATTTTAGAAAAAATCACATTATTTAATTTGGTTAAAAAAATCAAATTTAGATACATTAACGATGATTTAAAAAAAAGCTTTAAAAATTTGTTGGTGACATTAACAATTCAAATAAGACGTGGATCAAAACTGACAAATCCAGTTATATGAAATAGATATGAGAAAATATTATATGATAAAATAACAGAGAAATATAAATTAGACCTTCATAGAACCATTGATCAAATTAATAAAGATGCTTATCTTTTTACAAATAAAATCAATATTATAAATACATTGGGTAAACTGAATAGAAAAGATGCATATATTATTTCTAAGGATCATAATCAGAACTTTGAAAATAATAAACAGGATTGATTAATCAATCCTTCAAAAATGGTGCTATGTTTATTATCTAAAATATATTGCAAATAATCGTTTCCTAGATCTTAAATAATTCGAGTCACATTCTGTGATAGAATTCATTAAATACTATTGCATCGTTTAGGAATATCAAGCTTAAGAATAAAACTGCCTTTATACAATTTGACATTATAAATTTTTACCCCTCCATAACGAAAGAATTATTGCTACAAAGCTTCAATTTAGCTAGGAATTACACCGATATAACTGAGGAGGAATTAGATATTATATTAGCATGTACAAAATATGTACTAGTTTACAATAATACTACTTGGCAAAATAATTTTGACGTTACGATGTGTTCATTTGACCGAGCCCAAATTGCAGGCTTAGTAGGAATATACATCTTAAACAACCTAGGCCGTTTTCTAGATTTAAATAATATCGAACGTTATAGAGATGATGGGTCAATTTCTATCCCAAATAGCTAGGGACCCTTATCATCTAAAATACAAAGGAAAGTATTAGAGCATTTAAACATATGGTGTTAATGATAGAGATTAGTTATAAATTGAAAATAGTTAATTTTTTAGATGTTATTCTCAATCTACGTAACAATTGTTATAAACAGTTTGATAAATATAATGCTATTCCAACATATATCAATGTTAATTTTAACCACCCAGCATCGACAGTTAAGAAAATTCCTGATGCGATCAATTTTAGAATTTACAGATTATCATCGTCTAAAAACATATTCAATTATAATAAGGATTCCTATTATGAAGCTTTATATAATAGTGATTATAAAAATGAGCTTGAATATTTAGATGACAATAACCATCACATAAATAGGGGCAATAATTCAAGTAATAAAGGTCACAATCATAGGGAAAACGATGGAAGTAATAATGTAAATATAGATAATAAAATATGTAAACCTTTTAACAAAACCCTGCATAGAAATATTATCTGATTTAATCCTCCTTTTTGCAAACTTTAATACATCAATATAGCCAAATAATGAAAATATTGTCATTCTTGTACTAAGAACATTTCTAAAATTATTGACAAACAAAAAAATAAATAAATAAACTAGACTGGTGTAAGAAAGACAACTTAAAACATGCATTTAATTGTAAAATATAAAAGGAATACCCCCTAAAAAATTGTAATCTTAATAATATTGTATATCAGGGCAACATTTCAGCTAAAAAATGATATTTCTGATAAGGCTCACATCGATATGACAAGCTTAAACTGGAAAATTTAGATATCATAAAATCTACAGACATTTAGAAATCCAGCATAAAGAAATCAAGCTGCACTAAGTATTACTGGGATCTAAAGGAACTAGGACTAATAGCTGTTAAAAATTTGAAAATGATATAAAGATCCTCCTCGACAAACAGATTAAATGTTGAATGCAATTCATGCTGAGAAGCGATAATATCTATAATAAAGATTTTGATAAAAAAATATAGCTTAATTCTGCATGTAGACACAAAACAAAGTTCTTAGTATGATTTAACTTAATATATATATATAAACATTAGGATTGATTTGGACGATTACCGAAATAAATGAATAAAGTTGGCGACCGTTGTCGAGGGTGACCAGAAGGCTCTTTTTTCAATAGTTACTACACGGAGGTGTAAAGGAGGGTTTTTTTTTTCTCTGGATTACTCAACTTTACCCTTGATACCTACCTTATATTGCTGAGTGTAAAGCAAGGAGGAATCAAGAACCATTTTTAAAGTATTTGGTCTGGTGCGACCTGGGATTGAACCCAGGTCTCAAGGACCATTGGCGGACACTTTTCAGAACTATCGGATAAATTACTCAAGAGAATTTCTCCTCTCTGTAGATATTCTTCTAATATTATATATATTCTATGCAAAGTTTTTTTGTTTTATTTTATTTGTAAAGGTAAATTTAAGAAGATTGTAAAAAGGGTAGAAACCCAAGGATTCAGAACAAACAAATAAACGAACGAACCAACAAACAAATACAAATATAGTAATGATAATAACAACAACAATGATAATGATAAAATCAGCCAGAATTCTATGAAGAAACCTGGATACTTGAAGAGTTTTGCTTTTACTCCAATTCCAAGGAAAGAGAATAAACTACCGCTGTTGTGAAGAACTCTCAAAGGAGAAGCCTATTGAAATGAATAAATGCCTACAAGGCTCAGATACACACGAAGGGATGACAAAGAGAGAGAGATCAAACAAATCAAAAAACAACCCCAGCATCTACAGACCCATAACATGCAAACCGTGGATGTGGACAATACCCTCGGTGCAAATTATATGATTCGTTAAAAAGCGGCGGGCTGTTAATCGAGGAACATATAGGATACTGCAAGTAGACCAGATGTATAGCCAAGTTACTGTACACTGTGGATAGACTACAAAAAGGCGTAGGATTTAATACCGCAAAGCTAGCTGATAGGTAATCTCAAAATGTGAAAGATATCAAGTGAAGTCATGAAGTAATCAAAAATAACATGCAAAACTGGAAAGTCGAACTGATAACAGGAGAAAAAAAGTTAACAGAGGTGTAAATCAGGAAGGGGATCAACCTGGTAGATGTTGTATCATCATTAGTATTTCTAATAGCGATGTTACCACTCAATCACATATTAAGTAGATGCACAGGTGGATACAAACTCCATTAATCATAAGAAAAGATCAACCACCTAATGTACATGGATGATATCAAACTATTTGCTGGATATGAACAAAAATTGGAAACTCTAATACAGGAAATGAGGATATACAGTCAAGATATAAGGATATTATTGGCCATGGGGAAATGTGCCATGCTTATAATAAAAAGCGGAAAATAACAAATGATGGGTGGGATAGGGCAACCAAATAAAGACAATATCAGAACGCTCTGAGAAATGGAAACCTACAAACACTTGGGGATATTGAAAACCGATGTCATTAAACTTGCGGAGATAAAATATATTCTTTTAATTATAACTCAGGAGAATGAAAAAATTACTCAAAATCAAACTACATAGCAGAAATCTCATTAAAGGTACGAACGCCTGGGTTGTAACCCTCAAAAGATACTCGGGGCCATTCTTAATGTGGACGGGAGAAGAGCTATAAATGGACAAGAAACCAAGAAAACTCATGACGATGTATATATAAGGCATCACATCCAATCGATGACGAGACAGAATTAATGTGTCAAGAAAAGGATGAGGAGGAGGACTTTTCGACATTCAAAATAGCATAGATGCATTGATACAATGATGGAGGAAAACTAAAAAATGAACGCAGGAAAACTGATTATAGTCATCAAAAATAATGCAGACAAAACTAGAAAACAAAAATTGGAAGAAAAACAACTGTATAAACATTTCAAGAGACAAACAAGTGAAATCTCACAAGAGAAAACATGGAAATGTCTATGTAAGGGAAACTTCAAGAGAGAACTGAATTTCATTCGATAGCAGCAAAAAAATAACGCCATAAGGACAAACTATGTCAAAACAAGAATAGACAATACGCACCAAAATAAGAGATGTAGAATTTGTGGCGATAGAGATGAAATGATTAAGAACAAAATAAGCGAATGTAGTAAATCATCACAGAGAGACAGAGAGACAGAGGCAGAGAGTATAAGATTATAAAAGGTTTGACGTCGAAGGTGATCCACTTGCAATTGTATACGACATTTAGATTTGACCATACGAACAAATGGTATATACACAACCAAGAATCCGTCCAAGAAAAGGATATGTAGAAAATTCTTTGGGATCTGGACTTATAAACGGATCACCTAATCTCGTCCGGATGACCAGACCTAATGATATTCAGCAACAACAACAACAAAAAAAAAATATAACGTGCCGAATACTGGACTTTGCCGTCCCGGTTGACAGCAGGGAAAGCGAAACGAAAGATAAGTACTTAGACCTCGTTAGAGACCAAAAACCTATGGAACATGAAAGTGATGTTAATAACAATTCAAGTAAGAGCATTCGGTAGAGTCACCAAAGCATGGTGCAGAAACTGGAGGACTTGGAAGTATGGGGACATGTGCTAACCATCCAAACTACAGCATAACTGAGATCAGATAGAGTCACTCAGATTCTAATGGTAAACCATCAACTAATTTTGGAGGCAAAATTCTCAAATTAGTAAATATTAGTAATACTACTACTACTAATAATAATAATAATAGTGCATGCATACGAATTTTTTTTCATTTAAACGTTACATTTAACATTTGGAGTTTCTTCATTTTTGTCTGCCGTCTTCAAAACATGATAATACTTAGATAAAAAATATATATATGTAGCGTAATATATTCTTTATGTTATCTATACAAGATCTTGTCTACCACATTATTTTCCTGATGAGTTTTCTAAGTTTATAAAAAGAGAAGGCTTAACACTGGCGATGGATTATATATATATATATGTGTGTGTGTGTGTGTGTATCACTGTGTTGGAATAGAGTAGGTTCAATGTCACCTAAATTTAACAACTGTCAGTTTTTATATATATATATATATATATATATTAAATGATAATGTTTGTTAACATTGCTTTCATTTTTTACGCGTTCGTCAGAGTCAGACTCTGTCTGACGAATGCGTATAGCATGAAACCCAGCCTCACAGACACTACAATTTAACACACACACACACACACACATATATATATATATATATATATATATAATCTCTATCATTGATATTGGGCACTATTTAATAATACTGCAATATCTGGTCCTCCATTAACACACCATATCAATTAACGAGTATATAAACCTCTACAATATATATATATATATATATATATATATATATATATATATATATATATATATATATATATATATTTCAAATTTTCTCCTGATAGTTTTATATATATATATATATATATATATTTACAATAGTGATAATTAGACCAATTCTGATGATTGCATTGGGAGACACCAGACTCTATTTACTGGGTTTTCTCTATCCTCACACACATAGCAACTGACACGGTCTTATCTATGAGTCGAATAGAACTATTTGAGATTAAGTCTGTGTGAAAACGAATGATATGTGTTGAATTGAATTTTTGGAAATAGAACTGCTTGACTTTTTAACAGAATATAAACAAATGATTGATTTTTAATTGAATTGTTATTGAAACATAGCCATACTTGGAACCATATGTCTCTGTGCAAGTGAATGAATAGAGTCGAATAGAATTATTAGTGCTACATAGCAATACTAGTATCCTCTTCACCTGTGTGCTAACAAATGCTTGATATTGAATAGAATTATTAATGTTTGTAATAATTGAATCCATTTGACTGTGTAGAACCAATAACATATTAATTTGCAAACAAATAATTCTAACTCATTTAAAAGTGAAATTATATATAAACTATGACCACAAACAAATGATTCATTTTAAATTATGACTGTTATATAGCAATACTTGGAACTAATTTATTGTGTAATCAAACGATTAATAGTAAAAAGAAATACTTAGAACCATTTAACTGTATGCAAAAAATAAGCTGAGGCCCATTTAAAAATGTAATCAGCAAAATTTAACAATTCATATATACTTAAAATGTATGTATAAATGTAACATACCCCTGATACGGATATATGAAACGTACATAGAATGTTCATAACATATATACATAGAACATAGGAATCCCGAAACACGAAAAAACACTTACGTCTTCTTTGTTCATGTACGAAACTTTTCATTACCTTGGAGTTAAAAAGGTTTTTCGACATAAGGAGAGAGAGATACCGTCTTTCTATACTGACGTTTCCATCAGCCCCAAACCATGTGTGGCGCCCGCCACAAGGCCACTGGCCTGGCTTCGGCCAGCAAGCGAAAGTCAACCTTCTTCTTCCGGGGTAGGAACTCAACTCAACTGACTTTTTTCAAATCCCCCAAAATCCTCCGCGCACGTTTCCGGTGCACGACATCATTCACATCTCCAAGTCCTATCTGGGATTTTTATTTTGACATCTCTGAATGACACGTCCTCCACAAACGCGCACGTGAACACATGCGCT
Source organism: Sepioteuthis lessoniana (assembly GCA_963585895.1). Taxonomy (NCBI): domain Eukaryota; kingdom Metazoa; phylum Mollusca; class Cephalopoda; order Myopsida; family Loliginidae; genus Sepioteuthis; species Sepioteuthis lessoniana. The sequence goes on from OY757933.1 coordinate 45,059,126, forward strand.
CATGTTGCACCTAACTAACCCATGCGCTAAGCGAAAGGTTCTTAACCTAACTAAACCGAAAGGCAAGATATATGAAACGAAATCCCTCGGCCATTATATTACATAAATAGGATTTGGCATTAAATAAACAACAATGATTGATGTGACATAAAACCCAACCCAGCCAAACCAAGTCTTTGGAAAACGAAGAATTTGCTCACCATTTGATTTTTTTCAAACCTTTCTCTCTTATATGTAATATAAATACTTAATTTCAAGTAAGTATTTCTATTAATTGCCTAGTCCGCTGGAGCTGTAGAATACACCGACTGCACCTCTGCAAAGTGGTAAGACCCCCTCAATGGGTGTCCTAGATATGACAATAAACTATTTAAGGGTGAGGTTGCACTGATGCTGGAGCTTTGGGGAACACAGAACACTCATTCATTGCCATAGCTCCCACGTCTACTCTGGCCCGAAATGGTAACACCTAATTGGGCCCTATCTATGGGTTAAATAGAACTAACTGCATACTAATACGAAACCGAATTGTTTGAATTAGAACTGTTTAACGAAACTGAATAGCTTGAAATATAAATGTTTTTCGCAATTCCTCTCTACTTACTTTTATACTGTGAGCTTATGGTAAACTGGATCTTTTGAAATGGAACTGTTTTTGACATTAAAACTTTACTCACACTAAACTGAATTGTTTGATATAGAACTATGTGTAAACAAAATCTGTAGTTATACTAAACTGTATTTGCTGAATTAGAACTGATTGACTAAACTGAATAGCTTGAAATAGAAATGCTTTTGACTTATAAACTCTGAACTCATGCTAAACTAAATTGTTTGAAATAGAACTGACTATTTGCATAGAAACGGATTTGGCGTTAAATTACGTACAAAAGTTCATATGCCATAAAACCCAACCAACCAACCTAAATTCACTTTCGGACAAATACCCTTGGAAAAGGTATGAACCCCTTATCATCCCAGCAATGGTTTAAAAGGTACCACTGCTGTCCCTATACAAGAGCGGCTTTGGCATTAAATAGCCTACAAAGATTGATATGTCATTAAACAAAGAAACCAAACCAAACCAAACTCAATTCTAACTCATCATAAATAGCCTCAACTCACCTGAATCTAATAATTTTTTAGCTATACAGTATCAACTATTCCTATACTAATAAGTTTTAAGCTGATCTATTTGGCTCATAGACTGTCGTGTAACTATTACAAGCACTCCTAGTCAGAGTAAACCTTGGAGTAATGCAAAGGAAGTGGTACTCAATATACCTTATATCTCCACGTGGAACTCAATATACCTCATATCTCTGCCATAATTATTTTTGTGTCCTAAATGGACAGCTTTTTTCAGAAATATTTTTAAAATAAAAATAAATTTTTGATTTTCATTTATAGCCGTACTTCATGTCCTTTAATTTTGTCTTTTAAGTGTAATATAATGGCCGAGGCATTTCGTTTTATGCCTTTGGGTTTAGTTAGGCTGAGAACCTTTCGACTCAGTGCATGGGTTACTTAGGTGTAACATGAACACAGTTGTTCACGCACGTGCGCGGGGCGGACGTGTCTTTCAGAGATGTCAAAATAAAAATCCCAGATAGGGGGATGTGAATGACGTCATGCACCGGAGGATTTTAGGGGATTTGAAAAAAGTCAGTTGAGTTGAGAACTAGACACCGAACGAGAAGGGTCGACTTTCGGGGCTTGCAGAGGCGAGACGAATTTGCGCGTTACGGGCGTCGCACGAGATGGGGGGCAGATGTAAAAGTCATCATAGAAAGATTGTGCATCTCTCTTCCTTGTGTCGAAACCTTTAACTCAAAGGTAATAAAGGATTTCGTACCTGAACTAAGGGGTCGTAAGTGTTTTGTGTTTCGGGATTCCTATGTTCTATGTACATATGTTATGAACATTCTATATATCATGACTATGGTACACAAAGTTTATATTACGTACTAGAAATGAAGTTGGGAAGCACCATGTAAAAAAACACGTATGAATATATATTGTATATTGTGGGAAATCCATGTCTTGGGCGTGGTTAATGAGTGGCAGTCAGGTCTACTTCCACAAATGACTGGAACTCCTGTTTCCGAGTTCTTTCTCTACTGTTGGGGTTCAGTCTACTTGTTGGGTCAAATCAGCCTTTCTTATGTGCTAAAAGGGAGGCGAAGACATTGTTGTTCGGTGCCTGATTAATTCGCAAATATTTCGATGACTTCTATTTTTTTTTCACGTTTGTACATTGGTGTTTTGTACCGTTTGAAATTCCATCAATCATTTCGCTATAAGAGGTTGCCGTCTTGGTGAACACATACGTTTCACTCTTTAAAATGAGTTACCACAACACGAATAAAAGATGAAATCAGACTACAAATATTTCTCTATATGAGGTACATAGTCGGTATCGTAGACTTTATTATTTCAATCGAGATATTTAAGTATGTTACCCAATATATTAGAAGCATTTTCCTGGAAATGTCAAAACATATACTTTACAGAACTTTTGTTTCTTCGTTTAATTACATATCGATTTTCATGGGTTATCTAATGTCAACGACATCCGTGTAAAAGAGCAGTAATGTTCCTATTCAAATCATTTTTGGTGGGGAAGGGGACACGTCTCTTTACTCAGGGTATTAGCTCGAAAATGAATTTAATAGTCCAACTGGAGTTCGAACTCACTTTCTTCTTGGTTCTATTCTTACTCTTTAACCGTTACACAAGGATGATTCCCCAGAGCATTTGTTTGGTTTCTTGGTTCAATAGCACATCAACCTTCGTGGGTTATTTAATGCCAGAACCGTCTTTGAAGGAAACCTGCTGTGGTGATTTCTGTGGAGAGTGTAGTGTGGTTCGGTTTATAGGATATCAACCATTCTTGCTCATTTAATATCAAATCCTTTTTATACATTTATATTACATATATGATTAATATTTTAATACGAGCCCGAGCTCTTTTTTTTTTTCATACACTTAGATGTTTTTAAAATTTTTTATCTAATACGAATACACAGTTAAATGTAAAAGCAATTCTAGTTCTAACAATTCAGTTTAGCGTAAGTAAAGTCTAAATGTATGTTCGAATTCAAACAATTCGGTTTAGCGTAAGTTCACAGTTTTCTTTTTTTTATTTAAACAGAGTTAAATGATCAAACAGTTCTATATCTAACAATTCAATTTAACATGTCAACAAAGTTAAATGGTTCCAAGTATCATATGTATCACAAACTATTCAATTAAACATCGGCTATTTATCTACTCAGTTCTATTTCAAACAATTCAGTTTAGCATAAGCACAGAGTTAAAATGTCAAACAATTATATTTTTCCTATAGATAGGGCCCTATCAGGTACTACCAATGCGGTTCAGAGTGGCCCTGGGAGTGATTGAAATAAAGGGTACACCGCATTCCACAAAACACTTATATTACTGGTGCCCCACCATCAGATTATTTAGTGTCATATAACAGGACATTCGTTGAAGGAGTTTTACCCCTTTGCAAAGATGCAGTCAGTGTATTCAGCAGTCGCAGCCGACTGGGCCACACGGTGTAGGTGTAATTCAAAACTTAAGAAACTCTCAGAAACGGAGTCTGACCTTTCTATGTATTTTAGTGTCCTGCCAAAGACACAATTTTAAAAGATTTTTTCAGAGAATGAAGTCGGTGTATTCTAGGCTCCACTAATTGTTTGGAATATTTTGAAGTTATAGAAAAAAAGAACAATAATGAAAAGTAAATGAAAATATATTAATTTTGTTTAATTTCTATCTTTTAATGATATATCAATCCTTCGGGTTTATTTCATATAAACTCTATCCTTGCAGAAAAATAGCCGTATTATCATTGTTGGGTATCACCCACCTTTTCGGCATAATGAGCCAGTTCCATCTGCTATATATATGGCAGTAGCTTATAATACCAGCAAGTCCAGTAGTGTCTGGAACAGTCTCGAAGGTGAACAGCCGCTCCTTTTAACGGAAGTCAATACTATTGTGAACTGTATTCTAATTCTAGCCACTAATCCTATGTTTTTATTACTAACTTACTCTCTTGTAAATACTTGTTCCTGTAAATATAACTCATTTTCCTCGTTTCTCGTGGTTTGTCTTTTTATTACTACTAACTGCGTTCATTAACCAGGACGCAACAATCATTTTACCCATATTTGGAGGGTAGAGAGGATTCATACTTATCTTAAAGGCATTAGAACGAAACTGGTCAGTAATAGCACGACTGAAGTTTAAACTCGCATACTTCGAGGTCACAGTCCAACAATTCTGCATTTTTTCTACGTGACCTACACCCTGAAAATGTATTAGTTTGGGATTAGAAGCCATACACCAATGTATAAACAAATTATCATTCACATTGAATAGGAATAATGACTTCAGTATTAAACAGACGTTCTTAAAACCATAAAGCTGTCTGGTTTATTTTGTTTTTTGGAGTTTTTTTTTTTGTTTAGTTTTAGCTTTTTTGTTTTAATGAAATATCAATATTCATGGTTTATTCAATGTCAAAAGCTATCATCATCATCATGTCGTGCTGGTAGCACGGATATCCCTGACCCTCTCTCGCCACTTTTCCCTATCGTTCATCGCTTCAGGCAGGCCTTCTGGACAACATCCTGTATCTTCACATAGTTGCTGAATGTATGTTCGTGCTGGTCGTTCTGCTTTTGCACGGCCATGTGTGGGGGTCCATAAGAGTACATCACTTATGGGTTTGTCCCTGCTTCTCCAGCAGTGTCCTGCATGTCTGGTTCGTCTAACTTGAATAGTTTTCGTGATAGGAGGCAGGTGGCCGTACAGTTGGTGTCTTGTGGGGTGTTGCCGCCAGGACTTGTTCAAGACTGCTCGCAGCATTCTTGTGTAATTGCCGTCTAGCTTATTCTCCAGCCGTTTTGTTAGAGTCCATGTAGTGCATCCATATAGCAGTATCGACACGACTGCTGCCTGGAAGAAACTGCGTTTCATTCTATCGGTTAGGTCTGATTTCCATATAATCGATAGCATATTGATAGTTGTCCATGCTTTCGTTAACCTCGTGTCATTTAATCTATAGCTAGTCGTATAATTAGGTTATTACCTTTTTAAAGGCTAATCGTCTTGAGAAGGGCTTAATCGACTGGAGTTCAAAAGCGCTTAATTTATCCTCAACGTCAGTATGTTTTTTCCACACATGAGTCAGCGTCTAACGAAGTATTTCTTCCCTGAGATCACTGAAATTATGCAGTGATGAAATTTATTTGTACTTGAATGTATAGTAAGGAAAACTTGCACCTGTGAACCGCAGATTAAATAAGAGTTATGAAATTATCAACATTGAGGTCTTAGGTGTTTCTGTGGTGTACAATAGCATTAAGCCTTTTTTAAAGTTTATCGATATTTTCTTACGCTATTTTTATGGGCTGGTGTCTATAACACTATCATCGTGAAGTTAATACTCAAGTGAGACATTAAAATGTTTTAAAAAATGAAACAAAAAATGTTAATGAACTAAATCTAATATTTAACCGATACACTTCAAATTAACAAATGAAAACAAAAAAAAAAACAATAAAAAAGTAGAAAATAAACTAAAAAAAAAGCAAAAAAAACGGCGCGCTTTTTTCACACTTGTCACATGTAAATTCGGTTTCTGCAAAATATTTTTTTCTGAACAAGCTATCTTTAGGGTTTTCTGCTTTTTATTTCTTATACTGCTGACCAACTCATGGTGCCAGAAAGTGTTCATGGCGATGGAAATATAAAAAATTCTCTTTCTGTTTGCTGTCTGGAAAAAGGAGGTGATTGGCGAACATAGAACGGTTGAACAATTCATAGAAACCAGAAGAGCAATCTCTTCCAAGGAGCATAGAAGCTACCTCGAACATAATATCGGTCACACATTTGTATATATATTTCCACGGAATAAGATTTGGTTAAAGAGTATAAGTCTTGGAGAAAGAAACACCTCAATTCAAACCAGCTTCTCTCCCTTTTTAGATTGGTCTACTATTAAATACTGTTTGTAGCGGAGGGGTTGGATAAATACTTAGATAATTTATGGCTACTATAAATGAGTCGTCTTGTGTGTGTGTTGTTTTTTTTTTCTTCGTCCATCAGACCATAACTGAGTCGACTCGTGTTATGGTGTTTCTCTTCTTTCATCAGACTATAAGCCATCACATTGGAGGTGCCCGTGGTGTAATGGTTATCGTCGCAGGAAATGGACACGGCGATAAGAGTTCAAATCCTGGATGAGACTGATTGCATTTCACATAGCACTAATACCCTTGGGAAAGGTATGAATCCTATTATTCTCCCTCCAGCTATGGGTAAATAGTAAGACGGACTAGGTTCTTCAGCCTTGGTGTAGTCTAGGAGAAGGAAAAATCTGAATTCAAACCTGTTAAACTCCGCTTAAAAGAATTGACCTTGTGTCATATCCTGCCCGAGCGGAGGGGTTGGTAAATATGATAAGCCATCACTGAAAAAGCAGTCATCAATAACAAAACTAAACTGCCTTGATCTAATAAATAAAAGGTCTGATTCGGCAGTAGATGATTATGCAAAATTATGCACTAGACTCTTGTTCGTGTCGTATAGCTTTACTCACGTTTACGTTACTCCTGTACTCTCAGAGTACAAGCTGAAATTAGAATGGCTCTATGATTTATTGATAGAGAATGTCTTGAAAAATCGTTAACTGATATCCATTCAACCCGAACAAATCGATAAATCATATTTAATGCAAATAAACAAAAAACAAAACTGGATTCTTTTAATTTGATTTATAACTTTTGCTTCGTAAGGGTTACGACCAACGAGCCATATATCCTATTAAATTGCCATCAAATTATGGAGGTGCCCGTGGTGTAATGGTTACGGTCGCAGGATGTGGACACGGCGACACGATTTCAAATCCTGGACCTGACTGATTGCATTTCACCTAGCACTAATACCTTTGGGAAAGGTATGAATCCAATTATTCTCCCTCCAGCTATGGGTAAATAGTAGGGCAGTCTAGGTTCTTCAGCCTTGGAGAAGGAAAACTCTGAATTCAAACCTGTTAAACTCAGCTTAAAAATTGAACTTGTGTCATATCCTTCCCGAGCGGAGGGGTTGGTAAATATGATTAAATTGCCATCAAATCAAGAATTTCAAAATTTTATAATGAGCGTATTTATGATTCCGTTTTTTTACCTCTTCCTCAGCACTCTCTTCCACTCCTTCTTAGCCAATCTTCTCACCATCATCAACAAAGATTCTTCTGATGTTTTGCTACTTCGACCTCATTGTTTTCCTATTGTTATTTCTTTTACCTTCTTAAGTCTCCAGGACTCTTCTTAGTATTTTGGCCGTTTTCAACAATGCTGTCGTTTGGATGGTATCCACTCGTCTGCCAACTTCCAAGTCCTCTAGTCCCTTTAGCAATCCTTTAGTTACTGTTCCAAAAGCACCAATAACAATTGGTATAATTGTCACCTGCATGTTCCACAGTTTTTTCAATTATTATTATTATTATTATTATTATTAGTTGTAGTAGTAATAGCATTTGTAGTTGTAGTTTTACTTGTAGTAGTAGTCAGCTGTTGCAGCAGGTGTAGTAATTGTGCTAAATGGTGCATTTACTTAAGTCTGTGTGACGCATATTCTCACCAAAAAATCCTTTTCTGTATTTTGGCTTTGAGCAGTTCCCAGGAGATCACTTTCCCTGTCCATTCACATCTACTCTTTTACTCCTGGATCAGTTTGAACGGTTTTGTTATTCATTCTGCTTGTATGATTTTTTAAAATCCTTTCTGATCTTCTATTGCTTTGCTTTTTGTCCAGTTAGTATTTCCAATATTCAATAGAAATATATTATCGATCTGTAGCTTTTTGTGATTGCTATTTTTTATCTTTCTACGAAAGTTCACTTTTCTCTTTACTGATATATTCAGTTATATTAGCCTTTAGTAGGCATTTGCTCAATTGTGTTGGCAGTCTTGTGAATCGTCATGTTATCAACTGAGACAGTGGTCATGATTCTGTTAGTCCAAAGAATTTCATGATCTATTTTAACTTTCAATTCTTTAATTTATTTCTTTAATTGATCTCTCATTCAAACTCCACAAAATGACATCATTTTCTTCTTGCTAATTAACTCTAGGCCTTGATTAGCTGATCTAATTATATCCTCAAAATTATTATTATTATTATCATTATTATTATTATTTTACTACTTTGAGAACTTTACACACCATCTTGTTAGCATGTCTTCGATACTTAAGTTTCGAAAACTTTTTCTCTATATTCTAGCGTGACAATATGAGGTTTTCACTGGTGCTAAAAACTTATGGAGAGTACGTGTTTAATTTAGGAAAATGTAATTTTGCTTTTATAAAAAAACATAAGTAAAAATGCATTATTTCAAATAAATTAAAAAGTCATTTAAAAAGGTCAGTACTAACCGAACTTTCATATTGTCAAAACAAAAGGTAAACAGGCTTCGGGAGTTTGTCCATATGTTGACCCAATTTAAATCACATCACTTTCCCACCTGGTATGGTTAAACGATCTGATCTTTGATTTTTGTTTTGGTTAAAGTGAAAATAAATACTCCCCACAAGGCGTTGGCTGAGATCCTTAATTAACTAAGCCCCTATATGATGGTTTAATTGAATGACCAATCCAAATCTGATACGTGGAATAGAAACGTAGACAGGCGTAACTGATTGACTGACCAATCAAAAGTTGTAAAACTATACAAAATGATCTCTGATTGGTTAGACAATTGGGAATGTTTATTTCCAGGAGAATATTCAGTAAAAGTAGATGTTTACAGGGTTAGATAAGAGAAGAGATCCGATGTCAATACTAAAAACAAGAGAATAAGAAAAGAAAATATCTCCAAGAACTAAAGCCTCTCCAGCAAAAGCCTCACTATCCCAAAAACTGAATAAGATAGAAAAACTGCTCCAACCATATACCTCAATTTTTATTCTCTCACACACAACAAAAGCGACAATTTCTCTTTATAAATATATTGTATGGAAGAGGTGCCAGTGGTATAATGGTTACCGTCGTAGGAAATTGATACGACGACACGAGCTCAAATCCTAGAGGAGACCGATTGCATTTCACAGAGAACTAATACCCTTGGAAAAGGTATGAATCTAAGTATTCCCCTCCAGCTATGGGTAAATAGTAGGGCAGTATGGGTTCTTCAGCCTTGGTGTGGCGACTAGTCTCGGAGAAGGAAAACTCTGAATTCAAACCTGTTAAACTCCGCTTAAAAATTGACCTTGAGTTCCCAACACACACCTCGGCCATCAGAAGAAGGTCCGGTTAGATGGTGTCATGCCCCATCTGAGGATGTTTCGAACACAATAGTGACACAGAGGTATTTGATAAACCAACTAACTGGAAACGCATGAAATAGTAACAAAACTCAGGTCACAATAAGGTATCATAACAAGCATTGTACCACACCGTCCGATCTTAACACTGCTGTCATTCGGATGGTCTCCACACGTGCTCTTATTTCTAATTCCTCCAGTCCTTTTACCAATCCTTTGCTGACTGCACCGGGTGAAACGATTACTGTTAGTATTAACGTCAGTTTCATGTTCCAAAGTTTTTTTAGTTCCCTCGTAAGGTTCAGTTACTTATCTTCCTTTTTGCTTTCTTTCAATTTAACTCTGTGGTCTACCGGGCAGGCATAATCATTATTATTTTTTACTGTTTGAGAGTTTTTCACATCAGCGTTATCTGATGGTTTTTCACTGAAATTTGAGTGACATCAAGTCTCCTTAAGTCTCCAAGACTCATCTCAATAAAGCTCAATAAAGCTGTAGTTTGGATGCTCTCCACTCGTCCTCGAAACACCAAGTCCTTCAGTCCCTTTAATAATCCTTTGGTGACTGTACTAAAAGCACCAATCACGATTGCTATAATTTTCATCTTGTTCTATAGTTTTTTTCAATTCCCTAGCAATGTCGATGTACTTATCCTTCTTTTCACCTTCGCTCAGTTTTATTCTGTGGTCAGCCAGTACAGCAAAGTCCACAATTTTGCAAGTTTTCTTTTTTTGTTGATTACTACAAGGTGTGGTTTTCTGGTCAAGATTAGGTTATCCGTTTGTATGTCAAAGTCCCATAGGAGATTGTGATCGTCATTTTCCAGGACAGATGTACGGTTGTACATATACCATTTGTTCATATAGTTAAATTTCTATTTCTTGAACATCTCCCAGTGGATCATCTTGCCCAGCAAGTGTTGTTGTGTCTTTTGCTCCTTCTGTGCTAATTTGCTGCATTTGCTTATTATTTGATAGATCATTTGCTATTTTGTTGCGTCTATCCATTCTCGCTTTGATTTGAGTGGTTTTTATGGCGTTGTTTTGTGCTGGTATTAGGAGAGATTCTGTTTCTCCTTTAAAGTTTCCTTTTCTTAGCCACGTCTAGTTTTTCTCGTGTGAGATGTTGTTAAAGCGCCCATAGAGTTGTTTTTCTTCCCATTTTTCTTTCTTAGTTATTGTCAATCTGTTGATTATCTTGTGGTCATCGTTTTGGTGGGAATAATCAGTCCTCCTTCGTGTTTTTCTATGTATTCCTTTAGTCGTTGAATGGATGCGTCAACGCTGTCTTCAGTGATGGTAAGTCATCTTCCTCTCTTCTTTCTCCATACATATAGACTATCAGCGTCGTATCTGGGATGTATTGCCTTATGCATGGTCATTAGTTTCCTTTATACTTGGTCCATTTGCTCAAGTCTTTTTCTGATCCGCTTCACAAAGGCTTCCGAATATTTAACGAGGAGTACATCCCAGGTATTATTCTTTTAATTAGGTTCCAGCGAGATAATTTTGTCTTGGTTAGCTTTCTAATTGTTCTGAGATATTCTTTCTTAATTTTGTCTTTCATCTCCACTTGTGTGATGGCGTCAGTCTCCAAAATGTCCAAGTATTTGTACGTTTCATTTTCTCCGAACGTTCTAATCTTGTCTCGATTTGATAGTTCCATTCCATCAGTCAGATGTCGTTTGCACTTTTCATTACTTGTATGGCACGTGCACTAGTGAAAACAGCCTCCAAAAACTATCGAAAAAACCCAACAAACACAAATGCCTTAAAACTAAAAACGGCACAATATCAATTAGCAGGCATATATATAAAGGAACAGACAGAATACATTCAAAATCAGATAGATAAGATCAGAGACTCGGTAGAAGATAGACAATCTAGAATTGCCTGGCAAACAATAAACGAAGTGAGCAGAAGAAAGAACACAACCAAAGCAAAACTTAAAGCAGCAAACCAACAAGAAAGAATAAAACTGTGGAAACAGCACTTCGAAAACTTACTTGGAAACCCACCAAAAATAACGCATGAACCAATCACCAGAATAATTAGCAAACAATTAGACATTAAACTTGGACCGTTCACACAAGGAGAACTCGACTCGGTTCTCAGAAAAATTAAAAATAGGAAAGCTGCAGGACTGGACGAAATTCCCCCGGAAGTATGGAAGACCAGACAATTCGACGACATACTGCTCCGACACTGCAACGCAGTATACAATCAAAATCCGATAGATAGATGGACGAAGGGATGCATACTCCCCTTCCCTAAAAAGGGAGACCTCGGATTAGCCAAAAACTACCGAGGCATAACACTTACATCCATAGCTGCCAAAATCTACAATGCCCTACTACGAAACCGCATAGAACCCAAAATCGACAACATACTTAGAAAAAACCAAAATGGCTTCCGAAGAAATAGATCTACGACCTCACAAATACTAACCATCCGCAGAATCCTTGAGGGTGTACGGGCAAAGAACCTACAAGCGACATTAATATTTGTCGACTTTACCAAGGCTTTCGACTCCATTCACAGAGGAAAGATGGAACAAATCCTACTAGCGTACGGCATACCTAAAGAAACCGTAGCGGCAATAACGATTCTCTATAGAAACACTAAAGTAAAAGTACGATCACCAGATGGAGACACAGAATACTTCGACATTGTAGCAGGAGTACTACAAGGGGACACGCTGGCTCCGTATCTCTTTATCATTTGTCTAGACTACGTACTTAGAACATCGATTGACAAAATCAAAGAGAATGGCTTCGAACTGACGAAGAAAAGAAGCAGAAGATATCCCGCAACAACAATTACCGACGCCGACTACGCCGATGACATAGCGATACTGGCAAATACACCTGACCAAGCCGAAACACTTCTGCATAGCCTGGAACGAGCAGCAGCAAGCATAGGCCTCCATGTTAATGCACACAAAACGGAATATATGTGCTATAACCAAACAGGGGACATCTCCACTCTAGAAGGAACCCCTCTTAAACTAGTAGACAAATTCACGTACCTAGGAAGCAGCGTCGAATCAACCGAAAAGGACATCGAAACGAGGTTAACGAAAGCATGGACAGCTATCAATAGGCTATCGACTATATGGAAATCAGACCTAACCGATAAAATGAAACGCAGTTTCTTCCAGGCAGCGGTCACATCGATACTGCTATATGGATGCACTACATGGACGCTAACAAAACGGCTGGAGAAGAAACTAGATGGCAATTACACAAGAATGCTGCGTGCAATCCTCAACAAGTCCTGGCAGCAACACCCCACAAGACACCAACTGTACGGCCACCTGCCCCCTATCACGAAATCTATTCAAGTTAGGCGAACCAGGCATGCAGGACATTGCTGGAGAAGCAGAGATGAACTCATAAGAGATGTACTCTTATGGATCCCCACACACGGCCGCGCAAAAGCAGGACGACCAGCACGAACGTACATTCAGCAGCTATGTGAGGATACAGGTTGTTGTCCTGAAGACCTACCTAGGGCGATGAACGATAGGGAGGAGTGGCGAGAGAGGGTCAGGGATATCCGTGCTGCCAGCACGATATGATGATGATGATGATGATGATGTCCTAATTGGGTGTATTTGAGTTTCCAGTTCTTTTTTATTTTCTGGGTATGTAGTTAAGTGGCATCATGGCAATTATGAATATTAACGGTGATAATGCATCTCCTTGAAATATACCTCTTTGAATCATTGCTTCAGCTAAGCTTCTTCCCCCTCCTGTCAATTCCACCCTCCAGGATTGCATGGTTTTGTCGATAAAGTTCATGACTCCATGTGATATTTTGTACATTTTGAGTCAATTTAACATCCAGCTTTGCAGAACCATATCATATGCCTTTTTGTAGTCAATCCAGGCCATTGCTAGATTTTTCAGTCTGGTCTTGCTCTCCTTTTTGATGTGTTGATATTTATAAAGAAACTCTACTGTGCCTCTAGATATTTGCAGCATTCCTTCTGCTCCTCGGGAAACAAACTGTGGCTTGTTAACGAAAAGAAAATATATTCCCTTATTTGTGCTGTTAACATTTCCACATCATTAGTAGCCATGTTATGGGTCTGTAGCTGTTTGGAGCTGTTTCTTTGCTTTTTTTTTTTTTTTTGACAAATGAGGCCTTTCCTTTGGCCATCCGTTCGGGTATTTGTGCTCCTTGTAAGCATCTGTTCATGTCAAGTGCTAGTCTGTCGTGAATGGACGTGAATTTCTTGAAACAAAAACCATGTACCTGATCATGGCCAGGCGTTTTCTAGTTTCATATTTTTTTAGTGTAATTTTCTATAAATCTATGTGCATTTCCGCTCTCGGGCCTTCTTTGACCCATTGTAATTCTTTAGTCATTTTATTTATCCATTCGGCTTTTCTGTTAAGTTTTTTTGCTTGCCATATCTTAGTCCAAAATCTTTCGGTTTCTCTTGCATCCGTTTCGTACATTTTCGTGTCATCTCCTCCCAGTTGTTAGTAGAATTTTCTTTCATTTTGGAATGTTTTGTGTTGTCTGTAATGTTTTACCTTTGGCGATATCTCTTTAATCTTCCTTCTTTCGCCAGTACTTTCTGGCTTATTTCCTCAAGTTGCACTGTTATTTTTTCTCGTGTTGCTTTTTCCTATCAGTTCCCTTATATTCCAGCGTCTTTCTTTTGTGTTCTTATTTTGGCCTGTGTTCGTAGATTTTTTTATCTGCGTTTCCTGTCGAATCTTCCGTCCAGGTTTTGATTCTTTCTTCGTTCTTTTTTAGGGGATCCCAATTTTCTCACAAACTAATTTCACCCTTGAAAAGATTCGTTTATTTAATTCGGTTATATCATTCGTTGATATACAAGGTAATACTTGATTTATTTTATTCGTTTCCGTCTTAACTTTTCTCTGTTCTATGATTCTCAATGATGGCAACGTAGCATTTTTACAGTTTATAATTCTCTTTAAATTTTTCTAGATTTACGTTTTGTTCTTGCGATAGTTTTTCTTTTATGTTGTTTCGTTGTGCCTTGTTTGGTTGTGTGACATTTCCCTTTTCCGAAGATGGCTGTTAATTTTTGCTACGCTGTTTGTTTGTTTTTTTATAATTCTTTATGTGTCTGGTTTCTGTATTATAATCTTGTTTGTTATTTATTTTCTGATGTATTTCTAGTATTTCAAAGTCAGAAAACCAAACTTTTTTTTTATTATTGTTCCAACTTGGTCGGCAACTTGGATTTCAAAAATGCAATCTGGTCGTGAGGACACATTAGAAGAACGATATGCAATAAAATTCTGTTTTTAAACTTGGAAAAAATGCCACAGAAACGTATGGAATGCTGCAGACTGCTTTTCGACTATCTTGCATGAATCGAGCATCAGTTTTTAAGTGACATTAGAGATTCGAAGAAGGTAAGGGAGTATGTGAGGGATGATGAGAGGTGTAGAAGGAGTAAGGAAGTCAATACACCAGAGTTGATTGGCCTAAGGGTTAGGGTTAGGGTTACTATGTTGAGGTTTTAAGGGAGTTCAGGAAAAGATTCAGTCGGAAAAGGCCAGAACTCTTCAAATCGGGTCAATGGCATTTCCACCAGGATATTGCACCAGTCCACAACTCCATCCTTGTCACAGACTATTTGACCAAGATGGGCATAAAGACAGTTCATCACCCTCCTTATAGACAAGACCTTGCTCCCTGTGACTTTTGGTTATTCCCTAAGTTCAGAGGCTGTCGTTATGAGGCAATTGAGAAGAAAGAGGCTGTGACGAAGGTCATTGACACGCTCACACACGAGGACTTCCATGGGGCTTTCTAGAAGTTGTTGGAACGCTAGAACAAGTGCATTGCAGCCGGAAGAGATTACTTCGAAGGTGACTAGAAGCTTACTATGAATAAAAACTGACTAGTAGCCTACTATCAATAAAAGTGCCCATACGAAAAAAGTCTGGAAACTTATTTAATGATCCTCGTTGCTATTGAAAGGGGGATTTCACCATGAAGGAGCTTCTTTGGATTTTAACGTCTGGTAGGGTTTGTTCTCAAGCCGAAAACTCTAATTTATATCACTACGTCCGCATTTTTATACCAGCCTTAGCTGTGGTTTATTCCCTGAAGTTTGAGTGATATGAAGCCCCATCAGGTCTCTATGGCGCTTCTCATTAAACTAACTAAGCTAAATAACGCCAAACATCTGTGCGTTCTCGGTTCTTACTCTGATTTCCTAATCCTTAAGTCTTTTTTTCTAAGCATTTAAAGACCGTTCCTAGTGCACCTGCTACAATTACTTTAACCGACACTTTCACATTCCACATCTTTGTACTCTGATCAAGTCCAAGTCTCCTTCTTCTTCTTCTTCTTCTTCTTCTTCTTCTTATTATTATTATTATTATTATTATTATTATTATTATTATTTACTCTTTTACAGTTTTTTCAACTCAGTTTTTTCTGATGGTTTGGTCAAGGGTCTAGGACACTTCTCAGTATTCTAGCCGTTCTCAGTAATGCTGTCATTTGCATAGTCTCTAACCGTCCACCAACTTCCAAGTCCTCCAGACCTTTTAATAATCCTTTAGTTATTGTGCCAAAAGCACCAATCACAATTGGTACAATCGTCACTTTCATGTTCCACAGATTTTTCAATTCTCTAGCAAGGTCTAGATACTTATCCTTCTTTTCACATTCTTTCCGTTTTATTCTGTGGGCTGCCGGGAGGGCAAAGTCGACAATATTATTATTATTATTATTTGCAGTCGTCGTAGTAATAAAAGCTAAAAGCCTTAAAGACAACATTGATTTTAACTACTTACCCGGTATCGGCTCATAGGCCATAAAAACAAAGCATTTTTTTTTAAAATTCAATATCGTGACAGTAGTTGTTGTTGCACATGGTATTTTCGACCAATAAAATTACAGAGTTTATAGTTATTTCTCAAGCACTCTTCTCAGCATCCCTGGCAATTTTCTGTTTGAATATTTCTGAATATATCCAATTCTTTCCCAAAAACAAAATTATTCTAATCAAATACAAAGTATTCTGGAGATATTCAAAATATAGTAATAATTATAATAAAAAAAACTTTCTGGCTGCTGTGACAAAGTCAAAAGAAAGAAAGAAAAAAAGAAAGGATGTAAAAAAATAAACTGAATATAGATTCGTAGACAGATAGATAGGTATATATATATATATAGATAGAGAGAGAGAGATGCAGCGAGAGAGAGAGAGAGAGAGAGAAAGAGAGAGAGAGAGATAGAACTAAAGGGATCAATAACATTATTCATCAGATACTTTTAAGTATTAAGGGAATGAAATGAAAGGAAGGAAAAAAGGCAAAAGAATTATGAAAAGAAAAAACGAACAGAAACCAGAGAGAGAGAGAGAGAGAGAAAGAGAGAGAGAGAGAGATAGAACTAAAGGGATACATAACATTATTCATCAGATACTTTTAAGTATTAAGGGAATGAAATGAAAGGAAGGAAAAAAGGCAAAAGAATGTTGAAAAGAAAAAAAGGAACAGAAACCAAAGAGAGAGAGAGAGAGAGAGAAGGAGAGAGAGAGAGATATAGAACTAAAGGAATCAATAACATAATTCATCAGATACTTTTAAGTATCAAGGGAATGAAATGAAAGGAAGGAAAAAAGGCAAAAGAATGTTGAAAAGAAAAAAGGAACAGAAACCAGAGAGAGAGAGAGAGAGAGAGAGAGAGAGAGAGAGAGAGAGAGAGCATTAACGAAATATGTTTTTTCTCAGCTTTAATGGAATGGATTAGATGAAAGGGAGAAGGATAAAAATGATAGAAAGGAAGTGAAGAGCAAGGGAGAGGAAAGAGAAAGAGAGTGCATATTCACTAGTTATTTTTCTTTACTTCTCATTGAATTCCAGCTATACAGACCCAGAGAATTAGTGTCGTACAAGCGCATGTCGCTAAAATACAATTATGTACTGGTGCCTTACTGCCTTCTCATCTTAGGGACCTTGAATAATTTTCACCAACGTTCAAGTAAGAAGAGCAGTAAGATGGTGAGCACTTCTGGACAATTAAAAAAAAATCGTAAGCGACCTTCTCTCGTGGACTACTACTTCCGAACCCTCCAATGTTGGTCAATCATCTAAAACCTACCAGCATCTTCTGGATACCATCAGATAAATGGCTGATAGAGACGGGTTGCGAGATATAGTCAAGGGAATCTGTTCAGTCAGAATTGCTTGATGATGATCATGATGATAATGATTATTATTATTTATAGGTAATTTTGCCGGGGAAGTGCACCTGGCCTAATAAGTTGAGTGTTCGCCAATGACCCCGTTACCGGTGTTCAATCCTAGGTCGAGTCATTCCAAAGAGTCAAAGAAAGGTACTTGATGCCGTCTTGCTTAACACTCAAAATTATTAGGTATGGATCAAGTGTAAGGTGGAGCAATCTAATGATTGGAGCGGTGCTTTCTCCTAAACTTCACTGTGACATCTATTGAAAAGGGAGCCTTTTGGTCAGCCTCGACTAAGGTCGCCAATTTTACTTTTTATTGCTAATTTCACTTGTTTTGGTTTACTTCGTTTTGTTTGATGGTATATCATCTCCTTTTAGCTTGTCTGTTTCCGAAATTTGATTCATTAATAAATGTTTTATTATAAGCTTGATTTCATTTTCAAAGATCAATTGTATGATTATTTAATCTAACTTTTTATCTGACTATTTCAAGAATCACATCTTCGCATACATTCATTTGATATCATTTATCATAATGCCAGCATATAATATCAAGAATCCAAAACCTGTTAAATGGGGACAGGTATTGTAGCGTAATGATTACTGTGCTGGTCTGTGCCAACGTCGTAGGTGAGTTTGAACTACAATCGCGTGATTGTGTTCACTTACGGTCAAATAGCCTTCGAAAAGGTTGGAACTCCCTTATTACTCCCAATTATTGCTTAACTAATACCACTGCAGTTCTAAAGGATTGATTTGGTCTTAAAATATCCATGGAGGTTGATTTGCCATTAAACAAAAGAACCCAAAATATTATTTTTCGAAAACATAACACAATAAAAATTCATGAATCTGAACATTCATGACATTAAATAATGCATAGAGGTTGATATGCCTTAAAAACAAGGAAAGAGAATCAAACAGTTATATCGCTTCAAGGCTTTAATAGCAGCACAAAACAACACCATCAGAAGGAATCGTATGAAAAAAAGCATAGATAAGACGCAACAAAATAGCAAATGCAGGTGTGATCATAGAGATGAAACGATCAATCACATTATAAGCGAATGCTGCGAGTTAGCACAGAAAGAGTATAAGACTAGACACGACTGGGTGGACAAGGGGATCTACTGGGATATATGTTGGAAAGTGAAATTTGATCTTACGAAAAAATGGTATATGCACAACCCAGCATCTGTCCCAGAGAATGTCATACATAAAGTCTTATGGGACTTTGACATACAAACGTATCACCTAATCTCAGCCAGAAGACTAGACCTTATAGTTATCAATAGAGAACTTGCAAAAGTGTGGACTTTGCTGTCCCGGCTGACCACAGGATGAAACTGAAAGAAAGTGAAAAGAAGAATAAGTGCCTCAGTCTTGCTAGGAATTGAAAAAAAATTGAACATGAAGGTGACAATTATGCCAATCGTTTTTAGTGCTTTTGGTACAGTTACCAAAGGATTATAAACGACTGGAGGACTTCGAGGTTGGGGGAAGAGTAGAAACCATCCAAACTACAGCATTATTGAGAATGACCAGAATAGTCAGAAGAATCCCGGAGTCTTGAGGAGACTTGCTGTCACTCAAAATCCAGTAAAAGACCATCATCTAAAACTGAGGAGTAAATAATAATAATAATAATAATAATAATAATAATAATAATAATAATGAAGAAGAAGAAGAAGAAGAAGAAGAAGAAGAAGAAGAAGAAGATCCAGAATAGTAAGTGTAGGCAATGTGTTGAAAGAGACGAAATGATTAATCCCATAAGAAACAAATACAAGAAACAAGTGATTAAAAGTATAAGTTTAAAAACGACTTGATAGGGAAAGTAATTAACAATAAATTGTGCAAGAAATTTAAATTTAAACAAGCATTTTAAAAATTCCAATGCTGTATGTATAAACCATATTCCGTCCTAGTGAATGAGACCCCAAAAGTCTCTGGTATTTTAATTAGGGTCTGTTTTATGACTTTATAATACAACCTATGATAAATCTCCGGTTCAGGAGATTTCCTCATTGTGAATTCTCTTCTTTGCCATTACACCCAAGTTCACTCTGATTCGGTTCGATTGTGTGTTTTTTTTTTGGGGGGGGGGGGAAAACCCTACCAAAAATATCTTTTAGATCATGATTTATTCAAAGAATTTATGAAAATATATTCCTCTTTATAAGCGGCCATAAATGTTAAAATAACATTGGTATAAAATAAACAGGGTTTGGTAAACCGTAAAATTAATGAACCTACTTTTATTTTCACTATCACCTATTTTACTAGATTTATTCTTTTGTGTTGATTTCGACTTTTCATCAAAAGATTTTGGGCCAATTCACTGTTATTAGTGTTTTGTTCTCATACGGCTTCTCATGACACAGAACATCTCCCAAACAAAAACTCTATTTAATTCAATCATCGATAAAGGTTGAACCAATTTAAGATATTTCTGATTCGGTCAATCTTCTTGCTCTTTAACATTTTTAAATGCAATCTTTTACGCTATCCTAACTCTAACATTTTGTAGATTTATACAATTCATATCATACCAAATTGGCTAATATGTTCATTTGTTGTTTTGTTTTGTTTTGTTTTTTATGTATTTTTTTGGTGGGCCGGGTGTTAAAGAGATAATCGGATTTGTTAGGAAAATATTGATAAAACAATTATAATATTTTCCCATATTTGTTGCAAAATGTCAGAGAAAAAAAGAAAACACCGAAAAACGTCATTGACTTAGAAAGACAAAATGACATGCTTAATCAGGAGTAAAGCTAAGGAGCCAAAATACAAAATTAATTAAAAATTTTTGCATTTTTTTGAAACGTGCTCATTTGCAGCGAATATTTATCGTGCTCAAAACTGTTCAAACCGTGTACGATTGGTCGTATCTTAGTGGTTGGTGCATTCTTTCTCTCTAGGTGAGATCTGAAATCTATGCAAGATAAACGTAAATAATATCCTATATCTGGACTTTAAGATTTAGGAATTCGAACTTGGACATAACGCTGCAGTAGTAACCAAATACATTTTCTGAGCGAAAGGTGAGAACGTAGTTGCTCAAAGATCAGTAATCGGATGACTAAAGAAATTCCACTCGGGTTGCAAGAATATCGACGATCAACAAGGTCAAATGAGCCTAAAAGCACGGATTTCGAAGCCGTATTCTAAAAATATTTGCAAAACGTGTGAGTAGCTCTCGGAGAGTAAGAGACCAACTCGATATCTTATCGTCCAGTGTGGTTTGTCACCAGTTTATCTTATCAAAAGCCTCCCTGGCAGCCGATTTATAATAGACTTTGCCAATATACTTTATCATTATATTGTGATTAGTTATCATCATCAAGTCGCGCTAACAGCACGGATTTCCCTGGCTCTCTCACGTCATCCGTCCCTCTCATACATCGCTACCGGTTTTTCATACTCGTTACATCCTGTGTTCGCACAGGGCTAATATAAGTCAGTTCTTGGTGGACGATGCGTTCATCAACATGGGTCATTGCCTCTTCCAGAATATCTTGTTGGTACTTTTTTGGATTTTTAAAAAATGGAATCTAGGATGCCTGTACTGCTGTAATTTTCTGAGTCACGACCTCTTGTTTTTTTTTTCAAAACTACAGGTAGCATTCCTGTGTTTTTGCATCTAGATTTTTCTTTTTCTACCTGGAGTTGCATCCATAAGTAAAGTTGGCGACCATAGTCGAAGGTGACGAGAAAGCTCCCTTTTCAAGAGCTACTAGACCGACGTGTAGGGGAGGTTGCTACTCCATTCCCTGGATTGCTCCACTTTATCCTTGATCCTTACGTTATAATGCTGAGCGTTAATCAAAGCGGCATCAAGTACCTTTTTTGAGTCTTTGGTCTGACTCGACCTTAGTCTTCTGGACCATTGGTCAACACTCTACTCATTAGGCCAAACATTAGAATTACTCTGTCTTATCCTTGCTCTTTCTCGCAAATTCCATCGTAAACATATTTTTCAGTTTTACTATAAGTCTATAACTATAACTTTTACTATAAGTCTATAACTCCATCTTATTGTTGAAATTTTAACTAAATGCCCCACGCCTTTTACAGCATAGGGTTGCAGCTCCGCTTCTTTTCTCATGGTGCTGTGATTTTGTAGCCAGTAGAGAACGAAGGGAAAATTTCAAAAGAGATTAAGGCAACAACACTCTCGCTAGACTATTTTTTCAATAATATCGAATGATTGTAAACTTTTCGGACAAAGTTCGTAATTGATGACTAGTTTCCACTTCTGTGAACAAGATATGAATTAGGCTCCTATCATTGAAATCGATTATTGATCTTTATTTCAATTTAACCCGAGGGAATTTCGATCTAAAAATGGCATTGGACCGGTCAGCCATATCCACACATGATAATAAAAGTATATATATATATATATATATATATATATATATATATATATATATATATATATATATATCGACCAATTAAAACAAACTATATTTGATTATAAATTTATCCTTAATTAGATATATCTATCTATCACTATAATTTTTACACCTTATATATGAATTCATATTCCTATGTAAGTTAAATGCCTTAGAGACGCTTACATCTATCTATGAAACTAACTGTATATTTGAATTTGTATATGAAAACATAATCTATCTATCTATCTATCTATCTATCACAGACTAATCGTATAAACGCAACTATCTAGCAACAATTTCATTTTCGAATTGTCCCCTTGTAAAGACTAACGTGCTAGACAGCAAATTCGTAGTAAGCGACTTTGAACTCCAGTCTGGTAGTTATGTTCACGTTTGGACTCAACTCCCTTATCTCCCAACTACGAGTTAACTATACCACCACTCTTCTTCTTGGAGGATGGATTTGCCATTATAAAACCATGATGGTTGATATGCGCTTAAACAAATAATTCAGATCAAACATTATCTATTTACCTGTCTATGTAATGAAAACAACTTATGTATTAGTCGAGGTTGCTCTGTATAATTGATAAACGCTGAAATGTTTCCTCGAAGTAGACCAGTATGAACTTCATTTCTGATATTACGTTCACATTCAGAATAATATCCTAAGAAAAGATATGTACTTCCTTATCCTGTAAGCTACAGAATAAATAATATCACTGCTCTTCTTCTGAGGGAATATCTTTAGCAATGAATAACTTACAAACGATTTTATGCCAACAATTAAAGAAACTAATTCAAATCCAGTTTTATATGATTATATCTATTTATAGAACTAACAATATATGTAAACAAATCAAAAAAATAATTATCAATAAATTACCTACATAGTAAGGTAAAACTAAATAGTGTCTTGCGCTTCCTTTACAAGTAATGGAGCCATCCACGATTTGAGGATTCATCCATTTGAGAACAGAATTCTGTAACGTACATGACTCAGGGCTCAGCTTCAGCGATTGTAAAAGCAGCTTTATTTCACCGAATATAGGTTGATTTATTTGCTAGATAAGGGAAATAAAATCCAGGACATGAGTTGGGGGTAAAAGATTTTCACGTAACAAGTGAGACAAAATCGAAATTTTTTTAGATTAAAAAAGCCGTGGGATATACAAAATGTACGAGGGTTTATATCATGGAGGACTTGATTTTAGGTTTCCCCCCGGGGTTTTGAGGCTTTGGTGATTATACAAAGCGATATCGCAAAAATAAGAATCTACAAAACCTTTCTCCACGAACACTAACGCCGAATACAAAAACGCTGAGGAGTGATGAGAATAATAAAACAGATCGATTTTCCTGGAAAGAAAATTGGATCATCGGCTTTTGTTACTGTATGAGATCCAATGACTACATTTCAGACATCAGTTAGACGTAATATGGAAATTATTTTCACCGCTTAATACATAAGTATATCTATATATCGATCTATGAGAATTTGAAAATTTTACATACTTCGACAAACATAGATACAGATTTATATTTTATACAAATAAATATAAATACCTTATGGGTCAGAAGAAATCTAACTAGGTTTCACCTTTCCGGATCATCAGGATAAAACTCGCAGAAGATGGTCGGACAAACTACACTTTATTGATTAAAAAATCCTCCCAACCAAAGAAAATTTTCATAAATATACTTTATTTTATTGATTAAAACCATCCAGGAAAAATAAAACTGAGGAAGAAAAAACTTACCTACCAAGCAAACAATTCTTTCGGTTAACAAATATTACAAACTCTAAGCCTATGATTAAGTAGTTCTTTTGGACTATTATATGAAATAATACCTAATTTCTCCTCCATATACAATTGTCAAAATTTATAACCCACCTTATATTTACATTTTTTAAAATAATTTCCATTATCAGTATAGAGGTCTTCAAGGCTACATCCCGTATCCTCACATAGCTGCTCTATGTATGTTCTTGCTGATCGTCCTGTTTTTGCACGGCCATATGTGGGGGTCCATCGGAGTACATCACTTATGAGCTCGTCTCTGCTTCTCCAGCAGTGACCTGCGTGTCTGGTTCGTCTAACTTGGATAGTTTTCGTGATGGGGGGGTAGGTACTATTTACCAACCCCTCCGCTCGGGCAGGATATGACACAAGGTCAATTTTTTAAGCGGAGTTTAACAGGTTTGAATTCAGAGTTTTCCTTCTCCAAGACTAGTTGCCTAACCATGGCTGAAGAACCTAGTCTGTCCTACTATTTACCCATAGCTGGAGGGAGAATTATTGGATTCATACCTTTCCCAAGGGTATTAGTGCTATGTGAAATGCAATCAGTCTCGTCCAGGATTTGAACTCGTATCGCCGTGTTCATTTCCTACGGCGATAACGACTACACCACGGGCACCTCCGATGGGGGGGTAGGTGGCCGTATAGTTGGTGCTTTGTGGGGTGTTGCCGCCAGGACTTATTCAATATTGTTCGCAACATTATTGTGTAATTGCCGCCTAGCTTCTTCTCCACCCGTTTAGTTAGCGTCCATCGTCTACCTTCTTCTCCAGCCGTTTTTATAAAGTAAAGTAAGTAAAGTTAGCGACCATAGTCGAGGGTGACCCGAAGGCTCCCTTTTCGATAGCTACTACACCAAGGTGTAGGGGAGGGCGCTACTCCATTCCCTGGATTGCTCCACTTTACCCTTGAACCGTACCTTATAATGCTGAGTGTTAAGCAAGGTGGTATCAAGTTCCATTTTTAAAGTCTTTGGTATGACTCGACCTGGGATTGAACCCAGGTCTCCCGGGCCATTGGCGAACGCTAAATATAAAGCAGGTTAGGAAAATAATTTCTGTTTACAGTACACATTGGAGCGTTTGGAGAATTTCATAGGTCACGCTAAATTTTTTTAGCGTAAATTTATAAAATATCATTGTGGGGTATTTTTTATCGATTTTGTTTCTTCGTTTAATGATATGTTAACATTTGCGAGATGATTAAAGCCAAAGCCATCATAGTAGAACTTTGGTGGTACTATTTATTCCATACCTCATGGTGGATTTGGAAGTTCATACATTTCTCAAGTGTATTTGTCCGATTGGGAACACGACTGGAGTTTGAACTCTTATACTACGATGTTGCATTGCATTACGTATCTACTTGGCCACCGGAACTTCTCTCTTACATCAATTTCGATTTATATACATATGTTAATCCTATTTACCCCCACCGCTCTGGCAGGATATGACACAAGGTCAATTTTTAAGCAGAGTTTAACAGGTTTCAATTCAGAGTTTTCCTTCTCCTAGACTAGTTGCCTCACCAAGGCTGAAGAAATCAGTCTGTCCTACTATTTACCCATAGCTAGAGGGAGAATAATTGGATTCATACCTTTCCCAAGGCTATTAGTTCTATGTGAAATGCAACCAGTCTCGTCCAGGTTTTGAACTCGTGTCGTCGTGTCCATTTCCTACGACGGTAACCATTACACCACGGGCACCTCCTTTTATATATACGTATGTTAATGCTATATACTTACTGTTAACTAAAATCATTTCCATTTTAAGACACATTTTATACATCATCATCATGTCGAGCTACAAGCAGGGATTTTCCCGACTCTATCCTCTGCATCATCCATCGTTTCCGGCAGATCTTCATGATTACATGTTACCGTACAGAGCTGTTGTACATAAGTTCTAGTTGATAGTTCAACCCTCGCACGTTCGTGTGGAAGGGTTAATTGGGGAATGTCAATTACGAGTCAGTCTTTACTTCTTCAGCAGGGTCTTGCATGTTATCTTTGTTTATTTGGATAGTTTTAGAGATGGGAGGACGGTAGCCACACAGCTGAATTTTTGTGGTATATTGCTTACAGGAATTTTTCCAACATAGCTCATAGCATTGTTGTGCAGTGCTCGTCTTGCTAGACATTATATACATCGAACTAATTAGAAGTAAGATTGATTATTTTACTCGTTAAATGTTGTGTGAAATTGCAGCAAAAGCTTTTTTTGTAATTGTTATCATCATCATCATCATCATCATCATCATGTCGTGGCGCTAGCACAGATATCCCTGACCCTGTCTCGCCACTATTCCCTATCGTTCATCGCCTCTGGCTGGTCTTCAAGGCTACATCCCGTATCCTCACATAACTGCTCTATGTATGTTCTAGCTGGTCGTCCTGCTTTTGCACGGCCATATGTAGGTGTCCATAGGAGTACATCACTTATTCGCTCGTCTCTGCTTCTCCAGCAGTGTCCTGCGTATCAGGTTCGTCTAACTTAGATAGTTTTCGTGATGGAGTGGGTAGGTGGCCGTATAGTTGGTGCTTTGTAGGATGTTGCCGCCAGGACTTATTCAATATTGCTCCCAACATTATTGTGTAATTGCTGTCTAGCTTCTCCAGCCGTTTTGTTAGCGTCCAAGTGGTGCATCCATATAGCAGTATCGACACGACCGCTGCCTGGAAGAAACTGTGTTTTATTTTATCGGTCAGGTTTGAGATCCATATGATAGATAGCTTATCGATAGCTGTCCATGCCTTCGTTAGCCGAGTGTCGATGTCTTTTTTCGTTTGATTAGACACTGCTTCCTAGGCAGGTGAATTTGTATACCAGTTTCAGAGGTTCCCTCTAGTGTTGAAATGTCGCCTGCTTGATTAAAGCACATATATTCAGTTTTGTGTGCTTTGACATGGAGGCCAATGCCTGCGGCGCCTTGTTCCAAACTATGCAGTAGTGTTTCGGCATGGTTGGACGTATTTGCCAGTATCGCTATGTCATCGGCGTAGTCGGCGTCGGTAATTGTTTTTGTGGGGGCTTTTCTTTGTCAGCTCGTGTTCACTGGATATGGGTAAAATAGTACAACTACTGTACTTCTACTGTTATCGTATCGGTGCTAACTTACTCAAGAAGTTTGTTATAAAAAGTTTGTTATAATAAGTTGTTCTAAAAATCAATAATCTCTGGATATTGGTTAAATAGCGACACTACTGTACTTTACATTAATCACATTGCTGTTAACTAACTCAAAACGTGTGTTATTCCATTTAAGAATGAAACCGATCCAAAACATTAAACTATACTCAAGTAGCATATAGATATATTCAAATGGAAATATCAATATTCTAGCTTAAATGTTTAATCAAAAGATATGATGATTGTAATAATTCCCATTTTAAGGAGCGATTTTTAAACTAATTAAGATTACGAATCCTAATCCAAAATGTCATAGAAAAATTATCTATGGTAAACCTGACAACAATCAAAGGTAGTCCAGAGTATTTCAAAACTATAAAGCACAAAACATTATTAGATACGATCATTTGCTGTTTAATCTAACTTTTAAGTTAATGGAAGGATAGAAATAAATAATGTTTTCTTTTTTTTCTGTAAAGAAAGATGTTGAAGTTACACAAGTGTAATTCAATAAATGAAATCCAGTTTGCCTAAGGAGATATCAATATGAAGCAGCCTTTACCGTTGGGTCTTTTTAAAGGAAATTGATTGTGATGGATTATTCCCTTTTCCAGAACAATGTCAGCATGACCTTCTTTACTCGCCGCTGAGCCCGGAACTGTTTCTTTATTCGATAATAAGTGTGTTTCCACTCCATGAACTGTGTTTTCTACGCGGTCTCATTGTGAAAACCCATTATCATACCATTTTTAGAAATGTTTTAACTAAAATATGCTCTGAGAATTAATTTTTATTTTTTGTCCTCATCTTGGTAGGTTTTTTTTATGTTGTTTCTTTCACTAGGTTTCGGCCAAATTTCACCTCTGGCCTTCTTCAGGTGATTTTACTGCGACCTAGGATAGGAATGCTGAGTCTTGTAACCGTATCCCCATTAATTACAGCCTTCCATAGTTGTTATCTATTTCACCACGTTTTTGACCAAGTAAATCTCTGGCCGGCTTGGGTTGGATTTGAAACCGTTATCTTCTGACAATGCTCACCTGGAACCGAAGAGACTCAACGCCTCTATCCGCATCCCTACGGGCCCCGAAGGGCGATCAGGATGGATTTTTTGGTCTTATAAATCCAATTATTTGTTCTCCTTATCTGGTCTTCCATATTCGGGTCCGTACCGAATTTTGTAATTGAAATTTGACCGAAACGTAGTGAAAGAAACAGCACAAAAAAAAAAAAAAATACCAAGATGAGGACAAAAAGTCCGCAATAAATAAAAATTAATTCTCAGATTAAGAAGCCTCATGTCAAAATGATTCCAATTAAAGACAATTAAAATATGCCCCTCTTAGTATTTGGCATTATTCTGTAAATTTCGCAAGGTTAGCACTTTTCAGCCACGCAAATCTTGATGAGACACTTCTGTTCGAGACTGGAGCATTCTATTAGATTTGCCATGGTTTTTATCATCCTTACAAAAATATACCTTTGGGATTAAAAAGATATTAAGCATAAACCAATTTTAAAAAATACAAAATTTACATATATCCCTAAAATTTAAAAAAAAATTCTTAAAAATCAAAATTCTTTTTTGGGGCAAATTTTTTCCCAGTTTGTTGAATGACCCATTCAACAAATTGGGAAAAATTTTGCCCAACAAAAGAATATTAGATATTTTAAAAATTGTCTGGGTCACACAGATACCGCTTGCAAGTCGATTGTGGCCCAAAGGGCGTAGTTTGTAAATTTCCTTGTCCACAGGTATATTCAAACGTAAACTTTTCTTTGTTGGGTAATCTTCAATTGTTTTCTTCTTTGAGTAACTTATTGCTTTTCGTAAATATGATCGGGTAAAATTTACCTTTCATTATTTGTTGATTTAGTTATGTCAGTGATATATGGCAACATAGATACTAACTACTTGAAACGATATTTTGTAGACGATCTGGCCCGGAATTCAAGCTTTGAATTTACTAACAAAAGAATGGCTAAATTCAGCCCAGCTAAGACGTTTTCAAAAGGCTTCTTTTTTTCCTTTAATGGGCAAAGTAATTTTATTCAATATCCCCAGGAGTCAAGACCGTTATGTTGAATATCTACTTACCGCACGAAACATTGGAGACGCGTCTGTTCATGTCACTCATATGAATGACAAAACGCATCAATATTTCAAAAATGAATTGACATTGGCTAATACAGGACTAGGCGTTATTTGTTGTCATGGATATAAAATAGGCAACGGCTTAATTCAAATATCGGTTAGCCCAAATATATTTGCATAACTCAAACGATCATTATATATATATATATATATATATATATATATATATATATATATATATATATATATATATATATATATATATATATATATATATATATATATATATATATATATATGTGTGTGTGTGTGTGTGTGTGTGTGCTAAGTGAATTTCTATCTTGTGAAATGGCTACCATACTGAACAGCGACATCTAAGTTAGCGAGTTCGAATTAAGATCATGACATTATTTTCACCTTCGGACTAACACCAATCGGAAAAGCATAAAGATCATTATCCTCCTCCAGGTATTGGTTAAATAGTACTACTACTGTACTGCTATCCAACAATGATGGATTGGATTTAAATAACACACGGAATTTAATGTGCCATTAGAGATAAAGAAACCCAACGCGTTATTTATTTTCTTCAGAACCAGCACACCCCAAGATACTTGAAAACATAAATTCATATTTTTATATATATATATATATATATATATATATATATATATATATATATATGTGTGTGTGTGTGTGTGTGTGTGTGTGTAATGTCATTTTTGTTGAGCTCAAGTCCACATGTCTGAAACCCATTCAATTCAACTGAATAAATAACGTAAGACACGTAAAAATTACATATCCCTCTCTCCGTCTCTTTGTCTTCCACTCTCTCTCTCTTTCTCTCTTCCTCTCTCTCTCTCTTTCTCTCTCGCTCTCTCTCTCTGCGTTTCTTAGTTTCATCCTCTTACGTACGTTAATATATATATATATATATATA
Source organism: Sepioteuthis lessoniana (assembly GCA_963585895.1). Taxonomy (NCBI): domain Eukaryota; kingdom Metazoa; phylum Mollusca; class Cephalopoda; order Myopsida; family Loliginidae; genus Sepioteuthis; species Sepioteuthis lessoniana. The sequence goes on from OY757933.1 coordinate 45,089,031, forward strand.
TATATATATATATATATATACATATATATATATATATATATATGTACAAATATATATATCCATTCATATGTTTGGATGTTTGCCTTGTTTGACTAAAAGAAATAAATTCATTCTGAAAAGCAAGTTAAACAAGAAAGACAGAAAAATAGAATAAGCTAAACATGGAGCAGAGCCTGAGTATTAGAAAGTTTGAAGAAACAGAGTTTCATATAAAAGGACTGAGATAGATAGATAGATAGATATGACCTATCTTGATAGAGGGATATGAATTTGCTGATTATATATATATATATATATATAGTATGTGATAGGTAAATTGTCTCCAAACATTTTGTGCGTTTACTTGTTTAATGATTTGTCTGTTTTACATAAAAATAGACTGAGTTGGTCATTGCTTGAGAGCACAATGGAGCAATTTAAACTCAATTCGGAGGACAATATCAAGTACATGGAGGATATAGTGCTGACCTGGATAGAGAGATTGGCTACTAGAAGACTTTACATATTTGAACAGGCTGCTGCACCATGCCACACAAGCAGTAAAACTAAGTATTTGAATTGAGAAAATTCTACGGCCGCAAGCATAAATAACTTCCCCCGTAACTTCTCAGATTTTAATTCCCTTGATTATTTGGTTTACGATCCTTGTCATTACAAACACTTGAGCATATCAATCAATTTCAAGATATTCATCGATATCTATATTCTTGTATGCATATGAAGATAGTTTCATTTTGTGAATATTATAAATATATATATATATATAATGATGAAGTACATGTTGAAGAGAACTTCTCTAACCATCAACGTATCTATCCCCATCGAAAGAAACCACTTCTTGTATCTTCAGAAGAACACTCCAAATCTAAAGTACTAGAAGTAGTAATTTGGGGGGAAATTGGCCGAGAAAGCCAGAATAATACAAGGTCTCGTAGATGATCTTGGTTTTGTTAAACCCGGGATGGAAAATTACAAGCATCGTAAGATCGTGCTATATCACCATTTGTTCATATTGTTAGACTATGTAATTGTCCCCCAAGATGTACGTTTTAACTGTATAAATGGTGTACACACACACACACACACACACATATATATATATATATATATATATATATATATATATATACACACACACACACACATATATATATATATATATATATATATATATATATATATATATGTTGTGATCACTTACTACTTGCTTTGATAATCTTAAGTATGAGTATATTATGAGTACATCATAATCTTGTCTTTAGCGAACGAAATTTTCAATCACAGACCGAAAAAGACATGCGAGGCCATTATTTTTGTATGTTGTTTCGGAGATATTTTCTAACTGATGCATATGGCAAGTAACATTTGAAACTTTCTCTTGGTCGTATAATGCCCAATTTATACACGGAAATTAAAGGGAAATATTCCCTCCCAAAACTGAACTATTTGAAATCGGCAGAGAGTCAACCAGCTTCATACAAAAATAAGTTTTTTTTAAGACGTCCTCAATTGTTACCAAAGTGAAAGGATCTGACTGTTCCTTCCACTGGTATGTTCTCTGAAGTTCCAGATAGCCAAACGCCACCAGATCGGTTTTCCGAGCAAAAGGTAGTGAGCTATGCAGTGCAGCTAATTTTTTTTAGGGGGGATACTCATCTAACCACTGCCTGGGAACTCGTCTTGCTACTAATTATGTCCTCATCAAAGCACTTGTTTTACTGTTATTGTCCTATCAGTACATTTACAACTGCTGTCCTTATCAGAGAACTTGCCTAACCATTATTACTTTTAGACTTTTCAGGCAAATCACCTACCGACTGGAACAATACCAACAAGAATGGTGACAGATCAGAAGCTCTCCCAACCAATCAACCAACCCAGTGCAGCTCAGGAATAGCTAACCTTACGCACTGAAAATGCAAATTCAGAGGACATCGTGCGAACAGAAAACGAATCATTTTTGTTATCCGTGCCTTTCTAGAAATATTTTGCTCATTTTTAAAAATCTAAAGGATTTACATACTCATCGGCCCCGCATCAATATATATATATATATATATATATATATATATATATATATATATATATATATATATATATATCATTCATTTCGTCTATTATACTCACATGTTAAATCAATAATTCATTTTCTTCATAATGCAATGATGATGACTCTGTGCCTTTGCTAGTATCATTACAGCACACAATAAAATAAAAATTATTCGGCCAAATCCCCCACAGTGTCTCGACTTCCGACACCTCTTGCTACGCATCGCTACACATATTTTTTAGACAATCTCAAATCTACCACGCAGCGCATGTATCACACACACACACACACACACACACACACACACACACACACACACACACACACACACACACACTAACAATCACATATACGACTACACACAATACGCCACTATAATATACAATCGCGCGCACGCACACACACACGCGCTCGCGCGCAATAACTTATATGTAATTTTAACGTAAATATTCTTTTGACTTTGTTCGATTTTTCGATTTCTCCCAAAAATTCGTATAAAAACGGAGTGAAACCAGAGGTCTGAGATAAGCACCCATGCTATTAAATATATATATAAATACATATTTATCTATTCCTTATTATATTATAAAATAGCTCGCTGTATCACAAATATTGATGACTCTCCAAGTTATACCGCATTTGGTCTGCCACAAACCCACCAAGTGAGATAGTTACAACCATATACTGTTGTAATGTATATATATATATATATATATATATATATATATATATATCTATATAGCATTCTGTTTTGTAATTGTTGGAAAGGAATACTTCGAAATGTCTTGATGGATAGATATATTGAGTGATTGAAGGATAGATAATCTTTCTATCTACATATCGATCTATCTATCATTGTATTTTGTCATCATCTATAACACTCTCTTTCTGCCTTTATATCTTTCTCTCTGTCTCTCTGTCTCTCTGTCTTTCTGTATGTACTCTGAAAGAAACATGTACACACACACACACACACACACACAAATATATATATATATATATATATATATATATATATATATATATATATATATATATATATATATATATATAAAGTTTAACATGTATACTGATGAATCATCATAGCTGATATTCCTGTATTGTACAAATTGGATGAATATATTTTAATGAAAGTATAAAACAAACATCATTCAAATCGATTAAATTGTCACCTAGATTATATGAACATATTTTATTCCAAATATACCTAATGCTGAAGTCTTAACAAAAGGGATATATTTTAAAGTCATTTTTTTAATTCTTGAAAACATTTTCTTGAGCGGAAAAAAGCCATCATTTGAGTATTCTGAAAATGTCTACTAACTTTGTTTTAACGTTTTTATTTTATTTTCTTGAGAAAAATCACTGGTAAATTCTGGCATTTTTCACTGACATTTATTAAAAGGATAAAACGAGAATGCTTAACTTGAGCCCCATGACCCTTCTCTGAGTTTGTTGTTCCCATATATTTTTTGTTACGAGATGCAATTTTTTGGTAGTCTAGTGTAGAAATCAATTCTCAAAAAACGTTGTAAGTCAAAATACAAAAAGTCGAGTTATCATTCTCCTCGTCAATTTTCACATAAAAAGAAAGACAATCCATCAAATAAATCAATCACATCGCCATGGGAACCCCAAGTTCAAGGGATAGACTTTGCTGCATGAATAGACACAGCAGGACATTAAGGAAGAAACCCTAACTAATATTCCTACTACTACTACTGCTACCACAACAACTATTTCAATTATTACTGCTGTTACTTCTACTACTATTGCTACTACTACTAATATTGATACAGATAATTTTAATAATAATAATAGTATTAAATACACCGATAGAATAAACGAAGGTATAAAAAAGTGGATATTATATTTAAAGGTAAAGTAAAGTTAGCGTCAGCAGTCGAGGGTGACCAGAAGGCTCCCTTTTCAATAGCTACTACAACGAGGTGTAAGAGAGGGTGCTTACTCCTTTCCCAGGACTGCTCTACTTCACCCTTGATACATACCTTATATTACTGAGTGTTAAGCAAGGAGGTATTAAGTACTATTTTTAAAGTCTTTATATTTAAAGGTAAATATCCAAATACTATCGAATACTGGTTCCCATAGAATGGGATAAGCATAAAATAGAACCAATAAAGGAAACTGAAGAAATTACTTTTCTCAGGAACTTTGCTATCCAAACTAACAAAAATATAAAAAGGAATAGACCACATAGAGTGATTAAGGACGATAAGCGAAAAACATTCGTTCTTATTGATGTGTTAGTACCAACGGATAATAACATATATGACAAAGAGTATAATAAAATAAGTAATTATAAAAACCTGGAAGTAGAAAAGGAAAAAAAAGCTGTACCTTAAAACTATTGTCACGCCTGTAATAGTAAGAACCCTGTTTCGGATCAAAATCTAGAGAGAAAAACACATTAACATATCTGACAATCCCAACCCAAATGAAAGAAAAATTATAATATCTTGTGAAACAGCTCATCTACTTAAAGGAAACATAACTGTTGGATAATAGCTTTAAAATGCCACGTTGACTGCGTGGTTAGCATAACAGCTTGTCCACCTGTTTCCTAAGATAAACCTAACACGGCAGAAATGCCACATGAATTGCGTGACTGGCATGCCGGGAGAACGTGTGATCCCGAATATGCGTGGGCGTCCGGAAAATTATTTAACCACAGAATATTTTCGACCCGGAGAGAACAAAGATGCCGGCAGAACAGTCACTAGATGTCATGCAACTATGGCCACTAGCTTTGCGCCAGACTGCCCATGGTTAAGAGGTTGTAAAGGCCTGAGCTGTACGAGACTCGCGAAAGCAGAAGAGCGTGTGGAAACAGAGATGATTAAATGTTTCGAGACAATGCAAGACTCACGGAAGACAAAAGGTGTGAGGGAAAACTAAAGAGGTTTTGGCTTTGTACGCGAAAACCAGAAGCGCGAAGAAACAGACTCACTGAAGTGTGTAGAAGTGGGGATGATTAAAGGTTATGAGTTTGCCTTGTACCAGTCTCATGAAGCAGAATGAAGCATAAGGACAGAGAGGTTTCACCGAAAAATTGCAGTTACTTCTCTCTGTTTGTGCATTTCAGCTATCACCAAGTTTCTCTTACTCTACCCGTACGTACATTTCGGGTTATAAAAGAAAAAAAGTAAAGAAGCAGATTATATTTTCATACATCAGCGTTGTTGTTAGTCTTCTCTGTATACAACGTAACATTGTGAGTGGAAAAGCAACATCAAAAAAGAAATTGCAGATATATCGGATATATGTAAAAAACCAGAAATTATGGAATAGTAATTTTTACCGCTCCGGCTGAACAAAGGGCAAAACTGAATTAAAACGAAAAGAGAGGTAAATACCTTGACCTCATTAGAAAACTGAAAAAAACTAGGGAACATGAAAGTGACAGTGATACCAATTGTATTTGGCGCCCTCGGCACAGTCACCAAAAGATTGTTACAGAAATCATAGGACTTGGAAATTAGAGGACAACTGGTGACTGCCAAGACTACAACATTGCTGAGATCAACCAGACTGCTGAAAAAAGTCCTAGAGATATAATAGGACTTGCTGTCATCATAACTCTAATGGAAAACCATCCGCTCATGCTGGCAAAAAATACTCTATCAGTAAAATGATAATTCTGACAAGATAACCAAACCAAGTGTCTATTAACAAGATGAAAAGAACATGTCATCTAGTTGATTTTGCTGTTCTGGCAGACCACTGAGAGAAAATGAAAGGAAGCGAAATAATAAAAATAATACGTCTAGATCTAAATATACTGAAAGAAGTTATGAAGGAATATTTAGCCATGGAATGGATAGACAGAAGAAAATCCGACGACATTCCCATAACCGTGTCTAACACAATATTCCAAATCTCCAAGTGAGTTGTGAATTTCATCACGAAGACAATGGAAAACTGAAGAATGGAACTAACAGCGGGCGGACTATGCCTTGCAGAAGTAAAAATACAAAGAGGATTCTTCCATAGGAACTCATTATTTTCACTACAGTTCGTTATAGCGATGATATCTCTAAATTATATACTACAAAAACTGGATAGAAGGATAAGGATACAAAAATGATCCAAAAAGTTTCATAACCTAATGGTCATTTTGGGACCAAAATCAAAAACAACAAAAAGAATGAGTATGTATTTACACAACCCTTTTGCAACAGACAGGGTATGGCAAAAGGTAAATTTTCAATGGAGTAAAGCTGGTTTGGATTCTGATTTTCCTTCTCCTAGACTGGTTGTTTAACCAAGTCTAAATGATCTAACGAGATGAGAAAAAAACTGGATTCATGTCATTTCCAATGGCATTAGCGACAACTGAAGTGAAAACTGTTTCGTCCAGAAGTCGAATTTGGTTTGCAAAGTCGAATTTCTGCGGTGGTGAGGCTACAGTCCAGTAGTGTTGAGTCTATATTTCATTGATATTATTTTTTGAAAAGAAGCAGCGACGATCTTCAGCAAAGATATCTTAATTAAATGTGTTAATGATAAAGATGCAATGCTGATAATGAGTAACAAGGGAAAGAGACGCCGCATAAGGCATAGAACTAGACTCACATAAAAAAAAAGAACAAAACAACTGGAGACAAAATCTTACAGTTACCGAAGAATCTTTGAAGCAGATAAAATCAAGGAAATAGAATTTATACACCAAGGTAATGCAGATCGGTTATTCTGAGTGTTGGGAATGATAAATGGAAGGGAAACAACTTTAAAAAATTTAGAATTTATTGATAGGACAACTAAAAAAAGAGTTAGAAAACAAATATATAAATGAAAAACAAAAGTATAAATGCATTCAAAAGAGAAAGTTCTTTATTAAAGTTCTCTATTACACCCACAAAAAATAGGAAATGTACACTTGAATAAAATATGGAAAATTATGAAAGTCCTCTTGTGGCATGAGACGCGCTCTCCTCAAATAATAGTGTGATTCCGCTTTTAATCTGCAGACTGTTCCACTTGTTTTGTTATATCATGAAATAGCCCGATCGATCAGCTCATCTGCCCACGTTAACCATCGGTCTCAGGGTCTCGGGTCTATTGGTCACGGGTCAATCTTTAGCCGCTCCACTGTTTTCCTGTCTTCCATTTTTGAACCTTGGTCACCAATTAATGTATCTCTAACTTCCCCGTTTTAAGTTTATTTTCACTTTTGCAACCTACCGAATTTATCCTTCTAAAATCCACTTCAGTCAATTCTAATTTTTCTGGTTGAGGAATTTGCTTGGTTCTCCAACCCATCGAGTAACTGTCTAGTGTTTGTGTGTGTGTGTTTGTGTGTTATAAATTCCTACCCTCTTGTGGCCTCTCAGTTTTCCGCTTTCTCTTTTTATATAAACTTCACCACTTCCCACTTGGTTATTGGTAGAACTGTTTTGGTAGATGCGCGAGTTAATGACCTTTTGTATAATCTAGATTCATATAGTAGAAATCAATTACAGGAAAGGGATGTAATCTTTACCAAATAATACTTCAGAAGCGCAAGAAAATTCAGAAAAATCGGAATGTGAAACAGACTCTCTATCAAATGAATGAATACTTGGGCTACCTCACTTGTGTGATAAACCTGATCTATTTTATAATGGAGAATTAAAGACCTTACGAATGCTGATGAGAAATCAAGAAAACAAACAATTTGCTAAAGGTCTTATCCCTGAGAGATTTTGTCGTGAGTGTGTGCGCTAAAAAGGAGGAAATAGACGAAGCTGCTTCGAGAATTGTGTTGATACAAATATTCAGGGACTTGAGCATTAAAATGAGTAAAAAGAGACTAATTATAATTGAGAGACTAATTATAGGGAAGGGTAGGGGCTGTGGAGCCATTAACAGAAACAGAGAAAGAATGAAAATATAATGTCCAAGGAGAGACGGAGACAGAGTATTCAAATGAAAAGTCTAAGGAGAGAGATATATAGACAGCAACAGAGAAAACAAGTTTAGAGCCTGTGTCAAGAGAAAAATTGACTAGGGATATAAGAGTATGTTCTTTGGAGATATAGTGAGATATTGAGAGAGGATATAAGTAGAAGCTTTATGGAGAGAGAGAGAGAGAGAGAGAGAGAGGGGGGGAACAGATTATACAAGGATAAATTGTGTAGAAACAGGTACAGCTTAAAGAGTTATATGATCTGTGGCAAGATTGTGATAAACATTATAAAAGTATAGGGTTTGTGGATTGAGAAACTGTGAGAGAAGCAGAATACAAGTGAGTGGGCTACGGAGTCCGAAACCGAGACATAGCATACTAGTGTAGGGTCAGTGGACAGAGAAATAGAAAATGAAAGGATGCAAGTGTCGAGTGGATGGAGAGAGAGTTACATATATGGAGACACGGAGACGGAGACGGAGGACGAGAGAGAGAGTTTACAAGTATAACGCCTAGAGAGAGAGAGAGAGAGAGAGAGAGAGGGGGGGAGTGAGAAACAGATTATACAAATGTAGATTCTCGGATAGCAAACAGAGAGTATACTAGTGTAGTGTCTGTGGGGAAAGAGAGAGAGAGAGACAGACAGAGAGACAGACAGAAAGAGACAGAAACAGAAAATGCAAGTGTATGGTCTTTGGAGTGAGATAATTCGATTGTATTGTTTGTAGAGGAAGAGGGAGAGACAGAGGCAGGGACTGAGTATGCTAGTGTAGGAGAGAGAGAGAGAGAGAGAGATAATAATGATATAGACGGAGTATGCGAGTGTAGAGTTTGTGGAGAGTCAAGTGTTAGGACTTCCGTAGCGTTAAACTTTCCGCTCAATTTTTGAGATTATCAAAGAAGAGACAAATGAATAACAGACATGACGTAGAGGTAGATTTTTATTGTATGTATTTACCTAAACCCTCTCCAAAGGCAGAATGTGACACAAGATGAATTTTATTTGCAGAGTTTAACAGGGTTGAATTCAGAGTTTTCTTTTCCCCAAACCGATAACCAGATCGAGGTTAAAGATTCTAGTCTGCCCTGTTATTTGCCCCAAGCTGGAGGGAGAATAGTTGAATGAATAGCTTTTCCACGAGCTATGTGAAATTCTATAAGCCTCGTCCAAGATTGGAACTCGTGTCTGCGTGTTCATTTCCTACAACGATAAACATTGCAGCATGGGTACCTTGGTTTTTCTTGTACCAACTGATTCATTTCAAATATTTGAAAGGTTCATATCTTCTTATACGTATACGATATTTGTCGCTGCCTCCCACCAGAGAGGACTTGACACAAGGTCAAAAGCCCGAAGGCCGATTAAAGTAGGGATAAAAGGGAGGGGAAGGTTGGGAACGAGCCGAGACTCGAACCCTGCTCATCTGTGCTGCTCATTGACCCACTAAGTGCAATGTGGGTCTAATGAGGCAAGCAGTTTCACGAATCCAAATTTGGATCCGGGCACGTATGCCGTGTTATAGCTTAAAAAAGATAGCAAGGCCTAGTGCTATGCATAGGGGACAAAGGTTGCAGCTTGCCCACCCGGGGGTGGCCCAACCGAACTTGGGGGCCTTTCGGCCTCGAATGTGCCATTGATTCATACCCTATCCGACACGAATGCCAGACGGCCCAGCCAAAAGGCCAGGTAAGTATCTTCTTATACGTGTACGCTTTTTTTCACATAAACCAGTGACTAAAAGCAGGTGAGGTATTAACTCAAGCATATCTTGTTACACCCAGCACACTGGACGACATGCTGAACTTTGTCAAATCGACTTTCTTCCGTCTACTGGCTTAAAAAAAACAAACAAACAAAAAAACCGTATCTATTCACACACTGGTCCAATTTGTTTCCGAGCGAAATCCACTTGTATAATGACTAAATTGATGGGCTGTATCCTTCAGGTAAACGGGTTAGAATTTCACTCGGGCTATTACGTTCACTTTCGGACTAATACGCTTGGGAAAGGTAGTGAACCTTCTTATCCCTCCAGCTAGAGTTAAAGTTGTATTACTGCTGTTCTTGTACAGGTATAGCTTTGGTAATGTATAACCCGCAAAAGTTGATAAACAATGAAACCACACCAACCAAACTCGTAAACAATTTTACTCGAATAACCTTTCTCAATCAAACTGTATCTACCCTGCTGCATTCGAAGGTTGTTCTGTAATGAACAACCCCTGAAAAAGTCTATAAAAGAACCTGTCAATGAAGCTAAGCTTTCTTGCCAGTATCTACTCTAAGGGAAATCCCTGAACATTCGTTTCTTTATTAAAGAGATTTTACTATATATTTTTACCAAAATTCTTGAGTTGAACGTTTTCCTCGCAGGTGGTTAGTTGCATATTATTGCTAACTGACAATCAAATACCTATGATTCTTCTGAGTGATATTGTAACGGTCTTTTATCCCAGTACTGACCACTTAGTTGGCACAGACAATTAATTCTGCTAGTAGAATATACGCATCTATTTCAAACGTTATCTAGTTTCCTTTTTTTCCGTTTATTGTACGTCTTTCTCTTTTCTAATCAACAACAGATAACTATCACTATAATTACGTTTCAATCGAAATTGGATTAAATATGTGTACATAATCTCTTTCTCGACGAATTAGAAAACGAGGAGTAAATGAAAATCTTTTTTAAGAATCTAAATCCAATTGGGAGAGGCGCATGCGCGTGCCTAGTCTAATTTGGATAATAAAGTTTAACTCGACAAAATAGTAAGATTTAGAATAAAATCAATTTCCCCAAGAAATTGCATCTTCAAGCATAAGTTCCTTGATTTCTTTTTTTTTTTTAACAATTTCAATTATTTAAAGAAAAAAAACTGTTCTCGGACAACTCTTCGAGCTCTATTAGTTTACAAACTTGTATTTCCGAGACCATTGAGTTTTATGTTCAATTCACACCAGTGAGGAGTGGGGGGGGTTATGACCCAGAGTCAGATCTAAACAATGTTGAGATTCTAAAGGACTTACAGTCGAATCACACAGAAAGTACCAGTTCACGATAGATAATCGGAGTTAAACAGCGTGGAGCGTGTTATTCACGGCTGAGATGGGTAACTACGAAGTAACTGCACTGAAAGGAATTTGAATCCTGTGTTAGTATCTATTTGTCTCTCTCTGTCTCGGTCTATGTCTCTTACACGCACTCACACACACATTATATATATATATATATATATATATATATATATGAGAGAAATGTGTGGAATATTGGACAAATCAAACATTTAACTCAAATTTAGATGCGTGATATTTCGTTCGGCTTTATATTATCTTCATGAACTTCTTCAGATAGAGACTTTTTTCTGAGTTTTTCTATTAAAAAGCATATGAACTGATAAGATTTTGGAGGGCGTATGCTAGTAGCAGGAAAGCTGGGAGGGATTTATTGTCAAATGTATCAGTTTTCATTAGATATTTTTTGTTTTTAAAGAGGAGACAGATTTTAAGGAGTTGATAAGAAAAAAAAAAGTTGGGAAAGACTTGAGTGAAAGGGGTTTTGGCATAACTTGTTTCATGGGAAAGATATTGACTATAATGTGATGTCGCAGAAAATTGTCTATTTTGTGCTGTCCAGGTGTTAATTGGGATTAGGAAGGGCTAAGAGGCAAAACGATAAAGGAAGGCAAAAAGAAGGGATTCTCAAAAGGATGGAAGCACAGAATGAAAAAAATTCCTATTCATTTTCTATTTTGAGTTTGTTTTCGTTCAGTAGTGTTCGCCAATAGTCCGGGATACCAGGGTTCAATCCCACGTCGCGTCAGACTAAAGACTTTAAAAATGATACTTGATACCTCCTTACTTAACACTCAGCATTATAGGGTACTATCAAGGGTTAAGTGGAGCAATCCGGGGAAAGCAGTAGCGCCCTCCCTTACACCTCGGTGTTGTAGCTATTGAAAAAGAAGCCTTCTGCTCACCCTCGATTACGGTCGCTAACTTTACTTTCTTATGATGTTTACCAGGAATGGTGATAGAATCTTTCCTTTTGCCTTTGCTTATCGTTTTGCCTCTTCGACCCGGCCCAAAAATATTATTCCAAGGTGATACACCGGAAGGAAGTGTCACATTCCAATGGCCAGTAATTGAAAGAGATCGCGTGGGCGGATTAAGGCTTATGATATGGGACAAGGTCCAGGTCCCATTGTGCCACTACAGTGATGCACCGGAAGAGAGTAACCTCTGAACTGCATGAAAGTTATTTCCGTTTGATGACGATTAAAATTCGATTTCAAAGATCCAGTGGGTGATCGTGTGGGCGTTGAATTATTATCTAACTCAGTTGAGTTGGGTGCCAAAGTAGTTGCCAGTAGAATTCCAGACAGCTAGAGACGAGATGTGGTAAGGAAGGCCACACCCGACCGAGGGGGCTCTCGGAAACCCCAGATAGAGTGAGCCCTAGGCCTCCGGTTGAACAACAGGAGAACAAGAAAGACACAACGTGACGGTCATAACAGTGGGGTCAAAATATGAAGTTTATGTTCGGTCTCCAGAACCCTCTCAAATGCAAACCTTGAACAACCCTTTTGAACCCTTGCAAATAAAGTGAGAGGTAAATATACATGTTGTTAAAGAAGTCTTCCGGCGTTTTCCTTCATGCGTCTGTCTTTATTATAGTGTCGTTGTGATGCTGTAGATGACTATATAACATTAGCCCCTGTGCACAATACTTCTCTTTGTAGCTCATTAAAAGTATTCATCACGATGCTGTCTAACAGTTTGCGCCCGGAGACCCTTATACCATCGAGTTATTCAAAACTACCGGCTAAATTAGCAAAATTTGAGCATTCGGTGGAGAAACGAATCTTTTAAACATACTTTATCAAGTGCTATTCAGAGTAAATTTTGTATGTTGATATTTCTTGTCAGGCGTTCTTGGCAGAGAAGTAAGTGTAACCGTCCTTCTTCCCTGACTGACATCTAACTTTGAAGTCATTTGACGGTATAGTCACGCAAAATGGAGTGATTCCATTTTCCATATATCACTGTACCCACCAGTAGACGAAAACTATTTTATATCCTTTGTTGATCCGTCTTTCCCAATTTTATGCGACCTTTTTGTCCCCTTTGAGATGTGTACCTGTTTTTTATTCGTAATCTAGGCCTGAAATCCACTTTTTTCTGATCTTTCAACATACTAGAGGATTTTTTCGCACTATCCTCAAGATTTTCGTTCCTTTTGAGCTTTATCCCACCATTAGAACCGCTCATCTTTTTCCCCTCTTTCAGGTTTTCCTTTTCTGCCCAACATCTTAGTCGATAATAATTCATATGTGACCAGAGTGCACCAGTATATTTTGTCCATGTTTTATTAATACTGCTTTTTATATCATTTTTACGCAATAAAGTTCATTTTTTGAGACTGGATTTCTCTCTTCTTTTATATTTGTCCAATAGGCTATTGTTGTAGATCTAATTAATTTTCTTGTCAACGTTGAGGGACTGCAATAAAACTACGGTAGTTTCGATAGGTAGCTATGAAATTCTCAAATAGGGAACGTATTTCAACCTCATATTTGCCGTCTGAAACATTTTTTAGCAACTGCACTTCATTGTGGATGGTGTGGTAATATTTTATAAGGGATGCACCGAATTCACTTTAACTATAAACACAAAATTTATTCAATAAATTCAGGTGCATTGTCAGAGACTAATGTTTTTGACACTGCAATATCTCGTAATACATGCTTTATCATTTTTTTTTCAGAATCGTAGCGATTTTAGCCTCACCTTCCTCCACGAAGGATGCAACCAAAATCAAAAATAGTCCTACACATTTTATAAACGCATTATTTATATAGATACGTGTCCATGACTTTTCTATGGGCCATAACTTTATCTGAGTATGCCGAACTTTCTTTAGTTTCCACACGTTCACGACATTTCTGTGCATAATTTCCAAAACCACACGTAAACGCCGGCTATCACATTTCTGATTTTAACAATCTCCGCATTTCTACAATTCCACAAATACATTGTATGCCTATGCATTGGTATAAGATGTATTTAATTTATTAATTCGTATTGTTACAGAAAGTCGAACATCATTTAATCAATTGAAATTGTAGTAAAATTATTTATTTAGAAGTAACATTAAACATACCTATAATTTATCTTCATAGTATTAACTCGTCTTCCCGTGGTCATTTGTCCAGTGCTATATTTTTAAACTCAAAGGATCTGAATGCATCTCCCAACTTGTTTCGATAATGTATGAACGTTTTGTACCATACCCATGATACGGATATGTGAAACGTACATACAATGTTCATAACATATATACATAAACATAGGAATCCCGAAACATGAAAAACACGTAACGACTTCTTAGTTCAGGTACGGACCTTTTATTACCTTTGAGTTAAAGGTTTCGACATAAGGAAGAGAGATGCACAATCTTTCTATGATGACTTTTCCATCTGCCCCCACCCAACACGTATGGCACCTGCCACAAGGCCACTGCGAGCTAGCAAAAGTCACCCTTCTTCCTCGGACCGCAAGACTTAACTCAACTGACTTTTTCAAATCTCCCCAAATCCTCCGCGCGCGCTTCCGGTGCATGACGTCATTCACATCCCAAAGGGATTTTTATTTTGACATCTGTGAACGACACATCCTCCCTGTGCGCGCGTCAACACCTGTGCTCAAGTTTGCACCTAACTAACCCATGTACTGAGCCGAAAAGTTCTCTGCCTAACTAAACCCAAGGCAAGATATATAAAACGAGATCCCTCGACCATTATATTACAGGTTGTTTCGGCTCTTGTTTGCTGGCTATATTGTTTGTAGCTGTGACTGTCAATAACACTATATGGATGTATTAGATAGACGGTAAAAGTGCATAGACTAAAAGCTTGATGGGAACTGCATAATAATGCCCCGAGCTATATTGAAAAAATCAGGGAAGCAACACCCCAAAACAACCGCTGTACGGCTACATACCTCCCATCTCAAAATCATCGAAGTTAGACGAACAAGACATGCGAGAGAATGCTGGAGAACCAGGGATGAACTTGTAAAGGACCTTCTTTTATAAACTCCTTCACATGAACGTGTCTGTGTTGACCGACCAGCAAGAACTTATATATATATATATATATATATATATATATATATATATATATATATATATATATATTATGTGCGGTCACAGGTAGTTTGGAAGGCCTGCTGGAAGTGATTGACGATAGAGACGTATAAAGAGAAAGAATAAGGGAAATTCGTGCTGGCAGCATGTTTTGATCATGGTCATGATATATATAAGTCTGCAATTTCTAAAAAAACGTTAAATCCTCTCTTCTTTTGGATATGCGTTGATAGAGATGTTTTTAATGGCTTCTAAGCCTGCCGAAGCTAAAAAGAGATATGAAATCACGTTCTCTCCTCTGTTGTTTTGCTGTCTTTTAAACTGATGGTAATCGCCTAGGCCGGAACAACGAACCGACGTTTGAACAAAATTCAGTTCGTTCTATGAGGTAATAGAAGTTGTCAGCGTCACCATATTGTTGGAAAGTTTTCTTATCAATGTAGTAATTTCCCATTTGTGTAGTATTTAATATGCCAACTGTGATACCCTTGTAAGCGAATTCGAATTCCAGTCACGCTACTATGTTCACCATCCGATTATACCCTTGGTAAAGGCATGAACCCACTTATCCCTCCATCTCTAGGTTAGATAATTAAACTATAATTATCACTCCACAACGATAGTCTGGACACTAAATAAGTAATGAAGATTAATATTCTATTAAACAAAGAAACAAAACCTCTGAAGATTTGGTGATCGTTTTTCTTCTTTTACTGACGACTGATTCTCTTATTCTTGTCGTTCGACTTTCTCGTCATGTAATATAAAGTAAGTCAAGTTTGTATATCTTCAATAATATTATCATTTCCTGTACAATTCGAGGTGATAACAATACCATTTATTAAATCGGCAATATTTGAAAATGTAGCGTAGATATGAGGTTTTTAACTTGTCCTTTTTACTAATATTATATTTTGAGTAAATGATGCTTGTTGACATTATTGTCGTTTCTTGAACAATTCTTGGCATAAATTACAATCCTACTGATTAAAATGTTGAAATTCGAAGATTTGACGGAAAAATGTGTATTGATTTCATGTATGTTTTTACAAACACTAGCTGAACTTGTGCAAGCCTTGTCAGTTGGGAACTGTAGAATGATTGAGAATTGTAGAATACGCTGACTGCATCTCTAGAAAAAAGGAGGTGCCCGTGGTGTAATGGTTATCGTTGCAGGAAATGGACACGGCGACACGAGTTCAAATCCTGGACGAGACTGATTGCATTTCACATACTTGGGAAAGGTATGAATCCAATTATTCTCCCTCCAGCTATGGGTGAATAGTAGGACAGACTGGGCTCTTCAGCCTTGGTGAGGCAACTAGTCTAGAAGAAAAACTCTGAATTGAAACCTGTTAAACTCCGCTTAAAAACTGACCTTGTGTCATATTCTGCCCGAGCTGGGGGGTTGGTAAATATGATATCTAGAAAAATTAGACTTGGCCCCAAAATTTACACAAGTATTTATTTCATTGTAAAAAAAATACAATGAAGGCACAAGGCCTTAAAGTTTTGGGGGAAGGGAGCGGTCTTGCTTTAACTATGAATTCTAAGGGAACCTAGCTAGCCACATTCGCCGACCCATTCAACAGTACAATATATGACCATTCATCCATCGCCATGTGCGCAGCAACCACAAACATTTACACAAGTATTTATTTTATTGTAAAATAAATACAATGAAGGCACAAGGCCTTAAAGTTTGGGGAGAGGGGAAGGGAGCGGTATTGCTTTAACTATGAATTCTAAGGGAACCTAGCTAGCCACATTCGCCGACCCATTCAACAGTACAATATATGACCATTCATCCATCGCCATGTGCCAAGCAACGACTAACATTTACACAAGTAATGTTACTTTGGTTTGATAGTGTTTTATAGCCTATCAATCCTTGTACGTTATATGAGACCAAATCATTTTTACATGTGTGATATATCACAGTAATATATTTTCAAGGAACAAGAGCTAGGTTTTTTGCACATAGTAAAATACTTTCAAGTATGCGTATCCAACACTTATAATTATATATGTTGTTAATCGTTTCTTTGCACGCAGTTTAAGGGTTAAGTATTGCTAACGCTAGTAATTCTAAATGTTCTGTTTGCACCGGGTTATATGATTTCAAGTATTGCTATTAATTATTTGTACAGAGGTGAATAGTTCCAAGAATTTCAACCTAAAACTAGTAATTCTAGTGAACATTCTTTTACACAGTTAAATGGTTTTATAATGTTCAAAACTAATTTTTCGTTGCCACTTTTGTAATGTTTCGTGAGAGGTTAATTTTGGCCGATACTTAAAAATCTCTTCGCTTGCGTTCAATAGCGAATACTGAGTATGGAATGGTAAACAATACGAATTTGCAATGTTACATTTCATATCTACTTTGCATACGTCTCGTCAGACCTCTGTCCAACCCATTCATATATCCACTGATTCAAGTTAAGCGAACTCCAGTAGGACAATTCATTTCAACACTTGTGTTTGTTGGTTACTGATCCATGTTCAAATCACACGGTTTGCAATAGGCACATTTTCTACATCACAAATGGTTTTAAGCATTTACATGTAACACTAATAATTCTGTTGTATAATAATTTATTTTTCACTCCATTAAACATTTTCAAGTATTGTACCTGATTAAATACTTCTCTTTGATCAATAAATGGAACCCTGATAGGTACAATCATTACGGACCAGGGTCGACCTTGGATCAATGCCAAAAAAAAAGAACTTACCACCATCAGATCGTCATATGAGGACACTCATAGGTTGGGGTATTACACCTCTGCAAAAATGCTGTCGGTTTATTCTAAAGCCTAAACCAGCTGATCTTATTGTACTAGAAACTGTCCAAAAGTATTTCAGGTTATTTTTTTGTCAGACGTTTATATATTGGTTATCACAAGATTTGTATTTAATGAAAATACTGTTTTTAACAGAGATATTTAAAAAAAAAAGTATATGTCTTCATCAGCAGCTTAAATAACATGTCTCGTATTAGTATTAGTAAAAGTATTTCATGTCATTTTTAGTTATATTAAATGTTGAAATATCACAGTCACAGTATTTTAATTTAATGGCAACACTGATAATTTAACAGGGATTTTACAATTAAATTATCACAAAAATAAATTATAATATATAGATGATTATTTAAGTATGTATATACGTAAATGACAATGCACAAATAATTACATATATAATGCATCACCATGTTAAATCTCAAAAAAACACGCAATGTTGGGTGTGTCCTCGTGGTGTAATGGTTAAAGCGATGGACTGCAGAATCGTCGTACGCGAGTCGCGCTATTAAGTTCACTTTCGGGCAAATACCCTTAGGAAAGGTATGAACCCCCTTATCCTCCCAGCTATGGGTTAAATAGCACAACTACTGTTCTTCTAGGAGAATACATTTGGCATTAAATAACATACAAAGGTTGATATGCCATTAAACAAAGGAACCAAACCAAATACACAAAGTTACTAATTTGATATTAAGTTTCATCAAAATGCTGAAATTTCCCAATCACATTGTTTTCCTTTATGAAAACCACAGTAATTCAACAGGAATTTTATAATTCGATAATAAGCACAATTTGCATAGCCGTGTTTAAAATTTAAGCTTGACACATAATTCGTACAACGCATAATTCAAAAATCAAAATTGTCATGAATGTGTTTTCTTTTTATCCAGAGTCTCATTAAATATTGAAATTTCACAATAACAATATTTCAATTTAATGAAAACATGTTTATTATCAAATTTTAAATTTTCTTATAAAATATATCATTTCTATATCACAAATATTAACAATGTATGGTCCAAGAAACTGCCAAAAATTGTATTTCATGTTAATGTGAGTTCACTGGCAATGGTTAAAATTAACAATCTCAATATTTAATGATACGATTTATTTTAATAGGCATTAAAATTAAATCATAATTCTTTTCTGAATGGTAATTTAGAAATACAAGACTGCTACAAATGAAATGATAATCATTCTGAGTTTTATGAAACCCATGAAATTTCACAACTTAAATTTAATGGAAACACTAATTTTTCCGTAGAATCCACAATTAGACACTAATTTGTTTTTGCCTCAGATATTACAACTATACATAGTCCAAGAAAATACATTTCCTGTTATTTCAATTTTCATCAAATGGTGGAAATTTTACAGTCACATTACTATAATATTAAACGTGATTTTATAATTAAATCATAAGCCCATTCTGAATCAGCATATTTAAAATAGAATCCTAGTTATTTTACCTTGGGTTTCCAAATTAAAATATAATACAATTTTGCATGGATAATTTAAAAAAATGTATCGTCTATGAAACTGCTTCAAAATTAATTTATGTTATCACCAGTTTTATCACCATGTTAAAATATTACAATCACAATTTAATAAAAACAATCTGATTTCATCAGAATTTTCAATTTAAATTTAATGTAATCCCTACATTGCCAACTTTAAAAGTTTAGATTAAGAAACCGCCGTATAATCACTATACATCTTGAATGTTGAAACTTTGCTGGAGTCAACTCGCCACAAAAAAAGAAAATGTCATTTAAAAAAGATTCATAATGCCGCATAATTTCAGTAATTTTTTTACATGTACACCAATTACGTATAAACACAATATGATTACATTATCTTTGTATTTCAGAGTATTGGGCATTATTTATGGTACATTATTACTTATTATTTTTTCCAGAAGGTGCATGTATACAAAGATGATTGGAACTTCAAACTCAGAAGAAACTTATATATCATTGTCCTTGAGGATAAACAAATCTAGTTGAAAAGCATCATTGTTTGACCTTTGGATTTATTGATAAACCTAAAACTGATAACTTGAATGAGAAACAGCTGTTCCTTAAAGATAAATATTTTTAATGATGGCGTCATAGGATTTATACGGAAAAAACATCGGTTTTGCTACAACCCATAAGAATAGTATATTTAATAGCATTTGCAATCCTACATGTGATGCAATGTAATCGGAACTCCATCTTTCACTTCATATTCTATGTTGCGATAGTCCGATTGGTTCCAATGCATTTTTAAAAAATCAGCAGGGTAGTTAGTAATCTCATCATTTTTGCCAAAAGTATCTATTGATGTACGAGAACTTGTTGGAATATTCTGCCGAAGGTAAATCCCTTAATTTATTGTGGATATTAGGGAGCCAATATACTTCTTTCATATAAAAATTGGTTGCCATCCTTCTTTCATACAAAAATTAGTTGCCATCCTAATGTTGAATAGTCCAGTCTTTCCAACACTTTATCCATAGCTGTAATAAACCGGTTGAATCAAAAGAGATTTACTCATAGACGAACTCAACGAAAACCAGTACTAACATAGGTAACAATGAAATAAAGTTAATTAGGCTAAAAAGAAATAAATATGGTGTGTAGAAAATTGGAAGAAACTTATATGCATAAAGAATTTTCATTGGTCAAGGTGTCTATGTTGAAACATTGACTTGCGCGGTTTAAATCATACGTATAAAGATAATTGCTCGAAAATAGAAACATGTAAAAGTTTCTAGGCATTCATGACATTCATTTGCTTGTGATTAAAACAACCAAAAGAGGTCGCAGTTATTACCTGAAAAATCAAAAAGCATGAATACATTGAAATCAAGGATAACGAGATCAGATCATCGTAGATTCAAGGAGTAGAATTTTAAAACTGATTCATCCAAAGTTTCCATCCACAAAAAAAGACCGATTAGCTGTCATTTGGGAAAGATGGAGATGCTTTGATGAATATTTCTTTAAATTACAGAAACCCATGAGTAAAAGTATAAATAATGTTATGAACATTCCTAGAGGAGAAAAAAGGTTTTCTTCATTTAATTTTTTTTGTCGTTTCTTTATTCTTTTACTTATTTTGTCAATGAATTTCATGATTTTTTTCTTGAATTTTAGGTTATTTCATTATATTTTTCTCTGATTGGTTTTAAAAATGTTAAAACATTAATTTTATCTAGTTTATTTAACAGATATTTTATGAAGCTAGAATGTTTAATTATTAAATTTAAAAAATGTATTGCCACTTATCTGTTACTTGTTTCTTTGCTGTGAGATTTAAAAAAAAAACAAAGGTGAACATCCACTAAATAACTTAATCCCACAATATTTGCCCGTGGAATATATATATATATATATATATATATATATATATATATATATATATATATATATATATATATATATAGTCAGGATTTCTTCGTTAATGCAAATTTCATTAAACATAATAGACATTTTATGTCTACATATTTTCTTCTGGATCCGTTCGAATTCCCGTATTACTTTTATCGTATTCGGGGGGAATTGATTTATGTATGGTCCATAGTTGTAAGTATCCCTAGTACTTTCTGTCCGACTTAATGAAATTTGCATATATATATCAAATGAGTCGGTCCGCGAAGAGATTTGTATTTTTTTAGGATTTACTTATTTATTTTGTTCTTACGTACGTATATATATATACCGCACGTGCATGCATACAGTACCAGTATATTTCAAACCACACTACCGCACGCCACAAACACAAATCTCGAGACACTCGTTAACACTCACACACAGAGATAAAAATAACTATAAGTGAAATCCAAAATCACTTGAAAACACACACACGCACACACACACACACACACACACACAACGAAAAAAATCAAATGCAAATGAGGGGTAAAGCAGATTAAGGTAAACACACTCAAAGAAAAAGAGAGGAGTGACCTCCATAAGAAGCCATAACCAACTTAAAAACCACCCAAATTGCAAACGCCTGTGAGTTCAAGTCTCATTAACAAGGCCTTGTGCCATATGTGTTCTCTGTCAAAAGCAACAAGTTAGAAACATATACCTATGTGAGAACAAAATAAATAAATAACTCCTAAAAAATACAAAAATCTTCGGGGACCGTTTCATTCAAAAATATTTTTCTCTCTTTGGAGCGACAACAAATGTGTGTGTATGTATGTGTGTGTGTGGTTCATCTTACAGATAATTGCCGTCTCTTGACTCTCATGAAGAGGAAAATGGAAGCATTTGCTCATCAGGGAACTACAATGGAAAATACTTGTATAACATGAATCCCACTCTCTGAGTAATTGTGATACCACAGTGACAAACCGAGGTAGCATAACCGGTAATCACAAACACTGCAATACATAATGAGCTTAGTTTTTCATTGTTATACTCCACTAACGTGAGTGTTTTTGCTCTCCAGTTGACTTCATCATGTTTCTCCACGGGACTACAATACTCGTTTGGTATACTAACGTTTTGCTGGATTATAATTTATGAGTCAGCGCTAATCATCGAATATGTGGATGTGTTTTCAGGTTTCATTGACCGAAGTCTCTTGTTTTAAATTTAGAGTTTTTCATTTTCCTACACTGTTCACCTCACAAAGTCTACACACACACAAACACACACGCCCGCGCGCATATATATATATATATATATATATATATATATATACGGGATAGTTTGATATGTTTAGTTCCTCATTCAAGAACCAGACAAATTTGAATAGAGCACTACACTTCATGAAAACCCGAATTTAGTACATGGTTTATCGATCAAGTCAGTCAGTCGACAGATGCGCGAAATAATAATAGGGGCATCGAAAGAATTGGTAGTCATTTTTTTAGGTCAGATTATAAACACTCTGACTGCAGGATCGATTTCTGTAGACGATGCGGATGAAATTTAATTAACTCAACCACTGACGGATACAATACGGATAATCACTTGAGTAATATAGTCAGGATTTTCATAATATAATATTGAATTAAATTCTGTAAACCTATTGTTGCAAGTGAAATCTATCTATCTATCTATCACAGTTTGTTCATAGTTATCTACCTCTGTATTTTCCGACCTATGTGAACCGACACATATATGCCTATATATCTAAAAGGCAAAACGTTATCAACCTTATTCTATTTCTTCCATCGAGAAAATGGTGAATATATATCAAACTTTTTCCTTTTTGTCACCCTCTCTCTCTCTCTCTGTCTGTCTGTCTGTCTGTCTGTCTCTCTCTCTCTCTCTCTCTCGCTCATTCTCTTATATATATATATATATATATATATATATATTAGATATATATATTTAATACATGGAATTTAGACTGCGAACCCAAGGTTTCATGGAGTTTTTAGCAAAGCACGATTGTTGTTTTGCCAAAAAACACCATTAAATCCCGGCGTCACAGTCTAAATTCCATGAATTAAATATATATATATATATATTTTATATTATTATTATTATTATTATTATTATTATTATTATTATTATTATTATTATTATAGCTCTATCCTACATATTGAGCACTCTCCATATTATATTGCTGTTGGTTCGACGCAAACTCACAAAGTGTTTTAGTGACAATCCACACTGTTATAATACACACACACACACACACATATATATATATATATATATATATATATATATATTCGTGTGTGTGTGTATGTGTGTGTTTGTGTGAAGTATAAATTCTCTTCACTTTTTTTTCTTACCAATAGATTATTATCCTAATGAGACAATATTGATTAAACTGCTCATGTGAACTGCCTTGTCTTCAAGAAGTGTCTAAAAGTATTAACAACAAGGAAAGCTGGAATACTTGCAAACCTCCTCTATCTTTTAAGCTGTTTGGAATATTTCTCTACACTTGAGTAGAGAGCCTTCATTCTCCGCGAAAATGATTAGATTGATATCATGAGAGCCCTTTTCCACATCGTGCAGGAACTTGGAGAATTTTGAAAGTGTTTTCCACGAAATTATTACCTTAAAATAGGTCAGAAATTACTCATTCGTCGAAAAAGCATATAAATTTGGCATTTGCAAGTGAACACCTGAAATGCTTTAAATAAATTCAATCAGTTAATTCACCTTTATATATAAGGCAAATAAAACCTGAATTTGTAATAGCCCACACCTTTCGTAATCGCGGGAAGTATCTTGAAATCTGTTTGAATAAAATTCATGGGAAAGATTCTCTTGTACAGAAAGGAAAAAGAATCGGTATCCATATGCGCGGAAATGTAAATCAGAACGGTTAAGAAAAGTCTAAACAATTCTGTAGACACATGAAAAATCTAGAGTTATCATCCCCGCGTTTGGTTGTGCGCACACAAATTTTTAAATGCAAAGGTTAATGAAAAGCTTTAGAGATATTAATGATACATAATAAAACACAGTCATATCATTTTTGTTAAGACTATTTGTCTATCGGATTTTATCAAGTCTGTATTGATCTAAGTGTGATCAGTAAATACATAATACTACTCATGTTATATATTTTTAATCTATGTGTTTTAATATTTTTACTAATTTTAAATAACTTTTCTTTAAAGAGCAATTGTTAACTCTAGATGTCCTCCAGTCTTAAAGCTTTGGGGAATGTAGAGTACCCCTTCATTGCCATTGATCTCAGGTCCACACTGTCCTGGAGTGGAAGCACTGATAGGTTCCAATCAATGGGTCAAATAGAACTGTCTGACATTTAAATGTGTGCAAACAAATGACTTATTAATTGATTGTTAAATACATTGTTTTCAAAGAAATCTATTTTAGCATATAATTTTCATTGAGAAAAAACCTTAGTTTAAATCAACTAATTCACACACACACACACACACGCACACACACACACACACACACATATAGGGTGTCCCAAAAAGATGTATACACACTTTAAATAATTTTAAACCAGATGTTTGTTTTTTCTTTGCAGATTAAACTCATCGATCAATTTGAGAAACGGCAGTGACAAAACGACAGAAGGATGTTGTTAAATTCTTTTACATGTTGAAAATAAAACAAATAATAATAAAAACTTGGTTTGCAGTTGTTTGAAGTGTGTATACATCTTTTTGGGACACTATATATATATATATATATATACTAAAATAATGTTTCCTGCGAGATCGGTGTGTTACTTTTTTATTCCAGGTTTTCAAGCCGTTCTGTGCTAAATATCTCCACTCCAGGTACATCTTTGTCAACTAAAAATACACTTTAGCCCTGTCGGCTGGAGATATAGACTACACCGACTGTTTTTTTTTTTGTTTGTTTTTTTTGCAGAGGGTTAAGATATCTCCTTCCTGCGAGTGTCATCGATATGACATTAAAAATCTGATGGTGAGGTTCAAGTAATACAGGAGCTTTAGGGGATGCAGAGTACCCCTTCATTGCCAGGTCCACTCTGGTCTGGAGTGGTAACACCTGGTAGGGTCCTAACTATGGGTCAAATAAAACCAAACTGCGGACTTATGCCAAACTGAATTAAATATAATTGTTTTGACATTTAAACTACTTACTAATGCTAAACTTAATTGTTTAAAATGGAACTATTTTTGTGTAGTAAACAGAATTGTTTGAAATAGAACTGTTTTGAAATTGAAATTGTACTGAATTGTTTGATATCAAAGTGTTCTCAATTAAATTTGTGTAAACGAAAACTATACTTATACTAAACTGAATTGTTTGAATTAGAACAGTTTAACTAAACTGATTAGCTTGGAATTGAAAGGGTTTTCATAATAAACCGTGTATTTATGCAAAACTGAATTGTTTGAAATAGAACTGCTTATATGTATCAAAATTAATTTGGCATTAAATAACGTACAAAGGTTCATACGCCATACAAACTAAAAATCAATCGAACACAGATTTCATGCCAGTCATTTGTTCACTCTCATTTAAATGGTTTAACGATTCTATTTGACTCATATATGGGACCCCAACAGGTGCTACCTCTTTGAGTCAAAGTGGACCTGGGATTTATAACAGTGAAAGCTCCTCACTCCCAAAACCTCCAGTACTGCAGCTTTACCATCACATGTGGAGGTGTGCTTACCCCACTTCAGAAATGCAGTCGGCGTATTCTTGAGGTACCAGGAAACTGGACTAAATTCATCAGTGAAGCTTTCAGTAGTTCCATGTTTTCCATTCTCATGCTGTGAAAAAGGAATTGTGATTTTTCTATCTTACATGACTCTAATATAGAAAGAGTTAAATTAATTTCTCATCTAAAAGATAGCATTTTTTTCTAGCAATGCTGTCATTCGGAGAGTCTCTAGCGCTTCCGATGGACAACTCCTTAGGAAAAATTCACTGTTTATCAAATAATTTTATGTTAACGCAGCTTCGGCAAAAAAGTGACTACTACCTTGATATATGCTGTAGGACGAGAGATAAACACCAACCGAATAACAATAATTGGAGTTCATCATGAGTATCAGTGGCTGAACGTTTTTTGAGAAAATGGTCGAAACGATATATTTTTCAACTACACACATAAATAAGATATATCCGACAGAAGAGATGAAGGAATTGTGCGAAAATGTTCTTATTCCCAGAGCTTTCGGCTAATCCATTAGTCATTTCCAGGTTTCATTTTAAATCAAAACTGTTTATATATTCCTTTTCCCAGTGGGCAAGTGTTTTTTCTACAAAAAAAAAAGACTTAACAACTATGTTAAGCATCATAAACATACCATATGTCTTAAATTATCTTGCCAGCTCTCAGATGAGAGTGCCATAAAAACCACCGATGCAAATGCACAATACTCTTATCACTTCTATGGAAAATACAGACCAAAAAATACAAATGATTTATAGATGACAAAAAGCTACGCAGAATATTAGAAACCTATATATATATATAAACAACCCAAGGAAAACCACTTTCAGAAAAATCTCTTTAGAGCAAAGCCACCTTATTCTGGACGGGATTGATAATTTGTGGAGGCGCTTGTGGTGTAACAGTTATCGTAGTAAGAAATTGAGAGCTGCTCTTGTTCGAACCTTAAGTGGGCAGTTTGCATTTCACATAGCACTGATACTCCAGGGATAATAAATGATTTCAACAATCCTCTCACTAGCTTTGGATAAATACTAGTGCAAACTAGGGTCTTTTATACTGGAATGGTTACTGAATTTAAAAGAGCTATACAACTGTTGATAATAATGTCCGTCAAATTTTTCCATCCCAAGTCACTCTACATAATGTACTATCAGTAGAAAAATGGTTTATACGTGTATCGCAACGTCATAAAGTGGTAGTCTGACCCTGTTGTAACCTCGCCGTGGAAAATGTGAGCAACACACTAAACTCAATATTAGTTCACTAACACAAACTTTTATTTGCTAGTGCACATTTTAAATAGTCGTCAGGAGAAAGAAACGGAGTGGGAAAACTGAGCCACCAGCATTAGTTGGACAGAAGTAAAGAAAATGTCATAAAGAGAAAGATTGATTGCAAAACAAATTCTCATTTTCACATGAGCTGACATCCAATCGTAACTAGTGTACGAGTACGATCTTTCAATGCGATATATACTTCAATTAAAGGTTTTTAGCAAACTCATAATTTATAACTACAAATGAAATAATTAAGTAATGTAATTAATTACCATCCTTAGTTTTATTACACAGGACCCCACATTTTTTTGGTGGAGGGTCTTACTCATCTTCACTAGATATCGTCAATACATTCTTAACCCCAGCGTCAGTCTGGGATGAGGTGTTGTGTCGAATGAGGTAGTAATAAAATAATTTTGCATCCCGTAGTCTCAAAACATCAATCTTCAGCTTTTGAATTCGGTGTCTTTACGTCTCATAGACATGTTGCTTTATCACGGATTAGTTTGGTTTGGTATTATAGCGTATCAAACATTGTAGGTTATTTATTGCCAAATTGTTTTATACATACCTATTACATATGGTTTCTATGCACACTTTTAAATGAGTCTGAGATCATTTATTTCACACAGTTAAATGGTCTCACTTATTTCTATCGAATAAAAATAATTCTATTAACCATTATTCGTTTGCTTTCACACAGTTAAATGTTTTCAAGCATTTTTTTGTATCACTAACAATTCACTTAAACATCAATCATTTTTATACACAATTAAATGATCAAAGAGTTCTATTTCAAACAATTCAGTTTAGCACGTCAACAAAGATAAATGGTTCTAAGTATTGCTATTCATCACTAACAATACAATTAAACACCAGTCATTTTGTACATATTTAAATTATAAAACAGTTCTAATTTAAGCAATCAGCTTAGCATATTTGCATTCAGTTCTATTTGATCTGTACATAGGGATCTATCTGTGTTATATATTGACCCTCGACCGAGCCGTCAATCATGAGATGCACCTGTGTGAATAAGCTGAAGAACAGTGGAAGCAGGTGCCTGGGCTGTTTGAGTCAGTTGGAGACAGGGTGCAAAAGTGAGAACCAGCTCCAGACTGAGGGCTTTGGCCCTTAGTGACCGCCGGTTGAGCAACCCAAGCCAAGATGCAGGAGATGTGCTGCTCTGGTCGAGGAAAAAATTGGATCAATATAGCAGTCCGCCCTTGTCTCCACTCATTTCTCACACCCAACATCACCCTTTAGAAAATAACGTGTGAGAGATTTATATTTTTTATAAAGAAGTGTATTCGTTCGTTATTGAAGTCGTCATTATCAGTTGATTATGTTTCCGTTTATATGTGTACGTGCAGTTGTATGTGGCTATACAACATCTGGTGCTTTCACTCCGCACGAGAGGGGACATGTGATCGATGGCCATAAAACGGGTATTACGCATTCCCAAGAGAACCACCCTTACTGCAACCTCACTATCCATTGTTTTGAGTTATATCCAGGACATTAATAAGGGAGTCTCACCCCTTTTCTGAGATGCAGTCGGTGATTTCTGCAGCCCTAGCCGACTAAGCTAGACTTATCATATATAGAGAGAATAATGTCAATTATTATTGGTCAATAGTTTGATGCAAGGTTGCATAAATATAGACCTTTTCGAATATCATTAGTACTAAGAGAAACTATAACAACCACCTCCAGAATTTGAACTGTGATTTTCCATTCTATTTCATATGACTTTGAGCCCAACGCCATGCGTGTATCCCCACTAGATGCAAAGGAGGCATGCTTATTGTAGCGTTTATCATCAAACGAAATATAATCTATCACCTGGAGTCAAATCTTGTACAAGTATATATAAAGCTGCTACTCTCAGATAAAAATAAAGAATCTGATATCAAAATAGCTATATTCCGCTTAAAAAAATTGACCTTGAGTTGGATTGCATTTGTTGATGAGAGGTTTGGTAAATACATATTGAATATAAATACAATAAATAATCAGGTGATCCCACAGAATCTCACAATGAAATGCACGATATTTTGTCATTCATGTAAGATTAAGAATAAATATATTGCGACAACATTAACCTTTTTTTTATTGCGGCTAGTTTGTCAACAAATTTAGTCGTTGAAATGAACTTTTACAATGAATTTAAAAAGCCTGATGTAAATTTTGTGATTACCAAAATATATAAAAGTAGAATTAAAGTTGGCGAGCTTAGTCGAGGGCTCCCTTTTCAATATCTACTACACCAAGGAGTAGGGGAGGGTGCTACTCCTTCTCTGGATTGCTCCTCTTTACCCTTCATCCTAACCTTATATTGCTGAGGCAGCATCAAGTACTATTTTTTTAGTCTTTGGTATGACGCGACCAGGAATTGAAATCCGGTCTGCCGGACCATTGGCAAAAACTCTACGCATATAATACATAAATAACTACTACTTTTCAAGCGGCTATCGACGCACCCATTTTGAAGGACTAATTTACCTCACAGGCGATCTTATGAGGGCATTCCTATACCTGATATATATAAAAACGGCTATTTCATCAAATTTTTCGAAGAAATCACTCTGGCGAAGGAATTGTCGGCCGCCCCTAGCGTAATGCAAAGCTCTTCGTAAGAATTGAGCACTCTGGTAGCCGATAGGGTATTAAAAAATGTAAACAAAGGCTGCTGCTGCTGTTGCTTAAAAATAAAATACCTTAAAATTCCCTTAGCCAACGTAGTCCGCTTGTAGCTGTGTGGTCTGAAACCTTAAAATATCGTAAAGTTAGACGGGTTTCGATCCCGGCTTCGAGCGTCCTGCGGGTCTAGCCACACTGAAGAGTTCTGATAGAACGAAACAGTCTGTCTGTGGATGACAATATATACGCTCCCCCATGGGGGTTGAGCACTCTGGCGAAGGAATTGTCGGCCGCCCCTAGCGTAATGCAAAGCTCTTCGTAAGAATTGAGCACTCTGGTAGCCGATAGGGTATTAAAAAATGTAAACAAAGGCTGCTGCTGCTGTTGCTTAAAAATAAAATACCTTAAAATTCCCTTAGCCAACGTAGTCCGCTTGTAGCTGTGTGGTCTGAAACCTTAAAATATCGTAAAGTTAGACGGGTTTCGATCCCGGCTTCGAGCGTCCTGCGGGTCTAGCCACACTGAAGAGTTCTGATAGAACGAAACAGTCTGTCTGTGGATGACAATATATATATATATAAATATTCGGGTGGGGATATATCGAACAAGATACATGCTTGGGGGATCAAAGTAATTTTAAGTAATGAGGAACAGAATTGCATCTCGCCCTCACGCATTAATTATTTTCAGGTGACTCGGGTTGCTCAGTATAACGAAAGAGTTTGAATAAACTATGGCTTTTGTAGCTTATGAACTTAGATACATAATTAAATTGATCCCAGTTCTAATCGAAGAAATAAAAAAGGATATCTCTTTACCGTTGCTTGAAAAACAATGTTGGTAAATCATACTGGTCAGTTTAATTTTGATACGAGAATTATACGCGAAAAATCAAATCTTTATATAATATTGAAATTCTCTCTCTCTCTCTCTCTCTCTCTCTATATATATATATATATATATATATATATATATATATATATATATATATATATATATATAATTCAAAATTAACCATAGAAATAATGATTGAAAAATACCAAAAAAATAAATAGATAAATAAAAATAGGTATATAGATAATATAAAAAAAAACAATTTTAAAAATGCATTTGATAATATCATAAGGATAAAGAAATAATAGATGAAAAGTTTTGCTATTGTTTAATATTATATGGTAAAATTCATCAGCTTCGAATAACTTTGTAGAAGTCGTGAAGGTGGATTGTGAAATGTTGAGCTCACCTGACACTCTACTCGTCGCCAGATTTGACTCTATGCTTTTTTTTACTAATCGTTTACTTATTTGTAGCACAATACCAGGTGTAAGGGGCACCCAGTGGGATGTGAACTCACTAGTAATGATTTGATAGTTTAGCTTGCGAAGAGCCCAGAAATTTGCCTCTGTGACTTGAAACACGGTTATAGACCTACTTGAATTTGACTGATCGTCTAAGTCCTTGCAGTGTGACCAAAATATCATCAACCATCTGGTTATTGAACGATGATTGCTTAGTCGGCTGGGGCGGTAGAATAAACCGACTGCACCTCTGCAGAGGAGTAAGACCCTTCCCTATTGAGTGTCCTGGATATGACAATAAACAATCTGATGGTGAAGTTCCTGTGATACTGGAGCTTTGAGGAGTTCGGGGGACCCTTTCATTGCCTTCGCTCCCAGGTCCACTCTGGCTCGGAGTGGTAGCACCTGATAAGGGCCCTATAAATTGGCCAAATAGAACGAACTGCATACTTATGCTAAACTAAATTGTTTGAATTAGAACTGTTTGACTAAACTGAATAGTTTGAAAAAGAAATGTTATTGACAATTAAACTGTACTTAGATTTAAACTGCGTACTTATGCTAAACTGTATGGTTTGAAATGGAACTGTTTTTTGACTTTGAAATAGTATTTATACAAAACTGAATTGTTTAATATAGAGCTGTTTCGACGTTATCTGTGTGTAAACTAAATCTGTACTTATACTAAACTGAAATAGCTGAATTAGAACAGCTTGACTAAACTGAATAGCTTGAAAAAGAAATGTTTTTCACAATTAAACTATACTTACATTTAAACTGCGTACTTATGCTAAACTGAATTGTTTGAAATATAACTATTTTTATAAAAATGGATTTGGCTTTAAATAACCTACAAAGGTTGATATGCCCTAAAACCCAAACAACCCACCAACCAACTGAACGATGATGCACAGCATCTTCACCTGACTCTCAACAATGTTTCATTTTTTACTTTTTAGTTAAAAAAAATTCTGCTTCCGTAGCATTATGGTGCAGTTCGAACTCATGAAATATAGATTTCCCAAAAAGAACTAAGTTACGCGTTCATCTGTCCGGTATTCTATTCGCACACAAATGAAACAATGCACAGCTTGTCTGCGCACCAACGACCACCAAGCTACCAAGCACAATGAGCACCATTCACAGTATGAACTGCTTGAAATAAATGGTATACTTGCTTTAAACGACCACGTGAAGAAATACTGCTAAACTTTTGACTCACCCTAACGCGTGGGCCTCAGTAATTACATCACCTTCACTCTGTATCGAAAAGCTTTTAGCAGAAAAACAAAACCATCCTCAAAATACAATGTTTTACAGGAGTGGACAGCGTGTTGTACCACATAAAAAAATCTAAATTAATGTCTACGTTAAATATTTTATTTAACAGTAAGGACTGGATTGAAGCATTCTTCCTGAGAGGGATTTATCTTTCTCTGGGAGTGTCAACCAGCTGCTGCCCCGTGCGATCAGTGGTTACAATACGCAGGTGCTGAGATACTTGCAGTTCAAAAATAGTGGATTTAAAAAAAGAACAAAGTTCGTTAAATGTATGAATATTCTATGTTACAGGTTCATTTTTCGAGGTATCTTTTATTGTATATAAATGTTTAAATAATTTTTTAAACAAAGAAAACTGATCCCCTGATCATGATCTAATGCAGAATGAAGTCGTGACTTTTTACAAAGCAACCACAAAGAAAAATATTCCTGTTCGGCGGATTACATTTGCTCACAGATAGATAGATAGATAGATGAAAATAAACTTACTTACTGATTATGACCTAATGTGGAAACTTGTACGAAATTCTTTAAAAAGTAATTTCAAAGAAACAGCATTCCATTTTGTTTCCTCTATTTCTCTCTCAAATATATATATAAATAGGGTGTGCAGAGAGAGAAAGTTAGAGAAAAAGAGAAAGGGAACTATGTTCTATTTGTCCAGCATTTGTTTTGAATAAAATCTGCCATGGAGTCTTCTATCCGGCTCGGAATCAATTTAGGAGAGGCTATTTGAATTAAGAATTCCAAGCTTGCCATGTTGGGTGCGTCAATGGTTCTGCGCATGCGCTGGCTCCACCTGGCGGTGAACGGTGACTTCCAAATGGTCGACGACGTGTTTTGACTGCCAAAAGGATCGCATATCTTTGTTCTCTAAATTTTGTGAATTTTATTTTCTTTATTTTTAAGTTTCACTTCATAAAAACATAAAAAAAAGTGTATTAATAAAAAAAAGAGTACAATACAGTTAATGGGTAAAAATTATCCCAGTTTTAGGAAAAAGATTTCAGACTATGGATAAAGAAAGAAAAATAATAAAATAAGTGAAATGGCGAAAAAGTGGTTGTATGGAAAAAAAGCCTACGCGAAAAAAGAAAGAAAATGAGATATAAACCGAGAAAATGGAGAAATCAAAAAAAGGAAACGACACAAAGGTTACAAGAAAAGAAATAACCAAAACAAATAAGAAATAAAAAAGGATTAAAAAAACATGTTCAAGAGTGCCATAAAAGAAAGAAAGAAAGAAAGAAAGAAAGAAAGAAAGGTTGCAATATTCTAAAGAAACAGGTGTAATTTCACTGCGTGATAAAATAAGAAAGAAATAACCATATTTCAAAAAAAAGAGTATATATAGACTGCCTGAAAGAAAGAAACAAGAAAGAAAGAAAGAAAGAAAATTTGCCAAATAAACAAGGGTATATAAAGTGCCTAAAATAAAGAAAGAAAGAAAGAAGCAAACAAACAAACAAACAAACAAACGAACAAACAAACAAACAAACAAAATATTTCAAAGAAACAGGATGTATACGTAATAAGTGTATAAAAGAAAGAAAGAAAGAAAGAGATATATACGCAATAGATTCTATGTATATAAATAGCTTAAAGGACAGAAAGAAAGAAAGAAGCAAATAAGCAAAGAACAAAATAAAAACATTATAAAGAAATCTATGTGTACAAACTGCCCTCTGAGACAGTCCGATGCCCAGGTTGAGGGACACTCTCTTGTTGCTACACGCCGAATTTGCTTGTATAGCTTTGAATGTGGCTTCAGAATCTATTGTTTCTGACGTATCTAGTTTTCCTAATCGTCGCCGTCCTTTCAACATGTGTGTTATTTCTCCAACCATCTGGTTTCTTTATTGTGATCAACTGTGCTTTGACTTTTCCCACAACAAATGGTTAAGTTTGCTTTTGCAGTTTTAGGGAGCAGGTCGACATATACAGTTAAAGATAATAGATTAGATTTTGTTGTATATTTAACGATGCAGCTTTCAAATCCCAAACGGAGAGAAGCAATTTTCGATGTGTCAGCGCACCAAATAACACGATACTACCAACCACAGCGAGTACCTTTCAAGGTTTCAGCTGCTACGGTCACATGATATAGGGACCGCTAACAAGCATATATCAAAATATTGCAATACATTTGAATCGCCCTTGTATAACCATTCAAGGCCAAGAATATATCGATTAGATTTTTTATAGGATGTTAGACACTCCCCTAGTTCGTAATTCCCTTTGTTAATATTCCCAGGTCAAACCTGACTTGGAATGTTAGTAGATGTCAGGGCCCTCTGTGTTAATCAAATTTGAGATAATGTTTAAAATCAAACTGAAATATCTAAACAAATTTATTGTTTGATATTGCAGAGTTTATATGTTTAAAATGATTGTAAAAACTAATTTCTACATCATTTAACTGGATGCCATAATTGTTAAACTGACGTAGGTGTTAACAACCCAATAACTCTATTAAACATTTCCCAGTTGACTAGGGCTGTAGAATACTCAGACTGAAACTCTGCAGAGGTGTAAGACCCCCACCAACGCGTGTCTTGGGTAAACAATCTGATGGTGACGTTCCAATAATGCTGGAGCTTTGAGGAATGCCGAGTACCCCTTCACTGCCATAGCTCCCAGGTTCACCCTGGCCCCGATTGATAGCAACTGATAGAGTCCTATCTATGGGCCAAATAGAACTGAACTGTGTACTTATGTAAAACTGAATTACTTGAAATAGAACTGTTTTGACATTTAATTGTGTGTTTACGCTAAACTGAATTTTTTGAAATAGAACTGTTTAACTAAAGTATTTAGCTTGAAAATGAAATGTTTTTGACAATTAAAATGTGTATTCGTGCTAAGCTGATTTATTTTAAATAGAAATGATTATTTGTATAAAAATGGATTTAGCATTAAATAACCTACTAAGGTTGATATGCTATAAAACCCAATTTACCAAACACCCAATCTTGTAAATTAATAGGCTTTTCTTTATGTACCTCATAATTTAATATTCTTAAATTTATTAATATCGTTGCCTTTTATTTATTTATTCATAGATTCATTCGCTTATATTAGATGAATCTGGATTAATGTTATTTGTTAAGCTCTACAAAGTTGGCACAGAGGCATGAGGTTGAAAAGGTTACTTTTTATTTGTATGAGGTTACTTATTAAAATACCGAGCAGGCATCATCACTATTTAACCTCAAATCTGCCGATGATAGTTTTTTTTATTTATGAAAGGTTTTCTTCGTGTGCCACACGGCCCTCGGATTACTATTAACTATAACCGCAGTTCTGAAACAGTCCATCATTTAAATATTAAATACTAGATTTCTAGAGTCTAATTAAATTGCAGAGTAAATGAGTTTAAACAGATTCTAATATGTAGGTTAACTCTGTCGAAGTGACAGTTTTACGTCATACGAAAGAGTGGTTTTCATTGGACGAAGTTAAATCAGGAGACGAGATTCAACAAGATTTTTTTAGTTAGATAATAACTTTGATCAATCAGCAGATAAATCACCGAGAATAAAGTTTCCTAAGTTCCTATCACTTGCTCATGACTTGATTGGAGTTTGTAATGTGTACAAAGCGGATAATCTCCATTGTGTAAGAGGCTAACTTGCTGAATTGCGACATCGTCAAAAGAGAGTTCAAATGTTAGTCACGATATCACGTTCATTTTCAGATTAAAACCTTGGAAAAGGTTTGAACTCTCTTAGTCTCACACCTATGGTTTAAATAGTACCACTACCGTTCTTCTACAAGTAGCGCTTTGACATTTGATAACATGCCAGAAGAAACAAGGGAATCAAACCAAACATGTTTAAGTTGGTTTTATATACAGGACACTGATGGAGAAAGAGGGACGAGCTCATAAGTGATTTACTCCTATGGACCCCCACATATGGCCGAGCAAAAGCAGGACGACCAGCTTAAACATACATACAGTAGCTCTGTGAGGATACGGGATGTAGCCCTGAAGACCGGCCAGAGGCGATGAAAGATATGGAGAAGTGACGAGAGAGGGTCAAGGATATTCGTTCTAGTGGCATGACATGATGATGATGATGGCTCACGTGAGATGGTGGACTGAAATGTTCGCAAGCACAAAAGTTCATATATTGACGTCATAACTGCTGCTACTGATAACTTTTTTTCTTTTTTTCCTGTGGGATCTCTGCACAGCTACTCATAAGGAAGACTTGTTGAACAACTAGAACGACTACGTTATATATATCATAATAAAATCTATATAGTTGGTAATAATAGTAAGTTAGCTGACCGTTGGCGAGGGCGACTCGAAGGCACGACGTGATGATGATGATGATATCATATCAAACATTGTTCGTTACTAAATGCCAAATCCTGTTTATATATATATACATATATATATATGATTTGAAAACATGTTGTAGATACACTTAAAAGATAAAACACATCTATTTCTGATAATTCAATGTGGCATAAGTCATTTTTTTGCCCTCAGTTTATACTATTTATCATAAGCCATTCGTTTTCAGTTTAAATATCGAACAAATCCATTTGAATAATTGATAGGACCTTATTAGGTGCTCCCGCTCTGGGCCAAAGTGAACCATGGAGTAAGGCAAATGATGCGGTACTCCAGATTCCCTTAAAGCTCCAGCTTACCGGAGCCTCACCATCAGATTATTTAGTGTCATATCAGGATAATCGTTGATCGGGAGTCGCACCCCTTACCAGAGATGCAGTCAGTGTATTCTACAGCCCCCGGCGAATCGGCTACGAGAATAATGCATTTAAGTCGTTGAAGAAGGGAATAAAGTTATGTACACAAAAGAAGAAATCTTACTGTTGTTCATCTCCATTAAAATACAGGATATAGCGCGGGAATCGAGAAGACATGAGATAATATCCAAAGACAAATGGCCGAGAATGCAAAATGGGGACTAAAGCAAAGAAGAAGATGGATGAGGAGGAGGAAGCTGAAGCAGAAGGATCGGAGAAAAAGACGAGAAAATAACATAATTTCTGGGCATGCACATTCGTTGATCTAGCGGGATCCAATGTTTTTAGAAAAACTTCATTGTATCTATCTGCGATGTTGTTGTCATAAGACCTTAATTTTATTTTAAAGACATCTGAGTTCTTTGCCAAATAATTCCCCGTCTCATCATCTCTCAGGGCTGCGATAAGAATACATTTCGGGCTTATTTGTATGGCACAAGGACATAAGTGAGCCCTCAGAAAGAACTAAACCTATTACTCTAACAATAGTTTGTACTACTACCCTAGATACATCTTTTAAAAGTCTCAAACTATTAATTTAAATGGTTATAGACACAAAGTTTCAGTGACGGTTACTTTATCCATCTTCATGTGTCATATTTGGTAAGCTTCAATTGATATCTGGCAAAACATAACGACACATTCGAAAAAGAAAAGTCTTATTATTTTTAAAACAAATCAATAATCTTTCAACGGAGATTCTTTTTTATTGCTTTACTGCTGTCCTAGGATTTATTAAACCTATTTTTTGTTACTTTTTTCCCTAAGTATAATAAGCAAAATACTAAGAAGGTGTGAGTTAGCATATTTCCATCTGTATTTTCCTGCACTAGCGGTTGTATGATACGCTTAATCTAGAGCACAGGAACAAGGACCCCAAGTTGTGATAGGAACCCAAAGATACCACACTTCCGAGGAGTGAGCGTGAAATGTTCCGCAAACCCCAGATTATATATATATATATATATATATATATAATGGATTTTTGAATTTGCTTCTTTTTTTCTATTTTAGTTGTTAGGGTGCGATGAGGCAAACGTTATTGTAACCGAAAGCAAAACTAGCAGAGATTCATCGTCGAAGAACAAAGAAGCTACCACGTGGTTTCCATTGTCCATTTCCCATGATTCCATAATCTCAGAACCTGAACGGAAAGAGAATAAAAAACAAATAGTCCTAATGCAAGTTGTGTTTTTGCGTTTTTTAAAGGTTATTTGAAAAATACCACTGACTTGGTTGATTTTTTTTTTTTAATTTTGATTTAATTAGATACCGGAGTATTTTAGGACCAATTCGTAATCTAACGGGTGTAACATTTGGATGAAGAGATCCTTAATATCATTGGAAAAATAATAATCAACTGAAGACATTTTTTTGGCTATCGGTGTGATTAGTTGAGTGGTTCCTTCAAGGATAATCCCATTATGAAAATAAAAGCAATATTTAAAGAAAAAAACAAATGCATCAAATAGAATAACGTGATTGTGTTAAAATATTTCAAGTATCTTATTAGGTTGATCACTCAATTGAATATTTTCATGAGTGGACAAAAAAAGACAAACCCCATTGCTGATGAAGTAGAGAGAGAGAGAGAGAGAGAGAGAGAGAGAGAGAGAGAGAGAGAGAGAGAGAGCGTGAGAAAGAGAGAAAGTCGATTGGGTTTAGAAAGAGAAAATATTGGGCAATTTATAAAACAGAATTTTTTTGACCAAATGATTATAGAAACCCAACGAAGATGAACTAACCGAAATAGTTTAAAACAATTACTTTCATTTTATGATCAAGAAATTTATTTAATCTGATCAATCTTTCTCCAGGGTACAAGCGTTAATTTATCTTTCATATTGTTATTCCACGGAGTCGCAATCGATTCCAAAGGATAAGATGAATTTGTTGTCTTATGATAACAGAACGATACTGACACCCTGAAATTTTTTCACGTTCTAAAAGTTATTGTTCCTTCTGTTGATAAGTATACATATAAAAGTAAAAAACAAAAATAAATAAAACGAATGCATGGGTCACTTCCCACTACCGTTCATGACCTGGCTGTTTGACCGATAACACAAGGTCAATCAGGGAAACTCTCGTTGTAAAGCAAGAGACTATAAGACACGTTACCTGAGGATCGTTTAAAAAAGGGTTACTCTGTTCATTACTGGGATAAGTAAAGTCACATACTAGGATTCTAGGCTAAGCAAACCCCTCCCCATTGTGAGTCTTCCTGTTTTTGATTCCTATCTAGAGGAATGTTAGAAACTTCAGATGTTCTTTAAAGTTAAATACAGGACGCCCGTTTTTTCGAGAGCGGATCTTATAAGGAAAGGGGTACAATTATTTTATTCTAATCACCATCGACATAGTTATCAGCAAAAAAGAAGGATATAGTTATATAGACACATAACCAAATAAGAATGTATATCTAATTTACGCAAAATTGCATTGTTCAAGTATTCCTACTTAATACTAATAATGATTAGTTATTGTAGCTTTGAAATATAATTAAAGATGGTAATCTATTATATTCATCAATATTATTTTTGGTGATAAATAGTGAGTTAGTTAAAAGAAACAACTTTGAGTTTAAGTGTATGTCGTACTCGAAGGTCAAAAGCGTGCACGCATCGCATCGAATAGCAGGATATAAAATTGAGAGGTTGTTTTGAGATCCACGGTGGGCAAGATGCTGGAGATAAATATTTTGAACGGGATGTCAACCGAGATAAGAAGATGCAAAACTAAAAGCTTTAATGACGTGTTATTTTCACATCAGTTAATAATATAATTAGAATAATATATAATGAATATAATTATTTATTCAGAGTCTCAGTTAGTCGGTGAATTGGCGCTGAACAGTTTCGGGTCCTGAGACGAATAGTTCCGTTGGTGTGAGAGCTTGGTTGGGGAAGAAGAAATGGAGTCGATGATTAGTTTCGTTTTGACAACCTCAAATGAAAGTATTTGACTTTTTAAGTAACACCCGTAATTCTTTCACCCAATTCCGTTCGTTTGGCGTGACTTGGCTAAATGTTGCTGACCATACATTTTCGTATAAAAACAATATGATTCCGTCTTGTATTTGCGCAATGTAACGACTCTTTCATGTTGGGTCCCGTAAGGTAACACCTTTATCCATTACATATATTTGGTGTCATGGTATTACAGAATGAATAAAGTCCTATTGGTTTTTAAATTAACTTTCTTCCACACAAAACGAACAAGAAATAGTTTTAGCGCTTCATTCATGACCTTTAGAAATAGAATTTCAAAACTGAAATTAATTGAAATTGTTATATTCTCATATACATGATCATGCAGAAATATACATATATATGCTGGATACATACCGACGCAATGAATTAATCAGACGCAAGAATGACAATGATATAGATGCAGTAATAAACGACGCAGGAAGACTTCTTTAACAATATTTTACCTCTCACTTTATTGCAAGTGCTCGAAAGGGTTGTTCAAGTGTTGCAAGTGAGAGGGAGCAGGAGATCGAATATAAACTGTAATATCTTGACCCCACTGTTATGACCGTCAAGTTGTGTCTTTCTCGTTCTTTAGTGCTGCTCAACCGGAGGCCTAGGGCCCACTCATCAGGGCCCAAAGGCCCCTTCGGACTGATGTGGCTTTCCCTACCACATTTCGTCTATAACTCCGTCCGATCTTCAACTCAACTGCCCCCCTGGGCGTCGAACTCAACTCAATTATATAATCGTTCGACGCCAACTCGATCTTTGAAATCGAATGTTTAATCGCTATCAAGCGGAAATAACTGTCATGCAGTTCAGAGGTCACTCTCTTCCGGTGCATCACTCTGTAGTGTACCATGGGAATTACCTTGTCCCATTTCATCAACCAATTTCCGCCCACGCGATTTCCACTCCTAACTGCCATTAGAATGTCTCACTTCCTTCCGGTGCATCACCTTGGAATAGCATTTTTTGGGCCGGGTCGAAGGTCAAAACATAACAAAATGAAGAAATGGAGAAATTCTATGCTAAAAGTTTGTGAATCGCGTTTATTTTACATCCACATTTACATTTTTTCTATGACTTTTTTTCATGGTAATTTTTGTTTTACACATGGTACTATCGGATATCAATCTGTTTGGCCCATTCTACCAGTTCGATTCAGAGTAGAACTGGGAGTAATGGCAATGAAGACGTATTCCAAACTCCCCAGATATCTACAATTGGCCACTCACAAACAGATACAGTTTAGTGCCATGAACAGGCACCCTATTTTTTGGAGGGTTTTCCCCTCTGAAGATGATAAAATCAAATCATTCTAAACCAAGTGAGAGGAAGTGGAAATTCTAAGAAATGTATACATACGAGTAATACAATACTGAAGTCTAAACAGATTCTGAGATAAATCATTGCCGATTTTACTGTCAATCTGAAAATTTTTTGAATTAGTAATAACATGTACAATAACAATTTTTAATGATGTATAAAGTTACGATAGGAAAAAATATGGCAAAATTATTTAAAAGGAAGTAAATAACCGAATTTCTTTGGTAGCTATATATTTGGTTTGGTTAGGTTTTATGGCATCTTCTTGGTAATTCAATGCCAAATCTTATTTATACACATATATCAAATATATATGATTTGGTTTGGTTTGGTTTGGTTTTATGGCATATCAACCACTGTAGCTTATTTAATGCTAAATCCTATTTATACATGTATATATTGAATATATAAGATTTGGTTTGGTTTGGTTTGGTTTATGGTATATCAACCATTGTTGTTTATTTAATGCCAAATCTTGTTTAAACATATACATTAAATATATATGATTAGATTTGTTTTTGTTTGTTTTTGGTATATAAGACATCGTTGCTTATTTAATGTTAAATCCTGTTTATACATATATATTAAATATATGTATCATATAATTAAGGTAATGATTTTTACATAAATCCTTTTCCCTTAATTATATTTTATTATTTAGTTCGGTAAGGCTTTGATCTTATTGGGTCTCTTAGTGTAGGTGCATTGTCAGACGATGTAGTATAATACCTGCAGAGAATGGATACGACAGTCATCATCAGTCATGATAAACCTCCAGACAGGAAATGGGGCTGGAATGTTGATGACGTCATGCCCAGAGGAGATGGTCCTGAGAATTTGAGGATTTTTAAAAGACTATAGTTGAGGTCGACCATTGAAGGTTGCGGTTGATTTTTTTTTTTATCTCGACTGGTGGAGATGAAATGACATATTTAACATAACAAGATCCACCGGGCGTGGAAGGAAGTGTTATATAGCCATGAACACTATACATACACATATGCATTCAGAATCATAACAACGACACAGTAAAGACGAGCGACACAGTTCTTTAGAAAAATCTACCTCTCACTTTATTGAAAAAATGTGTGAGAGGGAGTTGGTGACTGAACAGAACTGCAACATATGGAACCCTACTCTTATGGCCATAACAGCGTTTTTTTCCTGTTCTCCTGG
Organism: Sepioteuthis lessoniana; assembly: GCA_963585895.1. Lineage (NCBI taxonomy): Eukaryota > Metazoa > Mollusca > Cephalopoda > Myopsida > Loliginidae > Sepioteuthis > Sepioteuthis lessoniana. The sequence goes on from OY757933.1 coordinate 45,131,796, forward strand.
GCTGCTCAGCCTCTCTGGGGCATGTTCCTCATTCCAGCATCTTCTCTCCAACTGCAACTGCTCAATTGGGGCCTGAGGGTCCCCTCTGCTGGGTGCTGGTTTTCTTTACTGCATCTTATCTCCAACTCATCTGATCTCCAACTGACTGACTTCCTGTCTTCACCCGGGCTATATAATTGTTCGACATCCACTTTCTTCCTGTGGGCGTCACAAATCGCACTCATTCAACCCGTCCACGTCCAAGGTTATATCCTGATATTCCTCGACCGGTTGCACCTGTTATTTACACCGGTGCATTTGCTATTTTGACTGTTTGGCCAGGGTCAGTATGTTACAGAAGGGGTCAGCATAGTATGATTAGCATATGATTTTATGATTTGTGTCTCTCTCTTAGTGTCGAAAGACCGAAGCCAGAAATTAATAAACCTGTTCGTATCCGAAACGATAGACTCCGTCTGTATTTGTTTCTATATCTGTATTATTGTTATTATTGACATCACCAAATCGATACAACATATGTTCGATTTGGTGCGTGGTGACTTGCTATGTCTTTTGCAAAAAGCAAAGAAAAAAGAAGACATTGATTGATTTTGAACTTGGGTTGTCTACTCGATGATTCACGGTACTTTAGACGATTAGAAGCGGCTAAGAATAATGGAAATCCAATTTAGGTAACTGTTTTTTCAGGTGGGAGAGAGATAACGTAAACTCAACAATAAAATTCTCAACTCCAAAAACGTAAAAAAAAAGAAGAAAACTGTGCTACCCTAGCCGAAGTGGGAAACAACAAAAAATAAAGAATTCAACTAGAAAGACAGTAAAAAAATAATGCAGCACCCCAACAAAGAAGATTTGTGAAAAGAAGAAGGTCAAACATTGAAAGACAAGCAACAGGTTAAAAAAAATGTTCCACACAAGGCCCCAGAACGAAGAAGAAAAAAATAGAACACAAAAATCGTGAAGGAAAAAAGAAAGATAAGTTGTATAAATTGTATAAAATCTATGTTTTTCGCTTTTAAGCTGTGTGGTTCGCGCCCGATAGAACATTCAATTACGAGAAAAAATTGAACAGCAATGATAAGGCTTGTAAGTTTAATTGTACATGTTGATACAAATTACTGCTATATTAAGGAACGGTGAATCATGAATGAAAAGAAAGAAGAAGGAAAAAGGAAGAGAATAGAAGGGACATACAAAATTGTCAACAACAAAACCCGTGCTGTGGTTGTATTATGGGTAACATACATATAAATGTTTTTATGAAATAAATTTATATTCGAAAATGCTCATTGTAAAACGAGGTAATTTTATATTTAGATATTTTTTCAGTGTGACTTTCAATTCCGAGCCCCGGAAAGATCCGGGCATCTACGATATCTTGTCGGGAAAAGGCTCATATACCTTTGGATCCGTAGTTAGGTCTGTGGGACGTATTTCATGTTTGAAAAAGTTGTGGAAATTGGAAGTATTCTGTGAATTCTCCCAAGGATTGGATCATATTTTAGGTAATGGTAAAAGTCATAACAAGTTTTGTGAAGGTCTCCCCCAAGAGAGGTGTCGACAATTTTAGGTACTCAAGACCAGCGTTTTGTAAGTTCCCCCTGGAGTGGAGTTGAGAATTTGGTGGGTTTGGTAAGAGGTCAGACCATTGTGTTGAAGAGGATATTTTGAAACAGGGGATGGGAAATTATTCCGAAAAAAATATAATTACTCAAGTTTGTAAGCTTCAGAAGAAAAATAGACATTTGACCGAATAATCATTGGTAAGGACAAAGAAAAAAATAAAATAAAAAAGACGGAGAAAGAGAGTGAGACTCGGAAAAGAAAAACTGATTTGTATTTCAAAAACAAGAAAAGTAGAACTAGAAAATGTTTAAAAAATAAAAAAGAAAAAGAAAAAAAGAAGAAAATGAAGGACGATACGAACAATAATTTACTGAGTTTTATTTTTTCGACTGTTGAATGATTTATAGTTTTTTTTTATATTCTCTTTTGAATTGTTGTTCTTGTTACTACAGTAATTTTATTGGTCTAGTCGGCATAAGGAACATTGTTAGATTACATAATTGTTACAGATAACGAAATCGGAAAGGAAGAAAATAAAGGAAAACAAAAGAAAAATCCTTTCACATCGATACATTCGTTTGAAAAAATTGTTATTTTCCAAAAGAAAAAAATATCTTGTGAGGAGGAAAGGTATGTTATAAAATTAAGTTGATGATTTTTTTAATATTAATCATTTTTCGTAAATTATTTACTTTAGTAAGGCTTTGAACTGCTTGAGTCTCTTAGTCAAGGTTCATTGTCAGATGGTGCAGTCTTACGCCTGCACGGAAAGGATATGACAATCAACTTCTGGGAAAATACTCCCCTACAGGAAATGGAGTTGGAGTGTGGAGGACATCATGGCCAGAAAATATGGGCCTGAGAATTTGAGGATTTTGAAAAGACAGTTGAGGTCGACTTGGTGGTAGCGGTTGAGTTTTTCGGATCTGATCGGATCAGATCATATTTTTTATGTCTCGGTCGTCAGATATGAATGAGATCTTAAATACCACAAGATGCGTCGAACGTGGAGGGGGGTCAGCATAATATGGTTAGCGTAGGCTTTTTAGAATTGCGTCTCTCTCCTCGAGACGCCAAGGACTGATCGTAGAAAGAAATAAACTCGTTTGTACCGCCTGTATTTCTAAAACTATTGTTAGTGATATCTTTAGGAAAATACAACATATACGATTTGTGTGGTACTATGCTAGTTACAGCACCAGTTGTGGTCCTATAAGACCTTGTCACGCTACGGGCTACTTATCGGTTAAAGTTTCAGGTGAACCTGCTCGTCGGATTTCTTGTGCCCACGTTCTGTGGTTTGATCAACGGGAGAGTTGTAGAAGAACTGGTTCAGACTTCTCTCCGTTCTAGCTGGGTCTGAAAACGGGCAAATTTACCACTGCTGTTAACTGATCAACCACTTTAATAATGTAGAAACACTTGTTAACAGGTGTATATAACAAAACCTGTAATCATTATACACTGATTCAAATCATGTACAACAACAAAGGGGTTTTCAGTTTCGGAGTTAGAAGCAATAAGTTGACTGCTGATAATAATTAGCCACAAGTCTGTCTGAGAGCAAATTAATTTCGGGAGAATCAGTCAAGTTCAGGACACTGGGAGGCAAAGCGGCGCTGGCAAAGCGCTGGCAAAGGCTTTGAGTCTTCTGGCTATGGAACCAACCATCGATCAGACAATTATATTCGCTGATTTTCAACGTCTATATCTGTATCTTTTTATTTTCCCAATCAGTCTTAAATAAGTTCTGGAGTGGTTTATTGTCAGTCATAATAGTAAAGGCTTCTTCACTTAAATAGCTTTAATTTTGTAAAGCATATATCATAGCATGAGATTATTTTTCTATCGATGGCCACCTTTGTTCTATGGAAGTTAGTTTATGTGATAAAAAATAAATGGATTTCTTCACGCATTTCTGGTACAGGATCCTCTTTTTCTGGGCATGACTGGGTAAGATATGCTCCAGTACACTGATAACTTGCGTCCGTGTACAAGTTCATGGGCTTACTTAAATCAGGATATGTCAAGAAGGGAATGGCTGTTAATTGATCTTTTAGCGACTCAAATAACGTTGGAACTCCTCAAACAACTTGAAACAAATATATTTCTTTGTGAGTGCTATTAGGGGGTGGCTATACTTGAAAATACTGCTAGAAACCTTCTATAATATCCTATAGATCATATAATCCCAATGATTGTAAAATGATCTTTGGTTTGGGCATAGATCGGATAAGCTTGACCTTAAAGGTGTCAGGTTTTATCCCGATTTTGTTAATGACAGAACTCAAATACTTTGTCCCGTCTTTCGTGAACTAGCATTTTTGTAATTTAACTCCTGACCATGATTTTTCTATATTTCAAATATTGCTTGCATGTGCTGCAGATGTTGAGTGACACTGCTGAGGAAAACCAACATGTCATCCAAATAGGCCACGAAGAACTGCTCTGATCCTGCCAATATGATAGATATTAGTTGTTGAAAAACCCCAGGTGCGTTGTCAAGCCTGAATGGCATTACTCTAAATTGGAAAAAACCAGTATGGCATGCAAATGTAGCTTTTTCTCGATTAGCTTTATCAAGAGCCACCTGCTAGTATCCATACCTCATACCATAGTCGAAAAATAGGGTTGCTCTGCTCTTCTCAGCAGAGCTAGGATATCATTTATTTATGGTAAAGGGTATGTCACGGGCTTAGTGGTATTATTTAGTGCCCTGAAATCTACACAGAGTTTGTGTCCCCCTTTTTTTATCCACCACCACTATCGGAAAACTCCATGTAGTTTTAGAGCCTTCTATTATTCCGGATTCTAACATGTCCTTTACCGCTTCCTTTACTGGTTTCTGTTTATAAATTGAGGTTTTTAAGGCCTTAATTTTATTGGAGGATGATCCCCTGTGTCTATCCTCATCTGGATCACCTGCGTTTTCGCCAATTCCTTCACGGTGTTAGTGTCAACATCCCTATTTTTATATTTTAAGTGTTCTATTTTTCTTCTATGTTCTTGTGGACACTTATCTCATCTGGATTATTGATAGTCTCGATATTATGGTATGAACGGGTCTCAAAAATTTTCACCTGTCTCTTGGTTTTGTTATTAAGCACTGTCCCCAACTGGGCAATTTCTGTCACATTCACCGTCTTATTACTCAAATTGGCTAACATTACGGGTGTTTGGCTCCTGTCATTTTCCTCAACTATAGCTTCTATCTCTATTACTTCGTTTTCTAAGAGGGGTTTGCTCCTTGCGATTACCTGGTATAATATTCCACATGACTCTGCAAGTGAGTCTAATCAAGAAAAAAACAGCAAAAGCTGTGTGCACCGGCAGTATAACACCTTCCTCTGAGTAAAATGCGATTGCTCTACTGGTACTTCTACCCAGTGGTATTCACACGCCTTTTATGGTTAAAAGATTCCGTTTAAAATGTATCTGTAATTGATTTTCTTTTAGTCAGTCCTAGCCCAATATCAATTCTTTATCTAAGTTTGGTGTTATATCTAGTTTTGACAAAATACTCTCCCGCGCTATTTCTACCGGTAACCTACACATTCCCTTTAGTTGAATTTCCTGGCTATTAGCCAGGGTTATAATTTAGTCCGATTCTTCTAAATTATTAATAACCTATTTTCATCATCATCATCATCATCATCATATCGCGCTGGTAGCACGGATATCTCTGACCCTCTCTCGCCACTCCTCCCTATCCTCCTCCTGAAGACCTATGTAGGTCTTCAGAACAACATCCCGTATCCTCACATTGCTGCTGAATGTATGTTCGTGCTGGTCGTCTTGCTTTTGCACGGCCATGTGTGGGGGTCCATAAGAGTACATCTCTTATGAGTTCGTCCCTGCTTCTCCAGCAGTGTCCTGCATGTCTGGTTCGTCTAACTTGAATAGTTTTCGTGATAGGGGGCAGGTGGCCGTACAGTAGGTGTCTTGTGGGGTGTTGCCGCCAGGACTTGTTTAAGATTGCACGTAGCATCCTTGTGTATTTGCCGTCTAGTTTCTACTCCAGCCGTTTTGTTAGCGTCCATGAAGTGCAGCCAAAAGCAGTATCGATATGACCGCTGCCTGGAAGAAACTGCGTTTCATTTTATCGGCTAGGTCTGATTTCCATATAATCGATAGCCTATTGATAGCTGTTCATGCTTTCGCTAACCTGGTTTCGATGTCCTTTTCGGTTTATTCGACCCTGCTTCCTAGGTATGGTAATTTGTCTACTAGTTTAAGAGGGGTTCCTTCTACAGTGGAGATGTCCTCCGTTTGATTATAGCACATATATTCCGTTTTGTGTGCATTAACATAGAGGCCTATGCTTGCTGCTGCTCGTTCCAAACTATGCAGTAGTGTTTCGGCTTGGTCAGGTGTATTTGCCAGTATCGCTATGTCATCGGCGTAGTTGGCGTCGGTAATTGTTGTTGCGGGGTACCTTCTGCTTCTTTTCTTCGTCAGTTCGAAGCCATTCTCTTTGATTTTGTCAATCGATATTCTAAGTACGTAGTCTAGACAAATGATAAAGAGGTATTTCTTCAAAATGTGCGGACTTCAGTAAAGAGACTTTGAACCCAGTGTCGATCAATGCTTCTAATTTTTTCTTCCCTATTTTGATTTGCTTATCATCTCTGAACCCTGGGAAAAGGGTTCATATTCTTTATATTCTTTACTTTTGGTAACATGGTTGGTTTTGTTGCCTTCTTCACACTTTGGTTTTTTCTTGAGATTTTAGCTTCGTTCCCACTATCTTGGCGTACTCAAGTGTGTCCCCAACTTCTCGAATCTTTTCAGATTTCTTTTTTGTACAGGCTTTAACCTCCTGATTCCGGGTCACCATGTAAGTTACTGGGGTGGCCCCGAAAAGGTTTCCTGGTAATTGTGATTTGTCTGTCTTGTAGTGACTGCTGCCGGCCACGCTCCTGACTGTTGATTGCAATATGTTCCTTCTTTTCACCCTCCCACTATGTAATTTGAGTATAATCTGGGCTAGATCTGTGGTAAGTATTTCCTCTTGTCTTTCAATTTGCGGCCCTTCCGTCGCTGTTTTCGTCAAAATAATAGCAGTTCATATAGTGGGTGCTCTAACCATGCCTACAACATGATCATTTACTGGGGTGTGTTACCTCCCTTGACCACTCATCGTTCTATCCCTCGACTTTGGGCTTTCTTAACATGGTATGGGGACCCCAGTAACCCTGCTCGTTATAAGTTTTGCCTGAAATCCATTCTTCTCTATTCCTTCGTGCAGTTCTTCAACTGTATTTCTGAGGTGGGTTCAAACTCTGAAATAGTATTTCACTGTCCTTCGCCACCCTCAATGACTCAGAAATCGATTCGGGGTTTGCTTTTGCTACGTTTTCTTTTATAAATGAGTTACCTAAGGCGTCTAAAAAAATCCAGCTAGCTGTACAGCGAGGCCCTCTCCATGCCCTGTATCCTGATGTGCTATGTGGTTAATTTCATCATTCTATTTGCCAATTCTGCAAGTGTCTCCCGTTGCTTCTGTTTCATCCTAATTAGAACCAGAGCAGCCTCTATTGAGTTTGCAATTTCCCCAAATTGTGCTTTTTGTGTGCTTCTTGGATTTTTTAAAAATATATTTGTCTGTGGAACTGTTTATTTAGCGCCATTTCCTGGCACTGATTTTGGTGCAAATACGCCGTGCATCTTGATATGCTATTCTGGTTAATTTCATCATTCTATTTGCCAATTCTGCAAGTGTTTGTGTTAAATTTTTCATGTGGATGTGCGTGGAGGCCTGTCAGGATCGAATCCTGGGTTCTAAGGCATTAAATATGATACTATGCTGGACACTGCACCGATTGTGGTCAGTTGACAAAGTGTTTGGTTTGGGCGGATTTTATGGCATATCAACCATTCCAACTTATTTAATGCCAAATCCTGTTTACACACACACACACACACACACACACACACACACACACACACACACATATATATATATATATATATATATATATATATATATATATATTAGATATTTGGTTAGAGTGGGTTTTATGGCACATCAAACAATGTTGATTATTTTATGCAAAATCGTCTTTATACGTATATAAGTAAAGTTAGCGACCATAGTCGAGGGTGACCCGAAGGCTCCCTTTTTGACAGCTACTACACCAAGGTGTTGGGGAGGGCGCTACTCCTTTCCCTGTATTGCTCCACTTTACCCTTGATCCGTATCTTATATTGCTGAGTATTAAGCAAGGAGACATCAAGTACTATTTTTTGAGTCTTTGGTATGACTCGACCTGGGATTAAACCCAGGTCTCCCGGGTCATTGGCGAACACTCTATTAGATATATATTATTTGGTCTGGTTGGGTTTTACGGCATACCAACAGTCGTGGTTATATATCAAATATATACGATTTGTAGACATTGTTGATAACATTTTTAAAGGATCTTAAGCTCATTTTCTACTCTCAGTTAAACGGTTTTAAGTATTGCCTTGCCACAATAAACATTTAACAACAGTCATTTGTTTGCATGACAAACAGTTGTATTTGACCCTGAGATAGGACCTCATCAGGTGCTACCACTGTGTATCAGAGTGAACCTGAGAGCAATAGCAATGAAGGTGTTCTCCACATTCCTCAAAGCTCCAAGTTAGGAGCCTAACTATCATATGGTTTAGTGACATCTCAGGATATTCGTTGGTACTATATATTCATCTTATATTTGAGAGCAAAAATGTAATGTTTTCGGTTTGTTTTTTTCGATTTAGATAAGGCGAAACCAAAAATGGGTGGGTATTTCAGCTAGTATTACAGTATATACTTAGAAACTCTCAATTGTCAAAGGTAAGCTAAGATCACTCCATAATCTGTCTTTGATTTCGTTTGCGTATTATTTTATTTTATTTAATGAAATATCAACCATCCCGGGTTAATTTATGCTAAAGCCAATTTATGCAAAAGCCAACATTATAGAAAGAACAGTAGAGGTGATTTATAACCCATATCAGGGGAGATAAATTAGTTTATATTTTCCCTAGGATATTAGTCCGAAAGTGAAGTTCATAGCGTGACCAGAGTTCGAACTCGTTTACTGCACAACTTACTCGTGTTTTATAACATTTGAAATTACACAAGATGTGCACGTGGAAAATCCACCGATTCCAAGCATCGGAATTACATAGATTTTAATCATAAAAAAGAATGCATGATAAATTACATATTTTTGTTATAATGCATAAATGGCTAGAGGAGAAGGAAGCCCTTACCTTTTTTTTAACGATGCTTTGAATTCATTTTCTGCTTACTGAAATTACAGCTACATCTACCCCGACCCATACACGCACGCACGCACATACAGAATATATATATATATATATATATATATATATATATTTATGATATTTGTGTGTCAGTATATATATATATTTATATATATATATATGGATAAAAGGTAGATATTTTGGTAGATCTGACAGGACGAAGAAAAATAATGAAATTGTGGATTTTCTAAAAACACAAACAACGGATTCAGTTTAGAATATTTCCTTTATTTACTGAAAAGACATTTTTCAACTGAGGAAAAAATTATTTTTTCTAATATATATATATATATATATGTGTGTGTATGTGTGTGTGTGTGCGCGCGTTTGGGTAAATCGGGCAGAAAATTTCCTTCTGTATATTTTAACGTTGAGCCGTTGAAATCTTCATGTAAGTCGTTCGATATCAGAATTGAATAACTTCATGAAGTCATAAAAACATTTGGACTCAGCTTGAGCCATCATCGAGGGAACACACAGTGAAATTACAAACACTCTGACGAGTCGAATGGATTTATACAAAGATTAAGAGGAAGAAAAAGGGGGAGAGAGTTGCATGGAAGAAAATAACTTTAGTGGTGGCAATTGGAAGAATTGGTAGAAAAAGTGTTTAAAGCACTTCAGAACGGGTATGCTACATTCAAAGCTGATTTTGTTTAAGGAATGTTTGTTAATCTTGTTTTAGATAACTTATTTTACTTGAAGTTTTGGTTTGTTTGCTTTTTGTGTTTATTTGAGTTATATATATGTTTCTGCATTGGAAGGAGAAGCACGAATATGTTTTTGATATTTAGAGATGGAACATGTGTTGAATAGGTGAAGCTTTAAACGTCTCGACATAGGCATTACAGTCAGGTGCTTGCTATTTGGAGAAAATTTTTCCAAATAAAGGTTTAAACTCTTAAATAGGTTATACTGCAATAACTTGTCAAGGGAGAGAAGTTTTAATAGATGACAAAGTTAATTGTTTTGAATATGTGATGATGTATAATCAGCCATGACAAAAAGGCTGAAGGGAAATGTCTGTCCTATATAATCAAATAAGTTTAAAAGAGAATCAAATAAGTTTAAAAAAGAAATATATATATATATAGGAGTGTATTGAAAACAATTAGTATTCTATGATATGTTAATATAGTTCCAAGACAAATATTACAAATATTTCTTTGTCCAAGTCATTTAGTAACTGCCCTAAATTTAAAAAAAAGCAGCAGTTGAGATCATCCGATTCGATGAGAAAAAAAACCTTATTAAAATCTTTATTTGCAATCCAATAATATCAGTTAGTAATTTAACTCTTTCACTTAATAGAGATGAAACATTTAAGGTTTGGAAACAAACCACGGGTGCAAATTGAATTAAAACAAGAGGTATAAAAAAAACTGTACTAAATAATTTATCTTCCGTGTGTAAGTTGGTGGGAGCGAAAGTCAAACAAAATAACAAAAAAAGTTTAAATCATTTTTCTGGGGTAAATTGTAAATATAGCTTTTTTGCTTTATAATATATTCTGTATTTAAACTTGTTATTTAATAAGTTTTAAGTCTGGTACTCTGGCTTTATATTATTTACAAAACTTGCAGTTCCTAATTGTTCACCCATCTAGGAACTGAACAGATTAATCGTTGCTTAACTTTTGTAAGTGTTCACACTTAATATAAGTTTATGCATGGCATAAAACAAGAGCCTATAAAATTAGGAATGGAAAATTTTGTTTTTGAAAAATAAGAAGCTCACTTTTGTAGGCAACTGTATTTATCTTGTTTTTGAGAAAAAATGTTATTTGGTGTCTTTTTTTAAAAATGTGCCATAAAGTTAAAGCAACCGTTTTATAGGAGGCTATGATTGATTGCAAAACAAAACAAAAACAAAATAAGAAAAGCTCTCAATGAACAAATTGCTAATTAAGATATATTTTGAGAAAACAGTCTTTAAGAAAAATATATATGAAATTAGTAATAAAAAGCAGTCAATCATTTTTCAACCAACAATATTAAACGTGATACTCGTATAGATTGAAAATTCTATCGGAAACAGCATCATTGCGCTGTAACAGGAAATGGGAACGAACATCTCTGTGTAGCAAATACAGATTCATCAGTCTAAAAAATGTTTCAACAGTAAATCTAAGCTGTGTTCTAGTCTGAAAAGTAACATGGTAAGAAAATAGCTAGATGGAGATAATATTAATAATTTTTTAATTTCCCTTGCATATAAGTGGCTGAAGTTTAAAATGTGGAGGTTTTTCTGCTGCATTCATGGTATAATAGTAAGTATCGTAGGAAAGAGACAGCTATTCAAGTTCAAAACCTACACGGAGCTGTACGTTTGTTTGGTTGGTTGTTTGGGTTTTATAGCTTATCAACGTTTGTTGGTTATTCAATGCCAAATCTATTGTTATTCATTTGAACAGTTCTATTTTGAACAATTCATTTTAGCATAAGTACACCTTTTAATTGTCAAAAACAAATCTATTTCAATCTATTCAGTTAAGTCAAACAGTCTTATTTTACGTAAATCAGTTGAGCCTAAGTACTGTTTCAATGTCAAAGACATTTGGTTTAGCTTCAGTTTATTTGTTTAATGGCATAACAACCTTTGTAGGTTATTTAATGCCAACGCCATTCTCCAAGAAGAACAGTAGTGGTACTATTTAACCCATATATTGGAGGATAAAGGGTTCATAGCTTTCTCTAGGGTATTGACCCGAAAGTGAACGGAATAAAGTCAAAAACAGTTCCATTTCTAAAAATTCAGTTTAGGATACAAAAAGTGGTCCAATTCAAACAATTCATTTTAGCATGAATCCGTAGTTTAAATGTCAAAACAGTTCAATTTAGCTTAGCATAAGTACGCTGTTTAGTTCTATTTGACCCATTGATAAGGCCTTATCTGGTGTTGCCAGAGTAGACCTGGGAGCGATGGCAATGAAGAGGTACTCCAAATCCCCCAGAGCTACAGCATTGCTAGAACCTCACAATCGGATTGTTTAGTGTCATATCCAGGACACTCATGGGGGTGGTCAAATGGAAAAAGGCCAATACTGTAATTCCAAGTTACAGCTGAACCTTGTAAAAGAGCTAAAAGATGCTAATACTTTTGGAATTTATTAGAAGTTGAAAACCAAAGTTAGAGTACGGTTAGAATAATTTTAGAATTTCGTCTTAGATGACGAAATATTTAGAGAAAAAGAGAGAGAGAGAGAGAGTAAAAAAAGGGAAACGGACTAACTGAATTACCCCAGAAGCGTTAGAAAACACGTGTATATCGGTACAAAAGAGAAAAGACGAGGGAACCCTTGCGAGATTAGAAAGGATGGACGCTATTAAAAAATGAAAGCTGCTAGCAAATAAAAGGAAATCCCACTCTACCTTTGGCGGGGGTCAACTGACGGTTAGATATCTTTTGTCTTTGACTATATTGTACAGAATTTGATAACCCAAGTTAGCGTAAAAATCATCATCATCATGTCGTGCGGCTGGCACGGATATCCCTGACCCTCTCTCTCCACGTCTCCCTATCATTCATCGCCTCCGGCAGGTCTTCAGGGTTACATCCCGTATCATCACATAGCTGCTGTATGAATGCTCGAGCTGGTCGTCCTGCTTTTGATTGGCCATATGCGGGGGTCCACAGGAGTACATCACTTACGATCTCGTCCTTGCTTCTCCAGCAGTGTCCGGCAAGTCTGGTTCGTCTAGCTTGTATAGTTTTCCTGATAGGTGGTAGGTAACCGCACAGTTGGCGCCTTGTGGGGTGTTGCTGCTAGGACTTGTTCAATATTGCTCGCAACATTCTTGTATATTTGCTGTCGAGCCTCTTCTCCAACCGTTTATTCAGCGTCCAAGTAGTACATCCATATAGCAGTATCGACACGACCGCAGCCTGGAAGAAACTGCGTTTCATTTTATCGGTCAGGTTTGATTTCCATATGATCGAAAGCCTATCGATAGCTGTCCATGCCTTCGTTAGCCGTGTGTCGATGTCTTTTTCGGTTGATGAAACGCTGCTTCAAGGGGGAAATTGTAAAAACAGTAATGGTGGACTTTTACTCAGTTCGGCAGGAGGGGGGGAATTTGTTTTCGAAAACCATGGGAAGTAGTATGGCTGAGGTACGGGCGGGCAGACAAAACCTATGACTTCAACGCCATGCCTAACCAGGTTCTTGGCATATGAATCCTAAGGGATAATGACCAGGATCAAATACTTCGATCGGAAAACTACTACTGTTCATCTATAAAGGTGGCTTCAATTAATGAGAATAAAAACACAGCCATCAAAATATTACCATGACTCACACTCAAACCACTTGTCCAAACCGAATCGCTTGTCACGAGGGTAAAAAAAAGGGCGTACTGCTAAGGTAGGAGCCCTGGCCCCAGTGAACGAAAAATCAGCTAGAGAGCTCAAACTAAAATAGAAATTACTAAAATGCAAAAGCACAATACAAATAGCGACATGCAATGTTAGAACTTGAAATAGAATCGGCCAACTACCGGAGCTGACAGCTTTGGCGATAGATCATAACATAGACATAGTCAGCATACATGAACACATACATTCATAGACAAGATTTTAAATATCACGATATCGGCAAAGGATGAACATTTATCCCTGTATCTGCATGGAAAAACCCTATTTAAGCAACTATAGGAGGTGTAGACATGCTTGTCGGATCACGGGCCCAAAAATCACTGAATAGCATCTAGAAAATACAACCGAGGATGATGGTAGCTACGTTTAATGGAAACCCCAGCGCAATAGTAATCTACAGCTACAGCCATACTAATGTTAGTGATTAAACTGACCTCATCGTCCTTTATAACGAGCTGTCCTCCCTTGTTCGTAGCATCCCAAAACACAACGTTCTTGTCATCAGTGAAGACATTAATGCCCGAATTAGTCAAAACGTAAACCACAAATACGGCTTAGACAAATCGTCAAACAGAAATATGGAATATCTAACAGATTTCACGCTAGAAAATAGATTAACATGCCTCAACGCTAAATTTCAGAGAAGAAGTGGAAAACTAGGGGCCCACACCAACGCAAAAAATACTAAAGCACAGATTGACTGTGTCTTCATAAATAAGGAATGGAATAACAGTGCATTGAAATGCGAGGCATATTCCTCTTTTGATGGTATGTCCTCTGATCAACGAATATCCACGGCAAAAATACGACTGAGCCAACGAAGGAAAGCGGCCGGAACAACAACAATCGTAAACTATGACTGGTCCCTGCATAAAAACAGGTATATTAGAGATAAATATACGTAAAAACTAAGAAAAAAACCCGATTCACTTAAGGAAATATCAGAAACACCAAATCCAAGTGACGAATATGAGAATTTCGTCAATGCCCACGTAGAAGCGGCAGCAGAACGCATACAAACTAAACAAAGAGCTAAACCTAGAGTCCCATGGGAGACATTAGCGGATATAAAAAAGCGTGCAGACGCAAAAACAATGTCCAAATGCAATAGAAGGAACCCAACTAATACCAATGCTCAGAAACTTAAGAAAGCACAAAATGAATTAGCAAAATGAAAAACAGAATACACACAAAATAAGATCAAAAAGATTAGAGACTTGGTTGAAGATAGACACTCTACGATAGCATAGCAAACGGTAAACGATGTGAGCAAAAGGAAGAGCTCTGCGAAAGCTAAACGGAAACCTAACGGCCAAGAAGAACCAATACACCCGTAGAAACAACATTTCGAGAATTTACATGGAATGCCTCCGAAAGTTACGTATGAACCAATCAAGAAAGTTATTCGTAATCGATTAGACATCAAACTAAGACAGTTTAAGCAAGAAGAATTCGACTCACAACGAAGAAAAATTAAAAATGGGAAAGCAGCAAGGCTTCATGAAATACCTCCAGAAGTATGGAAGAACCCTGAATTCGTTGACAAACTGCTCCGACACTATAATGCCGTATATAACCAAAACACAAGAGACAGAAGGACAAAGGGATACATCCTCCTTTCCCTTAGAGGAGTGACCTCGAAATAGCCAAGAGCTAGCGAGGTATAACCCTTACATCTACATCGACAAAGATCTTCAACGCACTCCTACGCAACTACATAGAACCCGAAATTGAGAAGATACTTAGGAAAAACCCAAATGGCTTTCGAAGCAATCCATCCACGCCATTACAAATTTTGATACCACTTCTACAAGGTGTAGGTGCAAAAACCTTGACGTAACAGTATTATTTGTAAATTCTCCAAGGCATTTGACTCCATATCTCCAGAGGAAATATGGAGGAAATACAACTCGCCTATGGCCTACCCAAAGAAACCGTCGCAGCAATAATGATGCTATTTATAAACACAAAAGTAAAAGTCCGCTCCCCGAAAGGTGGCCTCCACTACTTCAACTTTGTAGCAGGTGTGCTGCAAAGAGACACATTAGCCCCTTACTTGATTAATATCTGCGTAGACTACGTGCTTAGATATAATGAAAGATAACTGTTTTAAGCTAGCAAAGGAAAGAGACACAAGATATCCCGCACAAACAATTACGGACGTGGACTACACCGATGACAAAGCGTTTCTGGCAAATACACCCCCCTGAAGCCAAAACCCTGCTACAAAGACTGGAACGAGCGGCTGCTGGCATAGGCCTCTATGTCAACGAAGACAAGACGGAATACATGTGCTTTAATCAAAGAGGCGACATCTACTCACTAAATGGTAGTTCTCTGAAACTAGTGGACAAGTTCACCGACCAAGAAAGACATCAACAATCGACTAGCAAAGGCAAGAAGAACTTTTGGTAAGCTATCGGTCATATGAAAGTCAGACCTGAAAACTAAAATATAACGCAATCTTTTTCCAAGCAGCGGTCGTGTTGATACTGCTATATGGATGCATTACATGGACGTTAACTAAAAGTATCGAGAAAAATCTTAACGGTAATTACACAAGAATGCTGCGAGCGATACTGAACAAGTCCTGAAGGCAACAACCCATAAAACAGCATCTGTACGGTCATCTATCACCCATCACGAAAACTATCCAAGTTTAACAAACCAGACATGCGGGACACTCATGGAGAAATAAGGATGAACTCATAAGCGACAAAAAAACTGTGGCCTCCTTCTCATGGACGAGCAAAGGCATGACGACTGGCAAGAACCTATATACAACAGTTCCGTGCCGATACAGAATGCAGCTTTGAAAACCTACCGGGAGCGATGGACGATAGAGACAGGTGGTGAAAGAGAGTCAGAGAGATCCGTGCTGGCAGCGTGACATGATGATGATGATGATGATATCCTTTTGCAGAGATGCAGTCTGTCTATTCTACCGAGTGGGCAATCATATATCTCTAATATTATTGGGAAAAGTATGAACTAATATATTCTCGTTTTAACCATTGGTGAACAGTAGGGCAGACAGGACTCTTCAACCTTGCTATGGTAACCGGTTTAGGAGAAGGAAACTCTGAATTAAAATCTGTTAAATAGCGCTTAAAAATGTCTTTGACTCTCAGCCAACTCACTCGCGCGGATAGGTTTGTAAACGTAAACACACACACACACACACATATATATATATATACACAATGACACAGAAAGAGAGAGAGAGAGAGAGATAGACAGTGAGTGTCGAATGAAAGTGATTGGTTTTGTTTGGTTTCTTTGTTTAATGGCATATCAATCTTTGCAGGTTATTTAATACTGAAGCCATTATCCTAGAAGATCAGTAGTGGTACTATTTAACCTATAGCTGGGAGAATAAGGGGGTTCATGCCTTTCCCATGGGTATTTGCCCGAATGTGAACGTAATAGCGCGACTGAAGTACGAACTCGCGTACTACGATTCCGCAGTCCATCGTTTAACCATTACACCACGAGGACACCCCCGAAAGTGAGAGTGTGTGTATGTGAAAGATAGATTGATAAGTATATTACGGGACTATTTTCATAATTTTTTATCATCTATTGACAGAGGATCTAAGATCAATTAATATGGAACATGGAACGACAATAGAATTTCCATCTGCATGAACAACGTTTAGTTAACTTGTTCTTTATGATGAAATCTGAAATACTATTTGTAAAATAAAAGAAAAAATAGACAATTTTTTTCCATTCTGAAGATCAAAGAATTTTCTATTAAATTTGCCAAATCTTCCACAAGTCATGGAAAATCATAGAACTAATATAATAAGATATTTAAAAAGTCTAAAAAGAAAATAATTTATTTCTAAATTTGGGAGTGAATTTAATGTATTTTTCAATACAATTTCTTCACGGAAAATATATTCATTAATGTGTTTTTTGTCTTTTGTTTTATTTTATTTTTTGTTGTCTACACGCTCAAGGAAATTAATAATCTGAATTTATTTGTAGTGTTCACGATTCAATTACATGCATCGTGAGGGACTTAGAAAATGAACTTCTAAACGAAAAGGGGTTCATACAAAAAGACATCCGTCTCATCTGTTTTATGCTATTTAGTCGTAGAGAATATCTTCTTTTAATATATAAGTGAAGAGACCGTTACTACAACGCAGAAAAGCCTCTATCTTCTGATAATCCTCCTTATATGGGTGTAAAAACATAGTCACTTGATATAAAAATAAAGAACAACAGCATAGAATTCAACCTACGTCATTATTATGAGTAGATCATCCTCTTATGGATGTAAAAATGAATGATCTTTTAATATAAAAGTGAAGTACACCTTGATAGAATACAACCTACAGCACTCTTATCTATTGATCATCGTCATAAGGGTGTAAAAACTTGCAGTCTTTTAATATATAAGTGTAGAACACTTCACGAAAAATGCAGCCTACATCAGTATTATCTGAGGATAGTCCTCATATAAGGATAAAATATATATCTCAGCAGTATGAGGAGAAAGTTCATCTGTGAAATCAAGACATTTCTAGTATTCTTTCAGTCTCTATATCTTGAAATAAAATCATATTCTTTGGTGTGCTTAACTTAAGGTGGAAACTCGTGAATTCTAATCTTCTGTTAGTTTTTACATAGAGACGCAGTCGGCATATTCCATGTTTCGATGATTGGGCGTTAAATGGGACAGAATATTTCAATCAAATGTGGATCAAATTAAATGACTACACATTGAATCGAGAGCAAGCAATGACAATCTACTGTCTGCAGACAATATAACCACTAGGCTGCTTCTAGAAAGTCCCGCCAAAGACTTCAATTTTTATTGTCGATGCTCTACATCCTGAAGAGAAGAAACACTTTTCCTTAATTTTAAAGCACTATCTATTATCTTCTAAAGCAAAAAAAAAAAGAAAAAGTTTGTGATATCTTCCGTGTAAAATTACATCGCAATTTTTTTAATAAAGTGGCAGGTCTGATGGTGAGACATGTCAAATAAGGCCTACTACAAGAAAGAGCTTTTCCACACCAGATATATATATATATATATATATATATATATATATATATATATATATATATATATATAGAGAGAGAGAGAGAGAGAGAGAGAGAGAGAGAGAGAAAGAGAGGGTGCAAGTGAGATTGATAAAGTGACCAGACGGCTCTTTTTTCAATAGCAGAGACGCCGAGCTGTAGGTTAGAGTGCTACAGCTTTCCCTGGATTGCTCCGCTTCAACTCCTTACGTACATAATAATGCTGAGTGTTAAGCTAGGAGGAAGCAAGTACTATTCTCTGAGTCTTTGGTATGACTCGACAGGGGCCATTGACTAACACACTCCTCACTAGGTCAATGGGGCGAGACAGAGAATAAGAATTAATTCTATCTTATTAAGTTATCACATTTTATTTATTTATTTTATTGTTTTTATTTTTTTATGTTTTATTCATTATATGTTCATTTATTTGGGTGTTATTCTTTTGATTATTTTCAAGTAGTACTTATGTTTTTAGCCTTTTCTGTTTTAATGGATTTTTCCCCCGGATATCAGTTTGTGTAATCTATTTTTATTTACTAATCTTATCATGTCTTTTTTTTTCTCACCATCAGAATTAGGTAATTGCAATAAAAACTCATTAGATAGATAGATAGATAGATAGATTTAAACAGAATTATATAGTTTTTATTTATTTTTAATTCTCAGATTAAAAAGCCTCATCTCAAAAATGATCCAATTAAAATCAATTAGAATTATATAGATCAGGGACCATTCTCAACTGATGCTTTTTTTTAAAATCAGTGCAGTTACTAAATGATTGGACAAAGAAATATTTGTAACCTTTGTCTTGGAACTATATTACTATATCATAGAATACTAATTGTTTCCAATAAACACTCATATATATATATATATATATATATATATATATATATATATATATATAAACAGAAGGATATAGATCTGTGATGAACAAGCAATATATGGTCTCTATTGCTTTCTTAATAACCTGAGAAATATTTCAGTTGTTTTATGAAAAATATTTTTTTACCAAAGACAAAAGACAATTTTTGCCCTATTTTTAGACAGATGCTTACGCCTTTACTCGTCAGTTGTAAAAATGGTTTAGTCAGCATCAACACAAATTATCTTCAATTTTATTTAGTAATGTAGCTCGCCTAACGTTTTGCTTTCTTTTTTTCCAAGCACATCAACATACGTTGCTTATTTAATGCTAAAGACATTTTCGTTGACGGCTCAGTCGGTTGGGGCTTTAGAATTCACCGACTGCATATCTGAAGAGGGTTAGGATTTCCTCAACTACTATCTTGGATATGAAACTAAACAATCTGATGGCGAGGTTCCAATAATGGTGGAGATTTGGGAAATGCGGAGTACCCATTTCATTGCCATCGCTCGCAGGTCCACTCCGAGTGGTAGCACCTGATCAATGGGTCAAATAGAAGTAAACATTGTAATAGCACTAAATTTAATTTTTTGAGATTAACTGTTTTTGCATTTAGCAGTATTAAAGAAAAAAAATACTCATACTCTATTGAATTATCCGAAAAAAAAAACAGTTTTAGAACTTTGATTGTGTATAAATATAAAACTACATATATACCTCACTGATTTGTTTGAAAATCTAATCAAAATAATTTAATTCGGTGTTAAATGACTCGGAAAATGTTTATACGCCGTAAAACAGAACAACTACCAAAAAAAAAAACCCAACTAACCAAACATTAGCAGTGATACTAATTAACCCTCAGTTAGTGGGATAAGAGGGTTCCCACTTTTACAAAGGGCATTGGAAAATAAACGTAACAACGTGACTGAATTTCTAACTGTTTTACTCCAAGGCCTTAGTCCAGCATTTTAGCCATTATGACACTGGTCCGTGAAAAACGCAATTATCTATTTCTTCTCCCGACCCCCTAAAACTATATTTTATTAGACACGCAGATTGAGCTGTTTCATTTTAGTTTGACAACCAGTCTAAAGCAATTCAACGATATTTTGTTGCACTTATAAACTGACCTTGTGTCGCATCTTGCCATTGCTGTTGTGGTAGCTAAATGCATACACGTGGTATGGACAAATATATAAACAAACAAGAATATATATATATAATTAACACACAATTTTACAGTTAAAGTATTATATTTAATATCAATGGTTATATAATTTCAAGTAATTGTAATTGCATTGTTCAGAGTTATCCTTCTTGATACTAATAATTATATGATTTCAAATAATTATATGGTTCAAGTATTTCTTCTTGATACCAGTAATTGTATGATTTCAAACAATTGTATGGTTTAAGTATTCCTTCTTGATACTGATAATTGTATGATTTCGAATAATTGTATGGTTTACGTATTCTAACTTATTAGTTATAATTATGCTATTGAAATAATTGTATATTCATATATTCCTACTAAATTCTAAGTCCTGGCAACAACACCCCATCATGAAAAACTATACGAGTTAGACGAACCAGACACGCAGGACACTGCAGGAGAAGCAAGGACGAACTCATCAGTGATGTACTCCTATGGACCCCCGCATATGGCCAAGCAAAAGCAAGACGACCAGCTCGAACATACAGCAGATATTGAAGGATACGGGATGTAGCCCTGAAGACCTGCCAAAAGCGATGAATGATAGAGAGAAGTGACCAGATATCCGTGCAGGCGGCACGACATGATGATGATGATAATGTATCATTTCAAGTAACTGTATGATCCACGAGTTCCTATTTAATAGTAAGAATTGTATGATTTCAAGTAATTATTTCCTTTTAATAATAATCATGAGTTTTTAAATAGTAATACAATTTAATTAAACTAATTGTTAACTATTCTTAATACAAAATAATTTTCTGTTATATGGTATGAATTAGTCCTTTCGAAGACGAGTAATTTTTAAACATATATTTGACCCATTGATTATATTCTAACTTGTTCTACCAGTTCAGGTCAAAGTGGATCTGAGAGTCATCATTGTCAAGTCAATCAACAAGTACGCATTACCTTGACTCTCACCATCAATCTCTATCATCTATGGCTCCTGGTGGGTCTTGAAAGCTGCATCCTGTACCTGTGTAGAGCTATTGTAGGTGAGTTCTTGTTGGTCCACCAGCCCTAGCTTGTCCGTAAGAATGGTGCATTGAAGAACATCACTTATGAGTTCGTCCTTGCTTCTCCATCAGTGTTCTACATGTATGGTTCAGCTTACTTGGATGCTTTCAGAGATGGGGGTAAGTGGCTGTACATCTGTTGTTTCGTTAGGTGTTGCTTGCAAGATTTGTTCAATATAACTTGCAGCATTCTTGTGCCCTTCCCGTCAAACTTGGTCTCGATGTTTTTTGTCTGCACCCATGAGGTGCATCCATAGATTGGTATAGACGCTACAGCTGCTTGGAAGAAATCCCGTTTTTTTTTGTCAGATAGATCGGACTTCCATATGATCTCAGTGCAACGAAGAATTATTCCACACAGGCCAGATCTCACCATCTGATTCAGTTTGGCCTTCAATTTTAGGGGGAGATGCGTCACTATAGAGGATATGTTAAACGTATACTAAGCCGAAGCCCTATCGACTGAGCGGTTGACTGTATTAAATATATCTATCGCTGAAAGACGCAGAATATTTATTACATTTTTGCCAGACTAAATTTATTGTTTAGCTAAGAAATAAGGAATTATTTACCGAGAAACATATGTCAACATACATAATGTAAAAGAGAAATTTATAAATACTCGGGAAAAGACAAAAGATTTAGATAGATATAAAGAAATAAACTGAGATTGTTCAAATAAATAAGTAAATAATTATGTAAATTGAAAGGTGAGGTAGATTGTATAAGTCAAGACATTCTTATTGGAAAAAGTCAATAGAGCAGATACGAAATTAGGGAAATAAAAACAAAAGAAATGAATGAAGAAAAACTGAAAGGAAGGAAATGAAGAAAGTATTGATCAAAGCAAAAGAATAAGAGAACAATGTTAAATAGGAAAGAAAATAAAAGGATTTACAGTTTCTTAAAAGGATTGAAAGGAATTTCGAAGAACAAGTAAAAGTGAAGTACGAAATAATAAAGAAAAATATCTAAAAAGAATTAAATGACCTGACATAGAAAGAGAAATATAAGATACAAGAAAGAAGCAAGAAACGATGAAAAAAAGACATAAAGAAGAAATGATCAAAATGAAAAACTCGTTATTAAGAAGAAAAATTGCACGGGCAAAGAAAGAAAAAAAATATGTCAAAAAACATTTTAATAAAAAGTGAGAAAATGGAAAAGAAAGAAAAAAGAAAAAAAGAAACCTGTTAAGAAAATGTTAAGAAACATTTAAGAAAGAAAGAAAGAAAGAAAGAAAGAAAAAAAGAAAAAAGAAAGAAAGAAAAAAAGAAAGAAAATATGCCAAAAAACATTTTAATAAAAAGTGAGAGAATGGAAAAGAAAGAAAAAAGAAAAAAAAGAAACATGTTAAGAAAATGTTAAGAAACATTTAAGAAAGAAAGAAAGAAAGAAAGAAAGAAAGAAAAAAAGAAAAAAAAGAAAAAAGAAAGAAAGAAAAAAAGAAAGAAAATATGCCAAAAAACATTCTACCAAAAAGTAAGAGTATGGAAAAGAAAGAAAAAAAGAAAAAAAGAAATATGTTAAGAAACGTTTTACTAAAACGTAGAAAAATTGGGAGATAAAAATGAATAGATAAAATAAATTAATATATAAATAAATTAATAAAGAAAGAAAGAAAGAAAGAACGAAAGAAAGAAAATATGTCAAAAAACGTTTTACTAAAAAGTGAGAGAATGGAAAAGAAAAAAAAACCAAAAAAAGAAACATATTAAGAAAATGTTAAGAAACATTTAAGAAAGAAAGAAAGAAAGAAAGAAAGAAAGAAAGAAAGAAAGAAAATATGCAAAAAAACATTTTACCAAAATGTAAGAGTATGGAAAAGAAAGAAAAAAAGAGAAAAGAAATATGTTAAGAAACATTTTACCAAAACGTTGAAGAATGGGAGATAAAAATGAATTGATAAAATAAAGAAACGAATAAAGAAAGAAAGAAAGAAAGAAAAAAAGAAAAAAAGAAAGAAAATATGCCAAAAAACATTTTACCAAAAAGTAAGAGTATGGAAAAAGAAAGAAAAAAAAAGAAAGAAAGAAAGAAATATGTTAAGAAACATTTTACCAAAACGTAGAAGAATGGGAGATAAAAATGATTTGATAAAATAAATAAATAAATAAATAAATAAATAAATAAAGAAAGAAAGAAAGAAAGAAAGAAAATATGCCAAAAAACATTTTACCAAAAAGTAAGAGAATGGAAAAGAAAGAAAAAAAGAAAAAAAGAAATATGTTAAGAAACATTTTACCAAAACGTAGAAAAATTGGAGATAAAAATGAATAGATAAAATAAATAAATAAATGATGAAAGAAAGAAAGAAAGAAAGAAAGAAAGAAAGAATAAGGGATATTTTACAAAACGTAGATGAATAGAAAAGAAAGAAAGAAACAAACAAAAAGTGAGAGAGAGAGAGAGAGAGAGAGAGAGAGGCAAAGACAATACATGATTTGAAGTTTTTTGAAAAATAAGAAAGAAAGAAAGAAAGAAAGAAAGAAAGAAATTTGAAAAAAAAATATTTCAAATAAGTTATCAGTTTGTGAGTTCGAATTCTAATCACACATCATTTTGACTTATTGGTAAACGTTTAAAAAAACATTATTCAACCACCAAATTTGGGTTAAATGGTGTCAATTTTGTTCTTCTACAATGATGAGTTGGGATTAAATAAGTCATTAAGGTTGATATACCAAGAATTGAAAAAATTAAAACTGGATAAAGTTGAAGAAAATGTGAAAGAAAAATAAATGAATAGCAAGATATTTAAAAAGAAAATATAAAACCAGGTGAAGTAGATGAATAAGAAACAAAAAAAAAGAAGAAAGATAGAAACATGAAAAGAGACGGCGAATGAGAAATATGAACATGATCCAAAAAAGAAAGAAAGAAAAAAAAAGAAAGAATGAAAGGATGGTTAACATTATAGAGAAATGTAAAGAAGAGAAATTTGAGTAAAACGTATCTCAAAAAGTGAAAATACATTTTTTTTTGCTTTTTTTCTCTTTGGAAATATAGGAGCCTGAAAATGTCTGCTTCGTATTCACAGGAAGATAATGAGGCAGGTCACGGATTGAATAGAAAATGACCACTCTCGGAAGACCGATTGCAGTGTAATTACAAGAATTTAGACAAACATGGAAGAGAAGGCAAAGATGAGCATATAGAAATGGTTCCTTACACACAACACATTGAACATAATATTTCTTGACAGGTTAATAAGACTTAGAAACGATTTCAGTGTTACACACACACACACTCTCTCACACACACACACACACACACACACATATATATATATATATATATATATAAGCCCGAAATTATTCACACCTTTGAAAAACTCATTATTCAAAATCATTTTAATTAAAAGAACATAATTTTTCTTTACCAAATTCACATATAAATGAGGTTTAAGGTGAAGAAATGTGTTTCATCCGAATACTATTTTCAATTTGATTAAAGGTACCATTCAAAATTGTTCGTATCCCAATCCTAATATCACTTACAAGGACTTTGTAGGGAAAGAATTAATGATCGGCAAAAGAAAAATGGGCATCTCGATTGGTTGTCTGGTGGGGTACTATGTAGCTGTTTCAGAAACCTATTCATGTTTTCGGATCCAGTCAGGGAATGTAAAAGCCACATGATTATTTTAATTTCTACATTCAAATGTATCTTTTAGTTCATTTTTGAACATCTTTCAAATAGTTTTGGTTCAAAGAACAATATGTGTATATTTCTATCTTCTGAGACACATTTGTGTATTATTTTTTTACTTATATCATTGTTGCGTATGTCTTAGCCGCCCCCCGCTACACAAAAACATCCTCGGTGAAAAGAACACTGAGTCTCTTTTGACGTCAGTTAATAAACGAAACACCCACTGTTTTTAACTCACGAACTTTTTCGAAATAGATTAATTCAACCTGCTGTTTCGGAAATAGTTTTTAACAACCTAATTAAACGCATTGCATTTAAAAGCTACTTTTCGAGGTGACAATGAGTTATTTCATTGTAGCTTTATTTAAAAGAGGAAAGATGACAACACCGAATATTTCCCACCGAAACCATCTTTGAAGCTACTCCCTTCTCTTATAAAAGCAGCTACTGAAAAAGATTTTTTGGCCCGTTCATGGCCACGGAGCTATAAGGTCAAAGTTCCAACATTTTGTCAATCCCTACCTGGTGGGAGGCAAAGACAAATAGAAATACGACCATAGGATAAAATAATGCTGCAACCTTTGCACCATCTGATCTACTCGCTGTGATTATTCCCGTACCGGCCTTTTCGGCTAAACTTCCACGCTTGTTTGTGATCCCGTATTCTCGGTTGATCCTAGCTCGGTAGCTAAAAGTTGAAGCTCGATCCTCTAAAGGCCGAACATTTAAGCCCACTCGTTATCCCATTCCTTCGATTGATCATTCGAAGTGGCCTAAAACGTTTAAAATCCACTCCTAGACTGCACTTGTGTTAGCTCGTGGCGACCTGTTCCTTCGCTGTGATGCTACCTTGGAGCTAACAGCTCACGGTACCAGCTCACGGTTCTGTGCCTACATGTCTGGCTTGCAGCAATACCGTTCATTCACAGTTCAGATCTTGCCTGAAGCGACGCGTATTAGGCTCGGAGCTGAACCTGTCCGCCGTAAACTTTGTTCTTACCTGCAGCCAATTCCGATCTCTGCAACAGTCCCTGCCTTCCACTGATGATGAATCCAGCTCTTGCTTTTGGAAGCTAAACCTGGTAACTTTACAGACTTTATTCGCTGACGAATCTCCAGCCTGCAATCAAATCTGGTTTCTTCGCCGACGACATTCCTGCCTTCTCTGACGACCTTCTAGCACACAGCCAAACTCTGCTTCTTTCGCTGACCCTGTTCCTGCCTTCGCTGACGCCCTTCCATCCTGCTGCTGAACCCGGTTCCTTAACCGACCATGTTCTTGCTTATGTAGTCTATACACCAGCCCGCAGGTTAATCCACTTTCCTTCCAGGACTCTGTTACTTGCCTTCACTGACGACTCTCTAGTTCGGAGCTGAATTTGGTTCTTTTGTCGACTTCGTTACACCGCAGCAGACGAACTTCCACATTATATTGCATCAATCACCAGAATAGGACAAGTCTCAACAGGGATTGTTTTGTATTCCTGGTTATTGTTTTTTTTAAAGAATATCCGATGTTTTTATTAGTTTGCTGGTTTTACGGCATGTCAATAATATCTGGGTTATTCAATTCAAAACTCAGTCATTTTTGTAAGCAGTTCTAAGCCATCAAGTGACTTTCTATGCGATAATCTTATTGAAATAATTATTATTTTAAAAAAAATTAATGGAGTGAGGCTGCTAGGATTCCCAGTGTAAGTCGTAAAGGACTTGATAATGTGGGTTGCAAATGAGAGGCTTGGAACGAAGAAAGGCTGTTCAAAGGTTGGGACATGTATGTCCTGCTGGTTGTAATAAAAAAAAAGGGAGACGATGAAATAGAAAAAGTAAAACGGACATTAGTTCGGCCGCTCTTGACGTATAACCAATCAGTGGATCGTGGTCTTAGGTCACAACACTCCGCGAAAATCGGACACCGCCTTACAACGTATTTACCCTGTTGAGCTAATCCATATGCATGTATATTTATACCGAACTCATACACACGAGTAGGATGTGACACAAGGTCAATTTTAAGCTGAGTTCAACAGGCTTGAATTCAGAGTTTTCCTTCCTCTATAACCGTTGCCATACTATTGTTTAATATCACGGTCTGCTCATCTATTTATTCATTATTGGAAGAACAATAGATGCTTTCATACCTTTCCCCATGCTATTAACCTTATGTGAAATGCAAGCAGCTTTGTTCATATTTAAATTCAGGTCATCGTGTCCCTTTCCCACGGCAGTAGCCATTTCACAACGAGAGCCTCTATCATATGGATGTATTTTAATTCTAAACAAAAAATTTACGACTATATATGACTTTAAGCAATATTCTTTATTATTGTAAAAGAGAAAACAATAATAGCAGCCAATAACAGCAACAACAAACAACGCATGAATAAAAAAGAAAACAGGGATTATTTAACTAACTAAACAAAGAAGGGAAGAAAATAAAGATATACATACATTAAAAGACAAACTAAGTGATTTGCAGAGAATATTAATTGGACATGACTGTGCAGAGGTGTTGCATAGTCACAACAATGATACATATACAACTATACACATATACATGCGGAAGAAAAATCTACAATAATGACGAACGAACACACTTCTTTAGAAAAATATACCTCTCACAATTTATGCGAAAGGGTTGCGAAAGAGTTATGAGTGAAAGGTGAGCTGGAGACTGAACAAACTGCAACATATTGACCCCCAGTTCCTTTGCCTTTAGCAGGACTTCTTTCTTTTTCTGCTGGGCAGCTCAATCGGGGGGTCCTGGCGGCCTTTAGCCCTCTGCCGAGTGCTGGTTCTCTCTATAGCATCTTATCTCCAACTAACCCCAACTAATTGAATCTGTCTGTGGCCCCGGGTTATATAATTGTTTGACGACTACCTGTTTCCTGTGAGCGTTCCATCTGCACCCAATTCAACCCGTCCACAGTCAAGGTTATACTCTGATATCTTCGACCGGATGCACCTGGTCCTTGATTCACGGCTGGGTCGAAGGTCAATACGTTACTGAGGGAATCTAAATAGAGAGACTGACATAGTCCAGATTTTTGCCATAAAAAGCACATTATTAAAAACATTAGAACAGCTAAGCCTCCGGATATATCTTCGACCGGATGCACCTGTTCCTTGATTCACGGCTGGGTCGAAGGTCAATAGGTTAATGAGGGAATCTAAATAGAGAGACTCACATAGCCCAGATTTTTGCCATAAAAAGCACATTATTATAAACATTAAAACAGCTAAGGCTCCGGACATTAACCACTCGAGAATACACACACACACACACACACACACACACATATATATATATATAGAGAGAGAGAGAGAGAAAGAGAAAGAGAGAGATTAGATAGTCAAACATCTAAATAATAAGAGATACAATAACATTTATAATTTGTTAATAATCAAATAGTTATGAGAAAGAGTGTTAGAAATGTTAAGAAAATACAAATAGATTACATATAATTAAACATTACAATCTGTTCTGAGAAAATGCATATATTCACTTCATTTCTTTTCAGTCGATGACGAAAGATAAAATGATAATAATAATTATGATTATAAAAACAACTACAAAAACAACAACAAAAACAACAAAATAATACTACCAAGAGGATGTAAGCACATCCGAATGAATGTCAGTTAGGAAAAATTTGCGTAGCCGGAAATGCTGCCAAAACAGAATCACCTCGAACAAATATGGGGTGTGTCCTCATGGTATAATGGTTTAATTGCTGAACTGTGAGTACGAATTTAAGTCGCGCATATTATGTTCAATTTCGAACTAAAACCCTTCGGAAAAGTATGAACCCCATTATCCTCCCAGCTATGGGTTTAATTGTACCCCTACTGTCCTTCTAGAAGGATGGATTTGGTTTTGAATAACTCAAGAAGGTGGATATTCTATTAATCACTAAAAGAAACCAAATCAAACCAGCAACTACAGACCAATAACGCGTTTATCTGTGTTTTTGAATAGATAATAGGAAAGAATATATAATTGCCGGTATCCAATGAAATTAAACGATATCTCTTGAAATGAACGAAATGAACGATGAAAGTGGTACTCTATTAAAAAAATCAAACTATGTTTGTATGAAAATACCAACGAGAAAAATTAATATAACAAATTACGGAATATTCAACTTGAAATTAAAACACCCAGGCTTGAAAGCAAATAATAAAGTAAAACGTCAAAATAAGTTCTGAATCTTGGCAGAAGGCTGAAAGTGATACCAATTGCGGGTGCAGAAGGATGAAAGTGATACCAATTGCGGGTGCAGAAGGTTGAAAGTGATACCAATTGCGGGTGCAGAAGGCTGAAAGTGATACCAATTGCAGGTGATAGTGATACCAATTGTATTTGGTGCGCAGAAGTTTGAAAGTGATACCAATTGTGGTGATAGAGATACCAATTGTAATTGGTGTGCTTGAAACGAGCCTCAAAGATTTGGAAAGCAGATGGAAGAACCAGAAACCAGGAGAAGGATTGAGACCAACAATACTATAGAATAGTTAAAAATGGCCAGAATGATAAGAATGCTGCTCTGAAAAACTGACAAAGAATTAACAAATTGATCAGAGAACTAATGGCCTTGCATAAGGTCTTACATCCGAGAGATGACGTTGAAAGACGATATGAGGCAAGATAAGAAGAAGAAAGAAGACTTAACAGCATTCTAGATAACACTGATGCATCAATACAACGACTCAAAGACTACATAAAAACCACAGAAGAAGACTGATAACAGCGACTTGATACAATGCAGAAAGAAAGAAGTTCAGCCGAACAAAAATTACTAGAAAACAAAACTGAGAAGAAAAACAACTCTATGGATATTTCAAGCGACAAACAAGTGAAATTTCATACGAAAAACTTGGACGTGATTAAAGGGAAACATTGCGTAAAACCAATTATATCAAAGCAAGAATCGATGGGCCGCAACAGAGTAGCAAATGTTGGTTATGAAATGTCAGAGACGAAAAAAAATCAACCATGATAAGCAAATGCAGAAAAATAGCACAAAAGGAGCGTAAGAGTAGACTCGACTGGTTGGGCAAGGTGATCCACTGAAAATTGTGCAAGAAAATGGACATTTGACTATACAAATAAATGGGAGAATGAGACGCTCAAAATTCTTTGTAATTTTTAGATATAAATGGATCACCAAATCTCGGCCAGACAACCAGACTAAGTGTATGTCAACCAAAACAAGAAAACCTGCTGAACAGCGGGCAGACCACAGAGTAAATATTGAAAGAAAATGAAAAGAGATTAGTACCTATATCTCACTAGGAAATTGAAAAAAATTATAGAATATGAATATGATGGTCATACCAGTTATAATTGGACCGATCGGTACATTCATTAAAGAGCCTGGAGGGATTGGAAGCAAGAGCACAAATGGAGATAATCCAAATCCACTGTTTTTAAGATCGACCAGAATTGAGAAGAGCCCTGGAGACTTGCTGTCACTCAAAATTCTGTAGAAGAAAATCTATGAAAGGAGTAAAATAATAATAAAAATATTAATAGCAACAACTCCCACATCAGCACTAAGCTTATGAATTATTATTTGAAAATTTAACATATTTTAAATGTTGCTAATTTTTATAACTTCTTAGCACATTTTCAATTTCATTTCGGTAGTTAAATTATTATTTTCTATTAAATTTATGAATATTCTGTTGATGTACAGACTTATTATTATAATTGGAACTCCATCATACTATGAGGCTTCTGTTCAGGAGATCTGGTATTGTGTGAAATGGAAAGTATCTTTTTATTGCCACTACTCCTAGAGCTACTCTGCCCTGGAGAGGACGTACCTCTCTGTCGGTTAAAAAGCAGGGTTTAAACTTTATTTGAATTCGATAGGCTTGTGAGGTAAAATCTTATGTGACAATTACACAAAAAAAAACTATATGTATAGAATAACCCTTTGACATGCCCTCGATGTAAATGAATCAGACAATCAGCTAGAATTTGTCAAATAATAGTTGTTTGGTTAAGTTTCTTTGTTTAGATATTTATCGACCATCCTTATAGAGAAACAAATCCTGATACTATTTAAGCCATAGGGAAGCGGATAAGCTAGTTCATATATTCCCGATGGTATTTTTTCCAGTCGGTTGGGGCTGTAGAATACACCAACTGCACCTCTGTAGAGGGGTAAGACCCCGCAACGAGTGTCCTTGATATGATACTAAACAATCTGACGGTGAAGTTCCAGTAATGCTGGAGCTTTGGGGGACGCAGAGTACCCCTTTATTGCCATCGCACCCAAATCCACTCTGGCACATAATGGTACCACTTGATAAGGGTCCTACCTATAGTTTAAATTGAACTAAACAGTGGTTTGAGTTTACTATTTTTTTTGCATTTAAACTGTGTATTTATGCTAAACAGAATTATTTAAAATAGAACTATTTTGACATTTAAACTACGTACTTATGCTAAACTGAATTACCCAAATAGAACTGACATCTAAACTATGTAATTATGCTAGACTGAATTATCTGAAATAAAACTGTTTTGAATTAAACTCTGTGTATTTCCCAGTCGGCTGGGGCTGCAGAGGGGTGAGACACCCCCAAATAAGTGTCCTGGATATGACACTAAACAACCTGATGGTGAGGTTCTAGTGATACTGGAGCTTTG
Source organism: Sepioteuthis lessoniana (assembly GCA_963585895.1). NCBI lineage: Eukaryota > Metazoa > Mollusca > Cephalopoda > Myopsida > Loliginidae > Sepioteuthis > Sepioteuthis lessoniana. The sequence goes on from OY757933.1 coordinate 45,163,493, forward strand.
AGGAATGCGAAACACCCCGTCATTGCCATTGCTACCAGGTCCAATCTGGCCCGGAATGGTAGCTCCCGATAGGGACCATCTACGGGTTAAACAGAACTAAACTGCATACATATGCTAAAGTTAATTGTTTGAATTAGAACTATCTGAATGAACTGAATACTTGAAATAGAATGTTTTTGGCAATTAAACTCTACTTACATTTCAACTGCCTGCTTATACTGAACTGAATTTTTTGAAATGAAACTGTTTTTAACATTGAAACTGGACTTTCACTAAACTGAATTGTTGAATAAAGAACTCCTTTGACATTTAACTGTGTGTAAACAAAATCTGTACTTATACTAAATTGAATTGGTTAAATTAGAAGTGTTTGACTAAGCTAAATAGCTTGAAATAGAAATGTGTGCTAATGTTAAACTGAATTGTTTGAAATAGAACGATTTGCATAAAAATGGAGTTGGCGTTAAAAAACCTACAAAGGTTGATATGCCATTAAACCCAAACAACCAACCAGCAATCCGATAGTATTTGTCCTAACGTAAACGTAATAGCATGACTGGAGTTCGAACTCATTTACTGTTATGTCGCAGTCAGTACATTAGCCACTACACAATGTGGACTGCACTTTCCACACGATCAGAGGTGTGAATGAGGTTGGAACAACCTAGCGAAAATTTGAACTTAAATCAACAAGATTGCTGATCGACCCCTCAGCTTTGATGATGACCGATACAAACACTACACGACTTTTCGAACGCAGTGTGTTGCAATTTTATTTTCTGTCAGTGTAGAAATGTAAAAGTGTATACGAATATAACCTTTCTTTACTTGAATCCTAGTTTGACCTAATGATATATCAGTAAATTTTCCAGCTAAAATTCCGCTTCCAACTCAGTACACCTGCATAGGAAGTGATACCTTGAGGTATCAATTTCCAGCGCGCGCAAATATAAGTTACGAGGAACAGTGGAGCACTCTACCTGTAGATGTGCGTAATAAAACACGAAACGTATTACCTTATGATTCAGAATGAATGGATTGAATGGAAAGAGGATTCAATATAAGAACTATCATATTTTCCTATATTTTATTTTCGAATATTAAAAGAGTTTGTCAAAATTTGCATCTCAACATTATATTACGTCAGAGTCAAAGATTGTCATACCCACTTCGTGATTTTGAAATGAGTAACTGCTGAACGTTTTTACATGAGTTCGGGTCACATCGAATCTTTTCGGCTCTCCAGGACTGTTCTTGGAATTCTAACTGATTTTTTTAAGTGCCGTCATCTAGAATGGTCCAATTCTCCCTTGAATTTTCAGTTACTCTAGTTCTTTTTTCCAGGTTTTTTTCGAGGTGTTCAATACTTAAATTTTAATTTGTATTCACTCATTGGCTCTGTCACATGGTTTGACTGAGGAGCGATACTGATGTAATATATTTTGATCAAGAATAGCCTGGTACAGCTACACTTTTCTAGATGTACAACTCCGGCTTTTCAGAGAATACTTTCGGTGGTAAGTATTGGGTACGCTTTATAGCATATCAACACTTGTGTGTTATTTAATCCCAAATCTTATTCATGAACAAATTTTTACACACGCACATGCACACGTTTACACACACACACACACACACACACACACACACACACACACACACACACACACACACATATATATATATATATATATATATATATATATATATATATATATATGATTTGCATGTGAATAGTTTATTAATAACATTATTCTTAAACGACCCGGCACTCAGCTAAATACTTTCTAGTATGGCTATGTAACACGAATCAGTCTTTTTAATATTAATAATTTTTACGCTCAGTTTAAATGGTTTAAAGTATTGTTATATTACACTAAGAACTTAATGTAATTTACTTTATAGGTTTTCACACAGTCTAAATAGTTTTAACTGTTGCTATCTCAGCGCAATTGACCCTCAGTCATCACCTTGCACTTTTTAGATAAAATAAGTTTTGGTATTTTTTTTGCCAGAAGAGCAATTAAAAGAATATGACCTGGAGAATTGTACTTGTGCTAAAGCGCCACATGATTGCTGATTGATCCCTCAGGTTTCTTCGACTTCTAATCTTGTCCAGTTAAGGGTAAATGGTGTGTTGCAAGTCATGTACCAAGTACGGTCGCAAGGTTAACTGCTCAATCACAAGGATTCTGTCCTAAATCATTGCAGGTCGCCCACAGACAAGTAGTAGCCTCGTTGGAGGAAGGGTGCCTTTTTATTTTGTAAATGTGCAGTCAGTTTATTCTATAAAACCAGCCGATATCGTGGTTATCATTTGAGCCTGGTGCGGGAGACCTGGGTTCAATCCCAGGTCGAGTCATACCAAAGACTGTAAAAATGGTACTTGATACCTCATTGCTTAACACTCAGCAATATAAGGTGTTGTATCAAGGGTAAAGTGGAGCAATCCAAGGAAAAGAGTAGGACCTTCCCTACACTTCGGTGTAATAGCTACTGAAAAGGGAGCCTTCTGGTCACCCTCGACTACGGTCGCCAGTGAATAGCTTTCTGGTAACATTTTTGAAACTAGCCAACGCCCATTTGTTTGCGAACCGTGAATTGGTTTCAAATATTGTTATCTAACATTAATAATTCAATTTAACATTAATAAACTGTTTTATCTTCCCCATCATTCTGGGTCAGAGTGGACCTAGGAGTAATGGCAATTGAGGCGTTCTCCACATTCCTCAGAGTTTCAGGTCTGGAGCCTCACCATCAGAAAATTTAGTGTCGTATGGAGGACATTTGTTTCAGAGGGGGTATTACCCTTCGACAGATGAGTAGTCGATGCATTTTGCAGTCATTGACTTGATTGGACTAAGAGAGTTTTACAACTATTTTATAAATAGATGTTCTTGTTTCACTTAGATCAGCATAAAACTTTACTTCCGTCTTGTCAACTGACAAATTTACGACGATGACAATAGAAACCTAGTTAATTTTTCAACAAATAAACTTATGGTTTTCAATGTACAAAAAATATGATGACAATTAAACTTTAATATTAATTAATTTACTAAAAGAAAGAATAAGAAGTGATCTAACTTTAACTTTCAAAAGGATAAATGGAATTTTTAATTATGTTTAGCATACATCTTTTAAATATTTTTTCTTTAATTGGAAATTTACTTGGAAGGAAGATTTCAAAAACCAACTCTATTAGACAATCCGATATTAATAAAGATATTTATTTCTGGAAGACCAGGCCATTTGCCAAATGAATAGAATGTTCAGAAATGGTTTGAGAGACTAGGGTCAAATTCCAGGTCGAGTCATACTGAAGACTCAGAAAATGGTACTTGATATTACCTTGCTTAACCCTTTGAATCATAAGGTAACGATCAAGGGTAAAGTAAAGCAATTCAAAGAATGGAGTAGCACCGTTGGCTACACTTCGGTGTAGTAGCTATTGAAAAGGGAGCCTTCAGGTTGCTCTTGACTATGGTTCATAACCTTACTTACTTATTTCTGGAACAAATTTCCCGATCTTATCTAAAAAAGCAATAGTATAAAATATTTCAGATTAATTTGGATTATTTCAGAAATAATCGAAAGAATGATTATTTTTGGTGAACTTTTGGGAAAATTACTCAACCAAATCTGATCTGTATATAAACATTGTAATAATAGTGTATCAAATCAAGCAAAGATTGTTACTGTTAAAGGTGATGCAAGATATATTTAAAAGGGGAGATGCCCAAGGAGATATAACAAAAAATTATCAATGATAATTCCAGGAGATCCAATTAAATCACCTCTAGCTTTGCTACCTTTATGAATATCTAGTAAGTAAAGTTGACGACCTTAGTCAAGTTTAACCCGAAGGCTACTACACCGAGGTGAAGGGGAGGCCGCTACTCCAATCCCTAGATTGCTACACTTACACCCTGATCCATACCTTATAATGTTGAGTGTTAAGCAAAGTGGCGTCAAGTACCATTTTTTTAGTCTTTGGTATGATTCGACCTGGAAGTGAACCTCGGTCTCCTGGGCCATTAGCGAACGTTCTACCCATTAGACCAACGGCAGTAGTCCTTTACTTAGTTCTGCTTAAGTGCCACCAGCCTGAGGAACAGGGTATCCATTGAAAAATCGAACCCCATAGAGACTTTGTAGAGTATAGGGGCACAGAATAACCTTGTTTTTGATGCCACTCTTGTTTCAATAAAAAAAAAAAACTAATTTTCTGGTTGGTTTTCACAATATTTATTTTTGTTTTATTATTTCTTTGCTGTCTAGACCAGGTTGAAATAAAAGTTAACGTCCAGTTTCTTTAGCCGAGGGCTAAAGAGCTGCAACCACACCATTTCGAAAGGCCACAGGTAGCAATAATGACAAAGTGACACAATCAGTCACTTTAGATCAGCACGATAATTCTATTTATTTAAAGATATTTCGCGTCCTTTTATCGACATTCACACGTTAAAAGGCACTCGTATATAGTCAGAATGAGTAAAAAACGGGGACTGTCTGTTAAATAAGTAATTTATTATAATATGCTTTATATTAGAGCTAGATTTATGTAAATTATATGAAATTTAGATTTTAGAATAAATCTTATTCGTTTTTTTTTTCTTTTCGTTTCTGATTGTTCAGAGAATCTATAACGTTAAATTAATGTAAATACTGATGAAAGAAAATAGGTTTTTACGGAGTGTTGGAAATATCATTATGCTGAAACTAAAAATGAAAAAAATAAAAATTAGTTTAAATAATTGTGATTCAAGCCTCAAATTCAACAAACAATTTTCTGTCATTTAATATTATCGGAAATATTGACTGGAATTATCCTTTATTTTCCTAATTTTACTTGCTTTTTCATTGCAACTCAGTCAGGTTATTACATCTATGATTACGAGGAACAATGGACATTGGGAAAAAGAATAAAGATTTAAAACCGGATTACAATCGGGACAAAGGCAGAATACGTAATTTTGAGTATAACATGATCTTATTTATTATTCTTGTACTCGATGTGAGCTTTTTTTCTCGCTGTCTTTGAAGTTACGACCTGATTGTTTAGAAAAAAAAAAGCAATATTTGTTTATATAAACTAGTGTATGCGTCGCCTTTTTAATAAGGTAATCTATACACTTTGAATTATGAATAACTGACTTGACTTTAATAAGCCAAAAAAAAATAAATTCAAATAAATAATAAAAGAAATCAAACATAAACTACAAACTTTGAAGAAGTTTGAATTTGTCCTTCATTTATAAACGTAAAACGACGTTGCAAGAAAGAAAGAAATATGCATATCTATTTGACTTATATTTGGGGTCCTTTCAACTACTAGGACTTCGGGTCAAAGTGGACCTGGGAGTAATGGCAATGTTGGTATAGTCCACATTTCCCAAACCAATAGAATTAGACCATTACCATCAAATGAAGTTTACTATTACCCCCAGGACACCCCATTCGGTGGGTGAATCGAGTTGTATTTTCGCCTTAGGATCTTATTTGAGTCCTTGAAAATATTTTTCTATGTTGCTAATCAATTCTCCTTTTCTATTATTTTTTCTCCGTTTGTATATTCTGCACCGAAATTGTATTGCTACTTTTTCATCTGGTTGTTGGTCTGACTGCTTGCACTGTTCCTCTACGTGCTGGTAGAATTTTCTTTATTATTATTATTATTATTATTATTATTATTATTATTATTATTATTATTATTTACTCCTTTAGAGTTTTCCACATAAGTGCTAGCTGATGGTTTTTCACTGGAGTTTGAGTGACAGCAAGTCTCCTCAAGTCTCCAGGACTTGTCTCTGGATTCTGGCCGTTCTTAGCGATGCTGTCTTTTGGATAGTCTCTACCCGCCCGCCAACTTTCAAGTCCTCCAGACCTTTTAATAATCCTTTAGTTATTGTGCCTAACGCACCAATCACAATTGCCACAATCATTACATTCAAGTTCCACAGCTTTTTCAATTCTTTACCAAGGTCAAGTTACTTCTCCTTCTTTTCACTTTCCTTCAGATTTATCCTGTGGTTCGCCGGGACAGCAAAGTCTACAATTTTGCAGATTCTCTTGTTTTTGTTGTTGATTATAATGAGGTCTGGTCTTCTGGACGGGATTAGGTGATCCTTTTGTATATTAAAGTTCCATAGGAGTTTATGCGAGTCATTTTCTAGGACAGGTGCCAGGTTATGCATATACCATTTGTTTGTATGGTCGAATTGAAATTTCCTGCACATTTCCCAGTTGATCACCTTGCCGTCGCAGTCGTGTTTTGCCTTATACTCCTTCCATGCTAATTTGTTGCATTCGCTTATTATGTGATTGATCGTTTCGTCTCTGTCACCGCATTTGGAGCCATATGATTTATTGCAATTTATTTGAATTGTATGGGAATACACGAGAACATAAAGCTGTGTGTGAAAAAATGATCATCATTGGATATAAATAGCTACTTTAAACCACATAATTGCTTGTAAATCATTTGTAGGAAAATTTTATATGATATAAATGAGTTAAAATAAATGATTATAAAGAGATATTAATGGTGTTTGATTAAAAATTTGTTCAATGGCTCGTTGAAATTATAACAGGCTAATCAAAAAGAATAATTATTTTATTTTTTTTTTATTATTTCAGTTATAAAATCAGGTTGTTTGAAGAATTTTATTTCATTTATTTTCATTTTTGGATTTGAATGTAAAGATTTTCGTCGTCTCAGAAAAATCCAAATTCATTCTGTGTGACATTATTATTTAATTCAGATAATAAGTATAAGCACGACTTCGACTCTTGGTGTTTTGCACAGTAAGGAAACAACCATATATATATATATATATATATATATATATATATATATTGTCATCCAAAGAAAGACTGTTTCGTTGTATCACAACTCTTCAGTGTGGCTAGACACGTAGGACGGTTGAAGCTGGGATCGAAACCCGTACAACTTTACGTTAGACTCAGTATCTTTCTGCACAGAACATAACAACCATGAGGTTTGCAAGGATCCTTATATGACTGGAAAACTACTAAATTAAAATTATTTTTTCATTGGACTGGTGAACTACTGAAAATAAAGAGAGAAAAAAAAGCAAAAATCTATGGTTCATTTTCCTTGGGTGGCTGGCTTACCCAGTCGCCTCTAGAATTCCTTCACAGCGATGTAGAAAAAAGGTGGAATCATGTCACTTTCAAGAGCATTAGAGCGAAGTGAAACGCGCCAACAACTCCATTCAGTATTTGAACACGTGTCACCAATTCTATTTCCCACCACTGATGTGCTAAGCATGCCTCCTACAGTGCAGTAACTAACTTGGACTTAACGAGTAAACTTGTTTTCTGAGTTACATGTGCATTTCTTATGATTTAGCCTCTGAATCCGAAAAATTTCCTTCCTTTTTTCAGCAAAATATTACAACACCTACTCACGTGGACTTGTTCAATATTGCCCGCAACATTCTTGTGTAATTACCGTCCAGCGTTCTGGCAGCAACACCCCTCAAGGCACCAACTATACGGCTACCTATCTCCTATCACGAAAGCTATCCAAGTTAGACGAACCAGACATGCAGGATAGTGCTGGAGAAGCAGGGATGAGCTCATAAGTGATGTACTCCTTTGGACCCCTACATATCGCCGAGCAAAAGCAGGACGACCAGCTCGAACATACATACAGCAGCTATGTGAGGATACTGAAAGTAAAGCTGAAGACCAGCCGGAGGCGATGAACGATAGGGAGAAGTGCCGAGAGAGGGTCAGGGATATCCGTACTAGCAGCACAACATGATGATGATGATGACTCACGTGGGATGATGGACTGAAATTTTCGCAAGTAGAAAAGTTCGTATGATGACGTAATAACTGCTGCTGCTGATAACCTTTTTTTTTACTATGCGATCTCTGCACAGCTACTTATAAGGAAGACTTGTTGAACAACAAGAACGACAATGTTATATATATATATGTATCATGATAAAATCTACATAGTAGGTAATATATTGTAAGTCAGCTGACCGTTGTCGAGGGCGACTCGAAGGCTCCTTTTCAATAGCTATTATAACACTGAGATATTGAAGAGAGAGCTACTTCTTTTCCCAGAATTACTCAACATATTTTTCATCTATACCTTATAATAGTGATTGTAAAGCAAGGATTCAATTACCGTTTTCTGAGTCTTTGGTATGAATTGACCTGGAATTGAATCGTGGTCTCCCCAGCCATCAGCAAAAAGTCTAACTATTATACCGGTGGATTGGATAATATATAAATCATTTATTACAATGGTATCTTCAAGTGAAGAGATGGTTAACAGTAACATTTAATGTTATATTTTCGAAAATATTTTAGATTTGCACGTGAATTTTTCTGTCATCTCTGTAAAGTCCAAAGATATTTAATCCAAATTATAGGCTTTTCCATAACTCTGTCTCTTTGTATTGTGAACAGTAAGGGAAAAAGTCAAGTAATTTCGTACACACGCATATATATATATATATATATATATATATATATATGTAAAGTAAAAGTAAAGTTGGTGACTTTAGTTGAGGGTGACCCGAAAGCTCCTTTTTCAGTAGCTACTACACCGAAGCGTATGGGAGGGCCCTATTCCATTCCCAGGATTGGTCCCCTTTACCCTTACCTTATAATGGAGAGTGTTAAGCAATGAGGCATCAAGTAACATTTTTTTTTAATCTTTGGTTTGACTCGACCTCGAGATAGAACCCTGGCCTGCCGCACCCTGGCAAACACACAACTAATTAGGCCAATTAAATTTCAGTACAAAGTAATTGTTTATTTTTTTTTTTTAATAGTTTGACCAAGTGGGTAGACTGTTCACTAATGGTCCGGGAGACCTGGGTTCAGTCCCAGGTCGCGTCATACCAAAGACTTTAGAAATGGCACTTGATACCTCCTTGCTTAATACTCAGCAATATAAGGTATGTATCAATGGTAAAGTGGAGAAATCCAGGGAAAGGAGTAGCGTCCTCCCCTACACCTCAATATAGTAGCTATTGAAAAAATGAGCCCTCTTGTCGCCTTCAGCTACGGTCGCCAACTTTACTTTTATCATATATATATATATATATATATATATATATATGTATATATATGTGTGTGTGTGTGTGTGTGTGTGTGTGTTTGTGTGTGTGTGTGTGTGTGTGTGTTTTTGTGTGTGTGTATGGTTTGGCAACAGTCGTTCATTTAACCACGTTTCATTAAATAATAAAGACACATTTTGTTTGTATAATTTATTTAAAATCCTTTCAAGTTTTCTGATAAGTGTCTTAGTTTCAGGTTCAGGAATTGGTAGATGGATTTCCAAATATTGTTCCGAGCGCTTTCGGACCCTTTATAGGCCATCATCAGGGTTTGCTTGCTTGTGTAAGGTGTGTTTGTTTTTTAAAAGAGTTTTTGAAAGCCTATATTTTAAGCCTATTGGTTTTGATGGCCTATGAAGAGTCTGAAGGTACTCAGAACAATATTGGGAAATTTATCTACCAATTCCAACGTGAAGCTAAGATACTTATAAGAAAACTTGAAAGGATCTAAATAGATTATACAAACAAAATTTGTCTTTATTATCAAAGGAAACATATATATATATATATATATATATATATATATATTATATATATATATATATATATATATATAAAAGGAGGCTCGCAAGAATGCTAGTATAAATGGAAAACTCCTGAAATAAATTTTAAAAATCAGTCTAAATATATCTAGATTACCCACTGATTAATATATCTTTAATTAAAGCAATATATTTAAAATCCTGTAGTATACAGATAAAGCACATTCCTGGACAATTTTTGATCCTCCAAATTTATTGATATGAGAAAGATAAATGTTAAACGTTAACGGTAACCATTTAATGCAGATATAATGGATTAATATGTCATCTCATACAATCGTAATGAAACTGTATATACTCTTAACTATATCAAAGACGTCCGTTAATAAAAAAAATTAAGTTAAGTATTTTATATGGGTTTAAAAGAAGAGAATAATCAAATTTTGGAAGATTTCTTTTGAGGAATTATTATTATTATTATTATTATTATTATTATTATTATTATTATTATTATTATTATTATTTTCTTCAACCTTTACGAATTAATCATATTTTTCATGACCAACTCATAAGAAGTTGATATACTGTTCAACGAAGTATCCCAGCCAAAACAAACCAAATCAGACGAGAATTATTACCTTTAACGGTATTATCACGGTGTTTGTGAAATGTGCAGATAATTTAAATAAAACAGTGTAAATCACAAAGAAATGTTTTCTTTTTTTGGTTATTTTTTCCTGTGAAACAAAGAAACTGTTATCATTCACAAACGTCTGTCAAAAAATAACCTTTGCCAGCCTAAAAATTCAGAGCCATTTCCACGGTAGACAAAGGTGGCTCTGGGTCAGCAAGGTATCTTATCACACACACACACACACACACACACACACACACACGAAGACTGAAACAAACAAACCTAGAAAATCACTCTGATTCTAAAGTATGTTGACTTTTGTTCTCAAACAATGAAATGTAATACTAGCAGGAGACAAAAGTTTTACTATATTTTCGTAACGTGAGCAAGAATCCGGTAACTCCGGAGGCTTTTGTTAAGGTCACAAATGTTACGAACCAAATTGAACTATTTGGTACCGGGCTCCCTAAATACTGCCGTTCTTCTCACTGGAGTTGCCTACATGGTTTGAAAAAGTACTTTGAAATTCCTGGTTTTTGGCCCACCTGACTATGCTTGATTCTGGAGGTTTTTAGAAGCCGAGAAAAATAACTGGAGGCATCCGGTTACTATACTGTGATCAACTGCACTATCATCTTTTGTACAATGTGAAGTTTTTTATAGTTTTTGTAGTTTTATGCCCAAGTTCAAACATGTAAATCATAAGTTCCAAAATTTATTTTTAGTTCATCTCAGTGGGTTTGAAAAACAGGGGTCGGTGAACCAGTTATCAAGATAATAGCAACGACAACGAGTACTTTTCATAGTCAGAACTGCACCAGTCATGTAATATACACACTGGAAATTAGCACTTGTACATATATAGCGAAACCTTTGACTCACCCAACAAAAATAGAATATGAGGTAAGAAACCATGTAAAAAATCCGATATCTGCCGATAAGCATCCGACACACCTTTGTTGTTTTTACCCTTCAATGACATTCTCAAAATGGCTGAAAAATACTTTTACTGATGTTATTGATCTTTGTTGATTGTTTTGTTCATATTTCATACCTATTTATCTAATAATATAATCACACACACACACACACACACACGAATAATGTACGTGCGCAAAATATACAAAGACACAAAGAACATAAACTTAGTAGCACCTAGTGAAATTAAAATAAATTCTATTCTCAGATAATGCAAAGAAATACAATTTTTAAAAAATTCCTAAGCATATTCCGCCATTTCAAACAGTAGTTCACCATCCATTTGCCATTTTGCACTCAACTAACCTTACTAAAAGATATGGCCCCGTAAGTGGAGTCTACAATACGTTTATTACATCCTCTACAGAAGTTAAACGCACGCGGAAAAAAAACGATGTCTTTTTTAGTACACTAACTTGTATTCCGTAATATAGCTAAAGTTCTGGAGCTGTGAGGCACCATAATTTACAAAGCTTTTGTTTAGATGCAGCATATATGAGTGGAGCACCCAATGAGACTCGAACTCACTCGTGTAGTTTTGCTAGTCTAGCTTGCTAACCATCATACCACGTGTGGCTCTCTTGAGCTGTGAGGTGTTAGCGTCACTCCTTGGCTGCTATTACTTTCCAAGTTCAATCTGAACTGTGTTGATTGTAATTGATAAAATCCCATCTTTAACTCAAATAGATCATCTTGAAAATGATTATCAATAAATATTAATACGTGAAATAATATTACGGTAGACGAATTACTAATAATTTGTAGAGATTGTTGAGTCTATAATTGTTTACAAATAATTATTATTATTTAACTGGAAACATAGATTTATAAAATTTATGAACCATATAATTATGTGCAAGTCAATTATAATATAATGGTATAGTCACTTTGAACTACTTAATTATGTATATATTATAAGCATTAGAAACTTGACACAATACAATTAATCGAAAGAAATGGCCAACTTTGTCATTATAGAAACATCACTCCATAATGAATGTGATTAAAAAACCAAAGACGAAAACTACTGTTTTTTTTTAAATATATTTTTCAGTAAATAATCTAAAGACATGTCGACTATAGAAGTAAACGTTAACTAGGAATAGAAGCCAGCCCTACGGGCACTTACAATCATGCAGTTGAGAGAATGGGGAGCCCATCAGTAGCTAGGTATCATCAAATATAAATAGAAGAATCAAAACCCCATAACGATGCCCTATTAGCAGTTCCCACTCCAGTAACAACAATTTATACACCCACGTCACACTCAAAATGGCGAGAAGAGCCAGAGACACGATAACCACCCTGGCAACACACCAAGCCCTCGTTTATGAGAAACACTGTCATGTCTATAATAGACATGTAATGGGGAGTATGTACTTTAATGTTGCTGTTGAGTTATTCTTAATCAGATGTATATTTTTCAGTTGACTAAGTACGCTATCCTATTTACCCAAGCCCTCCGCTCAGGCAGGATATGACACAAGGTCAATTTTTAAGCGGAGTTTAACAGGTTTCAATTCAGAGTTTTCCTTCAATGCTGAAGAACCTAGTTGTGTCCTACTATTTACCCATAGCTGGAGGGAGAATAATTGGATTCATACCTTTCCCAATGGTATTAGTGCTACGTGAAATGCAATCAGTCTCGTCCAGGATGTGAACTCGAGTCGTCGTGTCCATTTCCTACGACGATAACCATTACACCACGAGCACCTCCAAGTACGCTATGTTGTATATTGACTTGTTTCATAACCCTTAGTATGTTGTCTGTCTTCTTCAGAATTATAATTGTAAGCTCCATGGTCATAATAAAAATGACTATAGAGCTATCAAAAAATGGAGAATCAAACTAGCACCAGGAGAAAAAAACTTAGCAGATGTAAAAACATCAAAAGAATCATTTTTCCAGCTATCGTGAAATATTTAAACAAAGAACACGAAAGAAAAGCTAAGAAAAGAGTACCTCAGATAGGAAACAAAAGTTCTTCAAATCAAACACAACAGCAGAGGACTAGTCAAAAGAATGAACACCTTGGCTGTGTCCCTTGTTAGGAATTCTGGACTCTTATCAAAAACGACGAGAAAAAAAACTCAGACAGATAGACAATAAAACAAGGAAGGTGATGACGATGCACAAGGATTTACATCAGCGGGATGATATAGACCAACTCAAGTTCTAAGAGAGTAGAGGACACCCCATGAATACTGGGAATTGTGTAGATGCAACAATTAAGTGACTGGAGGAATGTAGAAAAAATAACTAACAAAGAAAGGTGACTAAAAAGAGAAAAAACAGCACGCCAAAATCTATGGAAATAAAAATGGCAAGAAAAAAAAAAACACAATATGGATATTAAAATGACAGAAAAAATAATTTGCATACGAGGTGACTGGACATAGAAAAAGAGTAAATATGAGGATTGAATTGAATTTCTTTTAATATCAAAACAAAATGATGACATAAACAAATTATATCACAGCAGAAATTGGTAAATCGCAAAAGAAATATATATATATATATATATATATATATATATATATATATATATTTCTTTTATGATTTTTTATTTCTTAAAACTATATGTATGTATATATATATGTATAGTTTCAAGAAATAAAAAAAAACAATATTCGGTCACATTAGGATCATAACTTTATTTTCATCCTGTTAAGAGCATTGATATGAATCAAAAACTCCCCCCAAATTTTAATAGGACTTCTTAACAAGATTGGAAATGAATCTATCATCCTAACGTGACCGATTTTTTTTTCTTGAAATAAAATTTGTTCTGTGAAATTATTTACATTAAACTTCTTACCAGAAATATTTAATATTCTAAATTGAATAATCTAATTGTCCTGACGGAATTGTTCCCGACTCTGTATTTACTGTTCCCTACTCTGTATTTACTGGATTGAAGAATACCTTATATATATATATATATATATATATATATATATATATATATATATATATATATAAAACATACTTCTCCATACACACTATACATTGTTCTATAAATTTCAAATGTTCTTCAATTGACAGCCAGCAACGATTTGGTGATAGACCTTTGTTCAAGGCTGTAAGACTCTGTTTAATGCTTTACCATTTCGAATAGCATAAAAAGAAAATTATCTTTGATTATGATAATGTTTGATAAAAAAGCAATTCCAAAACATGCAAAAGAAATGCAATCACAGAAAAAAATTCCTGAGAAAAATATCTTGCTTTCTAAGAAGAATTCACCATATTTATTGAATGATCTTCGCATATATATATATATAATATATTATAATGATTTCAAAGAATTCCCGATAACAATCAGTATATTCGCAGAATTTTTCATCTTTACCCTTTTATCTATGTAATATCAGTCCTGATTTTATAATAAAGGTAAACCCATAGCAGTGTTATCATTGTTTGAATCACCTTGGAATTATTCCAAGAATATGATGACAAGGATGGTAAACAGGTGACTGCTTGATATTTTATCATGTAGGTTCTTCCGTATCCATGTTAACACTCACGCGTACTTCTACACGCACATATGCACAAACGCACACTCACACGTACAAACACACGCACATACATGCGTATACCTATGCAAACTGTGTGTATATCTATTCATAAGCAGTTACACCACCACTCATACATCCCATATAAACAACTGAAAATTAATCAGATCATACGTAGAGTTAATCTATCTGACGACTCTCCGCCTGACTGTATCTCTAACTCTAACTTTCTGTTTCCTTTTACACAAACACACACTCACACACACACACACGCACACACACACACACACACACACACACACACACACACACACACACACACATATATATATATATATCATTAAGAAAAATCACAAACCGGTCACAGTAGGATTATACATTTATTTCCATCCTGTTACTTATCTTTGATAAAATGAAATATATATATATATATATATATATATATATATATATAACCTAGGTGCAATTTTCTATTTGGGGGCACAATACATATTCATATATAAGTGTTTTTTTTAAACACACGTTCAAATTATTCTTTAATAAGTAATAAATGAATAAATAAATACATGATAAATGAATAAGGCGACTGTAGTCGAAGGTGACCCGAAGGCTCCCTTTTCAATAGCTACTACACCAAGGTGTCGTGAAGGGCACTACTTCTTACTCTATATCTCTCCACTTTACTTTTGATACCTACCTTATAATCCTGAGTGTTTAGCAAATATGTATCAAGTGCCATTTTTTTGTGTTTTTGGTATGACTCGACCTGGGATTGAACTCCTGTTTCCAAAGCGAAACCTCTACCCACTAGGTTATTTTACCAGTGTGTTTGTGCGTCTGTGTGTGTGTGTGTGTATGTGGACTATTTGCCAATTCGATAAACTTTATTTGTATATTCCATCCACATAAGCTAAAACCCGCCACTCATTTTTAAACGCCTCCATTAACAATCAAAACATTTTTATTCGTCAAGCATTTGTATTTTTCATAAATATTGTAACCATTGCACATTATTTTCTTTGTGATTAAATAATTTAGCACAAAATGGCACTGGTCTCAAAAAAAGCCTTCTATCAGGCCATAAAACGTGTTCCCGAGAGAATCCATTATGGCATCGTCTTTTATGCTTTCATTTTATTACAGAATCCGGGTAATGATGAATCAATATTCCAGATGTTTAAACAGAAAAGTAATCAATTGCAGTGTCTTTATGCCAACTTATCGACAGTCGATAACATTTATCAACTATGATTTTAGATGGATACTTGCCTCTGTTTATCCAACCCCCACCTACATAGGCAGGATGTAGAACAAAGTAAAGTTAAAGGCGTTTGAATTAAATTTTCTCTCACTTAAACCGGTTGTCACTCAAACTCACTATTCTACTGTAATCTTTACTCATTATTGAAGAGAGAACAGGTGGATTCGTAGCTTTCACAAGGCTATTACTTCTATTTGAAATGCAAAACGCCTCGTCCAAGATTTGAACTTCTGTTACCGTTTCCAATTCATCAGAGGACAACGGCTTCAACATGAGCGTTTGACAAAAATGGTACACTTAGTGAGGATCGAACTCACTGCTCTCAAGTATGATCCTGCATGTATAGATTGCAATCTATTACACCAGAGCAGATTATGCCTTTATAATAAAGTTATCATTATTTAAGAATTATCTACATTTGACACAAAGCCGAAGAGCTGAGGGACAATAGTACTCATCAACAATGATCTGCCTGTCTATCTTGATACATTTTAAGTATGATAAATCCTCACCAAATAAAACTGTGGTGTAATGGTTACCTTCGTAGGAAATGGACACAGTGACACGAGTTCAAATACTGGACGAGGTTAATTTCATTTAATATAGCATTAATACCCTTTTGGAAAGTCATCAATCCAGCAATTCTCTTTCCAGCTATGGGTGATTAGGGTAGGGAAACAGAATGGACCTTTTAGCCTTGTTTAGGCAACCGGTCAAGGAACCGGTCAAGGAGAATAAAAAATCTTAAATTAAACCAGTCAAACACCACTTTAAATTTACCCTGTGACATTCCCTGCTCGTGCTGAGGGGTTGGTTAATATGTATATCTCATTAAATCTAATTAAGACTTTTGCTGAGCAATGCAGTTTTGATTAGTTTTTCACTTCCATGCAATTTGGAGTCTGAGTGGCAGTAAGTGTCCACAGCTCTCTGTGACTCTTCTCAAGATTCTAGCTAATCTCGAAGGATGTTGTAGTCTGTATGATCTCGATGTCTTCTATGATTTCCTAAGCAACAAGTCAATTTTTCAAATCCTTGAGGACTGTTACTAGGGCGTCAACAGTTATTGGTGACACAAACACATCCATGTTCTACAGCTCTTATAGCTCTCTGGCAAGTTCCAAGTATTTTTCTATTTCTCTCCATTCATAATTATCACACAGATGTATGCTGTAGAAGGAAGATACCCTAGATGACAATAATTTCTTTTTGAATTTCTCGTGGATTAACACTAGAATTAGCCTTCTAGCAGGAATTGAGCAATCCGATTAAACCTCAAAGTCCCGAATAATTTCATGCATCTCATCTTTTGAAAGATTTTAACTTTTGCGTATAGCGTTTGTAACAAATGCTATACGCAAAAGTCAAAATCTTAAATATCGTTAAATTTTTATCTCTTTCAAAATTATGAGTTAATCTCTTTTCCTATCTAAAAGTGTCTAGTTTTGTTATGCATTTTGCCGAAGTCGCTTATTATGAGAATAACTGTCTCATCTCTATCTCTACATAATCCATATTTGCTATTCTGTGGCATACTATCAATTTTTGCTTTCATATAATTGTTCCTTATGGCGTGGTTTTGTGCTGTAATTGAAAGAGATTCAGTTTCTCTCTTGACGTTTTCTTAACTGATTTTGTACAATCTCAGCAATTTTGGCATTTAAGTATCCATATAGTTGGTTTTCTTCCCATTTTGTAGATTTTGATATTCTACTGTGCGTCCAAGGTTGAATACTTAGGTTACTAGCGGCTTAGATTTGTATTACTTTATTTTTTGTGTCTTCCTCGAGGACTTAAATTTATATATTTTCGTCCACAAAGCCAACAAATATCGTTCCTCCTTTTGGCAAGTCTAGTCTATATCATCTCTCGGAGGTAAAACCTTGTTCCTTATCCTTAATTTGTTTCCCCCTTGGTCCATATGTGTGAGTTCCTCTTCTGTCCAGTTAAAGAATGGCTCAGATTATATGATAAGGGGTATTACCCAGGTATTAATTTCTTTAATAAAATATCCCTTGGATAGCTTCTATTCAAGAAGTTTACCTGTTCTGAGGTATCTTTTCATACTTATTTTTTTCCTTTTTGTTTTTTTTTATGGTGTTCTCTTCTCATGAATATGAGAATCGAAATACTTGTAATTTTCCTTTTCTCCAAGCAACCCAATATTTGTCTTGATTCAGCAATTCAGTCCCTTCAATTGCTTATCTTTTGTCACTTTTCATTATCAAAGTGACATAATTTTCAATGCGAAATTCGATTCTTACTTTCTGGTTGTGAATTCTTATCTTTTGTATAAGTGTCTCTAGTATTTTTTTAATTATCGGAAATATCGTTTTAATATCCGTATATATATGGTGGTTTACCTTACTCTCCGTTTTGTAAATTTGTTGCTCCCTTTGCATTCCGTAGGTATACAAGGAAGTGTAATCATTGATATAAGAAATAGCAACATACAGAGTTAATGTCGTTGAAAGATGTCTCTTTGAATACTTACCTCGGCTTGGGTTTGCATTCATGCTGTTAATTCCACTCCAAATTTTTATTGCTTTCTATTATCGTGACTTTTTCGATATTGTGTGCTTTCAGACATTCTATTATACAAGTTTGTGAGACCATATCATAGGCTTCTTTAATATTCTATACACATTATGGCCACATTTTTCGTTTTACTTTTACGTCCTTCAACATGACCATGTTTATAAGCATTAGATCGTCCCTTTTGTTTCGTAGCGATATCCTTGATTTTCTTTCGAAAATCCACTGCAGCATTCCAGCAGGTAATATAATTATTCTCTAACTGATGTGACCATGATTTTCCACATCATTGGAAAATACGTTTTCATTCCGTAGTTGCAGGTGATGTTTCCTTTTTGCGGGGCTTTCTGGATCATAATTGTTATAGCCGACGTCATCCACTCGAGTGTTCTTACCTCTAGTTAGCATTTCATAAATTGTTGAGACAGTCCGTTGTTGATTGACGTGAATGTTTAAAAGCATGACCTGCATGTCATCTTCTCATGTTGCTTACTAATTTGGAATTTTTTTTATCGTGTAGCTCTTATGGAGTCCAAGTGTATGTCCTTTCTGGGCTTTCTTAAATCGTTGATCTTTTTTTTTCATATTATTTATCCATTTAGCCATTTTGTGAGCCTTTGTGTCTTCTGTTTAATTTGTCTTCTTGCTTCGTCCACAGATTTGTTGCTAGAAGTTTCCTTTGTTGTTCTGACATGTTCTGTTTTGTTTGCATTACTTGGTTCTGTCCTGATATCTCATTAGTAATATTTACCTACCCCTCCTCTCGGGCAGTATATGACACAAGGTCAATTTTTAAGCGAAGTTTAACAGGTTTGAAGTCAGAGCTTTCCTTCTCCTGGACTAGTTGCCTCACCAAGGCTGAAGAACCTAGTTTGCCCTACTATTTACCCATAGCTGGAGGGAGAATAATTGGATTCATACCTTTCCCAAGGGTATTAGTGCTATGTGAAATGCTATCAGTCTCGTCCAGGATTTGAACTCGTGTTGCCGTGTCCATTTTCTTTGACCCCACGGTCACCTCCAATACCTCCTGGTCTCTCATTAGTCTCCACTTTTCAATTCCTTACAGTTTATTTCTTCCAGTTATATTGTCAGATTTATCTGCAGAAATCTTTATTTATATTTTTAAATTCTAGCGTGACCGTGTGAATTTTAACTTCCTTGGTTATTTTGCTTTTCATCGAAGTTTTATTATTTGTCCTCCAAGCCTCATTTACGATCCAGGTTTTATATTACTGTTAGGGATCGTAAGGGCAATACTAATTTGATCAATGACTAGATTTGCTTCTGCATAATCTAAAAAGAGTAGCACCCTTCCCTACACCTCGGTGTTGTAGCAATGGAAAGGGAGCCTTCGGGTTTCCCTCAACGATGATCGCCAACTTTTTACATACTTCCGTAAAGTTTTCCGTAGGTGTATCTTTTATTTATCAATTTATTTACCTTATCGGTTTCTCAGTCCAGGCAGCCGAGGCTGTAGAATACATCGACTGTATATGCAGAGAGTTACGACCCCTCATAGCGAGTGTCCTAGATATGACATTAAACCAGCTTATGGTGAGGTTCCAACCTTGGGGATTTGGGGGGATGCAAAGTATTCTTTCATTGCTATTGCTCCCGCTCCCGGGTCCTCTCTAACCCGGTGTGGTAGAACATGATAGAGTCCTTGCTAATAAAAGAGACTGTGTGCAAATACACAAAGGATATTAAATTGTGACAGTTACGTACCAATACTTAAAATCATATGTGCAAAAAAAAAGAA
Organism: Sepioteuthis lessoniana; assembly: GCA_963585895.1. Taxonomy (NCBI): domain Eukaryota; kingdom Metazoa; phylum Mollusca; class Cephalopoda; order Myopsida; family Loliginidae; genus Sepioteuthis; species Sepioteuthis lessoniana. The sequence goes on from OY757933.1 coordinate 45,183,768, forward strand.
GCTTAGGGTCGCTTAAGAATGTAATCAACAAAATGTATTTACACATCAGATAGATACATCTAATAAGTATGTATAAATAGAAGTTAGCATTAAATAACGAACAATGGTTTACATGACATAAACCCCAATCAAATAAAAGCAAACTTATATTCAAAATCAAGGGGTCTCCTCAAATGAACCTAAAATGGCACAAAAAGAACTTAAGTCAGGAAGGAGTAATTTGAAACTGTTTTGGACACAAGCTTCACAACGAATATCAGCAGAGATATCAATTGAACAATCTAATGTTCTTTGAATCCTAAACCAAAAGTGCTACGAATAATCTATAATCACAATCAAATGCTGCAATGTATTTCAGTCAGTATTTACGCTACGAAGTACTTAAGTTTACATCAGAGCCGAGAAGACCACGGACTGGAATCTCGACCTCGCAACTTGGAGTGATCAGATATATGAGTTGGTGCTGATGTGATTGTTGTTGTGGAAAAGAAGTGGGCTTTTGATTCCTTAACAATAGTGATGTCTAATTTTTACCGGCATGATTTCTTTTATTAATTCTACATTTAAATTATATGCTAACATTGGTGTTGTGGTGCTGAATTCCGTTAATATTTGGTTTTCTAAATTTTGTTATTGACCTCTTTTGGTTAGCTCTTGTTTGTCAAATTTCATGATTTACCTGGCCACATATATTAAGGTAAAAAAAAAGTGCCTCGCTTTAAAGTCATCAATGTCTTGTCTTCAAGAGTTGTCTTGGTGTATTGTAACTTGCAGCTTTTCCCGAAAGTCTATTCTCCTTTGCCTATAACCTTTTAATAGTTGGTGACATTAAAATAGACGTGTGTTTCATTTTTGTTCACTTCTCTTTTTTGTATCGTCTCCTGGATGTACCGTTATTTTAAATATAGTTTACCTGAAATTAGAACAGCCAACATTCGTAGATGGCGATGGGTCGGTAATGTTGACTAATAAAGAATCACCAGTTGATCTTGTATTCAAACCTGTGAATTGAATCCCAAGTTTAATTGAATTTATATTTGAAATTTTTGATCATGTATAGTACATTGTAGCTATAGTAAACTCAGAGGGTGATTACTATCTGTCCTTTTTTTTAAGAACATAACCTGGTACTCTTCCAAAGAGGAGTACCGTCAGCGAGTTACAAGATAATCCTAATGTCGTATTTGTGGGTTTTAAATTAGTATAATTCCACATATACTCTTTAAATCTTATCAGGCTTTGTGGGTTCGTCTTAGATAAAGATTACAATTTTTATATATGTATAACAGTTTATGGCAAGTTTAATCATTTCAGGAAATTCATTAGAATAAGAGGATTTTTTTCACCTTTATGGATTCATCTTCATTTCAAACTTTGTTCATGTATGGTTTATTGGTATATCTATTAAATTTTAAGATGTGACTCGTCATCCTCTCCCTTGTGGGTTGTAAAATTAGTTTCGAAGAAATATGTTAAAGAAAATTTGTTATAAAATGTTCTTTACTCTTTACTTTTTCTATTATTATTATTATTATTATTATTATTATTATTATTATTATTATTATTATTATTATTATTATTATTATTATATCCATTGGAGTTTTTCACATCAGCTAACGCTGATGGTTTTTCACTGGAGTCTGAGTGACAGCAAGTCTCTTCAAGTCTCCAGGACTCTTCTCAGTATTCTAGTCGTTCTAATTGATGTTGTTATTTGGATGGTCTCCACTCGCCCACCAACTTCTACGTCCGTCATTCTCCTTAGTAATCCTTTGGTTACTTACCAGAAGTACCAATCACAATTGGTATAATTGTCACCTTCATGTTCCACAGTTTTTTCAATTCTCTAGCAAGGTCGAAATATTTACCCTTCTTTTTATATTCTTTCAGTTTTATTCTGTGGTCAGCTGGAACAGCAACGTCGACAATTTTGCAAAATATAATAATTATTATTAATATTGATAATAATAATAATAATAATAATAATAATAATAATAATAATAATAATAATAATAATATTCAGGTTACGTACGTTTTTCACACCAATTTTAACTGGTTATTTCATTATTTCTTTTACTGAAGTGAGTAACAGTAAGTTTCCTCAGACAATCAAGGGTCATTGTAAATATTCTAATTGATTTTTAGTATTGTGGTCTTGATAGTCTCGATTCTTCCTCTCAGACTTTATGCTCCTCTAAGTTTCTTTTTTTAGATTTTGCTATCCCCGTTACTTTTTTTTAGTCTCTAGAAAGAAGCAAGTATTTACCTATCTTCTCACTTTGTTTGATTTTTACTTTATCTTCCAATGAAGCAATAAAATCGACGAGGCGACAAATTATTTTTTCTTGCAAATTAATACAAGGTCTTGTCTCCTAGATTGGAGTGCTGATCTGTTTTTATGTCGCCAAATTTTGAGCGATTCATTTTTTATGACAGAATCCAGTTTCTTCATCTATCACTTATCAATATGAGCAAATTTTAGTATCTTGACCAATTTGCAATGGACCAAATTTCCTTCCTAATCGTACATAGCGTATTATTCTTTTATGAAACATTTTGGGGCGAGTACTTATTACATGATTAACTATCTTTAATTTCTGTCAACACAAAACTTTAGCGAGGGAATATTATTAGGTTATGTTTGTGTTACGTTACTTCCTTGCTAAGGGTAAAAGGCAAATAAAGGTGTGAGATGAAGAAGTAAGCAGACGAAGATGCCATATGGTTTTATATGATGGTTTTTAATGGCAGCATGGAATGAAGGGTTTACGTTTATGCTGCAAGTCTCGTAGAAAGGAAAGAAGTAAAGAAATCAAATGAAGTTATGATAGAGTTGAGAAAGCATTTTAGCAGCTAAATGCCTGAGCGAAAAGTTCATTGTTAGGGTTAGGCATTGTTGGATGTGAGAGGGAGATATGTTCGCCATAGTGTAGCAAAAATCGTGTTTGCTCTTTGAGGAGAGAAACGTTGATGTCACCATGAGTTTGTGGTTCTGGTTATTTCGAGGAGAAGCGTGAATGTCTCCAGAAAATGTTGCCCAGTGAAGAAGCTCCTTGATGTCGGAGCGGAATTTGGCATCGCAGTCAACATAGCCAATTTTGGCGGTGACGTAAAGTTGTTCCTGTGTGTGGCGTATTGGATTCACCTAATTCATATTCAACTGAGAACCCTTGGTCTAAGAGAAATACACACAAGGCGTCCACAAATTAGACATCTTCCCTCATGGTGGTGTGATGCTGCTGCTGATATTGAATAGCTGACAGTAAGACGTCTGTAATGAACAAAGGAGTTCTGAGAAAAGAAAGTGTTTGGCAGATTTCCCCAGTTTGTGCTTGCCGGAAAAATGATACGGGATGAATAGAATAAGTCATCCTGATTGGGTGAAATTATGCTTCGACCCTAATGGTTGAATTAAATTACGCACCAAACAAAAATACGAAATTCTTTCTGCTACAAAACCAATACTTGCTATTCTTTTGATTATTATCAATTGTACTCAAACATAATTTATTCTAATGAAATTAAATTGTGCTGTTGTTAAGAGGTTCAGTTTTTCTCTTCAGGTTTCCCTTTTTTAGCCATTCCCAAGTTTAGTTTGTCACTTAAGTATTAACACAATTGTGTTTCTTTCCATTTTTATTTTCTAGATTTGTATCTATTGTTTTACTATTTGCTATTAAGTTACTTTTGTTGGTATTGTTGTTACTGGTTACTAAAATTTGTCTTCAGTTTCTCCTCTTTCTATATACTAATAGATGCTAAAATGTTACATGCACACCTTCCTCACAACTCACGAGTATTCTGCCAGTTTATTTTTCTTTGAATATTGAGTCTATGTGTTTCCATAATCGGGCATGAAACCCTTTAAATTGTAATCAGTTCCCTTGTACAATGGTTCGTCTATCATAGTTCCTCTGGTGGTCATTTTGTTAGAATTCCCGTTGGCGTTTTGATCTTTGGCTCAAAGAATCCAATGTTGGTAATCCGAAAGACACGTCTTCCTAGTTGAAAGCTCAACCAGTAATTGAGTTTCAGAGTACTTTAGGATAGTTGCAACTGGTTTTAAACGTTTTTTTTTCCTCGTCTCTAATTGTCCGATTTCCCTGGAAGTACCTGCTGCTAGCGGGAAATTTCATAAAAAGGAATGATGATCCTCTTGACACTTATACCCCAAGATAATCCTCTTTTGGCTAACAGTATTGGGTTATGCAATATGGATGAGTGAGGTTATGTCTTTGGTAGTTATCAGTCGGTTCAGACAATTTGACGCATGTGTCGGGACCGCCTAAAAGTCGCGTCTCGCATGCGAGACCGACATACTCCTCGAGCCTCAGGAGCCAGTCCTCCAGGCAATAACAATCTCCGGAGATGCAAGTCTTATCGCCTAACGCCTGCGGCACCCCTTTTTTAGGTGAATGCTGACGAGGCCCGAGGCATTTTTTTCTGCCTTGTGTATATGGGCGTCGGCCCTATGAGAACTAATTACTCTGACATTTGAATGTATTAATTATTTCATTATCTAGTTTGGTCAGAGCACGAGTTTTCCAGTTAGTTTTTAAGCTAACTAAAAGATTTGAGTGGAAATTTAAGTCAAACTGGAAAGTTCAAGTTCGTACATCATCAACAAGGATAGAGGACATTCGTCATCTCCACATAGGAAGACCAAATGTAAACAAAATATCTTGTCACAAGTTTGAGTGAGGAAATGAAAAACACGGCAAAAAATGGACACATGTGTAAGATGAGGTAATATCTTAGATGACACAAAACTAGGGATATACCGAATTTAGATTCATAAAAAATTGCAGATTCTGAAAAGAGTCGTTTGGGCGACGGTTGTTAGTAGAATTGAGATCCAAAGAGCCCTTCAGGAAAGTGAAGGGAGTGTGTCTCTTGGTATCTCTTTTCGTAGACCGTAACAATCTTCCTCTCTCTCTCTCTCTCTCTCTCTCTCTCTCTCTGGTGTGCTTTGATATCTCTATAACAAGGAACACTATATCTGGATAATAAAGCGACAATTTCTATAGATATATTGTTACACCGATAAGTTCCAATAAATGATTGTTAATTGTTGACAGAGAGTTCTTCTTGTCTTTGAGTTGCAAACACCCAAGCATCTTGTTCCAAGGAATCTCCCCGACACTAAGAAGGTGTTCGGAATGGATTTTGTTATCCCCATCTTTGGATCTTTCTAACACAACGTGGGCACAAAGGGAATTGATAAACGTATAGTGTAGTCACGGAGCCACGATCACAAAAAAAAAGAACCATGACAAGCATAATATCACATTTAGTAAGATTACCAGTCATAGTAACACATTTGGCACCATTACCAGCATTAGTCCAAAGTAAAATTACCGTGACAAGAATAATATTACAACGGGTATCGCCCAATATTGCCATATTTGGTGTGGTACCAACGCTAGTGCTACAATCCATATATGGGTAAATATTAGTGCATTCAACTTTGTTTGGCAACTAGTCTAAGAAAAGGAAAACTCTTAATTCAAATCTTTTAAATCCAACTTAAAAATCGACTTTGCGTCACATCGTGCTTGTTGCGGAGAAGCAGGGAAATATATATATATATATATATATATATATATATATAAACCTCTCGCCAACGAATAAATTAGAGCGTAAGAGAAATTGTATTAAGAAAAAGAAAATTAATAGAGTCAAAACACGCTTATAACACCTGTTCTCGCCTGATTGCTGAAGGTAAGGAGCAAAGAACTTGTTCAAGGCGTGGCCACTTCGTAAAAGCAGTAAATAAAAACAACCTGAGACTCGTGTGACAGTCTCAGCAAAACAAGAACAATAATTAAGGCATTAAAATATGATAACTGAAGTAAAAGTTATAATTAGACGAAAAAGAAAAAAAAAAGAAGTACAAAGGTAAAAGATAAAGGTGCAGTATGTAAAATCCATCAGAGATGAAGTGGCAAAATCTACCGAACAATTAGCCGTGAAAATTAGGGAAACGGTCGAATTCCTGAAATATTTCCTGTTCGTGTCATAGTAGAATATCTCAAAACACCGTAAAGAGACAATGTTGCTAGACATATATATATATATATATATATATATATATATATATATATATATGTGTGTGTGTGTGTGTGTGTGTGTGTGTGTGTGCATATATATATATATATATATATATATAACACAACTGATACATCTAATAGGAATATTTATTTTCTCTTCTTTTTTATTCCTGATGTCAAATAGTTTCAACCTTAAATAATCGTTGGAAAAATTGCACACACACGCACACATACAGAGACATATATATATATATATATATATATATATATATATATATATATATATATATATATATATATATATGCGTGTGTGTGTGTGTGTGTGTGTGTGTGTGTGTGTGTGTGTGTGTGAACGCAAGTGTGCGTGTCTGTGTGTGACTATTTTACTTCTAACTTCTCTTAATTCTTTAAATTTTCTGACAGAGACAAAAATGCATTGAGGAAATATTAATAATTCTTTTAACGATAAGCCCCAACAAAACGTTTAAAGATGTTGAAATTTTGGAAAGTTTGCCCCGAATAACAAAAAGAAAACTGAATTATAACTAAAACGTTTTTTAGTTGTTGCTTTTCTTTTTTTAATTTTGAAATCTTTAAATTGCTTTTTGATAAAAATATTCAAGGCAATTTACGATACTCAAAAATTTAGAAAAACTATTTTTCATTTTTATTAAATGATATAAAAATGATTTTAAAAGAAGTATATTCTAGAAAATATTTATTCCAAAACTCTAATATGTGATATTATTCTCTCTACCCGGTTAACAACGGGTCACTCGTCTAATATATACATATATATATATTGATGAGAAGGAAGGAGATGAAACTAACCGCACCATTGCTTGCTTTGCTTTACAGTATCTAGTTCTGTTCTGTCATAACAGACAATTTGGAAAAATGCCATTGAAATAGTGATATTTTTCATTTTTGTTTTGTTCATAAAGCAAATAATGGCAAGTTTAGCCATCAATCAAATCTGTTTAAAAAATCAGATAAAGAATTATTGTTTTACCAAGGTGATACTGCTTTGCAGGGCTTTATTTGTTGGCAAAATGAGTACACAGGGAGTTCCAAAAAGGTTATGACTAACATAGATAATTTTCCACGGTTTAATTTATCCAAAAATTTTGAAAACAATCACCAAATTCCTAGCGACGATCCCTAAAGAACTGCACCTTTTGTCCAGACCTAGAAGTCTGAAAAGAAAATAATAATTTCCGAACGTTGCTAAATGATTATTATTACTTAGATTATCACTACGTTTCAACCGATATGTCCTTCGGCCTTCTTCAGGAGTTTCATATTGAACTCGGGTGTCCTTTATTTAAACCACTGTTATGATATAGTAAATATTCCTTGTTAGTCTTATGTCTTGTTGGGTTTGAACTTGCAACTACCAGATGATTATCATTCAGTAGCACCATCTAACCAAACACCTAATCTACTACGCCATGCATTTTTGCCTTGTAAATGTATTTTATCTTTTAGATTTCGGGCAAGCATGGCGAAAGAAGCCATGAGAGATAATTGGAATTAATTAATTATTTCTGGATAGAAATACCTACCGACCCTGGGGAGTTTATCTTCATTAAGGTTTATGTTTGTATAATAACTTTTAATTAAATTTTCACATCTAAACGGATATAAAAATACGTCATTTTAGTTGAGTTTCTTAGTTTCATGTTTGGCCAGCGAAAAAAAAACAAAAAAAAAACAAGAAGTGAATAAGCATTTTTGTGATGATGGATGTCCTTATAGGTGTAACACAACGGGTCTCAAATAGAAAGTGTACCGTAACAGTTACAAATCTACGTTTGTACCTCCACGTGCTCAAACATTTTAGTGGCTGTGTAGCTACATCTACAGTAGAAGTCAAACACTGCTGGAACTCCATCTTGGAAAAAGTTGATGAACACGGAAAACTCTGTTTTAGTTTACAACACAATATTTATTCACAACTACAATTTGTAAGTAGTCACCAGGTGAATGAAAGACATTATGAAAGATGAGTCGACCACGTTAGCTGGACAAAAAGAAATAAAATATTATAAGAAGAAAGAGAGAGCCAACACATACCTTTCTATTTCTGTATTTTCTTGTTGTTCAAACGTGTTTGTTCACTGGTATGTCTCACAGGTTCGTGTCTGGCGTGTGAGACTTTTTTTTCGGAGCTCCCCTAAAAAAGGACCAAACTTTTTTCTGTCTTTATATTTTCCTGTCTGTTGACAAAACTCACAGTCTAAACCTCCTCACTTCTTCTCATCAACCCCCTTCAAAATTGGTATCGGCGGGTAGAACATCCATTTCTGCCGGTTCCACACCTGCGCAGAAGATCTGGAACCTCTTTTTTTTTTCATTCACTGTAACCGGCTGACCTACTGTGCTTTAGCCCTTCCTCATAGACTCTTTGTCTGCCTTTTTTCTTAATATTTTTCTTCTTTTTCTCTTTCCTCAGAAATTAGGCTTTCGTTCTTTTTATAACTTAAATATTACGTCGATCGTAACTATTTGAAAAGATTCAACTGTAAAATGAAAACCGTCTGTATGCATAGCTATTTTACTAAAGGAGTGTCGCAGGATACTATAAGATTATAAAGAAGCGTCCCTCTTGACAAGCTTGCAAGGAAGAAAGCGATGAACTTACATATTTTTTTAAAATAAAAGATGACAATACAAATTCATGAATCAGAGGGAAATAGACGATGATACAGCCTTCAATATAAAACTGATGTTATAAAAGATAAAAAAAATATGCATGGGTTAAGTTTCTTTCCAAATGAAATGTGACTAAAAATGTAACCTCTTATATATCATCATCATCATCATCATCATCATCATCATGTCTCACTGCCACCACAGAACTCTCTGATTCTCTCTCACCACCCGTCTCTATCGTCCATCGCTCCCAGTAGGTCTTCAAGATTACATCCTGTGTCTGCACACTCTACAAATATTCAAAACAATAGAAATCAAACTGTGTAACTCAAACTACACGACGCCTGATGACAACCAAAAGTATGGTCCAAAGTGTTAGGGCAAAAGATATCGGTCAGAAGAAAAACAAGAAGATAATTTGAAAAAGTATGATTAAAAATAATAAACAACATGGTTCAATCATCTTTGATAAAATTTGCGTTAATAACAGCTTCCTGCATAAATATGCTCTCTTCAATATATATATATATATATATATATATATATATATATATATATATATATATATTATCCAGTTATTTAGGCAATGAAGGAATATTTTTATATTGTTTTAGTCATATCCCACCCATAACAATTCAAAAGTGTTACAAGCTCCGAATTTAAACTCCTTGTTTCTACTCTCTTGTTCCTCAAATCGTCTGGCTCCTTTACAGATCCTCAATTCTCATGTGACCATTTCTCGCACTAACTACGAAAGCTTTCTTGGCTAACCTTTTGTTGTCGGATAACGTAGACGGTCACCAGGTTCGCTGGTAGTGGTGGTGGTAGGACAGAACCATACTTAAAACCGAACAATAGATTATCCAATAAATACCGTAAATAGTGATAATAATATTTTTTTTTTAAATTCTGACAATCAGTTAAATTTTCATTTTAAAATATCTTCTTATTTCTTCCAACTCATGCAGTATAAATTGTCCATATTGTATCTAACTATGAACGCTGATATCTTAATATTCATTGAATATTGATATCTTTATCATTCGGCTATTTTCACGGTTATGTACCCGTAAAAAAATCCGACGGATAGAGATATTGTAGAAGTTTACCACGATCTGGTTTAGCAACTTACAAATATATATACGTATGGTTGTCAAGAATATTTGCCGCCAAGAACCAATATATATATATATATATATATATATATATATAAATATATATACATATAAATATATATATATATATATAAATATATATATATATAAATATATCTATATATATATATCATCATCATCATGTCGCGCCGTCTGCGCGGATATCCCTGACCGTCTCTCGCCATTTCTCCCTATCACTCATCGCCTCCGGCAGGTCTTCAGGATTACAACCCGTGTCCTCACATAGCTGCTGTATGTAAGTTCGTGCTGGTCGTCCCACACTTGCACATCCATGAGTGGGGGTCCACAGGAGTACATCGCTTGAGCTCGTCCTTGCTTCTCCAGCAGTGTCCCGCGTGTCTGGTTCGTCGAACTTGTATAGTTTTTGTGATGGGGGGCAAGTGTCCGTATAGTTGGAGTCTCGTGGGGTGTTGTCGCCAGGACTTGTTTAATACTGCTCTCAACATTCTTGTGTAATTTCCGTCCAGCCTCCTCTCCAGCCGCTTCGTAAGCGTCCATGTGGTGCATCCATATAGCAGTATCGACACAACCGCTGCCTGGAAGAAACTGCGTTTCATTTTATCTGTTAGGTCCGACTTCCATATGATCGAGAGCCTATCGATAGCTGTCCATGCCTTCGTCAGTCGTGTGTCGATGTCCTTCTCGGTTGATGAGACGCTGCTTCCTAGGTAGGTGAATTTGTCGACTAGTTTCAGAGAGGCTCCGTCTAGTGTGGCAATGTTGCCTGTTTGGTTGTAACACATATATTCGGTTTTGTTTGCATTGACATGTAGGCCAATGCCAGCTGCAGCTCGTTCCAGACTATGTAGTAGTGTCTCTGCTTGATTAGGCGTATTCGCTAGTAACGCCAAGTCATCAGCGTAGTCGGCGTCCGTGATTGTTTTTGCGGGGTACCTTTTGCTTCTTCTCTTAGTCAGCTCAAAGCCATTTTCTCTGATTTTGTCGATCGAGGTCCTAAGCACATAGTCTAGACAGATGATAAAGAGGTACGGGGCTAGTGTGTCTCCTTGTAGTACTCCTGCAACAATGTCGAAGTATTCCGTGTCTCCATCTGGTGAACGTACTTTTACTTTGGTGTTTCTGTAGAGAATCATTATCGCTGCTACGGTTTCTTTTGGTAGGCCGTAAGCTAGTAGGATTTGCTCCATCTTCCCTCTGTGTATGGAATCGAAGGCCTTGGTAAAGTCGACAAATAGTAATGTCGCCTGTAAGTTTTTTGCCCGAACGCCTTCCAGGATTCTACGGATGGTCAGTATTTGTGAGGTTGTGGATCTATTTCTCCGGAAGCCATTTTGGTTTTTCCTAAGGATGTTTTCCATTTTGGTTCTATGCGGTTTCGTAGTAGGGCATTGTAGATTTTGGCTGCTATGGATGTAAGTGTTATCCCTCGGTAGTTCTTGGCTAGTCGAGGTCGCCTTTTTTAGGAATCCGTGCTGCCAGCACGATATGATGATGATGATGATATATAGTGCTATTAAATGGAGACTCAAACTCGGTTAAGCCGTCATAATAAATTTATTTCGGCGGAGAATATTGTTGGTATATTCTCCGTCTCGTCGGATGACTCTTTACATGCTCTGTATTGTCCCAGAGATGCGAATGAGGAGTTACAGTTCGTATTCAGGAGATAAATAGGAAAATTAAAGAACTTAAAAAATAATTAAAAATCAGAAAACAAGGATAGAGATAAGAATAAAACAAAAATAAAAAAAACATAAATATATATATATATATATATATATAAATATATATATATATATATATATATATATATAATATATATAATATATATATATATATATTATATATATATAAATATATATATATACATAAAAATATATATATATGAATATATATATGTATGTATATATATATATATATATATATATGCGCTTATGTGTACATGCTTATATATATTTTGTCAGTGACATTGGATGGGTTTAATGTGAGTCAGAATATTTATTACCTCTTTCAAGGATATTTTTTAACATACTGGTTTGTGCATATATTTGTGTATGCGAGTGTGATTGCGACTGTGCTTGTACGTGTGTGTGTGTGTGTGTGTGTGTGTGTGTGTGTGTGTGTGTGTGTGTGTGTGTGTGTGTGTGTGTGTGTTCGTTAGTTTTAGCTTAATCTTGATTTAAATCGGTCAGTGAATGTTTTTTTTTTTTATTTGGGGTAATATTTTGTCAATTTTCAGGTATATTGACAATATTTAAATAAGTCACCCAAGTTGCATAGGTAAAGATATTCTAATACTTAAAGTATTGAATTTTTCGCTAATTTAAAGTTGTTTTTTATGTAAAGAGACTGTACAGTAATGTTTTGTGTACATGTTATATAGATTTCGATTCAGTTTGTAGATGTAATCATGCAGAAAGCAATCTATTAATTTGATCTTAAAAATTATTCTATTCGTTAATATTGTTTTCGGGATTTTTGAAGACATAGAATATTCTTCAATCATATCCAACGTCTTTTACTTTTGCAGTTTGAGACCCTATGCGTTGACTAATTTACGTAAGGATAGTATAAATTCCAAGACTTATTTTTTGCTTTTGTATTAATTTTTTGTTTGATGTCGTTTGCTTTTTTCGCGGTGTCGAATATGATTTAATTCTATCATTGTTTTTAAATTGATTTATATTTATATGAATTGTTCGGGGTTTTTTTTCTGTATGTTAAGACAAAGCTAAGTGTTTTCCATTATATGTTTTTATGACGTCAACTTTAAACCTATTGTAGTTGGCCTATCATGCCCAACCTAAAGATTCAGCAAACTAATATATATTCTACAACAACTTTTCTTTGAAAAAGTAGAAAGCTACATTAGAGATGACACTCACTTTTTAAATTCCACATCACAAAAAAATCACCCCAATACATGTTAACATTTGATGTCACTAATCTCTTTATTAATATCCCCCATGAATTAGAAAAACAGGCCATATTATTTTCGATAGAAAAATATCCAGAAGTATTACACCCAAGATGTTTCAAAGACTGGTTTTAGAAAACTAAACCGAAATAATAACTATTTCCAATTCAACCAGAAAATTTACATCCAAAACTTTACAATAGCAATGAGAACTGAAAAAGCACCAACGTACATTACCCTAACCATTAGCATAATTAGAAAAACATCTCAAATAAATCATGTGGAAAAATACAGCAGCAATGCAAAAACAGAATATATTAGAGCAACTGAAAGATACCTGGACGACCAATTTCTATTTTGAAAATGCCCATGAAGCAACATTAACTTTCTCCAGACTTACACCTAAAATAAAATTCACCTGATTATATGATTTTATGAACAACCATTTTTAAATAACCTCATTAAAAATGAAAATGGCCAAATTATCTCTGATATTTTCTTGATAAACACCCCCACCCCCAAATACCACCATTTCAAAAACCATCTTGCCAAAAGGTCTATAAAATCCGTCCCTTTCACACAAGTAGGATCTACACCATAGGCTTAAAAACCTCAGACAAGCCCGCCTAGACACATTACGCGTAGCCCTACATCAGAGTGGATATTCCACAACACTAATAAATAAAGGATTCGTATTAGTATAATAAATGCAATGAGAAGAATACACTGCGTATATGAAACTAACACAAAAACAACACATACAGGATACATAGACTAATAAATTACGTTTACTAGAAGTAAAAAAAAATAGTGAAGAACAAAAAACCTGCCAAAACTCAAGAAAATATTTAAAAAAAAAAACAGTCAACCCTACTATTTACCCATAGTTAGGGGAGAATAATTGGATTCATGCCTTTCTCATGAGTATTAGTATTATGTGAAATGCAATCAGCCTCGTTTAGGATTTGAATTCGTGTCACCATGTCAAATTCTTTTGACGATAACAATTACAAAACGGGTTCCTGCAAATGAATGTATGTTTACGTGTACACACACACGCACACACACAGAATACATACAGATATGTACAAAAAAAAAAGATTTACATACACTAAAGGTCTTCACGGACAATGAACTCCAATGAAGCATTGACAGACCCAAAATTGAAAGTAAACAAAATCAAAACAACCAATCAAAACAAACTTCACAATAAAAAAAGACAGCTGCCAGTACATACAATTCATATCACTATCGGAACATTCCACTCACATCACCCCCCTGTAGAGGACGTATAGTCTTTATCATGTGCAGCGAACGAGTATACGGAATGATAAAACTTAAACGTCAAATTTTGAATTCTTTATGAACATATTTATTTTAGTATATATACCGGACATTGGCCTAGCGGTTAGAGTGTTCGCCAATGGCCCGGGAGACCTGGGTTCAATCCCAGGTCGAGTCATACCAAAGACTCAAAAAATGGTACTTGATGCCTCCTTGCTTAACACTTATTATAACGTACGGAACAAGGGTAAAGTGGAGCAATCCAGGGAAAGGAGTAGCGCCCTCCCCTACACCTTGGTGTAGTAAGCTATCGAAAAGGGAGCCTTCGGGTCACCCTCGACAATGGTCGCCAACTTTACTTACATATATATATATATATATATATATATATTATTTTTGCATATATATATATATATATACATATGCATCAGACCATTTGAAGACACTTTAATCAGACATCATACTTCATTAGACCAATGGATACGGTAAAGGAAATTTACATTTACATCGTTTTTCGTTTAGCTCATGAACTCTTTGTATTTTTTTATAAGAATCTCTAAAACACTCTGAAAAAAGTTTCCTTTTTCTCCACGTAAAATTTTCTGCTAAAGATGACCAACGTTCAATCTAGTAGAGAACAATAAAAAACAACATAAAGAAATATTCGTATTGGTCAAATAAATTTTTCATTTTCACACACACATATATATGTATATTGGATTCGGAAGCTAAATATGGAATAATTCTGAAAACGTTTCTCATACTCGTATTGTTCTAATTAAAAAAAAAAAAAAAAACACGATAAATCTAAATTTTCTTGATTAGCACTCCTATTCAAGCACATTTTTAAATAAAGATTCAACCCAATATGAGTGGGCAAGAAAAGGAGCGAAAAAGAATCTACCATTTGCTTAACGCCAAAATAACGCCCCAAAATTTCCAAAATAACTTGAGTTTCTTTATGGCATTCATAAAGCGCCGACCTCAACCCCTTTGATCTCGGTATATGATTGCATTTTAGAAAATAAAACAAGTTCAATATAAATGTTGTTTGTTCAATGCTGCTATTAAGGTGGAAATGGAATAAAATGTCTGAATAATTTTTGAAGGCATGCGAATTGTTTCGAAGGCATGTTGATAAAATAAATGAAAAAAAAAAAAAACCGTGGCTATTTTGAGTAAATTTACTGTTTTGTGTTCATCATCTTATTTTGTTGTTGTTGTTCTTTTTAAAATTAACTTTAATCTTGTTTTATTAGAGAGTCCTGTATTATCATACTAGAATTAAAAAAAAAATCTTTCTTCAACCTATATATATATATATGGGTGTAAGAAAGATTTAAAGAATTCTAAGTATATATATATATATATATATATATATATATATATATATATATATATATATATATATATATATATATATATATATATATACTTAGGTTCCGTTGGTGAAAATGTTTACTTCTTGTAAAATACTTTCAAACGAATATGTTTATGTTTTATTCATAAATCATTGCACTGTCATTGAATCAGATTCTTCCCGATTTTCAACGCAGTAGAGTTTGATAATATATCATACATCATGAATATAAATTTTGATTGTATATTGTTCAAACTAGAAATCATAGAACGAAACTCTAAAACTAATCTTTGGATCGTTATCTTTTTTAAAAAATGATACATAACTCTATCAAACGTTCTGCTACAGACTTCACGTCTTCCTGCATATCTTATGGCATCTTCTGTAAATTCCCTCTCGAAAGAAAGAAAGAAAGAAAGATGGTTTAAAATGAGGGATGAGAAAGATAGCAAAGAGAAAGTGAGATATGATCAAAAAGCAAAGAAAAAGCAAATGTTAAAAAAAGATGGAGATGCTCAGCGAGATTGATATTTCTTGCAAATGGTTGCGCCCACCTGCAATATATGAATCTATGGATCTTGTCGAAATTTTTCCTTGCACAAATGGGTTCTTCTATTTACCATTGACCTCAAAGCCCTCATGTTTTATGGGGAAGTAGAAAGTGGATTGACCTTCTCCGTAACTGATGCAATTCTATAAAAATCCTAATTAAAAACAATCGTTGACCGAATAATTCGGTCAATATTAACAATAATCGGTGCCGTTCATTCCTCAGTCACCAAAATATCTTAGTTATTTTATCCCAGAAACCTTACTAAAAATATTACCCCATTTAAAGAGATAAAATCTTAGAGACGATAAAGAAAATATGAAATAAGTTCAATATTTTGCGAAAAACATACTATTTCGTTCTTACGTACGTGTTAGTTTCCAGCTTGTTGTTTCTCTGTAATTAAACGTTCGATCTGTAATCAGTAATCAGCGCCTGAAACAAAAGGCTTTGTGCCATCTATCCCCCGCTCCACGCTTGTGAACATTAGTGCCACAAGGCCATATTAATGGTGCACCCAATGAGAATTTCCATTCTTTGGGCCTTGTGGAAAGTATGTTCTTTGACGAAAGTAAGAAGATTGAAACATACTCATATCATCATCATCATATCGTGCTGGCAGCACGGATATCCCTGACCCTCTCTCGCCACTCCTCCCTATCGTTCATCGCCCTAGGCAGGTCTTCAGGACAACATCCTGTATCCTCACACAGCTGCTGAATGTACGTTCGTGCTGGTCGTCCTGCTTGTACTGTATTATTTTGGAAATTTGTAATTACACACACACACATGCTCACACAAACTCTCTCTCTCTCTCTCTCTCTCACACACACACACACACACACACACACACACACACACACACACACACATATATATATATATATATATATATATATATATATATATATATATATACGTGTGTGTGTGTTTATCTTCACGTACGCGTTTGAGTGCTTGTGTGATAAAAAATCTCTTAAACATCAGTTTCCTCATGGAGATATTCTAAAAGGTAAATACTTATTTCATTAATTATTTAATTAAACATATCAACTAATACATAAAGGTATTGACATACCAAGGTATTGATTCGGCTATTTTCTTTGTTTGATCGCATATCAGCTTATGGGTTATTTAATGCGAAAAAGACTGTTGTGTTAATCTTTATTCGGAAGTTTAGTCCATTCCCAAAGTTATTAGTCAGAAAATGAACGCAAAACGATACTGGATTTCGAACGATCATACAATGATTTCACAGTGCAGTCTGTCACTTATTACCCCACGGGATTCCGTGACTAATGTATACATACATACATACATATACCTATAGAGGTATGTATAGTACAGTGGTTTTGTCATGTTTGTGTGGGTATGATTCAATATGGATGAAAATGTAAAACAATATATATATATATGTGTGTGTGTGTGTGTGTGTGTGTGTGTGTGTGTGTGTGTGTGTGTGTGTGAAGAAGGGTTAGCTGCATTGGTATGTGTGTGAGTATTTGTGTGTATGTGAGCATGTTATATAAAAATAGCTGACATTATATAACATTATATAAAATGTAAATATAAACATATGAAGTATATTTTCGATCCTCGAGGTATAAAATAGCCCTCGTATGGTTAACATGCCATCAAAATCAGCATATATACATATTCTTCGTCAAAAGTGATGTCAATGTATACATATATATATATATATATATATATATATATAGAGAGAGAGAGAGAGAGAAAGAGAGATATAGAGAGTGATTAATAGATTTACATGTTTATCCACCTACACACAGAGACAGAAACACAACACATACATAGATGCATAAACATGGGTACGTATACAAAGAATATATATATATATATATATATATATATATATATATATATATATATATATATATATGTATATATAGTTTTCTCTAAGAAATCCTCGCAATCTTCAATCAATAATTTGACACCGTTTGCAAGATCATTCTCTGCTCGTATATCGATAACATCTTTCCAATCATTTTTCTCTGTAATTAAACGTTCGATCTGTAATCAGTAATCAGCGCCTGAAACAAAAGGCTTCGTGCCATTTATCCCCCGCCCCACGCTTAAATGCTCCGTTCCCGCCTTTTGCTTTACGTTTTCACGCCATCCCCTCTTCAGTGATGACAAACCTCCCACCCTCAACATCATTCTTCATTTTGAGACATCTAATTATCTTTCTTGTCAAATTATGTCGATCTGTACGGCTGTTGGACAGCAAAAACACACACACACACACACACACACACACACACACACACACACACACACACACACACACACACACATACACACACACACAGGCAGACATACAGAGAGAGACACAGACACACACACACAGACACACACACACACACACACACACAGACACACACACACACATTTATATATATATATATATATATATCCATCTATGAATCTATTATTTATGGTTTATCCAATTATAAGTGTAACATAAAGACAATATCAATAAGCATAATGTGTCATTACAAAGCGGGTTGTTGGGGCAAATGAAAATGGAAATTCATAATTAATTTTATCAATCTCTGTCATTCTATGTCGAGCATGAAAAAGTATTGTCATAATGAATGTTTTAGCTTATAAAACAAAACCATACTGTTTTTTCCTGTAATGCTAATGAAATGTTCTTAATGGGAAAAGGTTTTAATAGAAGTAAAAGAGAAAAGCAATCTAAGGATTGGCTTTGATGATAAATTTAAAGCTGACAATCATATTTTCTCTATTGAATCAAGGACAGATGGAATGATTAGCTGAGCGTATTGAAATTTTACTTTGAAAGAAGGGAAATTTTTTTCAAACCATCATTCAGTCAGTCCCGGACCTGACGTATAGATAGCGCCATTAATAAAAAAAAAAGCCTTATGATTTTTATAAAGTACCAACTTGAAATGCCTGATGTCAAACTTTGAGCCCAATCGGAATATTAGTTTACAAATTACAGTTATTTAACTGAAGCTACTGTTGCAAATTTTCAAATCAATGGAAAAATCTGAATTTCTTGTGTTGATAAAGCATTGCTTTCTGATGGAAAAAATATACAGTTCAAGCAAAGCAATGGCTTAATAAGTGTTATTTGGACTCTGTTCTGTCGGAAACAACAGTTAAGCTAGGTGGACAGCAGCAGGTGAAAGCCGACCAAAGCGACAAAAGACACAAACATGAGCAAGTAAGCTTTTGGCCTCTGTATTTTGGGATGCGCTGGGTATTTTTTCATCGATTACCTTGGGAAAAGAAAGTACCAACAATATCGAATATCATATATCATCATTGGTGTGTTTGAAAGAAGAAGTAATCAAATAATGGCCACCAATGGAGAAAAAAAAAGTGTTATTTTACCAAGACAGAGCACCGTGTCACAAGTCGATCACAGCGATAACAAAATTATATGAATTGCACTACGAATTGCTTCCGCATATACCCTATTCTCCAGATCAGTTCTCCCACCAGCGACTACTGGCTGTTTGCAGACATCAAAAGAATGCTTCGGGGAAAGCGATTTGGCTCCAATGACGAAGTGATATCGGAACATGAGGCGTATTTTGAGGTCAAAACAAATCGTTCTACTAAAAGGCATCGAATTGTTAGAGAAGTGGTGGAATCAATGTATCCCTCAAGAAGGAAAATATGTTGATGAATAAAAACAGATTTTGCCTAAAAGTTGTGTTATTAGTTTGGCCCCAGACTTATTGAGTGATGTGTTATAAATATATAAAACACATGTAAGACGTCATTTAGAATATTGCACTCTGGCCTGGGCCCTGATACAGAGACATGGAAATTAGAGTACTATAGTGAAATTGAAGAGTATAGAAAAAAGAAGTACAAAAAATTTTAAATGTAAAAGATTACAGTTTAAGGAATAGATTTGAGAATATAAGATTAAATTCCTTACTCGAAATAAGAATGAAATGTAATCTTATATATTAATGAAAATAATTAACAAAATTTCGAATGGTAGTAGACATTTTTTAGTATTTGTCCTCGAACTAAAATTTACTCTAATGAGGGATTTCAAGAACTAAGTCTACTAACCAATTGGATGTTTTTATAAAAATATATTTTTGAACAAACCGCCTACTGTTATTAGAATACCTTAAAGTAGAGGAAATATTAGGATTAGATTATATCAATTGTAAATATCAATTATAAATATCAATTATAAAAGTATTGTAAATATTGAGATTAGATTATATCAATTGTAAATATCAATTATATATATCAATTATAAAAGTATTGTAGATACTGAGATTAAATTGGCTAATTTCAGAAACAATTCTAAGAAAAACAATTGAAGAGAGCATTTTTGGGAGTTATTCAATGAATTAGTAATAGAATATGATCTGTATATTGATATTCTTTTAATAGTTTATATTTCCTGTTCAAAAATTCATTTTTAAAGGTTGATGTGAGAAGATAATAAAAAGTGGTAATGCATAGGGAGTCGTAAGAAACAGACAAATAATAAGACACATAAGCGAATGTAGCAAACAATTGCAAAGGGGAAGTTAAGACTCGACACAAACCTGTTGGGGAAAGTGATCGACTGGGAATAATGCAAGAAATCGAAATTTGACCATACTACATAATGGAGCATACACAAACCATTGAAAATGAGAGCTATAAAATTTATCTGGATAAATAAATCCCCTAATCCCAACCAGAGACTAGACTTAACGATAATTACAATATATATATATATATATATATATATATATATATATATATATATATATATATATATATATATAGGAATTTTTCTTCCCGGGGGAGAACAAAATAAAAATCAAAGAAAACGAAAAAGGAGACAAGTATTACGTACTCTACAGAGAACCGAAAAAGCTGTATATAATGTGGAAGTGAATAACGGTTTGGATAGTCGTAATTAGGGCTCTGTGAAGGGTTTAATTGTCAAAAATAGTCATATTTCAAATAATTCAGTTTAACATAAATACACAGATTAGTTCTCTTTAACCCATTGATAGGCCCCGATCAGATGCTACCACTGCAGGCAAGAGTAGACATGGGAAAGATGTTAAAAAAGGATTAATCCGCATTTCTCAAAGCTCGACCATAACTGGAATCTCACTATCATTTTGATTAGTGTCATATCTAGGACACTCATTGGATGAGTCTTACCCCTCAGCAGAGATACAGATGATATGTTCTACAGCCCTAATCGACTGGGCAACGGAAGACTTGAGGAGTCTTGCAGTCTCTCAGACTCTAGCGAAAGTTCATATGTTAACGCTGATGAGAAAAACCTGCAATAATAATAATAATAATAATAATAATAAGAAGAAGAAGAAGAAGAAGAAGAAGAAGAAGAAGACACGTTAACCCAAAAGCTCAAGAAGAATTAATCCCTTAACTTAAGATTATAGAAAAGTGATAATCTTAGCTAGACCCAAAAAATTTAACGAAATTTGACGAAATCTACGAACAGATTTGATAGAAAACGTCGAAATCAAAAGTTCTATAACTTTAAGCTATATTATAAAAAGAATTCTTCTTTTTGTCTCAGTGTATATTATCAAATGAATATGCATAAATTTTGAAACCTGTAATCTTCATCAGAACTTATTATCCTCCGCTTAAAAGTTTAAAATGGGTTGGAGAAAAATTAATAGAGAAAATTTGACTTATTATAAGTTAAAACTTATTTAATTTAATGATTTAGGTTTGGTTTCTTTGTTTAATGGCATATCAGCCTTTATCATCATCATCATCATCATCTCGCGCTGGTAGCACGGATATCCCTGACCCTCTCTCGCCACTCCTCCCTATCGTTCATCGCCCTAGGTAGGTCTTCAGGACAACATCCCGTATCTTCACATAGCTGCTGAATGTATGTTCGTGCTGGTCGTCCTGCTTTTGCAGTGATACTATTTAACCCTTAGCTGGGAGGATAAGGGGGTTAATAGTTTTACCAAGGGTATTTGAAGTAGGGTAGGCACTATGAAACTAATATGAATGCCAGGAGTGAAAATGAATGTTCAGATAATAAAGAACATTATGAGTGAAAGTGAAACGTCATTAAAACCCCTTAGATCGTAAGTGCAAGGAATAAATGGAGGTAGAAACCAAAAAAGTAAACGAATTTTTATCAAGTATCCCAACAGGCAACATCACTGAACTAAACGGGAGCAAAACTAGTCAGTCGTAAAATCGGTGTTCCTCAAAGGATTTCGAACAGAAATTAAAAACATGGATGGTAAATTAGATTAAATAAAAAACTGCGACAGCAAGCGAAAGTACCCAGTAAGAAAAAAAACGCGTAAGTAGTTGTTGGGATGAAAAGAATAAAACAAAACTGTAGAGAAATCTAATAATACAAAAAATAATAATACGAAAAAAAAGATAGAATCAAGATGTACAGTAACATACTCAATATAAACAAAAAATAATATTCCAAAATAACGAACGAGAAATTCAACCAACAAGTAGGTGAAGGGAAACCCAACAACCGGATGTAATGAAAGAAAAATCATTTTCGGGTAGAATATGGTAACAGAAAGAACATAACAGAAAAAAACCGATTGTATAAATCAGGAAAAAATAAAGATGTCCAAGGACTCAAAGATTGACCGTCAGCGGACATACACTTGGTATCGCTCCAAGGAACCTGAAAGAATGATCTGAACTGGAAACGCCAGGCCATAATCACTAATATAGATTCTGGTTTTAAAAAATTACGCCCATATAGAACAGATTGCCTCTTCAGCTGGGGAGATTCCTAGAAGAAGAAAGTATGTGCGAATAAATAACTAAGGGAAATATTTCATTAATTTAGAAAGACTCCTAAAAGGAAACTATCATTTGTAACTACTGACCAATAACGTGACTACATTAGATGTGGAAAACCCTAAACGCATATATTAGAGAAAATATATATTACTCCTTAGAAAGCCACGGGCTGTTTCCGGAACAAAAAAATGATGCCACAAAGGAACGAGAGGAACAGGAAAGCAATGCAAGACGGAATATGTAACCATGAAGTGGATTGACTGCAAAATACTTTTATGATATTGTCTCACAAACTTGGATGATGGAATGCCAAAAAATGTACAAGATATCCGTCAACGTCATGAACATCATCACAGAAGCCACGAAAAAATGAAAATTGTAATTAACAATTGGAGGATAAACTTTAACTGTCGATCCTTCTCGTTTTAAGTCCAGTACTCAACTCCCTAACTTTCTTCAAATTCTCACACAAACCTCCGGTGCGTGACGTCACCCGCACCCTGCCACTCCGTTTCGTCTCGGACTATTGTGACGTCTCTGAGTGACATATCCGCCCTGTGCGCGCTCACGCGTTACCACCTGCATCAAGGTTGAACCTAACTAACCAATGTGCCGAGCTGAAAGGTTCTCAGCCTAACTAAACCCAAAGGCATGAACCGGAATCCCTCGGCTATTATATTACAGAACTACCTCATGAAAAAAGAATCAGAACACTTAGAGAACAGGAAAACTAAAACTAATTGGGAATTTGGGGAGCAATGGAATAAGCACCTGGGCAGTCTTCCTAGCATGATAATAAGGACCATTATTAAATTAAACAAGAGTGAAACTCAGAAAAATGGACCAGAAGATAAACAGTTTAATGACTATACATGAAGCCTTACATGCGGGGGATGAGAGAGTTTATATGTGTCAAGAAAACAAGGAAGAGGACTCACTAGCATTAAAGTTTGCATGGACAATACTATGACTTCAATACTACATTAAGAGCAAAGAAAGACTAATTACAACGGGCAGTGACAGCAATGACAACATAAGGGCAAATACAGCAACAACAAAAACTACGAAAGAGAAATGGTAAGAAAGTCAACGGTATGGATATTTCTAGCGACAAACTGATAAAATCTCATTCAAGAAGACGTGTGCATGGTTATGAAAAGATAAACATTATGAGAGAAACTGAATTTCTTCTAATAGCAACAACAAAAAAACGCCAGATGGACCAATTATATTAAAAAGAAAATCAATAATACGCAACAGAATAGCAACCATATGATTATGTACCAAACTAACACATAAGGAGTATGTATTTAGAATAACTGTTATTTTTCTTTTGAATAAACTTCTCTAATTGTATTCAATATTAATTTAACGTCTTTAACTTATAAGTGCTCATCAACATTCGTAGGTAAAGCCATTCTTATTGATGAACAGTTATAATGACATCAAACCTATAGTTAAAGGAATAAGGATGTTCATATGTTTCCATAATATATTTGTACGAACGATGTCTTAATAGCGTGACTAGAATCCGATATCACTTATTTTGACGCTGCTGTTTAGCTCTTCACACCACGAGTAATCCCACGAGAAGAAGAGTTGTGATACTACTTTGCTAGTAAAAGGGAATAAGATACGAACGTAATAGTAGAACTGAAGTTCGATCTTTCTTCCTACGGTGTCGCAGTTCAGCATGTTAAGAACTACGCAACTGCTATTCCCTCTATCCGGGTACCTTTATTTTGCTTACTTTTTTCTTAGGCCGGTCCCCATAATCTGAGCCTCCTAAACCACCTCATGGCCATCTAGTAGTTTCCCTCATCTCTACCCATGGGTATTTCACATTGATTTGCAAACACACAAGACACAACATACGCAAACGAGAGGGTGGAAGAAAAGAAAAAAAACAAGCACGGACTTGGGTTAGCTCCAAGCACAAGAAGGATGTTTGTGACACTTTAGTGTAATTTTCTGTGCATCTGACTATTGCGAGCGTATATCCGAGCGAAATTCCTACACAGCCACCAGTAACGCTGACTCATCCTCTCGCATTAGCTGACCTGTCTTCTGAATCCACAGGCCCCAACTCTTCGCTTAGCAGCCGCCTTTCTCTAATCGTCGCTTTCCCCTGACTTCTGTTGTCTGCTTTCTTCTGTTCACTGTCCAGGGACCTTGCCTTCCGTCGTCTTCGCCAGGTCTCGTAGGAAATCACGCGCGCATGCCTTTTGTGTGGGTTTCGCGCCAAAACAGACAAAGGAATCCTCTGATTCACACTCACACCAACAGAAACGAATGCACCCATCGTGCCACATTTGTTTACGATGAAGCATGGTAATTTATATTAGTTACAGGATTCGGATTTTGTCTTCATCTTTACTGATATATTCTCATCGTTTCTGTTTGTGAGCCTTTCGGTCTTCTTCAGCTTTTTCTTATCCAACTCATGAAATTTCTGGTCGAAGTTAGGAACGTTCAAAGAACATCAAGCCGAAACTTTCATCTATCCCCCGAGGGTATATTGTTTTAATTCCGTAACCTAGAACCTGGTACAAGTGTTTATCCACGTTAAGTGTCAGTTGTTATTATCGCCTGCGGTCAGAAAGGAACCTGCAAGCTTCAGGGGATTTTAGTCCGAATTGTATAAACAGAACGTTTATATACGTTCCACCTCAAGTCCTGCTGGACAATTCAGCTGAATTTGGAAGGAAATTATAAACCTAATGTCTGTTTCCTGACTTTGTATTACTACTTATTAACATTATGATTGGTCTATGTTAGCTTTTGCTCATATTGCTATTATTTTTTAATCTGAATAAACCCATCTAATTACTCTTTCATATATCGTATCCATGTTCAAAAGAGATTGCTATAGCCTAACATAAGCACTGCTTCTTTAAGATGTCTTATTCACTTCTTACCAATCTATTATCATGAATGCATACCATCTTGGCAGGTGATTTCCGTTTTCCTATATATTTGGTCAGTCACACCTGACTTTTCGATTTTACCTTGAAATACTGTTTTCGATGTTCCTCAAGCCTTACTTTCAGTGAGCAGCTTGTCTTGCCAGTGTATACTATATCACCGCTGCGTGGGATGGAATGTTAATATTTCTTGGTACTGCTGTCTTCTGTTGTGGGCTTAACTTTCAAGATATATTTTCAAAGAATAGATTATCTTCTGAATTTTGTCTTCATATCATTTAGCCAACATAAATTTTAAATATTTTCGCCGAGACTTTAGTCATGTGACAGGCTGACTGTGCTAAGAAAACTGGATTAAAATAATCATGTTAGATAAATTTTGATTCAATTGGAAGTCTTCATCAGGGCTTATCATCATCATCATCATCATCATGTCGTGCCACCAGCACGGATATTGCTGACCCTCTCTCGCCACCTCTCCCTATTATTCATCGCCTCTGGCAGGTCTTCAGGGTTACATCCTGTGTCCTCACATAGCTGCTGTGTGTATGTTCGAGCTGGTTGTCCTGCTTTTGCTTGGCCATATCTGGGGGTCCGTAGGAGTACATCACTTATGAGCTCGTCCTTGCTACTCCAGCAGTGTCCTGCGTGTCTGGTTCGTCTAACTTGTATAGTTTTCGTGATGGGAGGCCACTGGCCGTATAGTTGGTGTCTCGTGGGGTGTTGTCGCCAGGACTTGTTCAATATTGCTTTCAACATTCTTGTGTAATTGCCGTCTAGTTTCTTCTCCAGCCGTTTAGTTAGCGTCCATGAAGTGCATCCATGTAGCAGTATAGATACAACCACTGCCTGGAAGAAACTGCGTTTAATTTTATCGGTCTGGTCTGATTTCCATATGATCGAGAGCCTATTGATAGCTGTCCATGATTTTGTTAGTCGTGTGTCGATGCTAGAACGGAGTAATGCACAGCAAAATCTACAAGTCCTGAGGAAGACGCCCAATTGAATCAAAATTATCTATCATAATTATTTCTCATACTAAAATTATTCAGAAAAAAAGATTTAAGTCAAAACGCGTTGGCAAATAAACAAACCATCAAACATATATTTCTTCTGTTTTATCTTTTCTACGTACATTGTGTCAGATTCAATTTATTTCACTTCATGTATATATATTTACTTTAAATTAAATTAATCTAATTTGGATTGTTTTTTTTTCTACTTTCTTTATACAATCCGACTCAGACCCATATTTACTTTCGTAATGTCTTTTTGGAAAAAAAAAACAAACAAATACCATATACATTATTACTCGACATCTAACAAGTTTGACTTCAAAATGATCAGTAAATATAAAAAACTTACCAATCTCTGAATATTTCTCTAGAAAAAAAAAAAGAAGATTTTTCTGATCTCTTAAAAATCCATCATTTTCAAAAACCATTCCACTTGCCGAATACGTACTCAATGTTTTTAAATCAAAAACGCTAAATGTACGTTTGTATCTTTTTCATTACATACATTTTATTTGCTCCTGCTATCTCGACAAACATTAATAGCCGTGTGAACAAAACTCATAATATAAAAGTCCTGATGAAGATTATTAAAACGTATATCATTGGTTTTCATTAAAACAAAATTTTGATTATACTGTTTCTCTACTTTATATATATATATATATATATATATTGTTACGAACAGACTTTCACTGGGACTGCGAAAACAGGCACGTAACGAGAATAATAAAAAAAAATACGGAACCCTCTGAGGGTTTAGGACTGGTTAATAATCTCTTTTTTTTTCTTTCGTTCTTTTTCTCTTTCGTTCTCTCTTTTTGCTTTCTTTCCTTTTTCTCGAACAAGCTTGCCACAAGGAGTTAGTTTTCTGCTGTCCTTTTTCTTAGTCACACTTCGGGTGTAGTGAAACAGAACCCAGGGATGAATGTCGACGCCTTGAAGTCAAAACTGCTACTGCTATATATTCACTTTTTGCCAGTCAGAAACCAAAAGTCCTTTCTTGACTCTTAGGGCCGAACACGTGGTTGATAAAGTCACCCAAAGTTCACTACAAGAGTTCAAGGCTAGCTAAGATGGGTAAAAAGTGGAAAGGGGTTGACTTGCAATTCCATTTCTTGTCGTCGTCTTTTTTTTTCTTCACCTTTAGTCTCGAATCATGCGTGATTAGAAAAGGTTCATTTGGCGCCTCCTTTTCCAATTTTATTCTTCGTCTCGGAATAATACGGGTGAATGAAACACACCTTGTAATGTACATAGAAAATATATTTCTTCTATTTTTCTACCCCACGTAACAATATATATATATATTAATACACCTGTAACCTTTTTGAGAGCCAGGGAGCAATTTAGTCCACATTATCAGCCAGATTCTCACCAAAGATCAGAGTGAACAAAGACAGAAATACAGACATCTAACCAACATGTTTATTTGTGAGTAACCCAACGCCATTAGCATCGCGTGAGTCCTAATCACTTTGATTAGTTTAACATAAAATACTCAAACCGATCAGTACTTCTATTAACCTCAAGCCAGTGGGAGTTTCCTGTCATGCATTGACGCCTACAGGGCAAACGGATGCCCTTCCTTTCATTAGCGGCTGTCATTCTTATACTTTAAAGTTGAATATTGGGGTCAATTTGCTACACGATATTTTATTGGAAATTATGATTCTTAAAAAAAGGGTCTTCTTTTTTTCTCTCATGTCTGTTTTATTAGAATAGATTATCTATTTTTGCTACTGTAATATTCTCTTGAAGGTCATCGACAATTTTGAAATTGTTTTTCCTTCACTTCCGTTCTTTTCAATTTAACCTCCTTTTCTTCGTAGTGGATAACATTATATAAAAACAAATTCTGATCTCATGTATTCTTAATTGCTTATGTTGAAAAGGTATTGAAGAAAACCATTATTTTCTCAAGATTTTCTTATGTGTCCTGGCTAACATTATATAACACAAATTTTATTCCTGGTATTCTGTGTTCATTCTTAATTACCTATGTTCTAAAGGTACAGAAGAAAGCCATTATTCTTTCCTGGTTTTCTTATCTGTTCAAGCTAACATTACGTAACAAAAAAATGTATTCCTAGTATTATATGTTCTTTCTTAATTGCCTATGCAGTAAAGAAAGGTACACTTATAAGAAATATATAAGAAACAGCTATTATTCCCTTCAAACTTTGCTTTTCATTCCTGGATAACACCATGAGTCACAAATAATTTTCCTGGATAGTATGTATTCCGTTATTGTTTTTGTTGTTAAGAAATATAAAATTATAAGAAATATATAAGAAATGACCACTGTTCTCTCGAAACACTGTTTTTATACTTGGATAAAACTACGTACAAGAGGTTTTGTCGCAGGATACGATGTTTTTTTTTCCTAATTGCCTATGTTGTAAAATAATGGAAATGGCAATTATTCCACTAAATTATTTTTTTCTGCTCCCGATAGGAAAAAAAAGGAAAGATCAAAATCCTTTGAGGGAAGTTTCTTGAAAATAACAAAATGATTAACAAACTTATTTAAATATCGTTTATTTTTTTTATAAACGAACTTAATAATTTCTCGGGAATTATTTTTTACACACACACACACACACACATATATATATATATATATATATATATATATATATATATATATATATAGTGATAATATGGTTGAGGAGATAACCAATTAGTTAATTAATAAGTTGAAATTATAGAGTTTCTCATTTGACTTACTTTAATTGTATAAAGATATATAAAATGGACTTCCTCTTCGTTTAAACCGAAGACTTTAAATTTCAATCAGGAAGTTTTAGGCGATAAATGGCGTTTTAATTAATAGTTGGTGTTGTTTGAAGCGCATGTCAGCGTTCACTTGGGATGTACTATTCAATTCTGATGCCTTCCCAAATATCACGCGTACCAATCTTAAATGTTCATTGTCTTTTACTTTTATTTTTTTGTAACTTAAACTTATTTTTACGGTAGAGATTAATTTTCTGTAATCAGTCAATACATTCTATTGATTATTCATCTACTCTTCAAATGGATTGTTGAAGATCTCTCATTTATGAATAAGGCGATGTCATCGTCATCATCCAAATCTCTTGTTATACCACTTTATATATATATATCCATAGTATAACACTAAACCGCATATTTTGGTCAGATTGCATTTCAGGAGATAAGGGGAGAGTGTAGTACCCCTTCATCGTTATTTCTTACAGTTCCATTCTGACAAATAGGAGTTACTTGTTAAGGTCATTCAATAAACCATGAAAAAAACAAGAAATAATAGATTGCACTGTTGGAGATAAGGGGGGAGTGTAGTATTGTTATTTCTTACTGTTCCATTCTGACTAAAAAGAGGCACCTGTTAAGGTCATATTTAAAAAAATATCACTTATATTCGATAGAACCGTTAAAAATAAAAACTAAACGAGAAATAGCAGACTGCATTTCAGGAGATGAGGGGGAAAATGTGGTACTTCTTTATTCTTTTCTTCACTGTTCCACTCGGCCAAAAAAGAGGGATCTGTTGAGGTCAAATTTAAGAATCACTAATATTCGAAAGAGCCATTAAAAAAAACCCCAAAAACAAGAAATAGCAGACTACATTTCTGGAGATAAGGGGTAAAATGCTGTACACCTTCATTGTTATTTCTTACAGTTTCACTCTGGCAAAATAGGAGGTACCTGTTAAGGTCATATTTAAAAATCACTACTATTCGATAGAACTATTAAAAAGACAAAAACAAAAATTAATTTCCCAAAAATGTCAAAATGAACGTTGAATAAATCTCATTCTGAAAACTCTACGAATAAATTAACTTCAGATAGGTTGACGTGACCTTAAAATCAATAACTCTTGACAGACGCATGTATTTGAAGAAATATCGGAATGAAAATCTCCAAGAGCATGAAAGAGAAATAAGACGTGGAAACCAATTTGTTGGAAAGGTTATCCATTCATTATTACGTTTCGACCACTATGAACTTCTTCCGATGATGAATTTGAAACAAGAACTCATATGAAAAAAAAAAAAAAAATTGGACGGCGTTACAAATCTAGATTAGGTTGTCATGGTAATGTAATTAGAAATGGTGATGTTTATGACACTTTTAAAATTTTGGAAATGAAGATAATGGTTATTAAAAAGATTTGAATTTATGACATTTGTATGAAATGAAATTGTTCGTAATGGATAAATTGAATTGTTTAAATGATATATTGAATTTAGTACATGTTAGCAGATACAGTTTTGTTAGTCTAGCTATGTTACAATATGTGTAATATAAGTTTATATCATATCAGAGTCACCAAGAAAAGTTAAAGCTTATAAAAGATGAAACGTTTCATAAGAATTTTATATAGAAAAAAACGTATGATAAATATTCATGAATAACCATTCCAATAAATTGATTTTCCTGTTTTATTTCAATTTTACCACTTTTGTCTTTCTTTTATCGATGGATTACATAACCCAAGACGTTTGATGTGCCGTCAAAACAACAAAACCAAGCCAAACCAAACGAAATTACACACAAATGCACACACACAAGTCCAGTCGAATGGGACTACAGAAATGGCTAACTACAAATCCGCAGAAAGGTAAGACTCTACTCAAAACGAGTATCCTGGATATGACATAAAACTTCTGGTTGGGGAGGCTCCAGTCCTCAAAGTTTTGGGAATGTCGAGTACATCTTCATTGATTATTACTTTCAGTTCCACGATGACCTCGTGTGATAATAACTGCTATAACTGTTAGGGTCCTATCTATGAGGTAAATGGAACAGCTCAATCTTTTACAAGGGATAAGTATCAGGTGCATCTGTAATTATTCATGGCAAATCTCAATACTTGAAACCATTTAAAAGTGTGCAAACAAATTAATAATATTAAATAGAATCATTTGATTGCAATACTTGAAATGAATAAAAAATAAGCTCTTGTTCATTTAAAACTATTACCTACAAATTATTAACTTGTTATACTGACCCAAAGATCCGGTGGGTACAGAGTTCCCCAATGGCCCGAGAAGCCGGGTTCAATGCCAAATCGTGTTTTACGAAAGACTCAAAAATTGTAATTGATACCACCTTGCTTAACACTCAGCATTATAAGGTACTGTGACGGCAAATTCTTTAAAATCCCAAAACGGGACTTTATTTTTGCAGGTGTGAAGACGGGGCAGGTTGGCACTTGATCCATTGTAGAATAAGTCCTCGTTCAGATTTTCTTTCTCAGGCATATAAGAACTGGCATATTATGTGGGGGATTAATTTATGGCCAGACTGACCGCCGCTGGCAAGGGGTTCCAAATTTCACACTATACACACACCAACCAAGGCCGCTAGACTTCCCCCCCTAGAACAATGGAAGATATGGACCTCTAGGTTTAGTCGTAATAATATCATTTATAGTAGTCGGCGATTCCGGTTTCCCGTGTGATATTTTAAAGGAATTAATAGGACAATTTTAAGCAAGATAACATAAGGCGAATAGAAGCTGAAAAAGAAATATGACATAACAAACTCGTAGAAGACACTGCAAATAACAACTTCGACCACGTGGGAACATTAAAATATATCAATCTTTTACTACACATAAATATACACCTTCAACGTGTCAAATATATCATAAATGAATAGTGCATGAATACCAATGTCTTTCTTTTTTTCTCTTCTTTCGTTTTCAGTCTTTAAAATTGAGAGAGAGAGAAAGAGAGAGAGAGAGGGTATATAAAATTGGGTATAAGGAGAAATGGCCTCAAAGTTTACTTATCTTTTTTCTTTGATGGAGTTCCTGTGGAGAATATTTCCTCTTTTACGGGCTAATAGACTTTATGCTATTTTTAATACTGGCTTGAAGAACTTGGCTCCTTCGTGTCCGAGATATTTTTTTTGTCTTCTTCTACCCGGAGTACTGGCTTTGGTTCCGTCTGCCACGAACCCTGTCCAACAACTAACATTTTTTATTATCTATTTCCGCTGATGGGAAGGAGTCCCCTCTTCTGTTTTGGGGTCCCAGCCAATCATTTGGTTCCTATCTTCTTTCTTCCCGTGTCAGACGACCCGAGGGAGGTCACCGAGTACAAACATCTGTTCTTAACGGCCATTCTCTGATGGCTTGCTACTGTTAATTCAAACAAGAGGATAGTAGTAATCATATTTCTATCTTCTCAGTGGGACACCACGTGACAGTACGTATAAAGAAAAAAAGTAGATTAATCCAGAGAAAGAGTAACGCCCTTCCCTACGCCTCAGTGTTGTTGATATTGAAAATGGAGCCTTCCAGTTGCTCTCGACTACGGTCGCTGACTCAACTTTATTTCTGCCGGATAATTGTATAAAGAAGACATAAAACCAGTTGTCGAAGATAATCATCCATGCAATTAGATATATATAAAAACTAATATATATTAATTTGTGATTTTATTATATAATAGTTCTATCACATATATTGAATACTCTCTAAATTATCTAGCATTTCGTCAGCTACAAATATATATATATATATATATATATATATATATATATATATATATATATATATCGGAAAGTTTTTTATATTTACTGATCCTCTTCAAGTCATCCATAATGGATCTGTAAATATAAAAACTTACCTTTTTCAGGACTTTTCTGATCCCTTGAAAATTCAATTTTTTCTGACATCATTAATGCATTCAAATTACGAGGCTAAATGCACGTTTATATATATAAATAGCAGGGCAGACTATGTTCTTTAGCTTTGATAAGGCAACTAATATAGTAGAAAGAGATCTCTGAATTTAGAACTAACTGTACACCGCTTGAAAAAAATCTTAAAGAAATGTCTTCGAACCACATCCTGCTCATGACGGAATGGTTGATTAAAAACAGACGTATATATATATATATATATATATATATATATAT
This sequence comes from Sepioteuthis lessoniana, assembly GCA_963585895.1. Lineage (NCBI taxonomy): Eukaryota > Metazoa > Mollusca > Cephalopoda > Myopsida > Loliginidae > Sepioteuthis > Sepioteuthis lessoniana. The sequence continues at coordinate 45,217,364 of OY757933.1, forward strand.
ATATATATATATATATATATATATATATATATATATATATATATTACGTGTACAGCAAAATTTGTACAATATAATAAGCAGAGACACCATTGGCAATTGTAGTCGGGGAACTTAAGTAAAATAGTAAAACAAAGAAGGACCCTTTGCGTCCGGCGCTTTTCAAGTTAGGAACACCAGAAATTTAACTAAAAACGGGGTATATATATATATAATATGTAAACAGAATGGCCCGATAGAAGGAAAAAAAAGAAAAAAAAAAGTAACCCCTGTATCCAGAAGTTCCCCAGATATATTAGGAATGTGATTGTTTAACTGCCTGCACAGAGAGGGGCGATTCATAGAGATATGAATGCCTCTAGAAATTTGAGATGGGATTTATTTCTTGCCCTGTGCAGGACGGAAAAACAATCATCTTCATAACAAGTTCTGCAATTATTTATAGAGAGCAGATACTCACCAATTGCCGAATCCATGGCTTGGGAATGCCCGGATGTTAAATACACACACACACACACACACACACACACACACGCACACACACATACATATATATATATATATATATATATATATATATATATATATATATTCCATATCGCTAAATCAGAGGGAATTTATCTAACTATATCTTATGTTTCTTAATTTATATATATATATATATATATATATATATATATGTATATATATATACAAGCTGAGACGTTTACTTGTGTGTATGTGAGTGCAAGACAAATAGAAACAATAACTGATGATTACGACTTGATGATGATGACATACGAGTTCTAGCTCTGTAGTTGTCCGAAGAATCTTATCTTCTCAGGGTAGAGGACATATCTTATGGGCTGCTGATATAACGACCGTGGACAAAACTAGACTTCATATAAAACTTAAGATCAAATTGATTAAAGAGAGGACTGTAACAAACTCATATATGTAAAATATACAGATATGTAAAATAGTCACATGCATAGGAATCCGAAAAACACTCGAAACACTGATGACTCTCGGTAGTTCAGGTACGAAACTTTTATTACCTTCTTGACTTTTAGGTTTTCAACACGAGGAGAGAGAGAGAGAGAGAGAGAGAGAGAGAGAAAGAGAGACAATTTTTACTATGCTGACAGTTTCATCTGACCCCGCCACGCGCAGCGCATCTCGTAGACCCAACTGGACTGGCCTCGCCCAGCTAAAAAAATTAACTCGCTTCGCCCAGGTCCAAATCTCAACTAACTGCATTTTTTCAAAAATCACCCAAAGCCCTCAGCCCATCACTTCCCGGCATGTCGTCATTCACATCCCCAGTGCCAATTTCTACCCGGGGTTTTTATTATGACATCTGTGATTGTCACATCCTCCCCGCGCGAGTGTTAACACCTGCGATCAATGTGTGCCCCTACCCGTGCACTAATCCGAATAGTTCTAAGCCTAACTAAACCGAAAGATAAAAATATTAAAAATTAGATTTTTACAATTTGATTCTCTTTTCCCTATTTTCATGTGCAGATCTTTTTTTTTTTTTTTGGCATATTAACATTCATGGGTTTCTTTGATGGCAAATCATTGAAGAAGAACTGATCGGTTGATTGTTTGGGTTTTAAGACATATCAACGTTTGGTGGTTATTTAATGCCAAATGCATTTTTTACGAATAATCAATTCTATTTTAAACAATTCAGTATAACATGAGTACACAATTTAATTTTCAAAAACATTTCTATTTCAAGCTATTCAGTTTAGTCAAACATTTCTAATTCAAACAATTCAGCTTCGTATAAGTATAGATTTTGTTTACACACTGCTGAATGTCAGAACAAATCTATTTCAAGCAATTCACTTTGGCATACAAAAACAGTTCCATTTCAAACAATTCAGCTTAGCATTAGTACGTAGTTTAAATGTGAGTAAACAGTTTAATTGTCAAAAACATTTCCATTTCAAGCTATTCAGGTTATTCAAACAGTTCTAATTGAAACAATTCATTTTTGCATATGTACGCAGTTTAGTTTTATGTAACCCTATCAGGTGCTACCAGTCCGGGCCATAGTGAACCTGGGAGCGATGGCAAGAAGTAGGTGATTCACATTCCCCAAAGCTCCACCATTACTGGAACCTCACCATCAGATCGTTTAGTGTCATATCAAGACATTCAATGGGGGTCTTACCCCTATGCAGAGGTGCAGTCAGTGTATTCTAGTGTCACCAGCAACAAGGCAAGAAGAAGAATAGATGTGGTATTATTTACCTTTAGCGCAGAAGAATAAGTGGATCCCATACATTTTCTAAGGGCATTAATCTGAAAGTGAATTCAATAAATTGACTGGTGTTCGAACCTGTCACAGTATAGCACTTCTTCGACTACTCCATGGGGACTACCCTAAAATTTTCATGAGTTCTCGCTATTATCTAAAAAAAGATTTAACGAGGGCAATTTACCAACGTGTGAGAATAGTTCTTTTGATAAACTAGTGCTCGTAGGGTACCGTAATCTGCATTAACCATTACACCAGTACGGAACAACCACCACAAAGGTGGAAAGATGAAGGAAATAACACGAAACAATTTTGCTTCTTCCTGTCGCAGTTTCTCCAAGCGCAATTGGTATGACTTGTTGTTACGGCTTCTTTCCGATTCGCTTTGAAGTGACTTAACGACATAGTCTCTTCCCCGGATTGTCCCTGCTTATGTTCTCTGCTCCTTTGTTGAACCGCTGGGGCAGACTACTGAGCAAAATTATCCGAACACATGTGTCCATGTTTACGGTTATGTCGGTACACAGGTCTTTTTGAAAATACTGAGTAAACAACGGCTCACACGCCGACGAGCGTGTGGCCGTGCATGTTAAACAAACAAATTAGCCGATTCGTACACACATCAATCATAAATGCCACCTGCCCACGACAAGCAGTTTGTAAGGAAAAAATATGATAAAAGCGACTTGGTCTCTAGTCAATCATTAAAGACAAACAACATTCAACAAGCAAAATATTTCTAAAGCCATCTGCTTACGCTTAAAGTCTTATTAAAAATATCAATGTGTGTATGATCATGTATTAATATAGTTTGCTTTTCTTGCATTTAAACTTATATCACTTTCATATAGTTAAGTAAGAGGTTATCTATCAATCAAACGGTCTATCTATATGTTTGGCAATTGATATATATATATATATATATAGTCATTCACAGACAGATCTGTTTCGTTCTCTCAGAACTCAGCAGTGTAGCTAGACATACTAGCTTCCCGTAGCTGAAATCGAAAGCCGGTTGACTCAAACGCCAATCCAAGACTCTACACCTCAACTACGAGGAGCCAGTAGCAGCGAAGTAAATTTTTAGACGGTTATGAATCACAATTACTATTGTTTACATACATCCGCTTAACGGCTACCGAGACTTCAATTCATATATGAAGAGACTTGCAATAAACACTAATGACAACGCGATTACTTCATCCACTAGAGTACTCAACCCTACGGGAGTAGGGGAGTATATATATCTATATAGTCATCCACAGACAGATCTGTTTCGTTCAATCAGAACTCATCAGTGTGGCTAGATATACTAGCTTCCCGTTCCTGTGATCGACACCCAGTTGACTTAAACGCCAATCGAAGCCTCTATACCTCAGCCACGAGGAGCCAGTAGTAGCAAAGTAAATTTTTAAACGGTTATATATATAACGGTTATATACATAATGGTTATATATATATATATATATATATATATATAAACGGTTATATATATATATATATTTGAGAGGGAGCATTAAATACCTACCGGGAGCGATGGATGATAAAGAAGGGTGGCGGGAGCGAGTCAGGGAGATCCGTGCTGGCGGCACGACAAAATGGTGATATATATATATATATATATATATATATATATATATATATATATATATATATATATATTACGCACTCTCCAATGCAGTTAATAACTTTTTATATCTGTATTTCATCTAAAAGGACTCTCCCTCTTTCTCACCAAACATACATACATCTATAGATAGATAGATAGAGAGAGAGAGAGAGAGAGAGATAATGGGAGAGAGAGGGGAAATAGCTTGGTGTGTGTGCGTGTGCGTGGAACCTACTTTTTTTTCTATCTCATACAAATACGTAAACAACAATATTGCAATCCAGCAGTTTAAAACCTTTCCCAAAGGAAATTATCATGTAAACAGAAACTAGACCTGCTTGTTACTCCTGAAAGTTGGGAACCGAGGATTTCCCAATAATCTAAGAATGTTATGTTGATAACTAAAAACGGTTCAAGATACTATTGGTGAAATGACTCTCACATATCTTTTTTCTTGCATAGATTTTTTCTGGGGGAGACTTCCCACCAGGAAGCACCAGCCGCCTTGGTAAAAAAGAGTAAGTACTGAGCATATTACACAGTACCTGAGGTGCCCCTCAGCAGCTAATGCCGATGGACCATGAGAAATATTTTCTACAGCCTCTCTTGAAGTAGGGCAACTAACGTTAATTTGGCTTTTTCTCATATTCCAGCGCAGTGGGAAGAGGAAAAATACTTGAATAAACATATCTGTTTGTTCCAGCCGATATACCAACTCACCTATAACAACGGTTAATGTCTGTGAAGATAAAATAATGCTATTAAAAGGCTACCTAGCATCACTAGTGAACAAAATCTGCAGCTATGTGACCGACAAAAAAGTATGCGACTGGAACTCTTCAGATAGGTGTGAGAAACCGTTGGGAATTTTTGAAAAGGGTCTATCAGTGAGTTAGTTGCAAAGTGACCTGGAAGGATCTAACTTTTTTTAAAGTAGGAACCCTCGCATTGAGTAAGAGCTACGATTTATTGAATTTTTCTTCATTTTATTCAATAATGACATTTCACGTATTTTGAAATCGTCGAAAAGGATTTTTGTACACTGATAAAAAAAAGCGATGTATTTCTGAGACCAGGTATCTTATTTTATTTACCCCTTCTCCTGATATAAACGCATCATCTGCTCTTTATCTTGCCAATGCTAACAGTAACATCTAAAACACATCTCATATTCATCTCCGAGCAATTACAAATTGTTTCTTTAAATATAAATTAAGAAGACAAAAAGAAAGAGATACCACAACCATACATTTTTCGTATGAAGTTGATTTTGATCTTCAAAAAATTCATAAAGCTTTGTCGATAACATTTTTGTATTTAAGGGACAGATATTTAAGCGACTTATTGCTTTCAACATTGTCTTTGAGTGGATTAACGGGAATGTGTTCCTACTACAGCAAGAAATGCATAGAGAAAAAAAGGTAAAATGGAGCTAAGCAGGATTATTTTTGCTGTTTTGAACAAAACCTTGTATCAGTATAGTATAAAAGAGCAACTGCATGTCAAGTCGACACTACTATGGGTAATAAATTATATGCTGAACAGCATCATCTTGATCAAATGTTCAAGAAAAATGCCCCGTGTAGCATGTATATGTTCCCTAGTCTTAAAAGGAAACGCTTCAACATCACATGCCTGGTGTTTTACTGGTCTATGCAATGGATTTAGCAGATCCTGTCAAAATAAGTGTTGGGTATCACCCACCTTTTCCCACAAAATGAACTAGTTCATCTGCCATATAGAACAGTTGCTACTAATACCAGGGCAGACTAGAAAGTGAAGAGCAGCTTCTTATAGGAATAGTATTAGAGCGTTGGAGACTGGACATCTCACTACATCACCTTACTTGCTACCGTAATAACGGAAGCCAATACTATCGTTGAACTATATCTTTATTCTTTATTCACTAATCCAATGTTCTTGTCTACTAATAGTCTCTCTATTTTATATACTTTTTCTTGAGAATATATCTCTATTTCCTCTCATATCATAGTTTGTCCTTTATTTAATATTACAAGCGTTCACTAACCAGAAGGGAACAATAAGCAAATGGTAAAACGTTTGGTAAATGGGGCTACAATTGCTACTTGCCTGAGTTTATTAGGAATACACAGGTAACATTTTAAATTGTGTTGATTATTTCTGTAGGATTCTGCACAAAATGTAGCGATTTGTGGTAGGGAAACGTTTTTAAAAAATCGGAAATAAAAGAAATTAAATCAAGGTAATTAAGATGGTTATGATTGTCGCTCTGGGGTTTCCATTAAACGTAGCTGCCATCATCCTACACAAGAATGTTGCGAGCAATATTGAACAAGTCCTGGCGGCAACACTTCACAAGGCACCAACTATTCGGCCAACTTCCTCCCATCACGAAAGCTATCCAAGTTAGACGAACCACACATGCAGGATAGTGCTGGAGAAGCAGGGATGAGCTCATAAGTGATGTACTCCTTTGGACCCCTACATATCGCCGAGCAAAAGCAGGACGACCAGCTCGAACATACATACAGCATCTACGTGAGGATACGGGATGTAGCCCTGAAGACCTGCCAGAGGCGATGAACAATAGGGAGAAGTGGCGAGAGAGGGTCAGGTATATCAGTGCATGTGGCATGACGTGATGATGATGATGATGATGATGATGAATTCAGATGGTAAACATTTTGAATCAATATACAGGTTGTCTCAAAATAGATGCAGCCCATTAATATGATAATGATTTATTACTGACACAAGTGCAATGGCAGTCATTTCGAACACGTCCTCTAAAAATGCATCCTTTGAGCTAGAGACATCAAATCAATGTTTTTTTTTTATTGATATTATATCAGCCTCCAAGACATGCCACTTTTTTTTGTGTTTCTTGTCTCAGTAATAAGTCGTTATCATGTTAATGAGTTGCATCTATTTTGAGACAGTTTTGAATGATTGGGTGTCCAAATAAATAGTGACGCAAAGTATTTTTCCCTATCTTTTCCAAGGCACTGTGATCAAGGATTAATAGTAGTTATACTATATATATTTTAAACTCTGAAACAAAAAAGAATACAAAAGTATTATTAGTAGAGTTATCAGCAATCAAATGGTTCCCATATATTTTGAGACATCCTTTATATCAACATGTATACTGACCTTATAATAAACAATGAGGATGATCTGGCTTTTCTTGCAAATTCTCTTTCTCAAGCCGAATCAGTTTTCTATGGTCTGAATCAAGCATCAAAATACATTTACCTCTACAGGAACACAGATTAGAACCGACTTTATGTACTTTAATCAAGATAGGTACATTTCTTCACAAAATGACAGATATCAGAAATTAGTTGACTTTTTTTTATTTACTTTGGCAGCAATATCTTATTAACTAAAATCAATGTTAACATAGGAGGGACTGCTATTGAGAGGTTAAACATATGAAAATCAAATCTCACAGATAAAATAAAACTGGAATACGTCAAACTGGAACTGTGTCAGTACTAATGCATTGATGCACTACTTGGAAACTAGTAAACGGCTTGGAGTAAAAGCTATATAGGAAGTACACAAGGATGCTGCGTGTCATTTTGAAAAAAACGTTTTAAGCGGCACTCAATAAAACAAAAAGTGGTACGTCCAATTGCCTTCCATCTCCAAAACCATTCAAGTAAGACCAGGGATACATGCTGGTAACTGCTGGGAAAGTAAGGATTAGTATATAAACGGTGACCTTTAACCTGGACATATGAAACATGCCAAAGTTAACCAACCAGCAAAACGATACATTTATCAGAGGTCTCCAGACAATAGATGGTTTATCGAGAAATTACCAAGTGCGATGATTTATTGGAACCGATGGCGAGAGGGAATGAAGAGAATACGAGCTGTCGTTATACATTGATGATGAAGATGATGAGGATGTTAAGTAAGAAGATGCAGTGGAGCAGGTATGTGTTGACGTTTTTGTCAACAATTAAAAAATTGTGGGCGCAATGAAGTAATCCCTTTTTACTCCAATCTGGGTTACTAAGAGATTCTCGATATTTGAACGTATCGTCACAATTACATGTAGGATGTTACATGAAGAGTACTGGAGAGGGTACCGAAAGAAAAAGTTCAAGATTTGTACACATAAAAGACTGATTTTTGTAAAGTTAGATAATGTATAATCAGTAAAATTGCAGCATCATGACTTCCTGCTGTTTATAGTTTATTGTAAGGTATCTCTTGATAAAAGCCATCTTTCCGCTTAAAGAACGCATTTATTTAAATTGAGACATATTTATCTATGCAAAAAGAAGAAATATCAAATTTGGTTAATCTACAGCCAACCGTTTCAGAGAGAGAGAGAGAGAGAGAGAGAGAGAGAGAGAGAGAGAGAGAGAGAGAGATACAAAGTTTCCAATTATTTATATAGAATTCAAAAGGAGATCTATTTTCTCTTTTTATTAATGACTGAATGGAATCAAATTATCAAACGGATTACATCGAATAGGTCTCGTTTATTTGAGACAATAACCAATCATCCTCGATTATATTTGATTACCTTGTAAATATCACTTATCAATAAATTACGATAGTTAATTGATTTATTTTTAGTCTGCTAACTAGAAAACCGTCTCATACATTCTTTGCGGCTGATGTCTAATGTAATAATATAATAATTTTTGATTGACTGAAGTGTTTATCATATGTATCAAGTATTAGTGGCACGTCGCCAGGAGTAAAAGAAAAATTAACCTAAAAAATTAATCAAGGTTTTTTTTTAAGAAAATCAGAATAATTTTTTCTCTTTTTTGCTATGGCAAGTCAGTCCTTGAAATACTTTTCTCTGACATTTCCTCGTCTTCCACAAACGTTGTCAGGGTCAGCATATTAACTATCATAATCGCTACTATTTTAATATCTACGATTACAGTCATTCTTTTCAGCATAATAACTTGTTTGGATGTGTTTTATGGCATTGCAAAACATGTAGATTACTTAATACTAAATCCTGTTGGTATGCATTTATATATATATATATATATATATATATATATATATATATATATATATATATATATATATATATATAAATTGTGAATGAATAGTGTGTAAATATGCTTTTTTAAGCGAACCAGATACCATTTGTTCAAACACAATTAAATCGTTTCAAGTATTGCTATTAAGCCTTAATAGCCCTATTTGCACACTGTTAAATCGTTTCAAGTATTGCTATTAAGCCTTAATAGCCCTATTTTCATACTGTTAAATAGTTTCAAGTGTATCTATTTATTCTTAATAGCCCTATTTGCACACTGTTAAATAGTTTCAAGTATTGCTATTTAGCTTTAATAGCCCTATTTGCACACTGTTAAATAGTTTCAAGTATTGCTATTTAGCCCTAATAGCCCTATTTGCACAGTGTTAAATAGTTTTAAATATTTCTATTTAGCCTTAATAGCCATATTTGCACACTGTTAAATCGTTTCACGTATTGCTATTTAACTCTAATAATTCAATTTAACATCAATCACACGGTTGAATGGTATCAAGTATTGTAAATTATCAGATATTTCTTTTTGATCAATAGATGAGACCCAAACAGGTAATACCACTTCGAGTCAGAGAGGACCTGAGATTAATAGCAATGAAGGAGTACTCCACTCATCCCCAAAGCTCCAGGACTGGTGCCTTGCCATCCATTGGTTTCGTATCATATCCAGAAGACTCATTGGTAAGGTCTATCCAATCTGTAAAGGTGCTGCCTGTGTATTCAACTTCACCATTCAGCAATGCGATGAGCTCGATCAACTTCATCTTATTAACATTATAAATATTTTCTTTGCTACAATTCTGCACCCGTTAGTGAGACATACAGTATTGTAAATAAAATCCTAGCTGAGCGGTAAAGTCCCTCATTGAAATAGTTCCATGTGTATGACTCTAAACTGTATATGACGGCTAGACTCCAGTTCTGGATCACTGAAAAGTGTTGATAACCCCTTTATTATGTAGAGACCTAGGTTTAACAAAACTCAGAATGGCAGTACTTGATAGCTTCCCTTCCATGGGACAAATCTGTTTAAAACATGTATGTATTTTTAAGAACGAGTGTAAAACCTATTAAGAAACCACTACACAAAAATGTGAATGTAAATGTATATTAACGTGATTACGTAACCTTTGCATATAAGATAACCCTAAACAGGATGCTCTGTCTTTAAATCAGTCAATCGAACTAAACTATTACTTGTCTCTTGGTCGACGAATACACCGACTGCATCCTCTACAGATGTGTAATATCCCCTATACACCAAAAAAAGGTGTCCGAGTATTGACAGGAAATTGCGTCTGGTTATGAGGCTATATTTCTGGAAATCTAGTTAGTGTGGAGTACCTCTACATTACCATTACTCCTATGTCCATGCTGACATCGAATGTGGTCCTATAAGTGCATGTCGCGCTGCGAGCTACTTATGGGTCGAAGTTTCGGGTGGATCCGCTTATCCAGATCTCCGTCTCCACATTACGTTGTTCGACGCACGGGAAAAGTTGGAGTAAAGCTGATAGTGACGTCTTTTTGTTCAGGCTGTGTCGGAAGACAAACATCTTTAATGGTGATGTTCACTGGTCAATTAATTTAATATGTCGAGTACGCTTGATATAACTTGTAAATAACATTTATTCATTATACAATGATGAAAAAAAAAGAATCATATACAACAACAACAAGCGCTTTCAGTTCGGTGATAAGTTGACTGGCGATAAAAGGTAGCGCCAAGTCCGTTTTGAGCAAACTACTGTTGCTAGGGACTATGGGTAAAGTGGCAGTGGTGGCGAAAAGGGTGGCAAGGGCTCCAAGTCTTCCGTCTGCGAGACCAGCTTTTAATTTCTCACTGCGGAACCAGCTTTTTAATCTCTTTCTTCGGAATCAGCTTCCGATCTCCCTTTTACTGGGGTCCAGAAACCTGAATATATAGCTCTGATGGGCCAGCCAATAGAAACGCTGAAACAATGGTCCCAGAGCGCAATCATCGGGGGTGGGGTAGAGAAACCTTCCCCTGAGTCCCGTGTTTAACCGGACAGCCAATCAAAAACTTTGGCCCTGCATTGCACGTCTTGGGAAGAGGGGAAAGCTCTTTAATTGGTGTACCACCTGATAATATTCTAATATCGTTAATGGCCTTATTTCAGGCGTTTAGCCGTAATTTTCCGTACATTCGCACACGGCTCACATTAGAATATGAAATAGAATTTTGTTTGTTTCGAACCCGTCAGTCAAAACCCGGTTCAAAGCCCAGATCGACCGTTTTATCCCGTCATTAAACATTCCTAAGCGACGTTGTCACCGTGACCCACTTTCAAGCACAGTGTACATTATTATTATTATATTTTTGCTACACTACCTTAACAAAAGACAATATCTAATCTTCAACGTAAGTATTTGATTTAATATCGCCAATCAACTCTTAACACTAAGATAGTGTTACAAACTGTTGGTTTTCCATCTGTGGGTAAAAAATATATGTTTAGAAATTTGTCATATTCAATAAAACCTGGAGCCTGAAAAAATCTCTTCAGAAAATGTAAA
>OY757933.1:45238775-45294971 GCA_963585895.1 Sepioteuthis lessoniana
CCATGTTGGTCAAATAGTCTGTGACAAGGATAGAGTTGTGGACTAGTGCATTGTCCTGATCAATATGCCACTGGCCCGATTTGAAGAGTGCTGGCCTCTTCAGACAGAAACTCTTCCTGAACTCCCTTAAAAACTCAACATAGTAACCTTAACCGTAACCCTAACCCTTTGGCCAATCACCTCTGGTCTATTGACTACCTTATCGTTCCACACCTCTCATCATCCCACACAGACTCCCTGCCTTCCTTGAATCTCTTATGCCACTCAAAAACTCATGCTCGATTCATGCAAGATTATCGAAAAGTAGTCTTAAGCATTCCATACGTTTCTGTGGCATTTTTTCCAAGTTTAAAACAGAATTTTATTGCATATCGTTCTTTTAAAGTGTCCTCACGTCCGGAATGTATTTTTGAAATTCACCAGCTGTGGCAATCAGCTTTTAGTAGGATGTTCCAATTCCTGCTGTAGCTGTTTATTTAACCTTAATTCATATTAATTGGTCAGTCATATCATAAGATGTATAGCAATAACATCCAGAATTTTCAAGAGTCTATGACAATTTTAAATGCCTGTACAAAAAGTCTGGAAACTTATTGAAGGCACGGCGTATATATATATATAGTCATCCACAAACAGATCAGTTTCGTTCTTTCAGAACGCATCAGTGTGGCTAGACAGCATCTTCCTGTAGATGGGATCGAAACCAAGTTGACTCAAACGTCAACCCAAGCTTCTAACCATTCAGCCACGAGGAGATATTAGCTGCGAAGTAAATTTTAAACGATTATGAATCACAATTTCTGTATATATATATGGATAGGGGAATTTAGTACTGAAAAATCCACAATGGTAGATATGACACACAACGCAACCAAACCATTCTGACCACAATTTGGTGATTTTTTTCTTCTACATAATCAGAACTTTTCACTAGTTCACTAAATGACAAGGACTTTGCATAGTTTTGTCGTACATGATCAAAACTACGCGCATTTTTGTCCAACATAACCAGAGCATTGCACGGTTTTGTCCTTCATTATAAAACCTTCGCAGTTAGAACAAAAAAATTCTAAATTATCCGGACATCACAAGGTGTGTCCTACGTAACGAGGCCTTCGCGTGTTATTTTCTAACGTAAAGACCTTCAAACTGCTTTATCATACAACATCAGGACATCATTTGGTTTCCTTCTATATAAACATAATTTCTCACAGTTTTGGTCTATTTGATCAGAACTTCACACTGTTTTCTCATACATGATCTGAACATCATACAGTTTGGTTCTACATGATCGAGACTTTGTACAGCTTTTTAATACATGATCCGAACATCAGAGTTTTATCCGACACGATAAGGACAGTATACGGTTCTGTCCCCCATTATCCATATTTACCAACCCCTCCTTTCGGACAGGATATGACAAAAGGTCAATTTTTAAGCGGAGTTTAACAGGTTTGAATTCAGAGTTTCCTTCTCCTAGACTAGTTGCCTCACCAAGGCTGAAGAAACAAGTCTGCCCTACTATTTACCCTTCATTATCAGAAATTCACACACTTATGTCCTACATGAACTTCACAATGTTTTGTCGTACAAGATCAGAACATTACACGGATTTCTCATACATAATCAGAACTTAGCATACTTTTCATTTACAAGATCACGACTTTTGTCCTACGTAAACTGAATTTCCCTAGATTTTTCCCGCTTGAATTTAACTTAAAATAATTTTTTGCCTCATATCAATGAATTTCAGTGTTTCTCATAGGCTCTTTTTTCTTACTTTATCAAAAACTTGATGGATGACTATATTTGGGACGTCGTGCGAAAGATAAACAAGTAGCTACCACTGAGATGATGATTATCGATGAACACTTAATCCTAGTATTGAGTCGCTTAGGAGGTTGGATTGAGCTTGGTAATTCAAATGAATGACACTTTTCTGTCTTTTCTTAAAACTAACATTATAATATTCTGAATATACACTGATTTTTCTGTCGAGAATATTTGTTTTTCTTAATATTATGAATTAATATTAATTACTTAGCCCATAATGGATAATATAGAATTTATCCTAACTTATTTGAGTGACTTATTAACTCGTTAATTAGCTATCCCAACTCATTTTTTTCCATTTGAATAGATTTAATTTTCTTTAAATAATAAGTTCTCAAATACCTGACTAGTACTATATGGAGTAAATTTTATCACGAGTTAATTTTTTTTTCTTTGAATACCTAGCTTTTATCTATATATAATGTGAATTGTATATTATTAATTCTATATTAAATATTTTTCCATACCGATCAATTTTCCATTCGAATAACTTCATTTCTCTCAATAAAATAAATATCTTAAAAATTATTTGGCATATGATACGTAATGTTATATAGTCATCTACAGCATCATGCACACACAACAAATAAACAGACGCAATGATAAAGACAGACGCAATGATAAAGACAGACGCAATGATAAAGACAGACGCAGTAATAAACGACGCACATAGAAAGACGTAGGATAAAAGACAGACGCAGGAAGACTTATTTATAAAATATTTTACCTCTCACTTTATTTGTAAGGTTTCGAAAAGGGTTACTCAAAGTTTGCGTGTGAGAGGGAGCTGTAGACCGAACATAACTGAAATATTTTGACCCCAAAGTTATGGCCGTCAGCGTTGTGCTTTTCTCTTTTTCCATGGCTGCTCAACCGGAGCCCTGGCTTTCCTTACTACATCTCGTCCAACTCCCATTCCAACTATGCTGCTTGTCTCAACTCTACTCGCCTGTCTCAACTGTCCTCAATTCGTTGGCCTTATATTACCTTCAAACTCCCATGCGGTGATATGGACACGCCTCCAAGCCTCAGCAACTTCTTCCGATATCTAGCAACCGGGATGTGTCACTTCCGCCACCTTTGGAATGGCTTGTGTGATCGTCATCGAGCGGAAATAACTGTCATGCAGTTCAGAGGTCACTCTCTTCCGGTGTATCAGTCTATGAGAGTATAATGGGATTTTTTTTTACCTCGTCCCATTTCATCAGCCAATTTCCGCCCACGCGATTTCCTCTCACAACTGCCATTTGAATGTGTCACTTCCTTCCGGTGCATCACCTTGAATGGCATTTTTGGCCGGGTCAACAGGTCAAAACATAACAGTAATATATATTTTATACCATATTAGCTCTGTTCTTCTATTAGATAAATTTGTTTTTCTTTATATTAAAACACTTTATAATTTAGATCTTTAATTAATAAAACTACATGAAATATAATGTATTCTATATCTCTTTATGATTGATAGACTTTATTTCTCTTTATTAATATTAATTACTTAGCCCATAAGCTCAATTACCTGGCGCACCCAATGTAATATAGTAGAATCCTATTTCTCACTTTGCACAGCGTTATCTTCCATTTTGTTATACTTTTAGATTTTATATCAATAAATGTATATTAAATAAATTGTGTCCTCCATCTCTTGAAGATGGAAGGGCTTTATTTCTCTTTAAATAAAAATGTTCTCAAATACGTGTCGCATCAGATATAATAAAGTTAAATTATTCTACCTCATTGAACAGCTTAGTATTTCATTATGTAATAAATTCTACTTAATTTAGATTTAATATCAATAATCCTATGTGAAATATAATGTGTCCTTCATCTCGTAACACTTAAAAAGCTTTATTTATTTTTATATAAAAATGTTCTCAATTACATGGTGCACTCAATAAAATAGACTTGAATCATTCTAATTCCTTAGAATAGCTGTATTTTTTCATTATATCATAAAACCTATATCATTTAGATTCCATATCTTAAACAATATAAAACATTTAATCCTGAACCATTTTCCGACAAAATAGCTTTTTCTTTATATCATTTGCTTTCAATTACCTGACGTACACTCTATAATATAGATCGTATCCTAACAGAGTCGAATCATTTTAATCTCTTGAAAGGATTTTTTTTTTTTTTCATGTTGCGCACCCCCTATAAAGATAACAAAAAATACAAACTTTTAATACAACGTCTTGGATTCGAACTCTGATCGCCGATTTTTATCTATGATCACCAGTCATTGTCTTTAGTATTAACACACCCCTTAAAAGAATCATTTTAAAACCTTTCCTTAAAATGTCAGAAATCGGCACTGATCTCACAAATTGCAAGGGAAGGAGAAAAAAAATCAGTTTATCACTGTTCATAGGATTCGATTACGAAGCTAAATGCTGGGCATAATTCTTGGAGCCACTACGGTTGAGGATAAATGTCTTACTGCAGCAGGGTGCCGTTTCCTCAATCAACATTTTGCCACATACTTATCTCCTCCATTTGATAGCCAGACATTGCTTCATTTATCTACAAGTTAAAATATACGCCCAACAACTGTCTCATCAGTTCTATTTTGTGGATTCTTTATTTTGATATGTTTCAAGTCAGCGTACTTTTTGGTTTTCACCCACTCTTTTTTTGCTGGCTTCTTTTTATGGTTTCTCTGTGAGGATTGTTATTTTTTTTAATTTTTTTCGGGACAGGGGGAGTGGGGGATTATTTATTTTATTCTTTTATATTTTGGTTTCGGTTGTTGTTTTTATCTCTGTACACTTAGTCTATTATTCTAATCGGGCTTCATGTGTTTTTATTTTTTTACATATTACTAACATGGTGGCTTACAAGTCTTTTATTTAGAGAATCGATTTAAAGTCTAATGACGTCTTTTTGTGAGAGTATGTCTATATTTTTTTTTCAATTTCCCTTCTTATTTCTTCCTCATTCTTCTTCTTCTTCTTCTTCTTCTTCTTTGTGAGCTTTTCATACCAGCATGAGGTGGTTTCTCACTTCAGTTTAAGTGGCAGCAAGTCTTTTGAAGTCTCAAGGACTTCTCTCAGTGTTCTAGTCGATTTTAACCATGCTATAGTCTGGATACTCTCTACTTGAATTCTTATTTCCGAGTCTTTCAGTACCTTTTCCAATCCTTTGGGGATTATCCCAAGTGCGCCAAACAGAATTGGTATCAACGTCACCTTCATATTCCCTGATATTCTTAGTTCTTTAGTAAGGTCTAGTACTTATCTCTCTTTTCGCTTTCTTTTACGTTCACTTCGTGGTCTGCCAGTACATTAAAGTCGACTATTCGGCACGTTCTCTTTTTCTTTTTTTTTTTTTTTGTTGAATATCACTTGGTCTGGTCCTCTCCCTGATTTTAGGAGATCCGTTCGTGCGTCTCATTTTCCAAGATTGTTTCCAAGTTGTGCATATACCATTCTTTCATAGGATCAAATACAATTTGTTTGCACCGTTCTCTGTGGATTACCTTCCTCACCCAGTCATGTCTTATATTCTTTTTTCGCTAATTTACCTCAATTCCCTTATAATATGATTGATAGTTTAATCTTTATCACCAAATAACCTACATTTATTGGATTGTTTATTTGTTTGTTTGGGTTTGTGGCATATCAACCTTTCTTGGTTATTTAATGTCAAGTCCATTTTTATACAAAGAAACAGTTCTGTTTCAAACAATTCAATTTAGCATATGTACATAGTTTAATTTCCAAAACATTTCTATTTCAATCTCTTCAGCTAAGTCACACGGTTCTATTCAGTTTAGTAAAAGTATTTTTTTGTTTACACACACTTAAATGTCAAAATAATTCTATTTAAAAAAAGATTCAATTTAGCGAAAGTACAGTTTTAATGTCAAAACAGTTTTATTTCATGCAATTCAGTTTCATATGAATACACCACTTAGTTCTATTTGAGTCAAACACAGGACCCTATCAGGTTCTACCACTCCAGGCCAGAGTGGACTCACACGCGATGGCAATGAATGTTACTTAGCATTACCCTCGGCTCCAGCTTTACTTGAACCTCATCATTAGATTGTTTAGTGTCATACAGAGGGTCTTACTCCTCTGCAAAGAAGCGGTTGGTGCATTCTACAGCCCCAGCCTACTGGCCAATACTATTTTGTTGTCTAGTCTATTTTTGTTTGTACATTGTTGGCACTTATGGCGTTGATTTGATCCATTAGAAGTGATGCAGTTTCTCTTTTAAGGTTTCTCTTTCTTTGTCTTGTCCAAGTCTTGTCGTACCTGCGTTACCTAATAGTCTTTCACAAGATTCCAAGTAACAGCAAATCTCCTCAACTCTCCTGAAAACTTCTCAGTATTCATGCTGATCTTAATAATGTTATAGTATGGATGGTCTCGGTTCACCCTCCTACTTTCAAATCTTTCAGCTCCAGAACTGACTCTTTCTTGCATGATTTTTAGTGGATCCCCTTATCTTATGGTGATTTACCCACGCCTCCATGAACTCTCCCTGCTATAAAAAGCTGCAGATTCTGCTTTTAAGGAGAAGGCACTATTTCAGCAGACAGCCTTGACAGTCGACCGAAATAGTCTCGCTGGTAACCCTCTCATTTGTAAATGTTATATTACTGCTCTTTGTTAATATATTTGTTTAACCATATTTCTTTCTTTTGTCTTTATTTCTGGCCACTAACAAGGTCACAACATCCATCCAGTAGTGCAGAGTCTTATACACTTTTTTGTATCAACATGTTGCATTCACTTAAAAAGTGATTAATCCTTTCCTTTCTATCAACACAAAATCTGCATATGCTATTCGGTTGCGTATTATGTATTTTCGATTTAATATAGTGAGTCTTTATCGCGTTTTCTGTTGCTATTAGAAGAGATTCATTTTATCGCTTTAAGTTTCACATCCTTAGCCATGTTCAGGTCTACTCATATGAGTTTCACCAGTTTGTTGCCAAAAATATCCATACACCTGTGCCCGTGGTGCAATGGTTATCGTCGTAGGAAATGGACACGACGACTCGAGTTCAAATCCTGGACCAGGCTAATTGCATTTCATAGGACTAATACCCTTGGAAAAGGTATGAATCCAATTATTCTCCCTCCAGCTATGGGTAAATAGTAGGCCAGACTAGGTTTTTCAGCCTTGGTGAGGCAACTAGTCTAGGAGAAGGAAAACTCTAAATTCAGACCTGTTAAACTCCGCTTAAAAATTGACCTTGTGTCATATCCTGCCCCAGCGGAGGGGTTGCTAAATATGCATACAGTTGTTTCTTTCCCATTTTTTCCCTACTTATTGTCATTCTTTTGTTCTTGTGCTGTTTCTTGTCGCTGTAATTCGTCTTTGTTTGGTCCTTTTTATTTTATCTTCATGTCTCGGATTGATGCAGTAACGCTATCTTCAATTCTGGAGATTCCTCTACCTCTTCTTTCTTGACATACACAGACTGTCGATGATATCTTTCACATGTAAGGCCCTATACATAGTCACTGATTTTCTTGTTCTCCAGGTCCATTTATTGAAGTTCTCTAGTCCATTTCACGAGAGTTTTCGAGTATATAACTAACCTGGGTGTTTATACCTTTGATGAGGTTCCGGGTAAATTTCATCGTTTTCAGAATTTTTCTCGTTCACCTGAGATGCTCTTTTTAATTTTTTTTCTTTCATCTCTTCTTTTTTCATGGTGTCCGCTTCTAATATTCTCAAATACCTTGTTTTCTTAACGTTCCGAGTCTTTCTTAATTTAACAGTTCTCTTCTTTCCCTTACTTGTCAAAATTCCACGGAAGTTTTGCGTCTCATTCTACTGCACAGGATTCCAGGTTATGCGTTTATCACTTGTCAAATTGCAGTTTCTTGCATAGTTCCCAGTGGATCATCTTCCCTGTCCAGTTATATTTAGTCTTATACTCTCTTTGTGCTAATTTACAGCATTTGCTTATTATTATTATTATTATTATTATTGTTGTTGTTGTTGTTGTTGTTTTCCTCCTCGAGTCTTTTCTAGACAAGAATTAGCTGGTGGGTTTTCATTCAAGTTGGAGAGATCATAAGTTTCCTCATGTCTCTAGGCCTTTTCTGAGTATTATGGCCGATTTCAACCATGCAGAAGTTTAGAATGACCTGATTCTTAATCGGAGCTCCAATTCATTCAATAAAGTTTCCATACACTTGAGAACCGTTCCAAGCGAACAATTGGTACTATTATCATACACACGTTCCATTATTTTTTTCATTCTTGAGTAAAGTCCAAGTATTTGTCATTTATTTTCCTTTTTTTACCCGCTGAACAACTGGAACGGCAAAATGCTCTTGATGCAAGATCATTTTTTATTTCAAATTTACACATCTGGTTGGTTATCCGTTAGGGTCTTAAAATTCAAGATAATTTTATTAGTTTCATTTTGTATTACACACTTTGGTTTGCATATATAGCATTTGCTAGGATGATCAAATTCAATGTCTGGCTCAATATCCATTCGATCACCTCTCCTACCTGATCGCGTCTAGTCTAATACAATTCAGATCTAATTTGCTGCATTCACATATATTGGAACTAATAAATTAATCTCCTCCACATAACCTATACTTGCTGTACTGTTGCGTATTATCGATTTTAATTTTAACATAGTTGCTTCTTACGGTGTTTTTTCTTCTTCAGTTAGAAGTGCTTCAGAAATTCTTTTGAAATTTCCCTTTCGTAGCTGTATGCATGTCTTCATGTGTGCCATTACACCATCTTTTTTTGCGAGAAATATTAATATATTTGTTTTCTATATATTTTTCTTTCGAGTTTTTGCTGTTTTTTTTTTCCTGTGTTAATGCTGCCACAAGCCGCAGAAATTAATCTTTCTTTCATCGTTTTCATGCAGTCCTCGAACTTTTGTGTTGATTCATCTCTGCAATACTCAATGCTGGTAAATCTTCTTCTTCCTTAAGTTTTTGACACATTTTGACACAGTCTGTGGATAGGATCTCTCGCATATCAGACCTAGTGCATAGTCATTCATTTTTCTTGTCTTTTGGTAGATTTGTTTGACTCCTTCCCTTGTTTATCTTAAGAATAGTCCTCAATATCTCTCCATGAGGAATACCTTCTGAGAACAATTAAATATTTTTCTTTCATCTTCACATTTTTGATAGTATCCACTTCCAATATTTCCGAATACTCGTACAGTTCCTTCTCTTTAAACTTTCTAATGCGTTCTTGATTGTTTTCTTCCTTCCATTGTTTCTCTTTTCCGACTTTTAATTACATTTTTCAATGCCATGTTCTTTTCCTATATCCTGGCTGTGTACCATAGCCATAATAAACGCCATATATGGACATATAATGTTCATATATATATAACATAGAACATAGGAATCTCGAAACACGAAAAACACTTACGACTTCTCAGTTCAGGTACGAAACTTTTTATTACCTTTGAGTTTAAAGGTTTTTCGACATAAGGAAAGAGAGGCAAAATCTTTCTATTCTGGTTTTTTCATCTCCCCTCCCCTGATCTCGTGCGACACCTGCCCAAGGCCTCCGCGAGCAAGCGAAAGTCAACCCTTATCGTGTGGTGTCTAGTCTCAACTCTACTAACCGATTTTTCAAAATCTCCCAAAATCCTCCGCGCGCTTCCAACGCGTGACGTCACCCGCACTCTGTAACCCCGTTTCCCTTCTCATGCTATTGTGACATCACTGTGTGACATGCAGGCTCCACCCCCGCGCGCGTGAACACCTGCGTTAATGTTGCACCTAAGTAACCTATGCACTGAGCTGAAAGGTTCTCAGCCCAACTAAACCCAAAGGCATAAAACGAAATCCTTCGGCCATTATATTACAGCTGTATATTCTTATTTTTTCTATCAGGGTCTCTAGTTCTTTTTCTTTTTTTTTTTTTTTTTGTAATTAATCTTACATCGTCCATGATCAAAATGTGATAAATCTTTTCTTGTGATCTTTTAAATTTGTAGCTTCATGGGCTTTTCCTAAGCATAATGGTGAGTGGAATCAATCCTATAAAAAATTGCGGTGGCGTGTGTGAGTCCCCTCTTGAAGATATCTCTTTTGTTTGTTTTGTTTTTCCTCTTCTAAGAGTTGTGTCACTATATATTCCACCCTCAAGTTTTCGATGACATTCGTTATTATATTGATGATTTTATCGGATATTGCGTATTTTCAGACACTAATTTTACGGTAATATATCATAGGCCTTTTTATAGTCAATCCTTGCCATGACTAAAGTTTCCGCTTTCTTTTGATTTGTTTTTTTTGGGTTTTTTTAAGATGTACTGTTCCATATTCTGTATGTCATTTGTTCTACTTGTTCCTTTAAGGCATGTTGTTTCTTCTTCCAGAAATAATCCGTTGAATACAAAAGGGTAATCACTTTTTCCGAGTTCTTTCTACCAGCCTTAGAAGCATTTCCCTCGATTCAGAGTGATAGCAAATGCGTTCACATCTGCTGAGTATTTAGCTTATCTTAAAAATAATGGGTTCTGGGTTCTGTGAATCTTCCTGAGATTTCTAATTCCTCCAGCTTCTTAAAAAACTTTTGGGAACAGCTCTAAGCGTACCTATTTCAATTTCTATCACCATCACTCTCATAATTATAATGATTATTTTACGAGTTTTATTACAACGGCGTGAGCCAATAGTTTCTCAAGTGGTCGGAGTGACAACAAGTCTTTTTAAGTCTCTTGGAACTTTTTGCAAATGCTATTTTTTTTTGTTGATTATTATTAGGTCTGGTCTTCCGGCCGGGATTATTATTATTATTATTATTATTATTATTATTATTATTATTAAAATACTCCTTGCAAGTTTTTCACACCAGTTTTAACTGATTGTTTTGCTCTGAACACTGAGTGACAGCATGTTTCCTCAAGTTTCCGGCTTAGAATACACTGACTGCATCACCTGCAGAGGGACAAGACCTCTACACTCAAAAGTTGTGTCTCCATCCGATAGTTTATCCCCAGTTCTGGAGATCTGGGCAGTGTGACGTACTCCTTCTTTGTTATGATTCCCACATCCACTCTCACTTGGATTAGTAGTAACTTTTAAAATCCCATCAAAAGGGCAAATATATCTCTTTAAATTATTCGTAAACAATAACAATACTTAATTCTGTATAATTGTAAGTTATTCAAATTAATATTAGTTAGTTGAAGCTATTTTTCAGAGGATTATTATTCGTCACATGAAACCCTATGAATGTAAGCAAACAAATAGTTAATATCAATATTAAATTATTACTTAAAATCATATAATAATTATTCATAACCATATAATGATTACTTTTAACCATACAATAATTACTTAAAATCATACATTTATTAGAATTACATAGGTATATTTGAAACTATATAATACCGTGCAAACTCTGAATATTAGATAGTTGATTTGATGTAAATGTATGCGAAAAATGTATAAGAAAATACTTCGCAAAAAATAGGAATAAACTTTCAATGAATATTAGTTACTAACAAAATGCATAAAATAAACGTTATTTAAAGCCAATCAAGAAATCAATCCGTCAATCAGGTATCCAGGACTCCTCTTATAATTCAAGCTAATTTTATTAATATTGGTGTTTGGGTGCTCTCGATTCTGCCTCGAATTTTAGAAACCACTAGTCTTTTTTCATGCTTTTAGGACCATTTTTATGGCACAAACTACAATTAGAGTCAGAATCACCATCATTTTCTTCAGTGGTAAGATCCAAATATTTTTTCTATCTTTTCAATATCTTTCATGTTCACGCTGTGGTTTGCATGGATAACAGAGTCCATTAGTTCTCCTTTTTTTTTTTTTTAATTAATTAACACTTGGTCTGGTCTTCTGATCTGGTCTCAGATACCAGTTTGTATCTAAAAATACCAGAGAATTCTATTTGTTGAATTATCGCGGGAAAAATTTTGGTTTATTCATGAATCATTCCGTAATGCGCTCAAATTCCAATTTATTGTACAATTCACTATGGATCCCTTTTCCTACTCAGGATCGGGTCTTAACCAATTTTCTTTGTGCGCAAATTTGCTGCATTTGCTGATTACGTTTCTTCTTTGTCATCATATGACTTACTCTTGTCATTCTTTGGGGTATTATCAGTTTTTTTTTTCAAATCTTGGACGAGAATGATTTCATTTCACATAGCACTAATACCCTTGGGAAAGTTATGAATCCAATTAATCTCCCTCCAGCTATGGGTAAATAGTAGGACAGACTGAGTTTTTAAGCCTTGGTGGGGCAACTAGTCTAGGAGAAGGAAAACTCTGAATTGAAACCTGTTAAACTCCGCTTAAAAATTGACCTAGTGTCATATCCTGCCCGAGCGGAGGGGTTGGGTAAATTGGAGTATCAGTTTTTTCTAAACCATAATTGCTTCCTACGACAATATTTGCTGCAACTATCAAAAGACACTCCGTTTCCCATTCGATGTATCATGTTAGCCATAACCAGGTGGCAAATTCCATATGATGTATCTTGAAGTATCTGCACAATTGTTTTTAGGTCTCATAAATTTTTGACATTATATATATATATATAGATAGACGCACTTCCGCCTTGTATAAGAATAAATTGGCAGTTTGCCTAAGATTAGATTACATGTTACAGATCATCTATTTATCATCCAGATTTTATCTCTATACTCTTACTATAATCAGAGTCAATTAAAGGTGCTCTGCTTTAGAACAGAGATGAATTTGAGCGCCCCAGCTTAGAATCAGTATACAGATCCTTAGACCAATATTCAAGATCAGTTTTGTAAATTTTCGCACTCTCTACTCTTAAAGTGTTTCTCTCTGTCACACCGAGAATCGATGTAGTAATAATTTACAATGATTCTTGCTTATATGTGACACAAGGTTGTATAAATGGGGCACCTAGTGAGAATCTATCAAGTATATGTGCACTTTGTTCATCATCAGGGTAGAAACTGTGATTTACAAGCATACTTCCTTGGATCAGGTAACGTTAAGTTATTTTGTTTTAATGGCATCTCACACATCATGGGTTATTTCACGTAGCTATGCTTCCAGAAAAATAGTTGTAATACTATTTGATACATAGCTAGGTATATTAGGAGCTCCATAAATTTCCCACGTATATTAATTTAAATTTTAACACAGCTACGTGACAGGAGCTAGGATCGGGATAGTATATAATGCTATTCGTAAGATCAAAGTGTCTATCAATGATACTTTGCCAAAGATCTACGTAATATCAGTACATCTTGTCTAATTTTCTATACCCTGCTTAACCTTACATTGCTAATTAACAATTTTGGTTTAAACGGCTTCACTTCGTCCTCGAACCTCGGTCTCCTTTGTCCAAAATACCTCTTCTACTTTTTCTTCAATTCTTCAAATATTTCTTCGAATTTTTCGTCAAGTCTTAACTCTTCTTCTTCTTCTTCTTCTTCTTCTTCTTCTTCTTCTTCTTCTTCTTCTTCTTCTTCTTCTTCTTCTTCTTCTTCTTCTTCTTTACAGTCGTTATTGATGTCTTACTCGTTTTTTCTTCACCACTTCATTCAACCATTTTTAACTCCATCAATTTCAGTACATTTTTCCATCTCATATTTCACATACTGGTAGTTTCTTGGTCTGCATCTTTCTTCCCTTCTCATTCTATATCATCGTATAGCAAAGTCACGTATAAGGGGAAAGGAAGTAAGGCCGGACAGGAAAATGAAACGTTTGCTACTGGCACACATCATCACACTGTTGATCCTCAAACGCATTGCACAAATCGGGCACTCAGCAGTGAGATCTTCAATTGTAATGAAAAATGGAGCCGATAACGGCGATGTTAGCGACGCCCTCCGTGGCAATAACGAGAAGGAAGAGGAGGAGTAAGAGGAGGAATGATTGATTCTAAAAGGAAAATTCAATATTTATCCTGTTTGTATGCAGACTAAATATTTTCTAGTAAGTTCGCATTCATACAAGTAATGTTCAAAAAAGGGTGATGGCCGATTTATTGGGACAGGAATAGATAAGAATTAATTTATTTTCTTAAAAGTTCCCTTAGAATTTAACACTTTATTTAAGAGAGTTTCCCTTCACTCGACAACACCTTTCAAATACCTATGTTCTAATTTAAAGCAGCTGGAAACGACAACTATTTGCCACTAATCTGAAAGATGATGTGAAGGCAAATATTCAACATGTTACTTTGAAAATCTGGAAGGTTATATATATATATATATATATATATATATATATATATATATATATGTGTGTGTGTGTGTGTGTGTGTGTGTGTTTCACGAACAATTAACTAGAACCTGTCATTCACAGACGCAAATCCTTAAAATAAAAAGAACAAAAACCCTCATGAAACAGTCGGGAGTTTGTTTCTTTGTTTCTTCCCTTTTATTCACCTATATTGATTATTCCAGTCTCCTTCTTTCTTTCTTTCTTTCTATTTGGCTATATTAATTATTCTTTTCTGCTTGTTTCTTTTTTTACTTCTTTCTTTATTTCTTTTTTCATCACTTTCCTTTTTTCTATCCTTTTTATTTCTTATTCACCTAAATGAGTTTTTCCTCCTTTTCATCCTTTTTATTCTCTTCTTTCTTTCTCGCTTTCTTTATTTATTTCCTTCATTCTTTCTTTGTTTGTTTTTATTTCCTTTTATTTGCATATATCAATTATTTCTTACTAAATGTTTTCTACATGTTTATTTATTTTTAGCGTCTTTCTTTCTTTCTTTCTTTCTTTCTTTCTTTCTTTCTTTCACTTATATTAGTTATTCCATTTTCCTTGTTTCCTCCTTTTACTTCTTTCTTTCTTTCTTTCTTTCTTTCACTGATATTAATTATTCCATTTTCCTTGTTTACTTTTATTTACTTCTTTCTTTCTTTCTTTCTTTCTTTCACTTATATTAGTTATTCCATTTTCCTTGTTTCCTCCTTTTACTTCTTTCTTTCTTTCTTTCTTTCTTTCACTGATATTAATTATTCCATTTTCCTTGTTTACTTTTATTTACTTCTTTCTTTCTTTCTTTCTTTTCATGAGAATATTCATAGTCTAAGTCTGCCTCTTTTAGTTAAAATCTACTTAATTTAGTTAAAACTTTCAGAAGATTAAAAGAGTTGGGTCGCTCTGTTTTGTTTACCGGATTTAGGCGAAAGCAAGGAATATGCAATTGCAACATCCTTCATACACGACAATCGTAAATCTGTTCGACT
This sequence comes from Sepioteuthis lessoniana, assembly GCA_963585895.1. NCBI lineage: Eukaryota > Metazoa > Mollusca > Cephalopoda > Myopsida > Loliginidae > Sepioteuthis > Sepioteuthis lessoniana. The sequence goes on from OY757933.1 coordinate 45,253,788, forward strand.
TTTTCATTGATTCCCCTTCTGAAATTTAATCTACAATGTCAACGATTTCAGGATGCGGTGTACATTAAAATAAATACAACAGCGAATCTTCACTCTATATCAAAATAGTAGTTTCTGAGATGGGTTGTTTTATGGTCAGTAAATCAATGATTTATGGAATTCATTTTTAAATTAAAAGTTTGCATCCTGATACTTGCCTATGCTTGAGTCACAGATTTACAAAATTATTATTCATGAATTGGTAGACAACATTTATTGAAAGAGAACAGCTTTTTTTTCTTTTTGAAAGTTGTTTTATACACATATATAAGAGTTTAGACCACAAAATAAAATAGTCATTCAAAATATGAAGGACTCTTAGTGGCAGTGTGGATAACCTGCTGCATTTTGACATTTTAGTAAACAAGTTTGAACTCTAAATCTGCTATTACTTTCCGTTTTAGACAATTCTGCTATTGCTTTCACTTTTAAACAATTCTGCCATTATTTTCACTTTGGGCAATTCAGCAATTACTTTCACTTTTAGACAATTCCGGACCTGACATTGGCATGATGGCTAGAGTGTTTGTCAATGGGCCGGGAGACCTGAGTTCAATATCAGGTCGAGTCATACCAAAGACTCAAAAATGGTACTTGATGCTTCCTTGCTTTACACTCAGCATTATAAGGTATGGATCAAGAGTGAAGTGGAAAAATCCAGGGGAAGGAGTTGCGGCCTTTCTTACATCGTGGTGGAGTAGCTATCAAAAAGGGAGACTTCTGGTCGTCCTCGACTACGGTGGCCAACAACAACAACTTGCTTTTTAGACAATTTTTCTATAACTTTCACCTTTATACAATTCTGCTATTACTTTCACTTTTAAACAATTCTGTATTGACTTTCACTTTCAGACATTTCTGCTATTACTTTCTATTTTGCATAATTCTGTTTTCACTTTTATTTTTGGATAAATCTTCAATTACTTTGACTTTTTAGACAATTCTTCTACATCTTCTCACTTTTAAGCAATTCTGCTTATGCTTTCACTTTTCGTTAATTCTACAATTACATTCACTTTTAGATAATTGTGGTATTACTTTCACTTTTTGACAATTCTGCTATCGTTTTCACTTTTAGACAATTCTACAATTTCTTTTACTTTTAGACAGTTCCGCTATTACTTTCATTTTTGGACAATTTTGCAAATACTTTCACTTTTGGACAATTCTTTATTTACTTTAACTTTTAAACAGGCCTGCTAATACTTTCACTTTCATGTAATTCAGCAATTACCTTTAAATTTAGACAATTCTAAAAGTACTTTATTTTTTAGACAAATCTGTTATTACTTTCATTTTTTGACAATTCGGCAATTACCTTCACTTTTGAACGATTCTACAATTACTTTTACTTTTAGACAATTCTCCCATTACTTTCACTTATGGACAATACTGCAATTACTTTCCCCTTTAATAATTCTGCTTTCACTTTTAGACTAATAACCTAGGCAACGCTTTGAACCCCTTATATTCTCCAGCTGGGGTTTAAATATTTTCACGACTCTACTTTTACAAGGATGGCTTTGGCATTAAATGAGCCATGAAGATTGGTATGCCTTTGAAAGAAAAAATACCTTTTATAAAGAAGTAGGTTTCTGTACCTCAGTAGCTAATATTTAGGATTATGACATCGTGGTAAGTGAGTTCGAACTCCAGTCGATCTATTATGTTCACTTTCGGACTTATACCCTTCAGAAATATATTAAAACTCTTACCACTTCTGTCCATCTACTGGGATATTTTGGATAGAAGGTTAATATGCCTTAAAACATAGAGACGAAAACCTTATCATTTACAACCTATTTAAAAGCTGAAAAGGAAAGAAAGACAAAAATATTGAAACTTGAGTCGACATGACATTTCAATATAGGGCCCCATTTTAATCTCTCTTGATTCTTTATTGATTCGCGAACGTTGACATGAGATTTTGATTGACTGAAATAAGCAGTTAAACGAAAAAGTCAATCATTTCGCCATCTGACATCGATTGAATAATTATTGCAATTGTTCTTTTTAGTGATTAAAAAAGATGTTTTCTTGCTGGGCTTAAGAGAATCGTTTGTATTTCATTATCTTGAATATTTTCTGCGTATTGCTGCTGTTAGCGGCTGCTGTTATTAACTTGCATCAACCCCTTGAATTACCGAACCCTGATATTTCTCAATGCAGGCGTGTCTTCTCCCTGCTTTCTTTTATGTAAGATACAATCTTTTAACATTGTTTTACATTGTAAGACTCTTTAAATTGTCTTCATTTTTTTCTTTCGTGACCCATGTTTCTGTGTCTTTCCATTGTCCAGTTTCAGAGGTGTCTGGAGCATCTTATAAGCAGGCATGCTTTGTTGTTAGTTAAATTACTGTTATAAATTTGTATTTCCACTACTGTCTTTTGGTTTTTAGCATTATTTCGGTTTACTCGGACCGTGTGTGCTTCTAATATTCCACGTGGGTTAGCGACTAAGTTGCTGGAGTATAATAATGTAGTAGGAGTACTCGAAGTGTAGTCACGTAATTACATGCCATTTAGAATTAATTATCTTGGGGAAAGGTATGAACCCCTTATCCCCCTGTTACTGATTTTACCTATAAACGTTAATGGGAATGTCCCATTGTTGTATACTCATAAAGTGAGAATACACATCAATATTAGTAATATTAGTACAAATACAGAGGTACGAACGACTTTATTCATTTCTACCTTCAGTCCTTGGCGACACGAGGAGAGAGACACACAAACTAAAAAAGCCTATGCTAACCATACTTTGCTGACCCCACTCCCAACCCGCGGCGAATCTTGTGATGTTTAAGATCTCAATTCATCTCTGCCGGTCGAGATCCGAAAAACTCAACCACACGCCTCAACGGCAGAAAACTCAACTACTTTTTTTCAAAATACTCAAATTCTCCGGACCCTCTCTTCTTGGCATGATTCCATTCAACCTCCAGCCTCATTTCCTGTCTGGGGGTTTATTTTGACATATGATAATTGTAGAATCATTTCTGCGCACGCGTAAGACTGAGCCATCTGACTATGCAACTAGATTAAGAAACCCGACTAGTTCTTAGCCTTACCAAACTAAATTATAGAATATAATTAACGAAAAATTATTGATATAAGAAAATAATTCCTTAATTATATAACACCATTCCTCATAAATACGTTGGACACTATTGTGAGGAGGGTAATGTGCTGACTAAGTAATCATCACTAGCTATGGTTTATCTTCTTCACGCCACTGGCGAGTATTGTATTTTGTTAATGTAATAAAGATTTCCATTTCCTTTCCAAATTCCGGTTTGGTTATTTCTCATTCAGTAATATTTTGTTAGTTGACAACATTCCTCCATGCTGTTATTCAAAACGGCCGGGTTTGGCATTAATTAACTAACGAAATTCGATATGCAATGAAATAAAGAACTCACATCAAATCAGCTATGTGTAACTTTTTTTTCGAAAGAGTATTTTATTTTCAAATTTGTTTTATGCATGCGTGTACGAGATGTTTAACTCACAAAAAGACACCGGCCTTTCATATCCTATAATTAAAAGTTAAAAAAAAAAAATTATTATTGAACTAATAAATCCATCGAACCCCGAGCCGACCTTGCATTTGAAAAGAAGACCCAAAATTATTAAATACCAGAAACCCTCTTTTAATCTCTGTTGATTATTTATTGATTCGGAAATGTTTAACGATTGGTTTTTGATTGACTCACAGTGGTAATTAAACGAAAAACCAATCGTTTAGCCATCTGATATCGATTTGATAATTATTACAATTGTTCCCGTTCTCCTTCTTCAAGCACATTTTGTGGAAGTTTTAATCAAAATTCATTAAATGTTATTTATTTCCTATTTCATGTTTCTTTTTTTTTTTAATAAAATATAAAAAATTAAAGATACCTTTACGAGTTATTGCTTTAACATAATAATTAAAAAATTAATACGGTTTTCCATAACCTAATTATATTCATAAACACGTCTATAAATTTTGAAAGTGATGCCATGAAATAACTGTTTATTAGTTATGTGTGCACAGACGTACACACACTAATAAAGACTCGCAGGAGCTCACATACACACAGACACACACACACACATAGACACAGTCACAGACACACACACACACACACTATATATATATATATATATATATATATATATATATATATATATATATATATATATATATCGATGTTGAGTACGCATCTCAGTCCTAAATTACTAAATATCATGTATTATTTTTTATTTTTCGGTTTTTCCTTTCCATTCCTTTTCTTTCTTTCCTTTTCTATGATTAGCCTCTTATTCGGGGTTTTCAAACGCGTTGGCGGCAACCTACTTTTGTATGGCATAGAGCGAGCAAATCACTTTTTTCAAAGAATATTTTCCTAAAATCCAGTAAATTGTTTCTCGCACCTGACCATTTTTCTCATCAGAGAAGTGTAAAATGTGCTTTAATATCTGAGCGCTTTTCACTTCAAGATCAAATCCTGAAAATAGAAATTATCTAATTTTATATGAATAAAAAGTAGAAATAATCCAATTATATGTATAAAAAGTTGAAATAATCCCATTTCATATGCATAAAAAAATTATGGTCGTTTAAAAACGAAAATGAAAGGTTGACTGAGAATATGTAAAATCAATTCAGACATGGCGGTGGGGTGTCCTCGTGGTGTAATGGTTAAAGCGATAGACTGCTGAATCGTAATACGTGCGTTCGTACTCCAGTCACGTTATTACGTTCACTTTCGGGCAAATACCCTATGGAAAGGTATAAACCCCTTTATCCACCCCAGCTATGGGTTAAATAGTACCACTACTGTTCTTCTAGGAGAATAGCTTTGGCATTAAATAACCTACAAAGGTTGGTATGCCATTAAACAAAGAAACCGAATCAATTCAGACATGATTTTTTTATTGTTCTGGACATTGGCATAATGGTTAGAATGTTCGCTAATGGCCCGTGGAGAGCTGGGTTCAATCCCAGATCGAGTCATACCAAAGACTCAAAAATGGTACTTGATGCAACCTTGCTTAGCACTCAGCATTATAAGGTAAGGATCAAGGGTAAAGTTGAGCAATCCAGGGAAAGGAGTAGCGCCCTCCCCTACATCTTGCTGTTGTAGCTATCAAAAAGGGAGCCTTCGGGTCACCTTCGACTACGGTCGCAAACTTTACTTACTTTTTTTTTAACTTGAGACCGGAGAAATTTGACTCGTCATTTAAAGAGTTTAACAGAGATTACTGGCGATTAATATGCGCAATAGAACATGAAGAAATTGTATTGTTTCATAACTTAAGATGAAATAGAGTGTCAACTCATATTCCCATGGTTATGGTAAACTTGAGATGACAGAAAACACACAAGAAACGTTTGATAGCTGATAGCTAAGCAAAAATTATATCTTCTGTGTCTGTAAATGCTATAAAACTTTGAATTTTGCTTTTGAATTCTTTTTTAATGATATTTCTTGTACTATTTATTGTAAATTATTTATTGAATAAAATGAAAAAAAACGAAATTTGTCACACGTGAAAGTGGTTGTTCTCGTGGTGTAATGGTTAAAGTGATTGACTGCGGAATCGAAGTGCGTGAGTTCGTCCTCCAGTCGCGCTCTTATGTTCACTTTCAGGCAAATTCCCTTGGGAAAGGTATGAACCCCCTAATCATCCCTGATATAGGTCAAACAGTACCACTACTGTTCTTCTCGGAGAATGATTTTGGCATTAAATAACCAACAAATGTTGATATGCCATTAAACAAAGAAATCAAAGGTGAAAACGAAAAAAAGAAGAAATGACATAAAGTAAAAACTAATATAATTTAAATCAGAATGAATACCCCTACCCAGATTTTTTTGTTCATGAGTGTATTCCATTTTCTGTCATATGAGTGTTCATTTTGATTAATATATGCTAATGTCTAAGTGAGACTTTTATTTTATAGAACTCACTAATCCTTATCATTTTAGTTTTTGTTTGCTGACCTTATCCTCCAGGGAGTAATGAATCTATTAAGCCTTGAGTTTGAGACCCTTAGTCTAATTCTTAACCGGGTGACATCTTATAAGCCGACCTGGAAAATAATATTTTAAAAAAGTATATCCATTACAGATATATTTTCTGATTTTTATTAACTGGGATTAAAATTTTTTTTTTTTTTAAATTTTCATGAAAAATATATGTCATAGAATATATATTTTAGAATCGATCAAGAACACATAAAAAAGGTTTTGATACGATTAAATTTTGAAAAAAAATTCTGTTCAGAGTCCTTAAAGGCCGTTTCATATTAGATAATAAAACAGTTTGTGTTTATTGATGTACTTATTGCCAGTACTTTCTACTGCGTAGCGTAATGATTTTAAAGATAATGGAAATTGATAGTCATGAGTAAATAAACAAACACCAAATTCACTTTTTGCCGCTGATTGCAAAACTGTTAAGAATTTTGAGCAGGTTGACAGTGCGACTTAATTCCGGAATATGGCAACTTTTCCTAACTTTAATGTGAGTGCACCTTTTCAATTTCTATGATTGAAAAGATCACTTAGAAAATAGAAAAAATAGAATTTCTCATCCAAACTACACTCAGACATTTTTTTATCATTCTAATGTATTTGGGACAATCACTTACGGTAAATAGTACAGTTTGTATTGTACTTTGGGTGTCTGGCACGTGATGGAAAATAAAGCTTCCTTCAGGTAGTCTACAATATAAAATTTGCTAATTCATGCAGAAAGCATTGCAGTCATTAAGAGCACTGAAAACATTAAGTAAATATTAACAGCTTGGTTTTTAAGATATCGGGAACATGCTCCCGTTCGTCAATTGTAGCCATGCTTGATAAATCTCAGAGTGGGTATGACAGTATATAGCATCGAATTGTGAGGGATCAATTGCTGTGCACTACTGAATATGAATTCATTGCCTTAATTCCCTGATCTACTCTAGCCAGAGTGGTAATAACTTTTACGATCCCATCTATAGGTCAAGAATATCTATGGAAGACTTTTGTTAATTATTTCAAACTAAACAAATATACCTTAAGACACTGATTATGTAACTACTTGAAACAGTATAACTTTCAGCTGTTGAATACTTTGACTGCATCTCTACAGAGGAGTAATACCAATACAATAAATATCCTGAATATTACAAAAAAAAACCCCATCAGTTAGTGAGGCTCTAGCTTTGGAGGTGTGGAGAATGTGGATACCCCTTGATTGACCACGCTCTCAGGTTAACTGTGATCCGGAGAGATAACACCTGATGCATTTCTATCTATGGGTCAAATCGAATTGTATAAAATTAAAACTGTGTGCAAACATATGACTCTCACAAAATTGAATAGGTAGAAATAGAACAGTTGGAGAATTTAACTGCGTGTAAACAAATTACTGATGGTTAATTGTCATATATATATATATATATATATATATATATATATATATATATATATATATATATATATATATATATACTTGGAAACATTTACCTGTATTCAAACGATTGAGTAATACTGAATAGAATCCTAAGTGTTCAACATCAATACTTGAAAGACTTTTCTTTTTTTCTGCCACAATTGAAATATTGGTGTCATAGAGCAATTTTTGAAATTATTTGAATATGTATAAATGAATATATTTGAATAGAATAATTAGTGTTAAGTAGCCGTACTTGAAACCGCTTCAGTGTGTGAAAACAAATGATTAATATTGAATAGAATTACTAGTGTTAGGTTGCAATTATTGAAACCATTTAAATGTGCAGAAACTATATCAGTACTACTGAGCAAGAAAATCAGTTCAAACCCATTTAAAAATGAGATAACTAACAGACTATTTATGAAGCAATTGACTCATCTTAAATTGTTACTGTCGTATAGCAATACTTAGCTGTTTGCTGACAAATGCTTCGTACAATATTGAAACACGTGAAACCATTTAACAGTATGAAAAAAAATGAGTTCGGATTCATTTAAAATGTTCTATATAAAATGCGTTAACAAATCATATATATATATATATATATATATATATATATATATATATATATATATATATATATATATATATATAAAGTGGATTTCGTATTTGATAACATATAATGGTTTATATGTCATAAAATTAAACTAATCAACCAACCTATATATTTGTGAACAAATTATCACCAGATAGGAATAGTTAAAGCCCGTAAAGATTTGTATTAGCAAAAGATGCGAGTAGTTAACTGAAGTAATTTAATTGTTAGTTAATTATCATTACTCTTATGTTTATTTTTTGGGAGTTTTTCACACCAAGTCGAACTGGTATTTTTTTTATGTGTCTCTAACCAATGGCAAGTCACCTCATATCTCCCCGTCTCTATAACGTATCATAGATGATTTAGTTGTGATGAGAATAGATTAAATTCTTCCTCTACTCAACAGTTCACAGTGTTTCTTTTCTAAGTTAATTGTGAATTCTTCAAAAGTTGCAAATACGATTCTTATCATCGTCAACTTCATGATCCATATTTTGTCAGTTCGCTGACATGGTCTACGTATTTATTTAGCCCTTCATCTGAAACGCAAAATCTACTTGATGATAAACTATTTTCTTGTAAATCAACATGTTTGATCTTCTTGCAGGAATTTGGTAATCAACTTATATCTGAAGATCTCTGAGAATTTTATAAGTATCGTTTTCTTGGAATGATTCAAGTTTTGACAGATTCGGCTTGTAATCATGCTAAATTTGAATCTATTACACAATTCCTAGTCGATCGTCATTCATAGACAGTCATGCCGAATCCTACAGTTCTTTTATGCAAGTTTGCTGCATTTGCATATATGATCACCTGTTTCATCTCTATCACCAAATATTCTTGTATAGTATCAATTTTCACTATGATATAATTAATTCTTGGGACATTCATATTATTTGACTTACTATCGATTACCGACTGCTTCTCTGTAAAGAGGTAAAACTCCACAACGAGTGTCCTGGATATGACACTAACAATCTGATGGTGAGTTACCAGTAATTGTAGAGCTTTGGGCAATGCGGTGCAACCCTTCATTTCCATCACTACCAAGTCCACTCTGACCCGGAGTGGTAGCACCTGATAGGCTCCTATCTATGAGTCAAAAAGAACTAAAGTGCCGACTTATACTAAACTGAATTGCTTTAAATGGAATTGTTTTTGACATTTAAACTACATAATTTGCTAAACTGAATTGTTTGAAATAGTACAGTTTTGGCATTTAACTGTGTGTAAACAAAAATCTATATCCATTCTAAAGCGATCTGTTTGAAATAAAATTGTTTGACTAAATTGAATAACTTGAAATAGAAATATTTTTTGACAATTAAGCTGTGAACATATGCTAAAATGCATTCTTTGAAACATAAATATTTGTTGTATAAAAATGTATTTGGCATTAAATAACACACAAAGGTTGATATACCATAAAACCAAACAAACTAACTCATTATCGATTATTTTCACATTAATTTTAACTGGTGGCTGTTCTCTGGTGTCAGATTGACACCAAATCATCTCAGTTCCTTTCTATTCAAGCCGATCCCAAATATGATGTTGGCTGTAATGCCGCAATTCAACTAGATTTTTTGCTAACCCAAGGGTACTCTTTCAAACGTACTAACTTCAAACGGCATCAATATTATCTTCATGTTGAACAGACTTTCAGCTCTCACACAAGATCGAAGTATTTGTCGGTTTTTTCTTGTTCTTTTATTTTCACCACGAAGGCATAATCAACTATATGACAAGTTGAGTTATTTCTTATTAATTAACACTAAGTTTCGCATTATGATTGGGGTTTCATGATGTCTTGTTATTAAACATCTTGGAAAATTTTGCGTGTCTCATTTTCTAGAACGAATTCTATGTTGTGTAGTTGTAACTTAGTTTTCTAGGACGAATTCTCGTTTGTGCATATGTTGCTTAGTTTTCTTGGGCGAATTCCAATGTGAGCATTTACCCCATAGTTTTCTTTGCCAATTCTGGTTTGGAAATGTGCAACTTAGTTTTCTCGGAGGAATTACGGCTTATCTATATACCACTTAGTTGATAAGCTGTTTTTGAAGGCTGCATTCCATTGTTATAAAGTTGTTGTATATTCTTATTGTTTGTACCATAGTCTCTGGTTCTTTTGGGTTTTTTGGCAAATACCTTTATAACACCTGTGTGTAAACAAATAGATTAAGTTAAATTGAACTCATAGAAATAGAAGTGTTTGATCATTCAACTGTGCGTAACCAAATAAGTGATGTTTAATAGTTAGTAATTCTTGCAACCATTAAGTGAATGCAAAAAACTGAGTAATGTTGAATGGAATCATTGGCGTTAAAAAGCAATACTTAAAAATCTTTAACTTTGTGCAGCAATTGAAATATTTATTATATATAGCAATCGTTGGAACCATTTACCTGTGTACAAAAGAATGAATAGTATGGAATGAAAAAATTAAGGTTAATTACCAATATTTGTAAACAATTCACAGAGTGAATTACTAATGTTAGATAACAATAATTGAAACCATTTAACTGTATAAAAAAGGTGATTAATATTTTCTTGTGACTTTGTAAATTTTTAGCCTCGAGTCAACTTCCCAAATATGTAAGCCGAAATTCTTCTTTACATTTTTAACCCTGCTAGAGTTTGACCTCCATCTGTCTATTCTTCCCCCCAATTTTCCATGGCAGTCATGGTAAAATCCATTATTATTATTATTATTATTATTATTATTATTATTATTATTATTATTATTATTATTATTATTCACTCATTAGGGCTTTTCACATCAGCGTTAGCCGATGGTTTTTCACTGGAGTCTGAGTGACAACAAGTCTCCTCAAGTCTCCAGGACTCTTCTCAGTAGTCTGGCCGTTCTTAATAATGTTGTTGTTTGGATGTTCTTCACTCGACCACCAACTTCCAAGTCCTCCAGTCCCTTTTGTAATCATTTATTTACTGTACTGTGATTAGTGCTTTTCACTAATCACAATTCGTATAATTTTCACCTGTATATTCCACAGTTTCTTAAATTGCCTTGCAAGGTCGAGGAACTTATCCTTCTTTTCACATTCTTTCAATTTTCTTCTGTAATCCACCGAGACAGAAAGTCGACGATTTGCATGTTCTCTTTTTTTTTTTTGTTGATTATTATTAATTCTAATCTTCTGGCCGAGATTAGCTGATCCGTGTGTATATCAAAGTCCCATAGGAGTTTATGTGTCATTTTCTAGGACAGGTGCAGGGTTGTGATTCGTTCTTGAGTTTTACACTGCAAGTACAATTGGTCGTTTTAATCTCGACTGACTGTAGGTTTTATTACTACTGTAGTTTTCTAATATTTGACCGGTCTCAATGATTCTTCGCGTTTATGGTTTTGCCGATCTTTTTTAAGTTCGTTTTTTTAATGGTTTCGAGGGGTCAAATATGCTTGGTATCTTTGTTACCTACTTTACTATCTTCTTAAAATTTCCGAGAAGGCCCAGGATTTAATCTGGTTATTTGCTTTCATTTACTTTTAATCAGTAATCACTGCAGCAGCCGTTGTTTCTCAGTTGTCAAGTTCACTTAATTAAAACAAGTAATTTTGCTCTGAAACAAATCTTAAATTATTATGTCTTATATATAGATATATGATATTTGTTAAACAAAACATTAATTCTTACAGTTTATCTTTCTACAATCACATTTTACTATTACTGTCTCTGAAACACAGCAGTACGACTTTACTCACTTTGAAGAAAAAGCACTATTTTTAGTAGTTTTGGTTCAACTGAACATTTTACGTTAATATATCAAATTTTACAATTGTGTTCTCACAAATATGACAGCACTACTTTTGGAAATGTCTGTTTTTACAGGTTTTATTACCAGTTCGACAGCCGAGGATCTAACCGAGTGAAACTAATCAAATTTACGATGTCGTAATATTTTATGGAAAGTTTTACAAATAAACGAACCCACATAAGAAGGAAATAATACGGACAACTTATTGCAAAGAAAAACATTTCTTTCTTTAAGAAGTTATCAAAGACTAAGCAGTCTTTGTCGAATAGTGTTATAACTGGATGTTCTCGTAGCAAAATAGTTATCATCGTAAGAAGTGGAACTAGTCTACTCGAGTTAAACTCCAGGATGAGACTATCTTCATTTAACATAGCACATGAAAATTATGAATTGAACTTTTCATGTTCCAGTGGTGCGCATATCATAAGTGCAGACTGCACTCTGGAAAATAAGTAGGACAGTCAATCTAAAGAAAAAAGTAAATTTAGAGACTTTAGTCAAGTGTTAAGCAAGGTGGCATCAAGTACAATTTTTGTGTCTTTGGTACGACTAGACCTGGGATTGAATCCCGGTCACCAGGACCATTGGCACACTGTACTCCAATTTAGAAGAGAGAAATGGAACCAGTTTGGAGGAATGTAGTTATAAATAATTATGATTTATACAAATAATAATAGCAATTGTCATAATTTGCCAAAAAAATAAAAGACAAATTACAATAATAAATTATAACAGTTTTAATAAACAAATACATTTAACAATCAAATAATAATAATAATAATAATGATAATAATATTAGAGCAGAGAACATCAAAATTACTATATTATTGAGAACGGCCAAAATATTGAGAAGTGTCCGGCAGACTTGAGTATAATATAGCAACCAAAAACATAACAAAAGAACCGAATGGATAAACAATATGACAAAAGAAGTAGAAGAGCTCGAAGAAGGCCCGAGAGCAGAAATACACATCGATTTATTCAAAACGACACTAAAAATATCAATCTGGAAAACGCCAGGCCATGATGGAATACACGGTTTCTAGTTCAAGAAATTCACCCCCATTCCCGACAGACTAGCACTAAAAATGAACAGATGCCTACAAGAAGAACCGGAATGGATGACCAAAGGAAGAACCACCATGACCCAAAAAGACCCAAGCAATGAAACCGTTCCCCACCACCCCAAAAAACCCAGACCTATGAACTGCATACCGATGATATGGAAAATATTAACAGCACGCGTTAAAAAAAGAGATTTACTATTCGCTATGAAGCCGTTGATTGTTCCCTAAGGGATAGAAGGGATGCTGCACTGGATCAAGAGACACAGCAGAGTTACTTTACATGGATCAATACATCCTAAATGAGAGCAAGACTAGTCGGAAAAATTTAGCTATGGTCAAAAAGGCATATAATATTGCACCGCAAAGCTGGATAATAAACTTCCACAAAATGCACAAAATATCAGATGAAGTCATAAACTTTATCAAGAAAACAATGAAAACCTGAAAAGTGGAATTGACTACAGACAGAAGCTTAGTTGAAGCAAAGATCCAGAGAGGTATATTTCAAGGAGATGCACTATCAACGTTACTATTGATAATTGCCATCATTCTAATTAAGAAATCAGGAATACATAGCTAGATACAAACTGAGTAGATCGCAGGAAAAGTTCAACTACCTAATATACATGGGTGACATCAAACTATTTTCAAAAAATAAAAAATGAACCGGAATCACTAATACACGCAGTTAGAATATACAGTCAGGACATAGGAATGGAATTTGACAGAGAAAAATGTGTAGTGCTTGTAATGAAAAGTGGCAAACGACATATACTTGACGAAATGGATCTACCAAACGAGACAAGATTAGAACGCTCGGAGAAATGGAAACCTACAAATACTTGGGAATCTTGGAGGCTGACAGGATCAACCAAGAGGAAATGAAATACGGAATTTAGAAAATATTTCTCAGGTGAACTTGAAAACTTCTCAAGACAAAATTATATAACAGATGCCTTTTCAAAGGAATAAATACACGAGATGTACTCCACGTTAGATATTCAGGATCCTTTTTGAAGTGGGCCAGAGATTAACTTAAACAAATGGACGAATGGCATTACATCCCAGAGACAACGTTAACAGACTATATGTATCAAGAAAAGAAGAGAGAAGAGGACATGCCAGCGTTGAAGACAACGTTGATATATCAATACAAAGACTCGAAAACTACATAGAAATACACGAAGGAGGACTGATTACATCTATCAGAAACGACACTGACAACACGATGGACAACAGAATGACAATACTTACAAAACGAAAATGGGAAGAAAAACAACTCTTGGGTGTTTTACATGACTAATAGGCAACATAGCACACCACAAAACCTGGACCTGGCTAAGAAAATAGACAGAATCTCTCCTAAGAGCCGCACAAAGGAACGCCATGAAAACCAATCATATCAAAGCAATAATAGATAAGACCCAACTAAACAATAAACGTAGGCTTTGCTGTGACAGAAATGAAACCATCAATCATATAATAAGCAAATGCTGCAAATTAGTACAGAAGGAGTATCAGACTAGACACGGCTGTGTGGGCAAGGTGATCCAATGGGAGTTGGGCAATAAATTTAAATTTGGCCATCCGAATAAATGGTATATTCACAACCCAGCATTTGTCCTAGAAAATGACACACATAAACTCCTATGAGACTTTGACTTACAAACGGATCACCTAATTTCAGCAGGAAGACCAGACCTTATAATAATCAAGAAAAAAGAAAGAAAACTTGCAAACTTGTGGACTTAGCTGTCCCGGTTGACCAGAGAATAAAAGTGAAAGAATGTGAAAAGAAGTGTACGTACCGCGAACTTGCTAAGGAATTAAAAAAAAAATGGGACATGAAAGTGACAATTATACCTATTGTGATTGGTGCTTTTGGTACAGTAACCTAAAGATTATTAAAGGGACTGGAGGACTTAGATATTGGCGGCAGAGTGGAGACCATCCAAACGACAGCATTATTGAGAACGGCGAGAAGACTGAGAAGAGTTCTGGAGACTTGCTGTCACTCAAATCAAGTGAAAGTCCATCAACTAAAACTGATGTGAAAAACTATAATGAGTAAATAATAATAATAATAATAATAATAATAATAATAATAATAATAATAGAAAAAAGCATTTTTAGCCAACATAAAAAGAGACCTTTATTTTGACAACACAAGCCTAACTGAAATACCAGTCTACGTAACCTAACTAACAAAACCCATGTCATAATCTTAAACTAATCAATATCAACAGACAAAATTAGACATAAATCAAACTGATTTACTTAAACTTGGTCAAAAAGTTGGCTTTATCACAAGAAGAAATACAGAAAAATAAAAAAAGTCATGGAAGAATTCGAAAGAAAATTTAGATTAATAGAGAAATTTAATAATAAAAAATACCGAATTGTCTCGAGTAAAAAGTGAAGCCAAATACTTCCTGGAGAAAAAAATTGTGAATTAAACACAGTTTTCAAATAACCCTGGAACAGTAACCTAAAAGAAAAACTTCATAGAATAACCTCTTATACAAAGACAAGCCTTACAATTAGTTAGGAATACAAAAACATAATCATCAAAGAATCAAACAAAGCGAACACAGTAGTCAATTCTCTATAAAACATGCTACGGAACAAAAATCTAAACTATACTAAGGGATTAAGCTAACAGAGACATGGTACCATATGAAAATGCCTGAAATTCTGGAAAACAAATAATGAACTATTAATTTAAAAAAAGAAAGGATATTTAAGTTAGCTACACCCACCAAAAAATTAGCAATTTATGGATTTACAAAAATTTGCAAGTTATAGGAAATAAAAATAGCTGTAGAAATACAAAAATCTTATTTCATGGAAATACCTAGTGATCTACAAGTTAGACCTATAGTAGCAGGTCTATCATGTCGTATTATCTATAAAAAATGTAAACATCGGATCGTTACAGGCTCTGAACAACAGTTTCTCCATAGAAAAGCAACATATAATTACAAAAATTTGAAAACGCAATGCTTCAAGACACTTTTATTAACACAGTAATGAAATATTTAAAATAATGATGACAACTCATCAATCGAAATAAAAGGAAAACATACACCATAGATAAATCTAAACCTTCATAAAACAGTGTTTAAATTTGCGCCTGCACACACACACACACACACACACACACACACACACACACACACACACATATATATATATATACGCTCATGCACTCACTTATGCAAACTAACTTCGTGCTCACACTCTTAAACGTATACGTATACACACACGCTTCTTTAGAATATAACTATGACACATTTAATTCAGAGCGGAAGAGAGTAAAAAAAAAAAAAACAAAAAAAAAAAACAAGAGTACGTTCGCACATTTAAAACCCAGAGAAGAAGAGAGAGAAAAAACCCCGCATTTACGTGAATGTTCATACACCAGTGCGCACTAAAATGCACGCACACACATCAAGTAGGCACTTGTTAATATTTACATTTTTAAAATGTCTTAAATTATAAAGAATCACGCTGCATCCAAATGATCTTCATTGTAAAGGCTCAAAATAGAGACAAATCTGGCCATTGTAATTATCCTGAAGAGAACCATAAAGTATGAAACACGTAGAGAGCACAAATATATTAAATAAAAAAATAAATTGCCAAGTTCAAATTAAATTGAGATTTTAGTCATTTTAACACGCACATATATATATATATATATATATTGTCATCCACAGACAGACTGTTTCGGTATATCAGAACTCTTCAGTGTGGCTAGACACGTAGGACGCTCGAAGACGGGATCGAAACCCATCCAACTTTATGTTAGACCAAGTCTCAGACCTATCGTCCGACAAGCAGACCACGTTGGCTAAGGGAATTTTTAAGGTATTTATTTAGCAACAGCAGCAGCAGCAGCAGCCGTTTGTTTACATTTTTATACCCTATCGGCTACCAGAGTGCTCAATCCTTTCGAAGAGCTTTGCATTATGTGAGCAGCGGCCGACAATTCCTTCACCAGAGTGCTCAACCCCCATGGGAGAGCGTATATATTGTCATCCACAGACCAACTGTTTCGTTCTATCAGAATTCTTCAGAGTGGCTAGACATATCCAACAACTTCTTTAATTTATTAGTCGAGTCTCTCTGGTTTGAATTCAGAATTATCCTTTTACAAAACCAGTTGCCATATCAACATTAAAGAGCCAAATCTGCCCTACTGATTTCTCGACGGATAATAATTGGATTCATACTTTTCCCAAAGCTATTAACACTATTACCGGGACATTGGCCGTATGAATAGAGTGTTCGCCAATGGCCCATGAGATCGAGATTCAATCCCAGGTCGAGTCATACCAAAGACTTAAATATTGTTCTTGATGCTGCCTTGATAAACACTCAGCATTATAAGGTAAGGATCAATAGAAAAATGGAGTTGTGCTATATCCTACGGCTCGGTGTAGTAGCTATTTATTAGGGAGATTTCGGGTCACCCTCGACTAAAGTCGGAAACTTACTTCATTAGCACTACATGAAATGCAAACAACCACGTCTACTCTTGCCAAATACTATTCATGCTTGAAAAACTAGATAAGAATTGTACAAGAATGCTATGAGCTATATTGAACAAATCCTATAAGCAACATCCCACCAAACAAGAATCTGTACGGTTAGCTAATTCCCATATTTAAAATTATCCAAATAAGAACAAGATTGAGGCACACTGCTGGAGAAGTAAAACGAACTCATGAGTGACATTCTGTTATGGAACTCTTCACATGGACAAGCAAGGGTTGGAGGACCAATTGAACTTATCATAAACGCTTCTGTGCAGACATAAGATGTAGGTTAGAAACAAACTGGAAACGATGGAAGACGAATGACGAAAGAGAATCGCAGAACTCCGTGCTTACAATACGACATGATGATGATGATGATGATTATCAATAGCTAATGGCTGTCTACGTATCTCCTTCATTTCAAATGAGGAATCACTACAAAATCTTAGCAAAATGGAGTAGAAACAGAGATACGAATGTATATCCACTTACTTTCACACAACTAAGCGTATGCAGCATTTTTGTTTAATTGTCATTTCTCTCAATATTTCAAAGAATAAAGATATTAATCCAAAGGAAATTTTGTAAGTTGTAATATTAAAAAAAAATCAAATCGTAAATCCACTTTTCTGAATTCTCAGAGAGAAAAATGATTCCTCAAACATATATGTATCATAATATAACCGGGGGACATCAAAATCATTTTGATGAAGACATTATCACTTTCAAGGTTTCTGATTTTTGAATCCATTAAAAATCAAAACTGTAACTTATTCAACTGAACATTTCAAGATTTCTATTAAATATATGATTTCCCTATCATCATTTTTATTATAATCAAGACATATTAACTGTAATATTTTTTCAGTCACTTTTACCATCCGTCCCTATCTCGGTAGGTACTCTAAACGCTAGTGATTGACGAATGTAAGTTTTCGTTGTGAGCGCAGAAGTCTGTTAGAGAATGGTTCCCATTATATCTAGCTCATCTTAATTAAATAGTTTGTGAGATAGAATCAAAAAGCTGTATAACAACCATTATGTTGTGGGTTTCTCTCAGCATTTTTTAAAAACTTCCACCAACTTTGCGCAGTTGTCATCAAGCTTTTACTCAACGCAATTTCGTCAAAATAAGAATGTTGTAACCATAAAATTCTGTAATATTTTGCAAAAATATCCTGCTTCATCTTATTTGGGAAATCATATGATTGTTAATCTGTATATAGCAGTCCATACTTTATTCCCACGTATGTTGAAACTGCTTTCAGTTAAGAGATAATACTACCGAGCTATATGAATTAGTCTACTCATTTCAGAGGCATGCTCTTTAATGAGATGTCACCATACTGATTGAAATACCTGAACTCTGATTTATCTGAGTTCCCGTAGAGATCAATGCCTCGTAATCATTCTTAATTCAGAAACAAAATAAAACTAACAGCTAAACATGTAACTATTCATCTAAGAAAGTATATGAACAAATGTGCAGTTGATTAAATCCAATATAATATTTTAGCATAGCGATCTCTATACAAGGATTTAAAAGGATCATTATATCCAATGGAAAAGGTACTGCTGATCTAAAGTAATAAAAGGGGAAGCGGTATTTCCGCCAGCTATGATGATAATCTTGCGATTGAGCTTATTAGTCTTTATTTATTTTTTTCAACAAAATGTTTTTACATAAGAAAGTGTGGTAATAATTTGCCTTAAGCATGCAGTCATGTATAAAAAAGATTTTCGGATATTGAAATTGAGTGCCCTTTGACATCTGATGATGCAGCTGCGAAAGTCGGACATTAGGAACAAAAATAACAGGAAACGCACCTAGTACCTAAAATACCAAAAAACACACTTGTACTCTCGGTGGAAATGCCGCATAAACTGCGTGAGTGGTATGCAAGAAAGAAAGCAAGATCACGTGCATTGCATAGGCGGCTCGCTGGAGGTTTGATCACAAAAAACTTCCATGTGTAGCATGCAAGGAGGTGTGAGCATGTGCAACGTTTAAGTAATCGGTCGGAGTCGTGACGAATAGAATTTACAAGAGTTTCCGGGGTATTATAAAGCCAGGATGATTTTGATCTAAAGCAGAAAGGGTTTTTACCCAAGATTCGTACCTCAGACTCTGTGTGGGGGGGGAGTATAGCAGTCTTCGATTCTTTTTTCACTCTACTTATCCGTACATTTTAGGTAAGAAAAGGAAAAAGAAAAGAAGCCGGTTATATTTATATGCATCAGCATTTTCATCATTCTCTGCTACTCCTAACTTTAGACGAGGAAATTCCGAAAAAAAAACTATTCACATGTATTTTACAGGTTGATTTATTTTTGGGTGATTTTAGTCCTTACATGTAACAATAATTCATTATTTGTTCGACTTTTTATCGGTTGTTATAGACTAAAAATGAGATTTATTAAGTTTACAAATGAAGCATACAATTTATATTATATTTTTACATCGGTTCCTAAAGGCATTTTTAGTTTGGTTTAGTTTGGATGCATAGTATATCAAACTAGTACGTTATTTAATGCCAAATCCATGCATATAAAAAGTTATTTTTTAAACAATTCAGTTTATAGTTTAAATGTCAAACAGTTCTATTTGACCCATAGATCAGACCCTATCAGGTGGTACCATTTCGAGGCTGAATAGACCAGAGAGCGATGCCAATAAAGGAGTAATCAGCATTTTCCAAAGCTCTTGCATTAGTCATGCTTCCCCATCAGATTGTTTAGTGTCGTATTACGGACATTCGTTGAGAGTCTTATCTTTCTGCAGAGATTCAGTCGTTGCACTCTGCAGCATTTTAGTACAGAATTGTAGTGGTCCATAACAAAACACAAAAAAAATTATCAAACTTAAAACTATCCACAACGTGAAAAGCAAAACTTATTTGAATAAAAACTAAGTATCTCAGATGACTTATCAGTTACATGTGATCATCCAGAGCTACATCAGAAGAAATTAAAAAAGCCTTAAAATATAAGGAGTCACTGATTATAAAAGGATAACAATTAGTCTGAGCGCTGTAGAATAACAAACACATACGCACATAATGACATGTAACGAAACAATAATTTCCAATGAAATGAAAAAAAAGTTTGATCATTATAGCCCTACACCCTTAATATACATTAAATGTCATTTAAATGGATATTACAAGGAGATCTGTTGAAGACGTCTAACGTGGAGACGGATTTTACCAAAGAAATCAAATGCTCAAACTGTCAAAACAAGCGTCGCTCAATTTTAGGAACTTGCCAAATGTACAAAAGAGAGAAGGATATACAGAGATGAATTATGGAAGAAACTTGTAAAAGCAGGAACATTGTGAAATTCTATATAAAAGTTAACATCAACACCAATATCGTACAGAAGGTGAGGTCAGTCAGGAATAATGACAATCCACAAATGACAAGACAAATACAGGTTTTGGTTTCTTTATTTCAATAGCATATAAACATTTGTAGGTTATTTAATGCCAAAGCAATTCTTCTAGAACAGTAGTGGTACTATTAAACCCAAAGCTGGGAGGATAAAAGGTTTCATACCTTTCTTAGAGGTATTTGTCATAAAGTGAAAGTAATAGTGCGACTGGAGTACGAACTCTTTTACTACGATTCTGCAGTTCATCGCTTTAACCATTTACACCACGAGGACACCCGCACAAATATAGGTCTCTAATTAATAAATGAGTGGGATTAGAAGCAAACGACTGGTCAAAATTCACAGAAGAGTTAAACATTCGACGCTAAACAAACGAACAAACAAAAAAAAACATCAATACCACTGAGAGAAAATATCCAGAAAAAAAACACAAATTCTTCTGGAAGAATAAATACGCTGATGAAAAAGAAATCATCTTTCCGTTCACCAAATCCCAAAATAAAATACAGAATCAAACACCGAATAAAAATACACTCTAATTACCTCAATCAAGGTCGAACGTCCCAATCCATCGAAAATGAAGGATGCCCAACCAACAACTGAATAAAAAGAACTAAATATATTAATCTCCTCATCTAAATCCAGAGATCCTTCAACGTCAAGAACAAAATCAGCAAATACAAAATAAATAAATAAATAAATTAGAAAGAGAACCTTAAAAAAGCTTATAAAGATAAATCAAAACAAAAGAACCCCGAAAGATCAAAAGACAAAAAATCAAAATCCTAATTAAACCGAAAATTTAGCAAGTATGGACACTAAAACTAATCACATAATTACAAACCTCGTACGAGTATAGATAGATAGATAGATATGTGTGTGTTGGGGGAGAGTCTACGAAGCTACGACATCTATGAAGCATACATCAGTGAAGAAAATTGTGTCGATGTTTTCCTATTCGCTTACAAAGAAAACACACACACACACACACACACACACCTATATATATATATATATATATATATATATATATATATCATCATCATCATCATCGTGTCGTGCCGCCAGCACGGATATCCCTGACCCTCTCTCGCCACTTCTCCCTATTATTCATCGCCTCTGGCAGGTCTTCAGGGTTACATCCTGTGTCCTCACATAGCTGTTGTATGTAAGTTCGAGCTGGTCGTCCAGCTTTTGCTTGGCCATAAGTAGGGGTCCATAGGAGTACATCACTTATGAGCTCGTCCTTTCTTCTCCAGCAGTGTTCTGCGTGCCTGGTTAGTCTAACTTGTATAGTTTTTGTGATGGGAGGCAAGTGGCCGTATTATTGGTGTCTTGTGTGGTGTTGTCGCCAGGACTTGTTCAATATTGCTCTCAACATTCTTGTGTAATTGCCGTCTAGTTTCTTCTCCAGCCGTTTAGTTAGCGTCCATGTAGTGCATCCATATAGCAGTATCGATACAACCGCTGCCTGGAAGAAACTGCGTTTTATTTTATCGGTCAGGTCTGATATATATATATATATATATATATATATATATGGAAAATATTGTTTATATCAAATGTCAAATATTGTTTATATATATATATATATATATATATATATATATATATATATATATATATAAACAATATTTGACATTGATTTAAATTGCATTAAACACTAACCAACTAACTTTATTTTAAACAAGCCTATAAAGATCTATCAAGTCTTCTTTTATGTATAAAAATTCTGATTATAATTGTTTTACAACTTTTTTTTTTTTATCTGAGGGGAAAACGACTGAAATATGAAAGTATATTCGACACTTTTCAGGGGAGGAACATAATCAGGGTTGAGAGGGAAATTAACACGTTTTTTGGGGGGAAATAGTAGTTATGAAAATGTTTTTTCTGCATTTCATAGAAAAGTACGGGTCGTATGTGATCCCCCACCCGATTATTTGACTCCTGATCAAAATAGATCATCTAATTCTAATAATGAATTCGTTTCATGTCGAGAAGATCAATAATGAAACTATATTTAACCAAAAAATTATTCTTTGCTGATGAAAATATCCTTTTATTACAACTTATTTATAAGACTTTTATATATAAATCTTTTATGGAACTAACTAAATTTCTCACTTGACATCGACATCATTGGTTTGGAGAATTATTGAAAAGGAACTGTGAAAAACTCTTAGATTTTCACAAACACATGCAAAACGTATACTAACTCGATTGCAGACTAAAAACAAGCTCTTGAGAATACAAAACAAAATTAAACATTAAGGCTCATTAATCCTGTATTAAATCCTAGTGAATAATCTAGTATTCTCATCAATAGTTTTAATCAATCTATCAATCAATCCCTTAATCATCATTATCATCATCATTACCACTATCATCATTTCCCTTTTGACGTGTTGGTAGCTCGGATTAATTTCACTCTCTGGTATGCCCATATTTAGTAGTCCATAGGAGACAGTTATAAATAACTACGTCCTTACTTCTTCAGCAGGGTAACTAATGTCTTGTTCGGTTTATTAGGATGATTTATATAATGAAATCTAGGTATCTGTACAGCTACTGTCTTGTGAGGAACAGCTCACAGATTTTTGTAATGCCGCATGTAACATCTTTGCGTAGTTCCCAACTAGCTTTTCTCCAAGCAATCCATAATTATTCAAGTGATCCCATCTGTACAGCAAAATTAACACGGTAAGTTTGAAAGTATTGATTTTAATTTTACCAGAGAGATTAAATTTCCGGATAGTCAGTCATTAGTGCCATGTAGGCAGTATTTCAGGTCGCTCATCACATATAAATAGACGAGGGTTATTCAATAAATAAGGTTACTTTTGCTTTAGGTGTTGACAATATGAAATACTGTTTACAGTTACATCCTTTTCAAATTAATCAATTGTGGTGAGTTTTTTCATGTCCCAGAAAACCGTATTTACAACCCGCTGCAACCGAAACCTTTCCTTTAAGAAAGAGTCAACATGGTTCCACTCCGTGAACTGTCTTTTCAACATGGGCTCGTAGTGGCTGATCCATGATTTGCCCATTTGTAAACATTATTTTAGCTAAACTATTATTCCTTGCAAACGTTACACATTATTCTATATATTTCACATGGTTTGCACTTATCTGCAACAAAAAGAATAATGACCGAACTCTGTTCGTAACTGGATCTCTCTGTTTGATTTGACGATATTTAGAATAACCAGAAAACAAATATTTTTGCGAGATTAAAATGAATTATTCAATAATATACTTTCACGCAATGCAGAATCAATATTTTCAGAATAATAATTCTGATTTTTTTCCACAAAAAACAATTTTAAACCATACAATGTTTTCATTTATTGGAACAAATCTAAAAATGTTTATTCTGATTATACATTTTAAAAAATCCCCTTAAATATTGAATGGCATCTGCATATATATATATATATATATATATATAGTATTACTCGGTCCAGTTAAACCGGAGTTGGGAGTAATTCCATCAGGACAAAAAAAAAACTTTCAACAGTGAACATTTAAATTTTCCTGGTAAAGAGCTCAATTTAACTGAAATTGCAGAGCAATAATTTCTTTAAGAAATAAACAAAACCGGTCACATTAGGATTATAAATTTATTTCCATCCTGTTATGGGTTTTGATACAAATCAAAAACACTCAAAAAATCACCAAAGTAAATTAATTAATTTATTTTTATTTTTTATATTTTAAATTCTAAATAAATTCTAACTTAAAACTCCAGATTTAATACTAATTTAGATAAATATAACTTTCTTTAATAATTTTATGTAAGGATACAGTAATACTTATATTATTAAATTCAAGATTTTTTTTTTTTTTCAAATATATATCTAAGGCTCTGGTATTTCGCGGTGAGTCATTTTATATATATATATATATATATATATATATATATATATATATATATATATAAAAATCGCAACAAAAAACGTAACTTCATTTCAATAATTAGTAAATATTATATGAATATCGATGTTTTGTTTAATTTCATCTAAAAACGTAGATATATCTGTAGTTCAATTAAAATCTAACTTTGCAACTCAAACAAAAACATAATCAGGTTTGGCTGGTTGGTCGGTTAGGTTTTCTGTACGTTTCCTCATTTTCTTTTTACGTATAATTCGCTTTTATAATTACCCTGTTTAATTATAAATGTTTCAAAATTGTATCTTCACATTTTCAACTGGGAAAATGATGTATCTCAAACAAATATATTTGATTTATAGATAAGGTCTTAGAGCTGGAATCATAGTGGACCTGCATATAATGATAATGAATGTCTTATACCACACACCACAGAGCTCTAGAACTGATTCCTCACAACCAGTTACAATTCAGTTTCATACACAGCATATCTTTTTTTAGTAGGAAGAATCTTACTCCCACCCCTAGAATTTCCTTATGCGTATTCTTTACGTGCAGACCTGCAACAATGTTTTAAGCGTCTTAGAACTTTTATCGCGCTATTACCTTCACATTGGGACAAATACCATTGGTAAAGGTATGAACCTCGTTATCCAGCAATGGGTTGAATATTACCACTTCTGCAATGATGGCTTTGACATAAAATAATCCACAAAGGTAAAAAGGCCACTAAATAAAGAATCCAAACCAAAAAAATCTTACTCTCATTCAGGTGATTCAGTTGGTGTATTCGTGGATCCGTCGACAAGACGCGAATTAATGAGTAGTATAGTGTGGCAACAAAATCTTATTAAATGTAAAAGAAAACTCTGCAAAAAAGAAAAATATATGCAACACACTCAAACTGTATATTTTATTGGACAGGTACGACGTTATGCAAGGGTGTTTCGCTTTTGTTTGTTTTCGAGTGAGTCATAGATTTACAGTAAGATATTGCACAGTAAATATTGGGTCCAAAACACGACGGCTGCCTAACCCAATGTAATATCTGAACAAATTCAATATTCATCCCTTGGATTTCACTTCTAAGGCTCTGGGATTTCGCGGTGAGTCATTTTCAAATAAAACTAACATTGTAAAACTAACAACAGCCTTCGTATCTCTATCTTTATGGGGAAGGAAATAAGCCACCTTTTATTAAATCAACCAAGAAAATTAAACCTTTGTGTCAGTTGCTTCCGCATGCAGCTTAGATCTGATAACAAACAATGGCAGCCGTATATTTGTGATATAATCTGGACATGAGGTGTGTTCTTTCGGTTGACAAACTCAAGATATAATTCCCCCAACGTGATATTTGTCCGGTTAGCCATTCACGGTTATTTCATAAAGAAAAGGTTAGGGGGCTCCTGCGAGTGCAATTCCGGAGTTTTAAGGAGGAAGACAATATGAGTTTATGCCACATAAACGATATTCAATTTATCTATTGTTTCTGGACTTCCGACTTCTTTTATATCTCCCTCTCTAGCTATTTTTCTCTTCGCGTACACACACACACACACACACACACACACACACACACACACACACACGCACACACACAAAGAGAGAGAGAGAAAGTGAGAAAGAGAGAGAGAGAGAGAGATAGACTCATCATATGTCTAAATAATGATAATATTTTAGAACTCAGAAATCATCTCCCTACTACTCGAGAATCATATATCTGAATCTTCTGACACGGAAAAAGAATGACTGATAAGGATTGATAGATTGGTTGATCTTTACGGCACGTCAACCAATCTATGGTTATTTTATCCAGAGAGTTTTAGGAATCGCGCCCATTGTATGTTTATATTTACATTTATGTGCCATTGTTTCCCAGCCAAACCTTGTATCAATTTTCCTACTGATAAAATAATTTGCACGCAGTTGAATGGTTTAATGTATTCCTGTCTAATTCTTATAATTATATTGTTTTAAATATTTATTCCTCTCCAATTCAGATCTTATGTTTGTACAGAATGATAGAGTTTTAGGTAACTAATAATAATCCGAAGTATTCCCTAACGGAAGTAGTGCCAGTGGTTAATAGACAGACGTACTGAACTGCAAAATAGTAATTTTCCTACTGATAAAATAATTTGCACGCAGTTGAATGGTTTAATGTATTCCTGTCTAATTCTTATAATTATATTGTTTTAAATATTTATTCCTCTCCAATTCAGATCTTATGTTTGTACAGAATGATAGAGTTTTAGGTAACTAATAATAATCCGAAGTATTCCCTAACGGAAGTAGTGCCAGTGGTTAATAGACAGACGTACTGAACTGCAAAATAGTAATTTTCCTACTGATAAAATAATTTGCACGCAGTTGAATGGTTTAATGTATTCCTGTCTAATTCTTATAATTATATTGTTTTAAATATTTATTCCTCTCCAATTCAGATCTTATGTTTGTACAGAATGATAGAGTTTTAGGTAACTAATAATAATCCGAAGTATTCCCTAACGGAAGTAGTGCCAGTGGTTAATAGACAGACGTACTGAACTGCAAAATAGTAATTTTCCTACTGATAAAATAATTTGCACGCAGTTGAATGGTTTAATGTATTCCTGTCTAATTCTTATAATTATATTGTTTTAAATATTTATTCCTCTCCAATTCAGATCTTATGTTTGTACAGAATGATAGAGTTTTAGGTAACTAATAATAATCCGAAGTATTCCCTAACGGAAGTAGTGCCAGTGGTTAATAGACAGACGTACTGAACTGCAAAATAGTAATTTTCCTACTGATAAAATAATTTGCACGCAGTTGAATGGTTTAATGTATTCCTGTCTAATTCTTATAATTATATTGTTTTAAATATTTATTCCTCTCCAATTCAGATCTTATGTTTGTACAGAATGATAGAGTTTTAGGTAACTAATAATAATCCGAAGTATTCCCTAACGGAAGTAGTGCCAGTGGTTAATAGACAGACGTACTGAACTGCAAAATAGTAATTTTCCTACTGATAAAATAATTTGCACGCAGTTGAATGGTTTAATGTATTCCTGTCTAATTCTTATAATTATATTGTTTTAAATATTTATTCCTCTCCAATTCAGATCTTATGTTTGTACAGAATGATAGAGTTTTAGGTAACTAATAATAATCCGAAGTATTCCCTAACGGAAGTAGTGCCAGTGGTTAATAGACAGACGTACTGAACTGCAAATTAGTAATTTTCCTACTGATAAAACAATTTGCACGCAGTTGAATGGTTTAATGTATTCCTGTCTAATTCTTATAATTATATTGTTTTAAATATTTATTCCTCTCCAATTCAGATCTTATGTTTGTACAGAATGATAGAGTTTTAGGTAACTAATAATAATCCGAAGTATTCCCTAACGGAAGTAGTGCCAGTGGTTAATAGACAGACGTACTGAACTGCAAAATAGTAATTTTCCTACTGATAAAATAATTTGCACGCAGTTGAATGGTTTAATGTATTCCTGTCTAATTCTTATAATTATATTGTTTTAAATATTTATTCCTCTCCAATTCAGATCTTATGTTTGTACAGAATGATAGAGTTTTAGGTAACTAATAATAATCCGAAGTATTCCCTAACGGAAGTAGTGCCAGTGGTTAATAGACAGACGTACTGAACTGCAAAATAGTAATTTTCCTACTGATAAAATAATTTGCACGCAGTTGAATGGTTTAATGTATTCCTGTCTAATTCTTATAATTATATTGTTTTAAATATTTATTCCTCTCCAATTCAGATCTTATGTTTGTACAGAATGATAGAGTTTTAGGTAACTAATAATAATCCGAAGTATTCCCTAACGGAAGTAGTGCCAGTGGTTAATAGACAGACGTACTGAACTGCAAATTAGTAATAATCATTTATAGATTCAATTAATTAATAAAAATGAGAGCGTTCACGTAACATAATGGCTGGACTGTCACCTCGCAGTGAGTGATTTCGAATACCCATCCCTAGTTTACGTTAACTTTCGAAGTAATTCCTTTCCGGAAGGATTCATATCCCTTATTCCCTAACAATGTGTTAAAGAGTTTTATTACCATTTTCTGCAAGGGTGGTTTTAGCATGAAATTACCCACGATGGCTGATGTGCCATTTAAAACTGATACAAATAAATTACAATCATATGGTATTCCTTCCTGAAACTTATAATTTTCTAAGAAATCTATTTGACCCATACATGGGAGGGACCCTAACAGGTACTAACACACACACACACACACACATTCATGACCAACTGACGCACACGCACATACACACACACACACACATATAAGTAAAGTAAAGTAGGCGACCATAGTCGAGGGTGACCCGAAGGCTCCCTTTTCGATAGCTTACTACACCAAGGTGTAGGGGAGGGCGCTACTCCTTTCCTTGGATTGCTCCACTTTACCCTTGATCCGTACCTTATACTGCTGAGTGTTAAGCAAGGAGGCATCAAGTACCATTTTTTGAGTCTTTGGTATGACTCGACCTGTGATTGAACCCAAGTCTCCCGGGCGATTGGCGAACACTCTAACCGCTAGGCCAATGTCTGGTGTAAGGAAAGAACCAACTATATATATAGTCGTGCACAGACGGACTGTTTCGTTCTATCAGAACTCTTCACTGTGGCTCGAAGCCGGGATCGAAACCCGTCCAACTTTACGTTAGACTGTGTTTCAAACCACTCGTTCACCAAGGCGTGTGTGTGTTTGTGTGTTGGTTTTCTCCTGGTATTTTGTCAGAATCTAAATAATAGAATCACACAGACTGACACCGCTACACCATGGAAGTATTCAGCTTTAATTTTATTACTTTCAATCAAATTACGTAGTACAAATATATATATATATATATATATATATATATATATATATATATATTCTTTCTGTTAGACTTCACAGTAATACCTCTTTGGGTTATGATATGTGCTATACATAAAATATAAATTCTCTGTTCTTTTTGTTGATTGGTTGGTTGGTTGTTCAGTTTCATGGTGTATCAACCCTTTTCAACTCTTTTAACGTCGAATTATGTCACTTTGATAAAAGTGTAAAACAATTCAGTTTAATATAAGTATAGTTTGTGTTTACGCAGTTAAATGTCAAAAGTTGATTTCAAACAATTCAGTCTAGCATAAATACGCAGCAATCTATGATAAAAAAACATTTAAGTGGCTAAAATTTAGTGTTCGTTGATTACAAGCAATCTGTGTTAAAAAAAAAAAATTAAAAAAACATTGCCGTGCAGCAAAAAATTAGCGTTCGTTCATTACAAGCAATCTTTGATAAATAAGACATCTTTGTGTAGCTTAAAATAGGGGATGTTCATTAGAAGCAATCTCTAATAAAAACATTTGTGTAGCTAAAATCTAGTGTTAATTGATTACAAGCAATCTATGATAAAAGCATCTCTGTATAGCGAAAAATTAGTGTTCGTTCATTAGAAACAATCTATGATAAAAAAAAAAATATTTGTGCAGCTAAAAATAAGAGGTCGTTCATTAGAAGCAATCTTTATTCGAAACAACTTTGTGGAGATAAAAATTAGGGGTGGTCCACAACACGAACTCGCTAATTACTCGGGCACATACGGTAGATATTGTCAAAAATAATTATAAACTTTAATCTGACAGCCGAAGAAAAACGTTTTTGCTGACATGCATGTAAATGAAGAGAGAAAATTAAATATCTGTGTGATAGCAAAAGCAAATATATCATAATAACTTAAAAACAGAAAGTATTACAAGAATTAATTTCAAATAAATAACACACAATCTGTTCAATGGTAATTAATATTGTGATATTAGCATTACCATCCCCTCTGTTCTACATCAGTCTTAAGAGTTCCATTAGCAGCTCATGAACTATGACTTCATTTTGACATTTGCAAGTAAATAACGTAGACTTCATTAATTATTTCAGAAGAGGAATTAACTTCGATTATTTTTCTCTATGAAGTCAACAAAATATAATTATTTTGATTATTTACTGTCACGTCGAAATGCTTTTTTTTCGATGCCCGGAAATGAAAACATCAACAGGTGTCTCAGAGAATAAAATAGTATGGAGCAGTAACGTGCACATACACTCACGCATATATATATATATATATATATATATATATATATATATATATATATATATATATATATATATATATATGTGTTTATGTGTGTGTTTATATGAATACATATATATGTATATATATATACGTTTAAATATATATGCATATACATATATATGCATATATATATATATATATATATATATATAATCATCATCATATCGTGCTGGCAGCACGGATATCCCTGACCCTATCTCGCCACTCCTCCCTATCGTTCATCGCCCTAGGCAGGTCTTCAGGACAACAACCTGTATCCTCACATAGCTGCTGAATGTACGTTCGTGCTGGCCGTCCTGCTTTTGCGCGGCCATGTGTGGGGATCCATAAGAGTACATCTCTTATGAGTTCATCTCTGCTTCTCCAGCAATGTCCTGCATGTCTGGTTCGTCTAACTTGAATAGTTTTCGTGATAGGGGGCAGGTGGCCGTACAGTTGGTGTCTTGTGGGGTGTTGCTGCCAGGACTTGTTCAGGATTGCACGCAGCATTCTTGTGTAATTGCCATCTAGTTTCTTCTCCAGCCGTTTTGTTAGCGTCCATGTAGTGCATCCATATAGCAGTATCGATGTGACCGCTGCCTGGAAGAAACTGCGTTTCATTTTATCGGTTAGGTCTGATTTCCATATAGTCGATAGCCTATTGATAGCTGTCCATGCTTTCGTTAACCTCGTTTCGATGTCCTTTTCGGTTGATTCGACGCTGCTTCCTATGCGTATATATATATATATATATATATATATATACATGTGTGTATGTGTGTATATTAGATTCAACAATAAACACGAGTTTATATATATATATATATATATATATATATATATATATATAGAAAAACACACCCACGCGCGTGCAGACACACACACACACACACACATATATATATATATATATATATATATATATATATATATATATATACGCAATCCCATCTTGGAAAGATGTATGATTCAACTCAAAATCAATTTTAAGCAAATTTTAGCTAGTTTTTATAATACTGGAACGGTTATTATTTAAACTTTTGGTCTGCACTACTAATTACCGGGGGGGGGGGAAAGGAACAATCGTTAGATTCATACGTTTCCTCAGTGAATTAGTGCTATGTGAAATGCACATAGCCTACTTGAGTATTTGAACTTGGTTCACTACGGTAGCAACCATTTTACCCTGATATATATATATATATATATATATATATATATATATATATATATATTCATTAAATATATATATATATATATATATATATATATATATATATATTCATTAAATAAGTTTCCAGAATTTTTCGAATGGGCAATTTTATTAATAGTACACACGTGTAACTCTAGTCCCCTTCGAAGTAATCTCCTCCGGCTGCAATGCACTTGTACCGTTTCAACAACTTCTGGTAGGCCCCATGGATATCCTCTTGTGTAAGCGTGTCAAAGACCTTCGTTACAGCCTCTTTCATCTCCTCAGTTGTCTCAAAACGACAGCCTCTAAGTTTTTTCTTGAGCTTAGGGAATAACCAAAATTCACAGGGAGCAAGGTCTGGACTATAAGGAGGGTGAGGAACTGTCTTCATGCCAAACTTGGTCAAATAGTCTGTGACAAGGATGGATTTGGGGACTGGTGCATTGTCCTGGTGGAAATGCCATGACTCGATTTGAAGAATTCTGGCCTCGTCCGACGGAATTTCTTCCTGATCTCCCTTAAAACCTCAACATAGTAATCCTCGTTGACTCTCTGTCCAGTGGGAACCCAGTGCATGTAGATCATGCCAGTGCTGTCAAAAAAAAAATGATCATCAAAAGTTTGATTGTGGATTTGCTCTGTCTGGCTTTCTTGTGTCTGGGAGAGCCAGCATGCTTCCACTGGGAACTGTGTCTCTTGGGTCTGGGTCATAGCAGTAGATTCAGCTTTCATTGCAGGTCACCAGAACTGCGGGATCTGAATTGATCAGCTCGACCATCTCCCTGCTGTCACGACAACGTCTTTCTTTCTGATCTTCTCTGTGCACCCTTGGGACAAACCTCGCAAAAATCTTTCGCATCTTAAGCTCTTCGATAATAATTGTGTGTACAGTTCCCACACTGGCATCAAACTGTGCACTTATTGCCTCTAGAGACACACGACGGTTCTCATCCATGACATTCTTTATTTGGCCAATCAACTCTGGTGTTCTGACTTCCTTATTCCTCCCACACCTCTCATCATCGCTCACAGATTCCCTGCCTTCCTTGGATCTCTTATGCCACTCAAAAACTGATATTCGATTCATGCAAGATGCTAAAAAAGCAGTCTTAAGAATTCCATACGTTTCTGTGGCATTTTTTCCAAGCTTAAAACAGGAGTTTATTGCATATCATTCTTCTTAAGTGTCCTCACGCCCAGATTGCATTTTTGAAATTCACCAGCAGTGAAAATCAGGCTTTAGTCGGGTGTATTCCAATTCCTGCTGTAGCTGTTCTTTTGAACCTGAAATCATAAAAATTGATTAGTCACCTCATAAGATGTATAGCAATAACATACTCAATTTTCATGAGTCTTCGGCAATTTTAAATGCCTGTAAAAAAAGTCTGGAAACTTATTAAAGGCTCTTCGTATATATATAATTTGGTGTATCACTTAATAGTGATCAATATAATTGATTAAGCTTATATATCGAACACTCCAGACTGATACGTTCCCTTCGGAAGCATGCCATCGGTCTCTCACACTTTACATCCGGAACAAGTTTTTAATTTCTATAGTAGGGTCCTTTTATCCAAAGTCTGACTTCCTTGTCATATGAAATCTCATGATAGCATAGTAACGAAGACTAGTTTTGGGAAAATGATTCATCAATGGCCAAAAGACAACTTGTGTGAATTCTGAGAGAAATTAATTAATTTGTTTATATGTGATAGCGCTTGAAAGGATGTTTTGTCAGAGGAATTACATGGAATCCCACGAGTACCCTTACCGAACCGAAGAACTGGTCTTCTGCAAAGAAGTGTCAGTCACTATATATATATATATATATATATATATATATATGTGTGTGTGTGTGTGTGTGTGTGTGTGTAGTGTGTGTGTGTGTGTCTTTGTGAAAGTCTGTGTATTGCTCTTTTTCTCTCTCTCTCTCTCTTTCTCCCTCTCTCTCTCTATATATGTGTGTGTGCGTGTGTGTGTGTGTGTCTTTATATATAGATATCGATATATACATGTATTCATCATCATTTGTAATATTGTTAACTAAAAGCCCAGCTTCTAAGACTTCTCTTGTCGCAAGCTTATCAGATGATAATGAATGTCTGTACCGACTCTATTTCGTGTGAATATTCTCATACCTTTAAAGATATCACTAAACGGTCTTATTACTATCGGAGAGGGGGCTTAAAATGTTTTGTAATATTTTTGTTCATGTGAGATTCTGCGTGTATATCACATGACCAAACCATTGTGGTACTCGCTGTGGTTTATTGTCTCATGTGATTTGATATGCGGACAGATTGTTCATCCCTTCACACCGTCTGTCATTTGATAACGACACAAAGGAACATGCAACGTAGTGTAGATCTTGCGCTTTACGAACTTGAATTAAGCCATAAAGACACAAGCATCCAGAAAAAAAACGTCTGTCATTTGATAACGACACGAAGTAACATGCCTCTAGGAGAAAATCTTTTATAATGTTTTCGTCCATACCTGGTTCTGTAGGTATATGACGTTACCAAACTGTGCTGGTACTTGCTGTGGGTTATTATCACATGGAATCTAATGTGCAGACAGAATGTGCGTCCCTTCACACCGTCTGTCATTTGATATCGACACAAAGGAACATGCAACGTAGTGTAGATCTTACGCTTTACGAATTGGAACAAAGCCAAAAGGAAACAAGCATTCACAAACACTTGTATGAAACTTGAAGATTGAGATTATTTACAATATAGTAACTGCATGTTAGAAGAAATTTCGACAGAGTTACAAACGCCTCGACGATCGGGGAAGGTCAGGTAGACCTAAAAGCTTGAATTTTGAGACCGTGCTCCAAGCCATAGAGGCAAATAAGGTAAGTAGAAATTACAGAGTATCAGGAAAGTTCGACATCTTAGTCCAGTTTTCGTCATAACCTTCCTGATCTCGATAAAAACATCCAAAGCTGCAGAATCTTCATCAAGTAACGAAAACATTGCAACACCTTCAACTCACCCAAATAGGAATATGATATAAGTTATTATTTAGTACTGCATAATAAAGAGAAAGATGGAAAAACATGTCCAAATGATATTTTATAGTAACGAAGAAGCACCTCATATACTAAATACCTAGAGTAAAATCTATTTTGGTTTTAGTTCCAATTTCTCTTATTCTAGACAAAGAAATCTCTTCTCTAATTTTAACCTCACCGTACAGTGCTCAGGCCGTTGTCGTATCATTGTAAATTCTGTGGATATTAAGCCATGACTTGTGTTTAGCCAGGCGTTGTCAAAATTTTCTGAAACGGCAATCGAGCGTAGATTTGGGACAGCGAAGAAAATAGGAAGATGTTATTTGCGTCCAGTATTTTGATTTGTGTAAATCATTGTTTGTGTATTTGATATCAAAATAGAAAAACGGACTGACGCACATCGAGAAGTCCAACATAAATTTTGGCGTTTCTCGACTCAGCGATTTTTAATAACCACTGATATCGTTCGAAAACATCGTCAAAAATATAGAGGCGCACTTTGAGCAATCGTTACTGTACTAATGAAATGAAATCCGTGACACGAGTTCGTATCATGGATGCGGTTATTTGCGGTGTACTTTGCACTAATGCCATTGAAGAAATCCAGTATCGACAAGTCTCTGATCCAGTAATTAAAAATGGTAGGTTATTGGTTGCTTAATCATAAAACAACCATTTTAGAAGATTAGTACTGGTCCTATTTACCAACCCCTCCGCTCGGGCAGGATATGACACAAGGTCAATTTTTAAGCGGACTTTAACAGGTTTAAATTCAGCGCTTTCCTTCTCCTAGACTAGTTTCCTCACTAAGGCTGAAGAACCCAGTCTGTCCTACTATTTACCCATGGCTGGAGAGAGAATAATTAGATTCATACCTTTCCTAAGAGTATTAATGCTATGTGAAATGCAATTAGCATCGTCCAGGATGTGAACTCGTGTCGCAGTGTCCATTTCCTACAACGATAACCATTACACCACGGGAACCTCCTTAACACCACGGGCAACTCCTTAGAAGATTAGTACTGACGCTTTTAGCTCCTAGCAGGAGGTAACAAGGGTTTAAGATATTTTTTGAAATTATCAATCAGAAAGTGAGAATTATTGCGTGACTGGAGTTCGAATTTGCTTACTACAATGTCGCAGTTATCCACTCAGCCACGGAGACTACGCTGCAAGGAAAGCAACAAAAAAAAAAAAAAAAAAGAGAGCTCTTCGAGACTCGAAATAAAACAACTTTACCCTTTGCAGAGTCAGATAATACACCAAAGAATTCTTTATGTATAATACAAACCTCCATCTAGTGTTGAAGCTTCAATTATTAAGTTTGGGAAGTGTGGAGCGGCCATTCATTAATATTACTTGCAGCCTTGTCCATTGTCATTGATTTTCTTGATGATTGATCTCTCTACCTTGGTCCCTCTATTGTCCACTTTAAGAATGATCCAGAGTATCTTACAAGGATGACAGCTCAGGTGTTCAACCTTTCAAGGAAATTATATTGAAGAGTCTGGTTTCGAAAAAGTTTTATTTGCTTTTGAGGTACTAATTTTTAATTTTTTTTCTTTCATCTCTTTTTTTCAACCTCACCTCTTATAATGTTCCAAGACATTTGTAATGTTCATTTTCTCTAGAGGTCCTTATGTTTTCGTGATTTGGTTGTTCATTTTCTCCCACTGATTATCTTTTATCTTTTGTAAATGACACACTTTTCAGTCGTAAATTCCATTTCTATATCCTGCTGTAGTTTCAAATAGTTTGTATTGGGGTTTATAGATCATTTTCAAAATGTTGCAAGTATTTTACTATCATTTAAACACAGGAAGTGATATATCCTTTCTTTTTATTTTGTAAAATATTGGCCTCTTGAGTATCTTATCAATATATAATTTTGTGGCATCATCCTTAAAAAATAGTGGCGAGAGTAAATCTCCCAAGAAGATGCCTCTCTTGAGTTTAACTTTCGCTTGTGTTTGTCCTGCAGTTACATCTATTTCCAGTTTTCCATAGATTTCGTAATGAATTTTATGACTGACTTTCATATTTTGAACTTTTTTAGACATTCCGGAGGCCTTAAATTGCATATTATCATTATTACATTATGTATTTAACTATGGTAAGTACAGGCTTACCTAAAATAATTCAGCCCATTTGGATGGTGCTGTAGAATACCCAGTCACCAATTCTGCTGACGGCGGAGAATCTTCCAGCACTCTTCAAATAGGGTCAGTGGCATTTCCACAACTCCATCCTTGTCACAGACTATTTCACCAATATGGGCATCAAGACAGTTTCTTACCCTCCCTATAGCGTAGACCTTGCTGCCTGTGACTTTTGTTTATTCCCTAAGCTCAGAGGATGTCGTTATGAGACAATTGAGGAGATGAAAGAGGCTGTGACGAAGCTCATTGATACACTCAGAGAAGAGGACTTCAATGGGGCTTTGCAGAAGTTGTTGGAATGGTAAAACAAGTTCATTGCAGCCAGATGAGATTACATCGAAGGAGACTAGAGTTTCATGTGTGTATTATCAATAAAAGTGCCCATACGAAAAAAGTCTGGAAAATTATTTAATGATCCTCGTGTAAATCTGATATATATATATATATATATATATATATATATATATATATATATATATATATATATATATATATATGCTAGCCGCGTTGAGCGAACAAGATTTGACACAAAGTAAATCTTAAGTGAAATTTGACTGTTTTGAATTCAGAGTTTTCTTTCCCATGGACTGGTTGCCATACCAAAGTTTAAGTGCAATTTGCACTACTATTTACTCTTTGTTTGACGTAGAATAGTTGAAATCATATCAATGTGAAATATAAATATCCAAGTGAAAAATTTGAACTTGGTTTGCCGCGTCCATTTCCTCTGACTGCAATCCTTACACCACGAACGCCTCCAGTTAGACACGATTCAAGTGTATTACGTCAATAGACGTAATAAAAGAAAATAGTTTCACATTAAAAATGACCAGACGCGGATGATACCTTGCATGAACTATGCCGGATGAAGACTATGCTAAATATCTAGAACTTTCTGCAAATACACCCTTTCAGAGCCGGAACCCTATTGCATAGTCTGCAGGAAGCAGCAGGATACATTGGCCTATTGGTGAATGCAAATAAAAGGGTTCATATTTATTAAACAACCAGCCATCTCCACTTTCAATAGGATGTCTCTGAAAGAAATAGGCCAGTTCAAATACCTCAGTAGTAATATCTCAACTGAAAACGATGTTAGCATACGCATACAGAAAACTGGAACGCTGTTGGCAGTTTCTCAATCATGTAGAAATCTGATCTCTGCGATAGAATAAAACTGGATTTAAAAAAAAAAACTTCATTGTATCATTACTCCTGTATAATTGTATCATCTGGTTTCTAACAAAACGAATCTATTAAAAGCCAAATGGAACCATACAATAATACAACGTGGAGGTTAAAACCTGGAAAACAGCAGCTGTACCACCACTTATCTTCTATCTCACAAAACATGCAAACAAGACGAACAAAACTTGAGAGGCACAGCTGGAGAACTAAGGATGAAACTTAAAAGGAACAGTATCCTATTCTATCATATGAACACAACAGTTTTTGGCGTCTTACAAGGATATACTTGCATCAACTCTGTGCCGACACTGCATGCCGTTTAGATAACCTACTAAGAGCGATGGATGGTTGAGGTCGATCGGTAAAGAGAGTCAGAGAATTTCATGCTACAAAAAGACACCGTGTGGCCTCATAGGAGGATTTCAGTTTCGAAGGGAAATCAAGGTCAACTCAGGCTTTTACGTTCATTTTCGGATTAATATCAATGGGCAAGGTTATGAGCAAACTTATCCCACAACCATGACTTACAGAGTCTAGCCGGTCTTCTTTTACAAGGACTGATTTTGAATTAGATAACAAATATGGCATTAAACCCCCGAAAATCATTCATGCTCTCAGCGTGTTTTGTGTATTCTTCTGACCAACTGATTGCATATCTCTTAATCTTTTTCAACTGGTGTGACGAAGTTGGCCTTTTCATTTTTTTTTTTTTTTTGTCCTATGATAGTTTTTTCTTTTTTCCCCGGGCGGTAATTCGAGATATCATTATCTCTAGATCCTGGCGGATTTTTTTTCTTTATTCCTGGTAACCGTGAATGCTGGTAGGTAGTATGTTAGTAAATATATATATATATATATATATATATATATATATATATATATATATATATATATATATATGTGTGTGTGTGTGTGTGTGTGTGTGTTTGTGTGTGTGTGTGTACAGCTCAGTGGGCTAGAGCCATATTATATATCAACTGTTGCTAGGCCCAGAGGTAGCAACTCACCAACAAGTGTCCTAGATATGACACAAAGCTATCTGATGGTGAGGTTCTAGTTCTGTAGCTTTGGGAAATGGGAGAACTCCTTCATTTCACTATGGTACACTCTGAGTAATAGTGTAAATTCCTGTTAGGGTCATATCTATGGGTTCATAATAACTATTAAATTTTTTACTTGAGTTTTAATTAAAATTGTATAGAATTATTAGTTATAAAAGCTCTACTTGAAAAAATTTAACTGTATTCAAGCAATAAGTAGCAATAAGTAGCAATACTATTTGAGTGCAAACAAAAGATTAATATTAAATGTGATATGTACTTGATAAACATGATTACAAATGTAAAATATCAATGCTTGAAACCATTAAACTGTGCAAATAGAACTATTTGTACTTGATAGCGATACTTAAAACCAGATTGCCGTGTATAAACAAATGATGAATATTCAGTAGAATTATTAGAGTTAAACAGCAATACTTGAAAACGATAAAATTTCAACACCAAATGAATTGAAATACAGGTCATCATTTAAATGTGTACAAGCAAATGATAAATATTAAATAGAATTATTTTTGTAGGATAACAATATTATAAATTGTTTAGATATTTGTAAACGAATGATCAGTGGCCCGTTTAAAATAAAGGTATCAAGAAACCACACACACACACACACACACACACACACACACACACACATATATATATATATATATACTTACCTGGATTTTAATGGGCCGTCTGGCATTCGTGCCGGATGGGGTATCGAAATCAATGGCAGATTCAAAGCCGTAAGGCCTCCGGCTTCGGCTGGGCCAGCTTCGGGTAGGCGAGCTGCAACCTTTGTCCCCTATGTATAGCATTAGACCTTGCTGTATCGTTCAAGCTATAACCCAGCATACGTGCCCGGATCCAGATTTGGATTCGTGAAACTGCTTGGCTCATTAGACCCACCTTGCATTTAATGGGTCGATGATCAGCACACACCAGTAGGGTTCGAGTCTCGGCTCGTGCCCGACCTTCCCCTCCCCTAAAACTTTACTGTAATCATTGACCTTGTGTCAGGTCCTGTCTGGTGGGAGGCAGCGACAAATATCCATCTATATATATATATATATATGTGTGTGAGTGTGTGTATGTGTGTGTGTGTGTGTGTGTGAACAAGATTTAGCATTGAATTATACCTTAGTGGTAATATACCATTAAATTAAATAACCTAACCAACCATTCAAACTACATAAGCCAATCAAGAAAGGACCCCCTCAATACCACGACTAAGGTTCAACCGCGTCCATATAAAGATCCTGTAATGTAGAAAGCACGGATATTGAAACTGACATCATAATGGAAACCTCAATCTTACTGATATACAAAAAGTATATTTAAAACCGGTCCATTGGCCAAGCGGTTAGAGTGTTCGCCAAAGGTCCAGGAGACCGCCTCAATCCCTGGTCGAGTCATACCAAAGATTCAAAATTGGTACTTGATATATCCTTGCTTAACACCCAGCTTTATAAGGTATGGATCAAGGGTAAAGTGGAGCAAGACAGGGAAAGGAGTATTGTGCTTCCCTAAACCTTGGTGTAGCAGCTATTGAAAAGTCCCCCTCGACTACGGTTGCCAACTTTATTTTTATATCAGAAAGCAATCGGCATTTCATAAAAGGGAACTATATTTGATTATGTGCAATCACATGATTAATATTGATTAGACTTATTGTGTTGGATAACAATACTTAAAAAATATCC
>OY757933.1:45295171-45300171 GCA_963585895.1 Sepioteuthis lessoniana
ATAACAATACTTAAAAAATATCCCCGTTCACAAATACATAGGCCCGGGCTCGTTTTAAAATACAGTTACCTACAAACTATTCACTAAAAATCACGTCCACACATCACACACAACGACCGAGAGTAAAGCAACAACGAAGCTTTATTGCAAATCAAATAACAAAGACTAATTAGGGTAAGAAAAGATAAACCTGTGCGGGAGGGCAAGAAAAGAATCCTTAAAAAGAGAAAGAAAGGAAAAAAAAAGAAGAGAAAGATAGAGACTACCCACCCAAAGAGTCTATCACAAAATTAAGAGAAACAACCACCCGATGAAAACAGTGACTTCTATAAACACCTAAGACCACACCGGAGAAAGCATTAAAGGTTATTTCAAGAAAGGCATAAGCTTGAAACACTGCGTAAGAAAAGGATAAATATTTTTTTCTAAATATAAATCTCTTTGTAGGCGTATTCATTTTGAAATATTTTCTGACACAAAAGACTAAGCGGGAGACATTTTTTTTTCCTTTTTTTAGTTGGGATGATTCTTTAATTCCTTTTTTTTTTTTCATAATTTAGTCATTCCATAATTTTTTGTTTGAAAAATCTTGATTATTAATCAAACGAAATTGTTTTTATTAATTTCAGGTATGTATTATGAAGCAAGAAATATGGCTATCAAATGAAATAGACGTTTCCTCAGATTTGAACTTTGTCTATTTTTCATGAATTTAAAATAAGGAAAGAAAGGTTTTTTAACATTGATGAGTCAATATTACTTTCACTTAGGTAATA
Organism: Sepioteuthis lessoniana; assembly: GCA_963585895.1. NCBI lineage: Eukaryota > Metazoa > Mollusca > Cephalopoda > Myopsida > Loliginidae > Sepioteuthis > Sepioteuthis lessoniana. The sequence goes on from OY757933.1 coordinate 45,295,948, forward strand.
TAATTCAACCAGTATTAATAAACTCTACCCTGAACAATACAACTAATATATTATATTATTTTATTATTTGTCCTGTCTGGCCATAATGGGAAATACTGAGTTAGTACTTTGGGACGTACTCTTCGGAAAAATTCTCAATTAATTCAATTAAGACGACTCTAAAAATGAATATACAATGTATAAAATACATATTGATGTCGAAGACTATTTACCATTCCCTAGCACTCCGCCAATAATATCCTGGTGATATTTTTTCGACATGTTTCAAGAACTAATTGGTGAAGCAGAGGAGAAGCTGTCTAAGATAAGTTACGTTTGGATAGAAACATAATTCTCGAATAAATAATATTAATTGCTCTCCGGACGTTATAGACTATACAAATTCGTTTACCTGAAAAAAGTAATTTTACCGTCTAAGGTCTATTATGTGTAACAAGCGTCGCATATATTGTCAGATGGAGAGATTAGCGTATTGTACGGCTTAGTGACGGTCATACTAGACTACAACAACATTGTAAGTCAGTTCAAACTTCAGCCACACTATCATATTCACTATCGGAATACCTTTGGGAAACGTATGGACTCTTTTATCCGTTCAGCCATAGGTTAGATAGCACCGTGACTTTCTTTCTACCAGGATGGTATTAGTATTGAATAATCCATGAAGGTTGACACGCCGTTAAACACAGAAAACTAATCTAGAATAAAAGTCAACCTGAAGATTTTAGCTTAATTTTTTGGATAAGACCTATATATATATATATATATTGGTCATCAAACATATAATAAGCTACTTGTAGATCAAAAGTTACTCAGTAGGCTTAAATGAGGATACAGATGTATTCAGAACCGGTAGTGCTATCAATAAATATGCACACGTAAAAAACATGCTGCAGTTGTCTGTCAGCCTGAGCGATGTGACATTTCGTTTTTTGTTTAAAGTCACTAGGTCAGCGGTTTCAAATGGCGTGAAATATTACTTTAATATTACTTGCCTTCCAATGCAGTTATATTGTCATGTTTCTTATTTACCTCTGTGTCAATGGTTTAACTATGTTCACCAAACATGCAGTTAACTACTGTTTGTGGCTGTCTGCTGGAGTTACGGTAAGAATATTCTTAAGAATACTTTTCCACTGGTTAACCACTCAGCGCGAAAGGATAGGATCTTAGCCCTACCGTATAAATCGAACCCTACTATTCAAGAGATTTTTTCAGGTTTATAAAAATGACTTGTATTCTTTAATTTACTGTTAATGTCCATTATGATTGTTTTAAGAGTTTTGTTGGTGAATAGACTGATAATTTGAGAAAAGTATTTCAGGAGTTGCTAGGCGTTTTTGAAGGTATCATTCGAATATACGAGAATTAAAAAAAAGAACGTTTTGTTGAGAGAGAGAGACAGAGAGAGACAGAGAGAGAAAGACAGAGAGAGAGAGAGGGAGAGAGACCTGCTATCTATGTTTATTTCGCTTGTTTTCTCTTCCTCTCTTTTCTTTCCTTCTCTACGACGTTCTTCTATCCTCTGATCACCTATTTCTTCCGTTTTCTTCACTTTTCCTTACTTCTTTTTGTTTCATTCTCTTTTTCTTTTTCTTCCTCATTTTAATTCGAAATCTTTCTCCATGAACAAATGGAAAATGCAAATTCTGCATAATATTTAAATACAATCATATGACGTAATGATAAAGCAATCGCAGATTTACTGATTAAACGGCAACCCTTTCTCGATATATAGATTTTTCACCAGGTTTTGGTCTTTTTAAACATTTATAGTTGATTTAAATTAACCAGTATCATTGCTTTTATCGGTTTCTTTGGTTTCTTTGTTTAATGGCATATCAACCTTTGTAGGTTATTTAATGTCAAAGCCATCCTCCTTAAAGAACAGTAGTGGTAATACTCAACCCATAGCTTGTCCGAAAGTGAACGTAATAGCGCGACTGAAGTTCGAACTCGCTTACTACGATTCCGGAGTCCAGCGCTTTAACCATTACACTACGAGGACACCCACTTCATCACTTTTAGTCCTGATGATTGTTCATTAGAACCGAAAGACAATAACGAAGATTTTCTTTCTCAATAAATCTCTCCTTCTGCTTGAATTTCCTAATTAACAATGTTTTCTCTATAATTTCAGATTATACTCTATTATTTAATTCCATATATGTATATATTACATAACTCTTTGAGTTATGAAATTATCTTGTCGTTTTCAATATATTCAAACAATTACTTTGTAGCAATTATGCGTTAGGTAAGTGCATTCAGTCATGATGTATTTCACTGTGAGTCAAATTTGGCATGATAACAATTCTTAAAACATATAAAAAAAGCTTTAAAGCCGAACATTCAGGTAGTGGGTCATACTCATCTCTCAGTGTCTATCGGTATTGATCCACATTGTTAAAGGCCGGATTCACTGATTGATTGATTGTAACGGCATGACAACTCTTCTAGTGTGATAATATGCCAAATGATCAGGTTATCGCGTTCATGCTAAATTTGTGTTTACATTTTTGTGTTGCTTGTTCTTTAAATATTTTTTTTCTTTTTCTGTCCACAGTTATGTGATATCAAGTAATTTTATCTAACAATTTTTTGTGACCCAGGAATAGGTACAACTCAGTTAGCTTGGGCTGTAGACTACACCAACAGCATATATGCAAAGGGGGAGCATGGTCCCAACGAGAAACAGGATATGACGTGAAACTATCTGATAGTGCATCTCTAGTCAGTGGAGCTCAGCGGAATATGGAGTACATTTTCATTACAATTGCTCGCAGGTGCACTCTGATATGGTCCTACCTATGAGTCAAATAGAACTGTTTGCCGTTGGAACTGTGCGCAAACACATGATTATTCTAAACTGAATTGTTAGAAATAAAACTGTTTGGTAATTTAACTCTGAGTAAAAAAATTGAATGTTTAATTGAATTCTTAGTGATATATAGCAATACTTGGAAACATTTAATTGTATGCAAAGAAATTATAGATAGAAAAGAGAAATATTTGTGTTTGATAGAAATACTTTAAACCAGTTAACTGTGTACAAAAGCATGAGTCCATGCTCGTTTAAAATTGTATTTACCAAAAGAGATTACTAATCATTTAATATATGGAAAAACAAGAGTTGGCATTAAATAACCAAAAACCGTTGATATGCCATAAAACCCAACCAAACCTTAAACTGATATTTACGACCACTCCTAGTCAATCAGAGTGGAGTAATGCCAATGAAAGGTTACTCGGTAATCCTATGCTTGAAAATCTGATGTAGTTTCGTGTCAAAATCAGGACATTCATTTTTTTCAGGTTGGGATGTTTTCCATCTTTGCAGGGGATGTGCAGTAACCAATCAACAATGTTACGACACGGAGTCTCATTGGGACTACGATAACCAGACGTAACGAGAAAGATAAAAAAATAGTAATTAGAGAGAATTAGGTTCGATATGCAAAACGTAAAAGAGCAATGGGGATGGGAATTCTCCAAATTCGAGACGCCGGTGAACACTGTGAAGAATTGACAATTGTCAGATACAGAACAATAGAAGACAAATAGAAATTTTAACAAAAATTTATTATGGAATATATAAGAAATAGGGTGAAAGAAAAGAAACAGAAGGAATATCGTTATGAGGGATGGATGATAAATAACTGCCTATGCAACTAGTTTTTGAGACAAATAATGAACATTTACAATTATAGCAATCTGTAAAATGACCATGAAGTGAAACAGAACTTATAGAGTATGATATGGGTTAAAGTCTGAGTTTCTGAATTAATATTGTCTCTTGCTTAGTTCTCTCTTGCTTTTCTTTTCTTCTTTCGAAGTAGGTTGGGTTGACGCTACAAAGACTTTGGGTTGATTAGACAGGTACACTCATTTGGTGATTTGTCGACATCATACTTCAAATTTCTTTCTTCTTATTCGGCAAATGGATTTTCTTTTCTTTCTTAAATCTCGAAGAGTCTATGATACTTGTTTACATGTTGAAAGCAAAGCGACTATTTGTAACATATTGGCCCTCGACCGAGCTGTCAATTAAGAGATGAATCTGTGTAAATAACAGGTGCATCCAGTCAAAGATATCGGGGATCACCTTGATCTGTGGACATGGTTGAATTCGGTGCAATTGCGACGCCCACAGAAAGCAGGAGGGTATGAAACAATTATATAACCAGGTGATACAGACGGCTTGAGTGAGTTGGATTCAGTTGC
>OY757933.1:45305171-45497671 GCA_963585895.1 Sepioteuthis lessoniana
TTTAATGGTACTTGATGCCTCCTTGCTTAACACTCAGCACTATAAGGTACAGATGAAGGGTAAAGTGGGTCAATCATGGGAAAGAAGTAGCTTCCTACCAACACCTTGGTATAGTAGCTATCGAAAAGGGACCCTAGGATTATCCTTGACTACGGTTACCAACATTGCTATATGTATAAACAGGATTGGGCATTAGGTAACCTACAAGCGTTGACATGCCATAAAATCAAACATATATATATATAATATGTGTGTGTGTGTGTGTGTGTGTGTGTGTGTGTGTGTTTGTTTGTTTGCCCGTAAATATCCGATTTGGAGGTGAAATTGATTACTTCGAGCGATGCATGTTTTATTTTCACAAAATCATTGTTATAGTTTGGCAGCAATCGACATCATCGTCATTAAGTTATGCTGATAACATAGTTACCAGATTTTCTCTCCCTTCCTCTCTATCAATCTTTATCCCCCCTATCTCTCTCTCTTTCTCTCCCTCTCTCTCTCTTACCATCCTTTACTATTATCCATCACCTTTGTCTGGTCTTCTAGACTGCATCTAGTGTCCACAAAGAGCTGACGTATCTATGTCTTTGCAGTCTGACCAACACTGGTGTGTCCAAGTGTAGAAATCCATGAGAGAAAGTCGCTTATGAGTTGGTTCCTAATTCTCCAGCAGAGCTTCACAAATCTTTCCGTAATTTAATGATACTATCAAGCTTTATTTGATCTTCCGACATATTGTGGAAATGCCAGATGAAAATGCCGCCTGAATGACGACAGGAAGTTTTATCGATTATACTATGGAGCAAAAACGTATTATTCGAAAAGGAGGACTGATATGTCAGAATGGAAAATAGGTCGAAATGTACGCTGTGTATTTTCATTATAAAATAATTTCTGTGCAGTTCATTATAATAGTAAATTATATATTAACAAAAGGTTAGTGAAGGAGAGACAACCAAAATGGAGGTGGGAAGTTAAATAGAAATCTTTATAAGATAAACAAAAATTAATTCTCACCAATGGCGTGAAAAACGTTAATTGCTATGCAGGATGACTATTTATTCAGCACATTGATATTTGTCATACGTCCCACCAACCGGACGAGTGCAGCTCTAGGGCCTTTACAAGGAGGTCCAGGCACAATGGCATAGCCCAGTCACGCCTGGCTGTGACAAAAATGCCTCAGGCCCCCGTCGGCATTCTCCTAAAATGGAGCGTCTCCGAGGTCAGGCCATAAACCTAGCCCCTCCGAGAAGGGTTATAGTCAAGAGGATGGCCTCCTGAGTCTCGAGGAGGACTGTCCGCTTGATGTGAATGCTGCGCTTATCCGGTGCCCACATCAGACTGTCGATAATGAGTATCCACAGGTTTAGTCAGCACATTGATATTTGTGTCTACCTCGCACCAATCGTTCAAGTGCAGCATAAGGCCTTTGATAAGGTGGTTCCGAATACAGGGCCGTAGCCCAGACACGCCCGGTATTCCCCAAAATGCCTTCGGTTCCCATCGGCATCATCCTAAAAAAGGCGCCTTTAGGAGGGAGTTAGAACCTGAGAGACGGTCTCCTAAGGCCGAAGGAGGGTCGACCGAATTACGTGAAGTCTAGGCTGACCTTGCAACCAACTGAATTACACTAGAGCGAGTAACCACCAACTTTGTCAGCACATTACCCGATATTCTTCTCTGCCTCCCACCAGACAGGACTTGACAAAAGATGGGGATTAAGAGGAAGGGAAGGTCAGGCACGAACTCAATCTCTAGCCCTGCTGGTCTATGCTGGTCATCGGTACATTTGTGCAATGTGGGCATAATGAGCTTATCTGGTCTTGAACCTAAATCTGGGTCCAGGTCTGATTATAGCTTAAACTGGACAGCAAGGTCCAGTGCTGTACAAGGGGTACGAAGGTGTCAATAACATAGATCGTCCACCCGAAGATGGCCCGAATGAAGTCGGAGGCCTTGCAGCCTCAAATCTGCCATGGAGCATTAACCGTCCGACACAAATACCAGACAGCAGATTACCCCCTCGCAATATGTTCCAACGTATTCATGAGGAATGGGACATACCCATTAATGCCATAGGTATGAAACGATATATATATATATATATATATATATATATATATATATATGAGGTGGGTGTGCGTGCGCGAGCGCGCGTGTATGCGCGTGTGTGTGTGTGTGAATTCGCGCGCGTTATTTGGAAATATATTTCCAACGGTTTTTGGAGCTGAAATAAAGTATGCTTCGTTCCTCAGAAAATATATTGATATCCTTCACAACAGGTGAAGAGAATGTTGCGATGTTTCTATATTCATTACACTTTTTACATAAAAGGTCGTTATGAATATACTTTTATGCATATATATGTATATATATCCACCCATACTGCGATAGATATGTGAATAGATTCGTACAAACATACATCGTATTATGTATTTTTTAATTGATAGAAAGTTATGATAGGTTAAGGTTCTTCGATTTAATGGCATATCAACATTTGATGTTCATCTTATACTAAATCTTGTTTACACATACACCCCCCCTATATATATATATATATATATATATATATATATATATATATATATATATATGTGTGTGTGTGTGTGTGTGTGTGTTTTAGTAAAGGTTTTCTAATTAATCTTATTTTTAAATATGTTTGCTCACATTCAAAAGGTTTCAAATAATGCTATTTATTATTTGAACACGTTTAAATGGTTTCAAATATTATAACTGTAGTAGTTTATTTCGCTTATAATTAATTGGTTTCAAGTATTTTTATGTAACACTAATAATTTCATTTTGCATCAATCATTTATTTACACACTGTTAAATAGTTCCTCGTATCCCTCCGGGATACCTCATATTCACTTTAACTGTCATTAGTATATATACATTTAAATAGTTTATATTATGGATAATGGTTTAATATTTCAGTTCGACTCAGTGTTAAGATCCAGTCAAAGTAAAACTGGGAGTAATGATAATAGAGGGGTATTCCCTAATCCTTGTTGCTCCAGGTTTGTTCATTTGTTTGTTTGGGTCTTATGGCATATCGACCCTTGTTGATTAATTTAATACCAAATCAATCAGTTTAGTTCTATTTGACATATTGATAGGACCCAATCAAGTACAAAACCCCGGGTCAGAGTGGACCTGGGAGCAATCGCGATGAAGGGATACTGTGTATTCCCAAACGTTCCAGTATTGCTGAAACCTCATCAGATTTTTTAGTGTCATGTCTAGGACACGCTTTGGTGGCAGAGATGCAGTCGGTACATTCCGCGAGCCCAGCCGACTTGGCAATACAGCTTCAGGGCTGGAGGCTCAGCATCAGATGAAGTTTAATATTTTTTACCCCGAAACACTAGTTCTATTAGACAAATAGATGAGATCTAACAAGTAATTCTACTAGAAGTGGAGAGATAGGAAGAATGACAATCTTTCTCTCCATTACTAAAAGATCAATGATGGAAGCCTTAACATCATATTGTTTAGGGTCGTAACAAGGAAAAACGCTGGGAGAAGTCTTAGTTAGAAATGCACTCGTTGAATTGGACACCCCAAGCTGACTGGGCAGAGATAGATAGATAGATAGATACTATGGAGACGCCCGTGTTGTAATGGTTATCATCGTAGGAAATTGACACGGTGACACGAGCTCAAATCCTGGACGAGACTGTTAGCATTTCACATAGCACTAATACCCTTAGGAAAGGTATGAATCCAATTATTCTCCCTCCCGCTATGGGTAAATCGTAGGGAAGACTGGGTTCTTTAGCCTTAATGAGGCAACTAGTCTAGGAGAAGGAAAACTCTGAATTCAAACCTGTTAAACTCCGCTTAGAAATTGACCTTGTGTCATATCCTGCCCGAGCGTAGGGGTTGGTAAATATGGATAGATACTAACAAAATAACAAAATAATGCAATTATATATATATATATATATATATATATATATATATATATATATGTGTGTGTGTGTGTGTGTGTGAACACAACTCACAAACACAGACACGCTTATATATATATATATATATATATATATATATATATATATATATATATATTTATATATATATCGTACTTAGGCAGCAAGATGTTATCTAAGATGGTTCCGTTAAAGACCACAGATTGTTTTCTTTTCAAGATCTTTAAGTGAAGACGTCCAAGTGTTTTTGTTATCTTTCTTATGTCTAGGTCAAGGTGGTGAAGAAAGTGTCCCATAGTAGCCCAAGCGCTTTCGACCATTTCGATGGTCGTCCTCTGGGTTTGTTTTAGGTTGTTTGTTGCCAAAATACACTCTAAATAAATATAAATAAAATCCACAGCAACAAGCAACCTAATACTAACCCTGACGACAACCAATGAAATTGTCTAAAGCTCTTGGGTTACGACGTGGCACTTTCTTCACTATCTTTACCTCAATATGAGATAAAAAAGCAGATTTAAACATCTTCACCTGATAATCTTGAAAAGAAAAATTTTATTTGTATATATACATATATATATGCAAATTTCATTAAACATAATAGACATTTTATGTCTACATATTTTTTTCTGGATCCGTTCGAATTTCCGTATTACTTTTATCGTATTCGGGGGGAATTGATTTATGTATTGTCCATAGTTGTATGTATCCCTAGTACTTTTTGCCCGACTTTGGGCCATCATTAGGGGAGGATCTATTACAAAAGTGATGTAACTTTTGTTTTAGCATATTACAACCGTGTAAAGGCGTCTTTGCCGTTGAAGATTATGGCGTTTGCTTTTAAATCTAATTCTATAATTAGTGCCAGTAGCTAAAGACATTTAAGTACATTAGCACTGGTTCAAAAATTAATTCTATTGAGTGTTGGTTGCAGGTTTCTAATATGTAGTGCTTCGAGAATCTGAAGTTTTTGTTTATTATTTTGATGTTCTAATATTAACCGGCTCATTGGCCTAGTGGGTAGAGTGTTCGCCAATGTTCCGGGAGACCTGGGTTCAATCCCAGGTCGCGTCATACCCAAGACTTTAAAAATGGTACTTGATACTTCCTTGCTTAACACTCAGCAATATAAGGTAGGTATCGAGGGTAAAGTGGAGCAATCCGGGGAAAGGAGTAGCGCCCTCCCCTACACATCCGTGTAGTAGCTATTGAAAAGGGAGTCTTCTGGTCGCCCTCGACTACGGTTGCCAAGTTTATTTTTAATATTGTTGTGCTGTCGGTGAGAATTTTCCGTAGTTGTGTTGTTGGGCATGAATGTTTTTTTTTTAAATGCTGAGCTATGGAACTTGTGTCAGAAAGGTGCATTTTAAGTCTCCTCGACAGGGTAGTTGAGGTTAAACCAACATATATATTATTATTATCAGAGATACAATCTCCTAAAGGACATTTAAATCTATATATAACGTTGGTCTTTTGCAACACCCCAATCGAGGGAGTGGAAGTATTTCTAATGACTAAATTCGAGGTTTTAAACTTATTATAATAAATAATAAGTTTTATTTTTTTATTAGGATCAGTGGGGAGTATGTTTTTGTGAATCAATGTTTTCAATATTTTTTCATCGGATTTATAATTGTAGTGCATTTGGTTTCGATAAAAAAAGTTTGATATATGTTTGTTGACTGGATGGAGTCGTACACTGTTTATTTTGTTTGTTGACATTTTTGATCATACGTTTAATTTGTTCAACAACAATATAGTTAGGAAACCCATTATTGATGAGAGCCTGTTTTATGTTTTCTACCTCTTTATAAAATATTGTTTTGGAGGAGGAGATTAGTTTTGCACGGGATATTAGATTATGAATAATTGTTTTTTTTATATTTGAAAGGGCATTCACTTTTAAAGTTGAGGGTACAGGAGTTATTACTAGAGGGTTTTTTGTAAGTGGAGGTAGTGAAGTTATTATTGTTGTTAGTATCAATATATATATATATCATCATCATCATGTCGCGCCGCTAGCACGGATATCCCTGACACTCTCTCGCCACTTCTCCCTATCATTCATCGCCTCCGGCACATATTCAGGGTTACATCCTGTGTCCTCACATAGTTGCTGTATGTAGGTTCGTGCTGGTCGTTCTGCTTTTGCACATCCATATGTGGGGGTCCACAGGAGTACATCGCTTATTAGCTCGTCCTTGCTTCTCCAGCAGTGTCCCGCGTGTCTGGTTCGTCTAACTTGTATAGTTTTCGTGATGGGGGGCAAGTGTCTGTATTGTTGGTGTCTCGTGGGTTGTTGTCGCCAGGACTTGTTCAATACTGCTCTCAACATTCTTGTGTAATTTCCGTCTAGTTTCCTCTCCAGCCGCTTAGTTAGCGTCCATGTAGTGCATCCATATAGCAGTATCGACACAACCGCTGCCTGGAAGAAACTGCGTTTCATTTTATCGGTCAGGTCCGACCTCCATATGATCGAGAGCCCATCGATAGCTGTCCATGCCTTCGTCAGTCGTGTGTCTATGTCTTTCTCGGTTGATGAGACGCTACTACCTAGGTAGGTGAATTTGTCTACTAGCTTCAGAGAGGCTCCGTCTAGTGTGGCAACGTTGCCCGTTTGGTTGTAACACATACATTCAGTTTTGTGTGCATTGACATGGAGGCCAATTCCAGCTGCGGCTCGTTCAAGACTATGCACTAGTGTCTCTGCTTGATTAGGCGTATTCGCCAGTAACGCCAAGTCATCAGCGTAGTCGGTGTCCGTGATTGTTTTTGCGGGGTACCTTTTGCTTCTTCTCTTAGTCAGCTCGAAGCCATTTTCTCTGATTTTGTCGATCGAAGTCCTAAGCACATAGTCTAGACAGATGGTAAAGAGGTACGGGGCTAGTGTGTCTCCTTGTAGTACTCCTGCGACAATGTCGAAGTATTCCGTGTCTCCATCTGGTGAACGTACTTTCACTTTGGTGTTTCAGTAGAGAATCATTATCGCTGCTACGGTTTCTTTTGGTAGGCCGTACGATAGTAGGATTTGCTCCATCTTCCCTCTGTGTATGGAATCGAAGGCCTTGGTAAAGTCGACAAATAGTAATGTCGCCTGAAGGTTTTTTGCCCGAACGCCTTCGAGGATTCTACGGATTGTCAGTATTTGTGAGGTTGTGGATATATTTCTACGGAAGCCATTTTGGTTTTTCCTAAGAATGTTGACTATTTTGGGTTCTATGCGGTTCCGTAGTAGGGCGTTGTAGATTTTGGCTGCTATGGATATAAGTGTTATCCCTCGGTAGTTCTTGGCTAGTCCGAGGTCGCCTTTTTTAGGGAAAGGAAGGATGCATCCCTTCGTCCATCTTTCTATCCTATTTTGACTATAGCCTGCGTTGCATTGCCGGAGCAGTATATCGTCGAATTGTCTAGTCTTCCACACTTCTGGAGGGATCTCGTCTAGCCCTGCAGCTTTCCTATTTTTAATTCTTCTGAGAACTGAGTCGAGTTCTTCTTTGGTGAAAGGACCTAGTTTTACGTCTAATTGCTTACTGGTAATTCTGGTGATCGGTTCATCCGTTATTTTTGGTGGGTTTCCTAGTAGATTTTTGAAATGCTGTTCTCACAGTTTTACTCTTTCTTGTTGACTTGCAGCTTTCAATTTTGCTTTGGCTGTGCTCTTCCTTCTACTTACTTCGTTTATTGTTTGCCAGGCTATCCTGGATTGTCTATCTTCCACCGAGTCTCTAATCTTATCTATCTGATTTTGTATGTATTCTGCCTGTTCTTTTAGATATATTCCTGTTAATTGATATTGTGCCTTTTCTAGTTTTCGGGCATTTGTGTTTGTTGGGTTCTTTCGATAGCTTTTGGAGGCATTTTTCACGAGTGCACGTTTTTCTCTATCCACCAACGTTTCCCAAGGGACTCTATATTTTGTTCTAGGTTTTGTTGGAATGCACTTTGCTGCCGCCTCAAGGTGTGCTTCTACAAAATTTTCATATTCGTCGTTTGGGGTACCTTTTTTTGCCTTCTCTTGTAGTGCTTCGAATCAGTTTCTTAATTCTAATGCATATTTGTCTCTAATATCTCTGTTGTTAAGTAGGGCCCAGTCATAGTGCTTGGTTGTCGCTTTTCATGTGTGTGTGCGTGTGTGTGTGTCAATACTCGTATGCACACGTTCATATATTGGAATATACTTACATAAAATGATATTTCGATAGTTAAGTAAATAGATTTAATAAGCTGAGGTAGATAAATAGATAAAAAAAACCTTGATAGAAAAGAATAGAATAGAGTTTGGTCGATCGATTGATAGATCGATATACCTACTAACACATGATGTAACATATTGACAAATTAATGAAACAAACATTAAAATTATACGCATCTATCTGATTATGCTGATATCTACCACATTCTTATATATATATATATATATATATATATATATATATATATATGTGTGGGTTGGGTCGGATGTGTTGTGCGGATCAGTTTTATTAAAGACGAAAAGTTTTTAATCTTGTACGTTCAAAATTTCACAGCCTTTATTGTTTATTAAGATTAGTTCTTAGAAACAGCTGTCCATCCCTTGTAATGTAACAAATATCTACTTTTTTTTAATTCCAGGAAATCGAAATTTACTTAAAAGGCAAATATGCATACATAAATTCTCCACCAAAGGATGTAATTTTTAAGTCGCTGTAGATAGTGGAATGCATTTATAGTCTGAAAGAATCAATAATTTTACGGTCTGTCAATAATAAGTATTATGCATTATAAAATATATGATGCAAATCTATAATGATGTAATGTTTAATATATATTTTGCAGAAAGTAATATGAAAGTGGAAGGATCTCTGTGTTCTTATGTATGCGATAAATATTGTATTCCAGGTAAAATCTGGTCGACACAAAGCAAGCAAACAAACCTTGATGAGTCAAATCTATAGTATCTTCTATTTATTATTCAACCTTGAATAGAGAAAACGAAAAAAAAAAATTGAGGCGGAAGATAATGCTGGGAATACCTTTTCACATTTTGCTAACAGATAATATCTATGATATTTTATGACGATATTTCAAATACTGGCTAATGTATTTGTTAACACATCTAACCTTTTGCAAGTCTGTCAAGAATGTGAGCGTAAAATTTTTTAACGAAGGGATCCAACTGCCTTCTGGGCCTAGTGGATCACAGAGTCATTTGACACTCTCGCCATCCATCCCTATCGGCACGCTAATAACAGGTCTTCTAAAGTACATCAAGTGTCCACAGAGAGTGGATATAATTAAGGTGCTGGATACTTTTGAAGAAGCTCGCTTTTGAGTTCGTCTATACTTCTCAAGCAGTTCCTGGAAAGTCTTGCTCGTCTTACTTGGATGGTTTTTGAGATGGGAAGTAAGTAGCCGTACATGTGCAACTTCTTTAGGTGATGCTTACAGGATTTGTAAAAAAGAACAACAAGGATTATATTTGCTTAGTTCTGATGAAGCTATTTCCTCCATGCATTTTGTTAGAGGTTGTGCATCCATGCAGTAGTACCTATATAGGAAAAGCTTGTAAGAAATCCTATTTATTTTATCCGAGAGATAAGATTTCCATATCAAGGACAATTTGTCAAAAGATCTATCTATCTATCTATCTATGAGTGTTACTAATACTGTGCTACTAATATCTTATAATTCCCTGGCTGACATGGTACGCTTGTTAACTGAGTGATATACTAAGTCTAACCTAAAGTTGGGTGGGTTTCGATCCCTGCTTCAAGCGTCCTGCGTGTCTAGCCACACTGATGTGTTGTGATACAACGAAGCAGTATGACAATATACATACGTATATATATATATATATATATATATATATATTCCTCCTGTCAATCTGAACGAGAAAATATCACTGTATAATTAGATTACAAACTAAGTTATATTTCCTAATAATCTTTATACTATATCTATCGATTCAACAATCTATCTAATAAAATTTCAATTTAGCTATCTGAATACACACACACACACATATATATATATATATATATATATATATATATATATATATATATATATATATATATAAGACTTACTACATCTAGTGTTGTAGGGTGCTCTCATCGAAGTGTTTTGCTTGGGTCATTTAAAAGACAGATCGATAAATAATGTGTTTATCTATTAATAAATATTGTGTATTATTGTATTCGTGTGTATACTAATTATACTGAGACATTTCTTCTTATTCAGCCAGACAGTATTAATATTTTTAAAACACATCTGTATTTACGATTCTTATTTCGAAGCCAACTTGATTAAACAGCACTCCTTTCCAAGAATCACTTTAAACTATTCCATTTTATCCGATATTGCTTTCATCTAATATATTTTACAAGTTGTTTTGATCAAAGAAACAAAGAACCACATTGAAAGAAAGAAAGAAAAAAAAAATAAAGAAAATACAATTTTGTTTCAAATTGGGTTTGTCTCTCGGCAAAATCGAATTCCAATTTCTTATCAATAAATCTAGAAATAGACAAGATAAGAAAGAAAAAAAAAGAAAGAAACAGAAATAAAAGCTTGATAGGTGCAGGAATGAATTGCTGCTTTAAATATGTTTCCTTGACGAAACATTTTAGGGATTTGAGAACGTTGAAATTTACACTTCTGTGTCTTTATCAGGGGTCTTAAACTAAAAACTTCTAAAAGGCTATTAAGATCTATGGGAAAAGACACTGTGGGTCAAATGTAAGTAGATAGTGTGAATGCGTTTTTATGGGCTATAATGCACATCTCTTATGTACCTGCTTTTTTTTTCTTTCATTTAAAATAAATACGTATATGATAGTTCCTGGGATATGGGAATTATTAAAAAATTGGTGTGGAGAATTTTCCGTTTCAAATATTATCTAATTTCGTTATCACTTTTTTTATCTATTTATTTTTTTTTTGAATTTTGAAAAAAATCGTGTTTTCCAAATTATTATATTTCATAGCAAATTGCAATAAATCGTACTATGAATATGATTACGATGGAGGAAATAAAAGCAAAATTCAGAATTTTATCATACTTATAAAAATTGCAGATATAATTCGTGCTGAAATAATAAGATAATTTGAAGAAATCATCGAATTTTGGAAAATAAATAAATGAAAAAAAAAATTAAGTGAAGGGAAATTGCCCTCATCCTTTAAAATAGAACAATCTACTTACTACCAATTTCGACAACATCTCACCTGTCCTCATTAAATTAATCTTAATGTAATGTTGATGGTTGAAACATATAAACAACAACGATAGAACGGAATGACTCATATTATATATATATATATATATATATATATATATATATATATATATATATATATATATATATATATATATATATATATATTCTTTTTCTCGCGCGCCTAAAATAGCATATAAATTTGAAGTCCAGGTCTTCCGTTTTAAGACTCCATGTAACGTTGATAGTGCATCGCCTAGAAATATACCTCTTTGGATCTTTGCTTCAACTAAGCTTCTGCCTGCTGTCAATTCCACTCTTCAGGTTTTCATGATTTTCTTTATAAATTTTATGATATTTTGTACATTTTGAGGCAGTTTTTGATCCAGCTTTGCAAAGCAATATTATATGCCTTTTTATAGTAAATCCAGACCATGGCTAAATTTTTCCGTCTAGTCTTGCTCTCAGTTAGGATGCTTTGATCCATGTAAGACTCCAGCAGAAGTGAAACAATGTTGCCAATTTTATCAAAACAGGAGGAATTCCCTAAAGAGGGTTCTCATTAACTCTTACCCCTTCTCTTCTTTCCAATGCCAAAATAAATGACTACCTTCTTGAAACCCCTTTTACCCAATTTTGAATTCACTTTGTTCTTGCCTTTAAATACCCTTATGTTCATTTTTATTTCTTTCCCTCTTTCATTCTTTTTTTTTTTTTTTTTACACTTTACTTCCTCTTTTGTCCACCTAACTCCTGGTCTTTCTTTGTTTTCTCTTTCTCGTGTATCTTGGTTGCTCCTCGTTTTTCTCCCACACTTCATCCTCAAATCTATATCTTGTTTTTTTTTTTGTCTCTATCTTTTCTCCACTTTTTCTCTTTTCCAGTTCCACTTTTTTTTTATAATCCCCCTCCCTTTTTTTTTCTCTCTCTCACCCCCACCCCCCACACGCGAGGTTTTTTTCTGTTTTGGCTATTATATTACGCTTCACACTTTCTCTTTTTATCACTACCATATCTTCTTTACGTTTTTTCCCTACTATTCTCTCTCACTCGTTTCCTTGTATTCTATCAACCATTTCCAACGATAATCCATTCCTCTGTCTGTCTGTCTGTCTGTGTGTCTGTCTCAGTCTTTTCCTCTCTCTCTCTCTCTCTCTCTCTCTCTCTCTCTCTCTCTGTTTCCCTCTTTCTCCCACTTTATTCCCACTCACTCTATCTCTCCGGCTCTCTCACTTTTCTCATAGATTCTTTAGGATCAGGTATATATATACTACCATCAATTTACATAAATTGTTCACCCTTTCGTCGCCTTTGTGCTTCCATATTTTTCTATAATAATTTTGCGTGGTTTTCTTGTCCAGTTAGAGCCAAGCTCTCTAACGACCTTAAACTGTCACTTATACTTACTGATATCCAAGTGGCTTTCTCCAGCATTTTAAACTATCTATCCTACATGCAAATAAGAGATTTATCCAATCTATAACTTGGAGTACTTTGAAAAGAGTGTAACTGAAAAATACAGATATCTTTTCAAGTGACGGATATTTTCACGTTAGATGTTTCGACAGTGAACACTGGCGCTGTTATTTTCTATTGTAGTTAGGAATGATAAAAGAATTAATTTTAAAAAGACAAATTCCGTAGTAGTTAGAAAGTTACTTGAGTTATATTAGCATTGACTAGTTGCGTTCGTTGGGTAAAGGTTATAGTGGTAAAAATTGTTCAAATCCTGGACGAGGCAGTTTCCTGTTTACGTCGGGCTAATGCCGTTAGGAAAGGTATGAATCCAGTTATTCTCTCCAATCAGCTAATATTGCTGACTCGGCTCTTTAAACGGATTACAGGAACCGGTCTAAGAGAAACTAACTCTGAACTTAAGTATGTCGTATTCCTCTTTAAAATTTACCTTGTTTTGCATCATGTTCGTGGTTGAAAAGTTGGGAAAATATATATGTGTAATTGTCAGTAAACATATATTACAAGACTTAATCACATTCAAAATTGCCAGACTGAAAGAGTTATCTTAAAGCATGCTTTCAATAAAGTCATAATATCGTAATAGATTCTCCATTCAAGAGGAACATTCTTCCTGTGTTCACTTTCTGTCATATAATGCCCAATAACACAAAGCAGTGGTCAAGACATTGTTTATAAAAGCTGTTATAAATTTTACCCGTACATACAGGTAGAAGCTTAAGGCTAGGCCAAGGGTGGATTGATTTAAGCTTTGTTTCATGCAGACAATCTTGTTATTTGTGTAACAGAGCAGATTGGGTCCGGAGTCTTGCCTACTAGATTTAATAATGAAAAAAATATTTAATAATGAAAAAAAATATTCGGCGCGGATTTTACAAGATTGCGTCAGGGCATTGATTTTTTAAAAAGAGTGATGCAATATATTGTAACTATGAGAAGGAAGATAAATATATGGTTTAATTTTTGGATGGCAAAAAAATTTACAAAACCATTGAAATTGATTTTTCTAACCATGAAAGAAAGAGAGAGGGGAGGGCTGGAGTCGGAGAAATCACATATCAAAAGACATAATAAGCCGGAAATAAAGGTTACAGGTGTAAGCTGCTAGCCTGAGAAAAAAATCAAACTTAGAGAAATGGAAAATTTGTGCTAATTTTGGAAATGATGACGTATGAATCACCTGAGGAAAATGGGGCCGTCTCCTTGCGGTAGAGAGGATGGGGGACGAAGCCTAATGGTAGCAGTCGCACAGGAAGTTGTATAGAGTCAACCTCCTTCAAGTAGCATACAAAGAGATTCGTTGTGGGGTTACGGAAAGCAACAGTGAATCGAATTAATTGTTAAGAATTTAATTAAAGGTCGTTGATTACATATGCCCACATGGAAACAGAATAAACAATTATATTAACTGCATTTTTATGACAGTTGCAGAGTGCGACTGAGTGCGACTGAAAAACCATGTTGACTTGACTTGAGGCTCTTATTGAAAGGAACATGCAGCAGACTCGGAGATTACCAGATATCACACATCTATTGTTTCAACAAGCTGAAGTTAAAATTAACGTAACACATTGATAACACTTACTGAGTCTAAGTGAGAAAAACTGACAATAGATTTAGACTGAGTGCCACAAGATAGGGACTAGATTCCGAGACATTCAGCTTGTGTTTACGGGGAAAGGAACATCGAAATAACAACAATTATTACGGGATTGTTAAGTGTGTTTTTTTTTTTTAGTAAAGACATTATTTTAGGCATTATTCACCCCTGTGTTTGTTCGTTCTCTTGACTTCAATATTTTATGTTTATTCTTTTTTATTATTATTAAATGATCAGCCATGCCGGTTATTTAGGATTTTTGCATGAACACTGAATCTAGTGGTTTGGATCTAAAATTCACAACGCAGAAAGACAGCTGATTAAGCTGGGATTTGATCTCCGCTCTTGGGAAGGTCAGATGTCAAGTGGTCCAGCGAACTCCACGGCAGACAATTTTATATTTGATACTATTTACCAACCCCTCCGCTCGGCCAGGATATGACACAAGGGCAATTTTTATGCGGAGTTTAATAGGTTTGAATTCAGAGTTTTCCTTCTCCTAGACTAGTTGCCTAACCAAGGCTGAATAACCTAGTCTGTCCTACTATTTACCCATAGCTGGAGGGAGAATAATTGGATTCATACCTTTCCCAAGGGTATTAGTGCTATGTGAAATGCAATCAGTCTCGTCCAGGATTTGAACTCGTGTCGCCGTGTCCATTTCCTACGATGATAACGACTACACCACGAGAACCTCCATTCATTTCATTTTTATATTTAATTGCCGTGGCCAGGTTGATAATGAATGAATGATCCGGCAGGGTGACCCATTCATAAATGTTGTCGTGACTAGAAGAAAATGACTAACAGAACATTATTTGATTGCTGTGGAGATATTTTTTGGTGATCGATTATAATGTAAACTGAAAAAAAATATTCTGAATAATATATTCAAGGTTCCTAAGGAGCATAGAGAGTTCGCATGGCATAGTAGTTAAAATGCTAAAAAGCAGAGTCGTCATAATTGAGTTCAAAATCTTGTCACACTATTACGTTTTTGGAAAAGGTATCATCATCAGCATCATATCGCGCTGGTAGCACGGATATCCCTGACCCTTTCTCGCCACTCCTCCCTATCGTTCATCGCCCTAGGTAGGTCTTCAGGACAACATCCCGTATCCTCTCATAACTGCTGAATGTATGTTCGTGCTGGTCGTCCTGCTTTTGCACGGCCATGTGTGGGGCTCCATAAGAGTACATCTCTTATGAGTTCGTCCCTGCTTCTCCAGCAGTGTCCTGCATTTCTGGTTCGTCTAACTTGAATAGTTTTCGTGATAGGAGGCAGGTGGCCGTACAGTTGGTGTCTTGTGGGGTGTTGCCGCCAGGACATGTTTAAGATTGCACGTAGCATTCTTGTGTAATTGCCGTCTAGCTTCTTCTCCAGCCGTTTTGTTAGCGTCCTAGTAGTGCAGCCATATAGCAGTATCGATGTGACCGCTGCCTGGAAGAAACTGCGTTTCATTGTATCGGTTAGGTCTGATTTCCATATAATCGATAGCCTATTGATAGCTGTCCATGCTTTCGTTAACCTGGTTTCGATGTCCTTTTCGGTTGATTCGACGCTGCTTCCTAGGTAAGTGAATTTGTCTACTAGTTTAAGAGGCGTTCTTTCTAGAGTGAAGATGTCCCCCGTTCGATTATAGCACATATATTCCGTTTTGTGTGCATTAACATAGAGGCCTATGCTTGCTGATGCTCGTTCACGAGAAAAGGTATAAGCACCATTATCTCTAGAGCTGTTGTATAGCCGTGATACAACTATACGTATGCATATACATGCGGAAACAAAATCAGCAATAATGACGAGCGAACACACTTCTTTAGAAAAATATACCTCTCACACTTTATTCTCGAAAGGTTTGCGAAAGGGTTGTGTGTGAGTGGTGAGTTGGAGACTGAACAGACTGCAACATATTGACCCCCAGTTCCTCTGACTATAGCAGCACTTCTTTTCTCATTCTGCTGGGCTGCTCAACCAGGGGTCTTGAGGGCCCAAGCCCTCTACTGGGAGCTCGTTCTCACTGCCTCAAACTGCAACTCGAACTCCAACTAACTAACTCGAACTGTCTGTGGCACCGGGTTATATAATTGTTTGACATCCACCTGCTTCCTGTGGGTGTCGCAATTGCACCGAATTCAGCCGGTCCACGGTCAATGTTATATCTTGCTATTTTCGACCGAATGCACCTGTTTCTTGATTGACGGCTGGGTTGCAGGTCAATATTTTACACAGCTATGGGTTGAATAGCACTACTGCAGTTCTTCTACCCAATGACTTTGGTATTAAATGGCTCACAAAGGTTTATATGTTATTAAACATTAAAGAATAAACCATGTGAGCAAACAAATGACTGTTATATAGCAATACTTGGAACCATTTAAGTGTGTGCAAAAAAAAAAGGTCTGATTTGTTTGAGAATATTACCTACAAGATGTGTTTACAAACCATATATACATTTAATATTTATGCATAAACAGGATTTGACATTAAATAATCTACAATGGTTTATAAGCCGAGAAACCAAAGCAGACAAAAAATCATCAGCCATATGAAAAAGTAACAATCATTTATAAGCAAAAAAGAAATTAACCTATCTTATAATGGAGTACAGTAATTAAAACTTTATCAGTAATAAGACCATTTCTATTTTACATGAAAATAGACTATTAGTTGATTTAAATCTGAACATTTTACACGTACCTGTTATAAAATTCGTTTCCTGCTTATTATGTGATATGCTTATATTAGTATCAATGTTAGGTTCCGGACGGTCACAAAATTTGCAACTATAGAGGCTATGTTGCATCAAATTGTAAAGATATAGATTAAACACCTAATTTCGATATTGTTTGCACTAAAAAACTTCAACGAAAATATTCTAAACATGGATCAATATATTAATTAGAATAATAATGCGGAAACAAGTGTTTGATTTATCAATACGATATATCGAAGGACAATCAAATGTTATGCCCAACTTTCAACAGGTAAATCGATCTTATTGTGCAAAATTCAAAGGAGAATATATTGTAATGTAGTAACCTCAACATACCACGAGTGAATTCAGTGCTCAGCTGTAAGACCGATAACAAAAGATCAATCACGAGAACATTCATTTAGTTACCAGGAGAGCAACAAGTAACCGATTATATTGGGGTGGGTTACGATTTGCCTAACAATATATCTTACTTTGATCGAAATAATATATACGAGGATTGTTCCAAAAGTTCTAAGCCTTACCCTGAAAAGACAAGTAAGTCACCGCTGCATTTTTTGTGTGGTAACACATCACCATTACATGAAAAAGTAGAAAAACCTATTCAGATATTTTGTCCTTATTTTTGTGCTGTAGAGACAAGGATAACGTGTGAGTAGTGCGGTGAGAGTCTCTTGGGAAGATAGGATCTGTTTGAACTAAAGTCATATATATATATATATATATATATATGTGTGTGTGTGTGTGTGTGTGTGTGTGTGTGTGTGTGCGTGCGTGCTTGTGTATGTGCGCGCGACTATCGTTCTCACACACATACACACACTCATATATATACATGTGTGTCTCTGCCAGTCGCAGACACACATATACACACACACACACACAACACACACATACACACACACACGCATATATATAATTGTGTGTGTGTGTGTGGCTGGTTGGGAGTCTGCGTGTGATATGCATAAGAACAATGAAAAAAATCGCTTTCTTGAGCTTCACATGAAGAATTAATATATATATATATATATATATATATATATATATATATATATTAAAAATTTCAAAAAAAGTAATTCTTTGGTATCATTCAAAATATATTTCAGGTCTATCATGACCCTCTTTAGATGGTGAAGAAAACCGTAATTTTCTTTAGCCATCTGAAGAGGGTCATCGTAGACTTAGATAATTTTTTTCCTCGAATTATATATATATATATATAAGATTGAAGACAGTTATGGTATAATTGGCAGTTTTGTTGGGAATGGATTCAGCAACCTGGGTTTAAAACTTAAATGAACCAACAAACATTTCACAAAGCGCTAATACCCTAAGAAAAGACATTCTCCCGTCACCTTTGCATAAATAGTTGGACGGACTGGCCTCTTCTAGGAGATGGAAGACTCTGAAATCAGACCTGGTAAACTTCGCTTTAAAAATGCTACTTGCGTTGCATCCTGCTTATGCGAACATGTTGGTATATATATATATATATATATATATAAGTGTTCTACGGTTTTTACAAAAACATTTTGGAGAGTTGATACAGAACCAAATGTTATAATGTCAAATAATGCCCAATACCAATGATGGAGCGGTTACATTCGTTTTTTCTTTCAAATCTTCTCTTTGTCCGATGATCGGAAAATGCATGAAACCCATGGTCACAGACACTTCAATGTAATATATATATATATATATATATATATATATATATATATATGATAGAAACATATGGAAGGTTAGCTAAATCAAACACTTAAAGCAGGTTTATAAAGCGCGTTATTTCGTTCTTTCATTTTAATTTAAGAACTTTTTCAGTCTGAAAACCTTCATGAAATATAAGAACGAAATATTGCGCTTTCTAAACCTGTTTTAAGTGTTTGATTTTGCCAACCTTCCATTTGTTTCTAGCATCATGTCAGATTCACCGCAATCTATTATTTCAACACATATGTGTATATATATATATTGAATAATGAAAGAAAAAAGAAGTCAAAACGCTTTGTAATATTTGCTAAGGGGCTAGACTGTGATATTGTTAAAACATCAGAGTCGCTATTACCTTCACTTTTGGACTAACACCTTTGAGAAAGTTATGTACTACCTATTCCTGCAGATATGCTTTAATGAGTATGACTACTCCTCTTCAACAAGGAAGGCCGATATGTCATTAAACAAAGAAGCTAAAGCCTTACAAACAAAACCAAACCTCAAAAGAGAAAAGCAAAATCGTATTCTTTAAATTAAAATTAAAATCAAGAGAAAAATATCAGAACACCCAGAAACCTATGCCAGTACAGCTACCTACATTATCAAGAGATGTTTTAAAGGAGCGTAGACCAGTAAAAACTTCACTGAAATAATCTTTTTGAACTATTTATCTTCTGCATTGATACTTTTTAAACACACATTGTATGGAATAATGAATATACTCTATTACCGAACCCCAGATGAATATGTACGAACGCATGCATATCCTTTACATAATTATTCAATACATAACCTAAATACATATGCTTCGTTTTATTCCTTATTTCTGAATAAATATTTGTATCGAAAATATTTTTCAAATTAAATATAAAATAGATTATTTTATTTATGAGTTGAATACATTTCAACAACATTAACGGGAAAATATAGAAAGGAGTGGACAGATCGATCAGTATATTAAGTTCAGATATTTTATTATCTAATCATGTTTAGCGTCGGATAAACCGATTATCTCCTCGAGGTTTATAAGATATGGAGATGTAAACAGGTTTATTATCAATGAATAAATATTTAGTGACAGATGAAAGTATGTGGTGTATTGAGTGGGTATAGGAGCGAGGTAGGTAAGAAAATTGGAAAAAATAAAACGTATTTTGTTTTGTGTCAGAAAATCTATTCACAAATACATCATGATCATCATATCCTGGTGTGAGCATGAGCTCCCTGAGTAAACCACGCCATCTATCCCTATCAACCATCGTTGTCGACAGGTCTTCTAGACTGCACTCAGTATCCACACAAACCAGATGTAAGTAAGTCCTTGCTGCCACGTCCATGTTTAGGAGTGCCCAGAAAAAATCGCTCCCGATTTCGTCCTTGTTTCACCAGCAGTGTACTGTTTGTATTGTCTATCTTACTTGGATGTTTTTTGAGATTGGAGGTAAGCGGCCGTACAGCGGATGGGTTCAGGGGTTTGCTTCCAGGATTTGTCCAAAACAGCACGCGGCACTCTTATGTAGCTCCAATCTAGATTTTTCTGTTGGTATATTGTTAGCATCCATGAGATGCATCCATATAGTAGTTATGATACAGCAACAACTTGGAAGATATGATCAATAACCTGTCCAGAGCCCTGCATGTTTTTACAAGTTGTATTTTGATATAATTTTCAGTAGATGAGATATTGCTGTCGAGTTATTTGGACTTGTTTTCGAATTCTAAAGGCCTGCAAAAATCCTTTTCGTTTAAAACACATATTCTCTGTTTTATTTGTGTTCAGATAAAGGACAATGCCTACTGCAGTTTGTTTTAGGCTATGCTATCTGTTTATGGTGATGTATTTGCGGGAAGTGCTAGACCATCTGCGTAGTCTGCGTCTTGTTTTTTAGTGCAAAAACATTTTTCTTTTTTTTGGTCCATCGATGATTGAAATACGTAGTCTAGGCAGAGTATAAACAATATGGTGCAAATGAATCTCCTTGTATTACTTTAGTGACAATGTCGAAGATGTTGTTATCTCTATCAGCTGAGTGAACCATTACTTTCGTGTTTTTGTTAAGCATCGCTATAGTAGTCGCAGTACTTTTAGGAAGACCATATGCAAAAAGTATTTTCTCCATCTTTCATCTGAGTATGAAAATAAAAAGCTTGGAGAAGAGTTGTTAGCTGAAGATTTATTGACCATACTCCTTCGATGATTCAAGGGATACTTTGAATCTACGAGGTGCCTGGAAAGATTTCTTTAAAAGCAGTTCTGATTTTTGCAAAGAATTTTCTTGATTTCGAGTCAGTTTCAAGTAAGAAGTGAGGCATTTTAAAGCTTAGCTGCAAAAGAAGTAAAATTTATTCCTCCGTGATTCCGAAGTTGCTTTTCTTGAGAGAGAGGAAAGAATGCAGGCTTTCGTTCATTTTTATATTGTTTTATTTAAACTGCGTTACATAATCAGAGAAGTATGTTGTCAAATTTGCTTGTCTTCCAAGGTTTAGCAGTTATTTCTTCTTGCCATGCAACTTTTTTTTCATTGTTTTCAGAACATCAATTCCTCCGTAAACTGCCTACATCTGTTGTATAGTTGACCATAAATAATTTTTGGAATTGATTTTTTCTGGGACTCTGAAAGGATTTGTAAGTAAATTCTTGAAATATTCTTTCCATAATTGAAATATTTCTTTTTGTTAGAGACTTTTTATTTTACTACCGAAGTGCTCCTACCTCCACCCACTTCGTTTAATGTCTGCCATATTAATAGTGATTGTCCATCTTCGACTAAATTCCAGATTTTATCAAATTGCCCTTTAATATATCTTTATTATTCTTTTTAGTATATGCTGACTCATTCTCTTTGGGCTTTTTAAAATTTCTGTAAGTTGTCATTTGCTTTTACTATTATTAAATGAGGAATTTTTTAAATGTCTGCTCATTTTTTTCAACTACCAGTGACTCCCATGGAATTCTATATTTGGCTCTTGGTTTGCTTGGTATGCAGTTTGCTGCTGTTTCTAAATGGGTCGTAACAAAAGTTTTCAGCGTACGTCTTTCAGATGTCTCCTGAATACTATTAAATTTGTTTCTAACAGTTAGCTTATATTCATTTCTTGTCTTTATTAGTATTTGAGGACTTGTCATGAAGAGTAGATTTGACTGTTTGTTTCTTATATCTGCGTAGACTCAGGCATATTTTTGCCGAGATGATTCTGTGATCATCGGTCACTCCTTCAAAAAAGAGGAATACATTTTTAGGTTCAGAGCACATTTTCTCAAATCCTTGTTTATAAGTATAAAATATTGCTGTAGTTTAGCATTATATAGATAGGTGAATTTCCATGTTTTTCTCTTTTATTGTTCAGGCATGTTGGACTGTTATCACGTCAAAAAATCTGCTATGAATTAATGTCTCCTCCGACTATTAGAACGTTTTATTTGGTAATGTATCGAATAAAGAAAGGTAGCCCGTTGAAAAATGTTGTGAATATCCGATTCATCACTGATATTGGTGCGACTCTTGCAAGAAGTGATTGTATGGAAGTATTTACGATTAAATGTAGCACACATAATCCTGTGTTGGGTTCTTTTGATGTTATTTAGATATAGTCATGTTAGAGGACTGAGAAGCATTCTTACATCTCTGATGACTGGATTGACGAAATTGTTCCACGAAGATACCAAAATAAATATCAAACCGTTACAGGTATTATGGCTTTTTCATTCTAGTTCACTATGGTAATATATATGTTCTTGCTTATGTTTATAATATGTTCCTCTGCATATGCATTAAGTTCAGGTTGCTGATTTGTTGTGTCTGAATTCCTAACGTTAAATGTTTCCACGTTAATATCTTTTGCATGTAAATTAGTTGGATTTAGATCGTATACTTGATTTCTCGACTACTAGGTCCAGAGAACCAACGACAGCAATACGCGTCCCTTCTTAATCGCGTGAAGAGCAATGTAGATTGGACTAGATTCATGAAGTTTTTGGTGACTGTTTTTCTCATCAATATACGCCATTCTTATTAACGATTAACCTATTTACCAACCCCTCCGCTCGGACAGGATATGACACAAGGTCAATTTTTAAGCGGAGTTTAACAGGTTCGAATTCAGAGTTTTCCTTCTCCTAGACTAGTTGCCTCACCAAAGCTGAAGAACCTAGTCTGCACTACTATTTAAGCATAGCTGGAGGGAGAATAATTGGATTCATACCTTTCCCAAGGGTATTAGTGCTATGTGAAATGCAATCAGTCTCAGGCAGGATTTGAACTCGT
Organism: Sepioteuthis lessoniana; assembly: GCA_963585895.1. Taxonomy (NCBI): domain Eukaryota; kingdom Metazoa; phylum Mollusca; class Cephalopoda; order Myopsida; family Loliginidae; genus Sepioteuthis; species Sepioteuthis lessoniana. The sequence goes on from OY757933.1 coordinate 45,328,074, forward strand.
GTCCATTTCCTATGACGATAACCATTACACCACGATTAACAGTCGTTTTCTGATTGAATAATTTGGCCCCGGAAGTTGATATATGAGCTTCTTTCACCCAGCATTTGCTGAAGCACACTGATGACTCCTCTTTGGAATCATCCACCTTATTTGACATCCATGGTGCTGCATCGTATCACTACGTTGCGATAGGCTTGTGTACCTCATCAAATACTCATCTCCCCCAGAGACTTATCAAAGACAACCCGAGGCAGATAATCTGAATGGTTATGGAGGTGAAAATAAATGTTCCCTTTACATTTTCCTGTGTTTTAGCTTAGAAAAGTTTAAATAACTTATTTCAGGTTGATTAAGTACACATGGGATTATCGGGTTATATTATTATCTCAGACGAAATTTACTTGGAGAATTTGACTTAGGGTTTTCGGAAGCAATAGCGCAATATCAGAATTTACCACGTTTTATCCCTTTCTTCAAAATGAGCCTCTTGAAAGTAAATAAAGGTCATGATAGCATATTCACAACGAAAAAGCATTATTAATATTCACACAGAATAAACAAGTGTATTTTCATTGTATATTGAAATTCTGAGTGATTCGAACGATAAGTAATTTATTGCCCAGCTGATATATTTTTTGAAGGTGAGTCTATAGTGAAGGGTATTTTATACTGCTAATACATATTGAAACAAGCAAATAAATATAGTAAAAATGAATATTGAAATGCTGACCTTATATTTTCCATTCTTTTCAACGGTGGCATTTTCTATTTTGAAAATTAAGAATAATAAACCCTGTCACTTTTCGGTCGGCATCTATTTTCTCGGAAGAACATCATAGTTAAATATTTACAGAAAAATAAATTATATGTGATAGCGAATTCAAAAGATTAAGGATTTTCTTTTCATTTTCTGCTGAACACTTACTGTCCATGCTTCTGTTTACTTTTTTAAATAATTTTAATTTAGAGTTTGTACTTTTATGATAATATAAAAACGTGCATTTATTAGACGAATCGACGGAGGTAAGTTTCACAAATTTTCATAAAGCTAATTAAAACTTGTAAGACTTATACAGATTTTCATTATAAAAGAATGAATGTTTTAATTCAGTGTAAGTCCAACGAACTCTGTGATTTTGATCATCCTTCGTTGATTTACTTTGTTCCAATGAAAAACCTCTTCTTGGTGTTACAAATATATATATATATATATATATATATATATATATATATATATATATATATATATTCTTGGTGATATATATATATATATATATATATATATATATATATATATATATATATATATATATATATAAAAGATGATGATCATAGTCGAGGGTTACCCTTAGACTGCCATTTCAACAGCTACTACAGTGAGCACTAAGGGAGAATGCAGCTCCATTCCCTGGATTGCTCTACTTTACCCTTGACCCGTACTTTTTTAATGCTAAGTGTTAAAAAAGGAGGTGTCAAGTACTATTATTTAAGTTTTTGGTATGACCCAACCTGGGATTAAAACCCGGTCTCCTAGACAAATGGTGAATACTCGACACTTTAAGCCAAATGTATATGTGCGTGAGTGTGTGTGAGAGAGAGAGAGAGAGAAGGAGAGAGAGAGGGGGAAAGAGAGTGTGTGAATAATAGAGAAAAGGAGAGTTGGATATAGAGTATATATACAAATATGTGTATAAACATACGCACACATAAATGTATATATAACCAGAGAGAGAGAGAGGGAGAGAGAGAGAGAGAGAGAGTGTGTGTTTGTGTGTATAATAGAGAAAATGAGAATTGGGTATACAATATATATACAAATATGAGTATATACATACACACACATAAATGTATATATAAACAGTGAGAGAAAGAGAAAGATGGGGTGATTTATAGATTGATTGATAGATAAATAAATATTCTTCCGAATTTACTCGACGTTGCCCTGTCCGAAATATATTAAAATCCTTAATAAATGCAGTAAGAGCAAACATTACCAGGCAAGGTAAATAATTCATGCATATTCGATTAAAAAAAATTATAAAAACAGTAACGAGGTTTTTGTTTATTTGCATGTTATACACAAAAAGTGAATACATATATTGTCAAATTCGAAACCTACAAATAGCTGATAATTTGACCATAGTAACATCAAACGATGTCAACTTTAATCACGAATAAAAAAGCTTCCTGATTAAAATATTGGCATTACTGATATGTTGGGAGAAAGTAGATCTGCTACCCATCAGATTACTGTTATTAGAAATATATAAAATCATTCGTTCAAGAAACTTCCAAATTATTTAATTTCAACTTGCATTAGAGTATAAGGAAGAATTAATTCTATCAAAATATTTGAAAATTACAGGGTGTCACAAAATAGATGCAACCAATTAATACGATAATGTCTTATAACTGAAACGAGCACAATGGAGGCAATTTGAATTATCTACTGTAAAAAAAAATGCATCCTTTGAACTAGAGATATCAAATCTATGTTTTTTTAAATTCTTATAAGCTTCCAGGACAAACTTCTTTTGAGTTACTTTCCTCATGTCAATGGCTTGCACTTATTTTGAGACAATTTTGAATGATTTTGTCTCTAAGTTGTGACGCAAAATATATTTCATCTTTTGTCCAAAACAATATGATTGAGGATTAACATTTGTTACAGTATACTATTTTCATTTCCGAAACAAAAAAGAACACATTCTTATTATTAGTAGACTTATAAGCAGTCACATCGTTCTCATGTATATTGAAACATCCTATAAGACAATGAAGCAATTTATTACGTATTTTTCAAATTTTAGAAAGAAATGGTCATTTCTGAATTTCTGATTTCAAAGAATGCTAAGTCCAAGACATTTCCTACCATCTTGAATTTCATTAAAATGTTGAAATTTCGTAATCACAATATATTACTTTTATGGAATCTCTGTAATTCGAACAGGGGTTTTAGAATTAAATTCTGCATTGGCAATTTCAAAATTCGAGATAAAAAAAAATAAAAAATTAGCTAAAGTATATTTCCTGTAAAATGGTGTTTCATGGTGAAGTTTGAATTTCGCAATTACGATAATTCAATTTAATGAAAAAACTCTTAATTTTACAGATATTTTACAAGCAAATAACGCGTCCTTTCTGCACCATAAACGACAGTTATTGATAGCCAAAGAAGATGCTAATGCCCTTCCTATTACATTTGAGTTGACATTTTAAAATGCCAATATTTAATGGAAACACAGCCATCTTAACAATGATTTTGCAACTGAATAACACGTATGTTTGGCATTGTCACGCTGTAAATGGAATCACTGTTTTTCTCAACATGGTTTTTTTTAATTTAAATAAAAATAAGTCAATTTTGCATAGCTAACTTTAAAAATGTATTTTTCATGAAACTGCCTCAAAAATATTTTATGTCATCATCAGTTTTGCTATGTTTAAATTTCTCAATCATATTTGAATTTATTAGAATGCGATAGTATTTTATCAGAGGTCTTTTAAGGAGAATTTATGCAATTTCATCATGGCGAACTTTTAACGTACATACCAAGATACAGGCACGAAATCACAACAATTCTTAATGGTTGAAACTTTTCAGGTGTAAACTAATCTCAGAAAGAGAAAAAAAAATTGCCCAAAATTGGCAAAATACAAAATGCTGGATAATTATGCATTTATAATAATCTATCTGTCTATTTCTCTCTCTCTCTCTCTCTCTCTCTCTCTCTCTCTCTCTCTCTTTATATATATATATATATATATATATGCTTACACACATGAGTGTATACATATTTTTTCTTAAACATATTTGATATAGTGTATGTTATGGTCTTTTAAAATTATTTTACTTCTTTACACGTCGAAAGTAAGTAAGTGTTGTCGAAAAGATTCTCATTCCGAGTAATTTAAAAAGATCTATGTTTTATGAGATATTGTTTCAAAATGTGAGATGTAAAAGAGAAAATTCCACATAATCATTTGCAAACGATGCATACGTGTCGCATCCTTATGAGAATAAACCCCGAACAAGATGTGTAAAGCTGAAAATCATACATACATTTTCTTTCCGTTTCTGTCGCTATTACTTCAAAGCTTTAGTTAACTTTCAGGCACACACACACACACACACACACACACACACACACACACACACACATATATATATATATATATATATATACTCCGCTACCCGCGTAGGGTTGAGTTCTCCGGCGAATGAAGTAATCGTGTTGCCATTAGCGTTTATTGCACGCCTCTTCATATATGAATTGAGGTCTTGGTAGCCGTTAAACGGATGTATGTAAACAATAGTAATTGTGATTCATAACTGTTTAAAATTTACTTCGATGCTACCAGCTTCTCGTGACTGAAGGGTTAGAAACTTGGATTGGCGTTTGAGTCAAACGGGTTTTCATCCAAGCTACGGGAAGCTAATATGTCTAGTCACACAGATGAGTTCTGATGGAACGAAACAGATCTGTCTGTGGATGACTATATTTATATATATATAAACATGCACATATTTAAACACACACACATACACACACACACACACACACACACACACACACACACACACACATAGATGCATATATATAAACATACACATATTTAAACACACACACACACTCACACACACACACGCATATATATATATATATACATATATATATATATATATATATATATATATATATATATATATATATATATTGGCAATATAGCAATGTTTACACTCGTGGGCAGTTGCCCAGGCAATTCAAATCCAAATCCAAGATGACACAGTTTGTATTTTACATAGCATTAATATTCTTGGGAATCCTAGTAGAGTAAATTGAACTCTGTAGGCTTGTAATTGCAACTGGTCTTGGAAAAAAAGATTTTGACTTGAAACTTTCTAAAATAGGATTAAAAACTGAATGAACTGTAGGGAATCACACGCGCAAGCACACACACACTCAAACACACACATATAGGTATATATATATATATATATATATATATATATATATATATATATATATATATGTGTGTGTATATATATATATATCACAGAAAAATGGTAGATTGGTGAAATCTGACAATAAGTGAAAAATAAGTGGAAAGGTGGATAAACCGAAAGACAGACAACAGCTATAATTGATATTTTGTCTTTATTAAAGAGAATAAATATCAGTTGAATCCGTTTTGTGTGTTTCGACTTATCCACTTTGCCCCTTTGTCACACACACACAGACACACACACAGACAGACACACACGCATATTCACATCATATATATGTGTGTGTATGTGTGTGTGTGTTATACCTGAGCGAGAGATACGTACATAAACCATCTTGACGACCATAATGAGAGATAAATTAATTATCAATCAATGTATCTATGTATCCCTCTCTCTCTCTCTCTCTATATATATATATATATATATATATACAGAGAACAATCCCAAGAAAACATTTGCCCAGTGAGCTGGGGCTGTAGAATTCACCGACTGCACCTCTGAGTGACTTGGATATGACACTAACGATATGATGGTGAGGCTCCAGCGATGCTGGAGTTTGGGGGAATGTGAAGCACCCCTTCATTGCCATTGTTCCCAAGTCCATTCTCGTCAGGAGTGGTAGCACTATCTATTGTTTAAATAGAACTAACAGCATACTTAAGCTAAACTGAATTGTTTCATTTAGAACTGTTTGATTAAACTGTATAGCTTGAAATAGAAAAGCTTTTGAACCGTGCTAATCTGATTTTTTTGAAATAGAACTGACTCTCTGCATAAAAATCAATTTGTCCTTAAATAACCTACAAAAGCTGATATGCCATAAAACCCAACCATCCAAGAAGACAAGATAGATAGATAGATAGATAGATAGATAGATAGATAGATCGGTTATTGCGAAGGCGATATTCTCATAATATAAATATACTTTGAAATTAAATGTATTTCTTAGTAAAATATAATGTAAGCCAGTCAAATGTTTATTACCTGCATTCCTCTTATCCTTCTATCCATTTCCGATTCAGAGCCATCGCTTGTTGATTTATTGTCCATCTGAGGACGTCCATCATTGATTCACAGAAAATAGAAGAAAAGAGACAAAGGTTGGAGCAATATTGGTTTTGGTTCGAGCTAAGAGTTCTTGGTGTCGCTAAGTTAGAAGAAAATGGACATTTTACGATGCTGACACGAAAATAATGTTAAAAGACAATATATATGGCTCTTAACTGTAAGTTGTTATTGTGCTAAAAATTAGTAGGTTCTGCATCGGAACATGTTCCATTTCAGAATAGTAGATCATAGCTATTTGGTAGAAAATGGCTGCCGGCATATATCTTATGTATTACTACATATTTTCTTTAACTATATGTATGTCTGTTCTTTTCCCTCTGTATATATATATATATATATATCGAATGATATGTCCATGAGACTATTTGTCGAATTAAGAGGGAGGAACACAAAATCACAACTTATATTTTTGATATTAGGAACACTCATTGTTTTATAATCAATCCATTTATTATCTGGGTTAGCTGAAGGAGAATGAAACCACGTTTATCTGAAGACAATGTCCTGTTGGATCTTTGTTCCTCTTGTAGTGGCTTATGTGCATCAGAGGCTGAATTTCGAAATCCAATATATATATATACATATATATATATATATATATATATATATATATATAGGTTTGCATAATACTTTATCCAAACTTCTTTCTAAGCGGATGATAAATTCAAATTCTGTATTCTACAACTCTAGTCATTCGTATCATGTTACCGCCAGCTTAGTAAAAGCTATTGAACTATCACACGAGTAGTCATTCGCTTCTCTCATATATATATATATATATATATATATATATCGTCATCCACAGACAGATCTGTTTCGTTCTATCAGAACTCATCAGTGTGGCTAGACAGTATCTCCCCGTAGCTGGGATCGAAACCCGGTTGACTGAAACATCAAGCTAAAGCTTCTAACCATTTAGCTACGAGCAGATATTAGCTACGAAGTACATTTTTAAACGGTTATGAATTACGATTAGTATTGTTTACATACATCCGTTCAAACGGCCGCCGAGATCTCAATTCAAATACGAAGAGACTTGCAAAGGCGCTAATGGCAACACGAATACTTCTTCGCTAGAGAACTCAACCCTACGGGGGTAGGGGAGTATATATATATATATATATATATATATATATGTGTGTGTGTGTGTGTGTGTGTGTGTGTGTGTGTGTGTGTGTGTTTGAGAGAGAAAGTGTATGTGTGTGAGTGTGTGTGTGTGTGTGTGTTTTAAGTAACTGGAAGAAAACTTATAATGGAATTTTCTTCAAGTTACATCGTATACGCTCTGTTTGTGAGTTTCCTTATGTATACCTGAAAACAATATATTCCAATATCCTTATATCGAGCACTCCCATATATTCATATAAAATACTTAGTATATTCTATACATGAATAATCCACCGGCATAGACTTTGGACGCCGACTGGATATATATATTTATATATATATATATATATATATATATATATATATATGTGTGTGTGTGTGTGTGTGTGTGTGTTCATGTATGCCATTATATATGTCTGTGTGGGTATGTGTATGTATTTACCAATCCCTCCCCATGAACAGGATGTGACATAAGGTCAATTTTTAAGCGAATAATAGCAGGCTTGAATTCAGAGTTATCTTTGTCCTATACTCTGGCAAAAGTAAGGTTAAAAAGCGATGTCTACCCAACTATTTTATCTGACTAGAAGAAGAACTATTGGACGGAAATATTTCCCAAGGTATTAGCACTATGTGAAGCGTTAACAGCCCCGTTCAGGTTTTGAACTTGAGCCTCTGTGTCCATTTTCAGCAATGATAACTATCATACAGCGGGCTCGTTGTGAGAGTTTGTGTTCTTATATACATTGATAAAAGCATAGAGAGATAAGAAAATGTAAATAGACGTCTAGGCTGATTAAAGACCACGCCCTAAACTTGATTTGACTGATCCGACGGTAGTGTTCGGTAACACGTTTACCAGTAGAAAAAATTCTAAATTCAAAGAAAAAACTATGAATTTTTTAAAGATCGACCTGGATTCCCATCATACCAATGACACTGGATAGAGACAAGAGATTACTGGGATAAGACCCCGTGGTTCAGTGGTTGAAATGCTGGACTGTGACATCGTAGTAAGTGTGTTCAAATTCTAGTCGTACTACTACGTTTAACTTAATACTAGCATCCTTCGAAAATGTATAAACCAATTAATCACCCACTTCTACGGGATGAATAGTAACACAAGGATTGATTTGACATTAAATTACCCAAGTAGGTTTCTGTGCAATTAAACAAAGAAAACCAACCAACCGAGACAAACATTTTTTTTCGGCATGAAGTATTGATCGATATGTAAACATTTTTTTTTCATGTTATCAGTAAAGATCGTTTATTACTATTCATCAAGATATTGTGTTTATGTCTAAAATTCATATCTCTTTCAAAATCTAATAACACAAATATTTTCCTTTCGAAAGGGTCTCTAGATAGTCACTATTTCTTGTAAGATTTCTGGTCTAAAAAAAACCATAGAAATACTTAAATCTAAATTTCTCTGGCTGTGTCTCATAATTCTATTCATTATTTATTGGGAGAGAATATATGGAGGAAAAAAACATAAAGGAATTATAACCTAAATAGTGTATTCTAACTATATATAATACCTTTATTTTCGATGATCAGCTCATTGTTTTCCATTATTCTCATAGCTTCTATGATATAAATTCCATTTCAATGTACTTTCCTTACTTGCCACGAAACACTTTCCTGTAATATTCATAATTCTTCCGAAAATGGTATTGCTCAATAATTGGAATTGATTGAGTTTAACGATGTGTCAGTTTGTCTGGGGTTATTCTAAGCTTCGTGAATTACGTACATTGGACATTGGGATTGACTTTTTTTGTGTAAGTGTTTTTAATTATTTTTCACGCATTCCTATCGAATAATTTTCAAACAGATATTCTTTACAAAGAGAATGGATCTTAACAGACGTTACCACTGTTGGTGAAAGTGTTCTTTGTTGAGTATACATTCAGTGTACTCTAAGTCTCACTAAAAAAGGCGAGGTAACATTTGCATGTTTCTTTATCCTTATATAAACTGCTTTCCTGCCTATATGTGTTTCACCTGAGATATTGAGTCCTCTCTCTGTGTCTCTGTGCAGATAATACTTTAGTCTTAGTCGGTATATATATATATATATATATATATATAGTCATGCACATACAAGTTCTGTCGTTCTATCACAACTCATCAGTGTAGCTAGACGCGCGAGATACTTCAAGCTGGAATTGAAACCTGGTTGACGTTACGCCATTCGGATATCTAACTGCTGATCTCTCCTCGTCAACAGCGTAAGGGAAGGAAATTTCAGTATATATTTACATACTAACGGCTACCAGAGAACTCCATTAATGCAAAGAGCTTTGCATTTCGCGTAAGTGTCAACTGGTAATTCACTGCAGATGGCTCAACCCCCACGGGTGAGAGAAGTATATATATTGTCATCCACAGATAATATCGCTGTATCACAAGTCATCAATGGTGTTAGACACGCAAGATGCTTCAATATATATATATATATATATATATATATATATATATATATATATAAATATATATATATATATATATATATTTCTGCAAAATTATTCTTGGTTTGGTTACCTGTTTCGATTTTATTTTTGGTTATTGTTCAATACTTTGGAAATTGGTTATGAATGATACCCAGTAATATCCGTTTGGACGACGTGTGTGTGTGTGTGTGTGTGTGTGTGTGTGTGTGTGTGTGTGTGTGTGTGTGTGTGTGTGTGTTTGTATCATAATCAATACTCAGATAAACCTCAAAATTCAGAATTCACAAATTTTCGTGAAAAAATTTCATATGGTGAAGATAAAATAACTTGAAATAGTTTTCGATGAATCATTAAATATTTTCTTAATTTTTCTTTTCTTTACCTTTTCGGATGGAAAGGAAATTGTTTGCGGAATTCTTTGGGGTGTTTCTTAATTTAATATTATTCCAGGATGAGTCAAGGGAATAGAAAGATTGTGACACGCCAAATTTTACGCCGTTTGGTATTGTCTACCGGGCTAGAAAATCAATATGCCAAATGTTCACGTTGATTTAGTTTGAATACTGACGTTTATTTGCCGGCGGTAAACATCTTATTTAGGCCTGAAGGCTAGACTCTTAAATTCCTTTTCTTTGGTAAACATTTAATTTTTTTTCTTTCTTAAAACGGGCAAGATCGTTTTACGAGGATCACTCAGAAATTTCTAAGCCTCATTCAGATTTAAGTTTTATCAGACACCTATCCCCTTCATAGGAAATACATCAGCTCAGAAGTATGAATTATATTTTTTATGTGTGTGCTAAAAGAAGAGTTAGTGCTTTGTCGTTTGATACATTCAGCTTTGCCGGGTTTTTTTTTCTGGGTGAGGTTTTGGAAATTTTGACCAATATTCGTGCTATGTAATAATCAACTCTTTTAATAGTGGGAAAAATCCAACATTTTATTGTTGTTCCGTTATCAAATACAGAATATTTAACATAATATAAAGATAATATTTATTTAGTGATTCTGGGGGTATCCACGCATCTTACAATCTCATTATCTCATCACAGAAGCTAATACTTTCTGAAAAAAAAAATCAATAAGAGTTAATCTACGTTTTCTTCAAATGTTGTCAACATAAAAATCTATTTGTTCCCGTTATCGGCACTAATTTTTCTGATAACATTTTTTTCTGTCGTAAGCGTCTCTTGTTTTCTTCAAAATGGTCATTCTATTTCACATTATTTTACAGAGTGTTTAATTTAGGTCCTCATGAATTCAGTTTGATTTTCGTTATAGCATCTACATAATTTACTCTAGGTTTTGAATACAGAAAGTTTTCTTACTTTTTAGTAATATTTGAGGCTTTCTTATGCGTAGATCACCAGGACAACTTAATTTTTTAAATAGATTTATGTTTTGTTTTGGGGTGTATTTTGGTACACACACACACACACACACACACACACACACATATATATATATATACGAGGTGCATACGACAAGTTTCCAGACTTTTTTGTATGGGCACTTTTATTGATAGTACACGCATGAAACTCTAGTCCTTTTCGAAGTACTCTCCCCCGGCTGCAATGCACTTGTTGTACCGTTCCCACAACTGCTGGAAGTCCACTTGTGTGAGCGTGTCAATGACCTTCGTCAAAGACTCTTTCATCTCCTCAATTGTCTCATAACAACAGACTCTGAGCTTAGGGAATAAGCAAAAGTCACACGGAGCAAGAACTGGACTGTTGGTCAAATAGTCTGTGACAAGAATGGAGTGGTGGACTGGTGCATTGTCCTGGTGGAAATGCCATGGACCCAATTTGAAGAGTGCTCGCCGCTTCCGACGGAATCTCTTCCTGAACTCCCTTAAAACCGCAACATAGTAACCCTAACCCTTAACCTTTGGCCAATTAACTCTGGTGTATTGACTTCCTTACTCCTACCACACCTCTCATGATCTGTCACAGACTACCTGCCTTTCTTGAATATCTTATTCCACTCAAAAGCTGATGCTCGATTCATGTAAGATGCTCCAAAAGCAGTCTGAAGCATTCCATATGTTTCTGTGGCATTTTTTCCAAGTTTAAAGCAGAATTTTATTGCATATCATTCTTCCTAATTTTGAAATTCACCAGCTGTGACAATCAGGCTTTAGTAGGGTGTATTCCAATTCCTGCTGTAGCTGTTCAATTGAAGCTGAAATCATAAAAAAGGTCAGTCATCTTATAAGATGTACAGCAATAACATAGTGAATTTTCAAGAGTCTACGACAATTTTAAATGCCTATACTAAAAAGTCTGGAAACTTATCGTATGCACCTCGTATATATATATATATATATATATATATATATATATATATATATATATATATATATACGTGTGTGTGTGTGTGTGTGTGTGTGTGTGTGTGTGTGTTAGAAAATAGATTTGTCACAAGTGATATTTTGCAATTTTATTATTTATAACTTCACTTTACATTTGTTTTGGCCTTCATAGAAATCTTCATGAGACTAACAATAATAATCATATACCTCCTAAAAATGACTTTGAAATCTGAAACATGTTTACAGCAAATAATAAAAGTTGAAAATCTAAAATCACAAATTCACTGGAGGACCCATTTATTTTATATTATTTAATTTTCTCTCGTTTGACTATATATATATATATATATATATATGCGTGTGTGTGTGTGTGTATGTGTTTGTATATATATATATATATATATAACAGAAAAGAAGGAACGTCCTGATACAAAAACATACGAATTTATTTCGATGACTTTCCCTCCCTCAGCAGATGGCGTACCACTTTAGTGGTGAAAACAAGGAATGTTTTGTATATTGAAAAAGAAAAAAAAAAGAGAAAAAGAAATGAAAAAAATTGATAAACAGATAAAAATAGACCAACAGCTGCCAGTCCACCAATGATATCAACAGGTGTGGCTTCAAAACGGATCACTGACCTCCTTTTTAAGATATGTCACTATTTGTATATCTGAGATTTAATTTCGGTACCATGTTTCAATTATTCTCCTGTTTTATTTTCTATCTACTTCTCACGTGCCACCCGAAGGAATCAATAGTTACCTATCCAATTTGGATTTTTTTTTCTTTTTAAGCGTTTTATTTTCGTTTAGTCTGTTTTGGTTATACTTTATTTCAATCTCTTTATCGAATGTCAAGTGTTCCTGATTACCGCTACTTGAACATACCTCTTACCAATGGTTCCTATGGTATTGCAATCCATTTCTCATTCGTTACCTAAAATCCCTAACAAGGTTATTTATCAATATTTTTGAGAAAAACTTAACCAAAAAGATAAAATTAAAGTAAAGGCTAGAAAATAAGAAATATTATGAGAATAAACCTAAAACATATTTTATATTTCCCCCACAATTATTAAGTCTCATTGCTATTCTCTAAGTAATTCACCTTTACGGGTCTAGTTTGCTAATAGCTATACATCAGGCACACTTATTGAATTATATGAAATCTCTTATTCATTCTATTTATTAATAGACCAAACTTAGAGTTTCTGGACACTAGACATAGTTATATATATATATATATATATATATATATATATATATATATATATATATATATATATATATATGTGTGTGTGTGTGTGTGTGTGTGTACGCACAAACTTCAGGAATAAGTTAAATTTGCCGAAAAAAATTCCGCTCTAAAGTTCTTTTTAGATTTGCCCATTTTTCAAGGAAATCTATATGGTTGTTTCTTTTCTATCCCTGAACGATGTCAGCATGGATTTCTTTACTGACCTTTTCGCCTGAAACTTTTTCTTTATCAGAGAGTCAATGTGTTTCTACCCAACTATCTTTTTAAATAAGGCTTGTAGTTGCAGCCCATATTTAGCTTATCTATAAATATATTTTTGTACTTTTTACACATCACATGCTCCTCTGTGAATTTCATAGGGTTTGCTCATCTCAGCCACAGATAATATCTGCTGAAAAAAACCTCTAATAAGAAATTGAGCACTCAGTTTGATCAGTCACTATTTTGTTTCGTCTCAAAAATATTTTGTGAGATTAAAATTATACACATGAACCAACTCTAAACAAACCATATTTATATTTGCAGAACAAATATTAAAAAAAAAAATCATTTACTACCGGACATTGGCATAATGGTTAGAGTGTTCGTCAATGGCCCGGGAGACCTGGGTTCAATCCAAGGTCCAGTCATATCAGAGACTCAAAAAATGGTACTTTATGCCTCCTTACTTAAAACTCAGCATTATATGAAAAGGATTAAAACTAAAGTAGAACAATCCAGGGAAAGGAGTAGCGCCATCCCCTACACATTGGTGTAGTAGCTATCAAAAGGGGAGCCTTCGGGTCACCCTCGACTTTGGCAACCAACTTTACTTACTAATGGAATGACCTCATCTAAATAATAGTAGTAAATATGAAGGGAGTGTTTTAGAATTGAAGAGAATGAAAAATGAAAAAAAAAACAAAAAAAAAACATTTAGAATGGAAAATTCTTTAAAATCCCGTGACGTTTAATTTTTTCTTAATTCCCTTCGCTTACTAGTTAGATTGCAGGAAACGAACCGTTAGGTCAGATTAGCGAATCTTCGCTATATGATGTTTGGAGAAAATCATGTCAGCAAAATGTCTCTAATTTAAAAAAAAAAAAACATTGATTTTCCGTTACTTGAAAACTCTTTTGATGAACTATTGTACTTTTAAATGAAGAGTCTTTTAATTGCCAAAATTATTTTTAGCTAAACTATTTCGAAATCACGAAAGATTTGTTTCAATTCACCACGCTAAACTTAGGCATTAAGACTCTGAAGGGAGTGTGTTAGAATTGAGGAGAATGAAAAAGGAAAAAAAATAAAAAAGCAAAAGTATTTAGAATGGAAAATTCTCGAAAATCACGTGATGTCTACTTCTTAGAAAATATGTTTAAAAATCCCCTCGCTCACTCATTAGCTCTCAGGAATCGAACCGTTAGGGCAGTTCTATGAATCTTCACTAAGGGGTGTTCGGAGAAAATCGGGTCAGTGAAATGTCTCTTATTTAAAAAAAACATTGATTTTCCGTTACTTGTAAAATTTTGTAAAAAATGAACTATTGTATTTTTAAATGAAGAGTCTTTTAATTCCAAAAATTGTTTTCTGCTAAACTTTTTCGAAATCACGAAAGATTTGTTTAAATTTACCGTGCTAATCTCTATAGGGTTCATGACTTCTCTCAATCGATGGAAAATACGCACCTGATAGTTTAAAAGCGCTGAGTAAGTACAGTTACCGCCCTTACTTCAACCCGAAAGTCATCAAAAGCCTTCTATCTAGTAAAATATGACCAGCCTATTTTGAAATAGTCTAAAAATAAGACAGTAAATATAAATCATATAGATGATACAGGAAAACCTGAAACTAGCCCAGGGTGTTAGTTCGAGCAGTAAGGCACAAAATAGCAGGACAACGAACTTTAACTAAGTTAAAAACTTTTTTTTTTATAACCCGATGCTCATGAACTGTCACCATGATGGAATACATTGTTCCTGGTTCAAAAATTAATCTCTATTCACGACAGAGAGCACTAGAAATGAACAAATGCTTACAAGGAGCACAAATACCCGAATGGATGAAACGAAAGACAACAATGATCCAAAAGGACCTAAGCAAATGAATACGCCAAACAACTACAGATCCATAACCTGCCTACGAGAAAACATTTACAGCACAAATACAAGAGATTTACTACTCGCTAAAAAGCCGCGGATTGTTCCCTAAGGGATGGAAAGGATGACACAAAGGATCCAGTGGTACAACACATCCTAAATTAGAGCAAGACCAGATGGAAAAATCTAGCTATGGCCTGGATTTACTACAAAAAGGCATATGATATGGTTCCACAAAGCTGGATGAAAAATTGCCTCAAAATATGCAAAATAACACATGAAATCATAAACTTTATCGAGAAAACCATGAAAACCTGGACAGTGGAATTGACAGCAGTAGGAAAAAGCTTAGCTTGAGCAAAGATCCAATAAGGTATATTTCAAGGAGATGCACAATCACCTTTACTATTTATAATTGTATTGATATCACTTATACACATACTCCGAAAAAGCACAGCCGGATTCAAACTTAGTAGATCGCGAGAAAATATCAGTCACCTAATGTACATGGATGACATCAAACTATTTGCAAAAAAACAAACAAAAGAACTGGAAAATTTAATATTTTAGAATATACAGTCAAGTCAAAGGAATAGAATTTGGTTTAGAAAAATGCGCCATGCTAGTAACGAAAAGTGGCAAACGACATCTATATGACTGACGGAATGTAACTACCAAGTCAAGACAAGATTAGCACGCTTGGAGAAAAGGAAACCTACAAATATTTGGCCATCTTGGAGGCTGACACCATCAAACAAACGGAGAGGAAAAAAATTAATAAAGAATATCTCAGAAGAACAATAAATTTATTTGAGACCAAACTATCAATCAAAAACCTAATCAAAGGAATAAATACGTAGGCTGTACCCCTCGTAAAATATCCGGGACACTTTGTGAAGTGGAATAGAGAAGAACGTAAGCAAATGGACCAAAGAACAAGTAACTAATGACCATGCATAAGGCACCACAACCCAGAAACGACGTTGACAGACTATATATATAAAGAAAAGAGAGAGAGGAAGAGGATTTGCCAGAACTGAGGATTCTGTTGATTCATCGATGCAACGACACGAGGACTACATCGACAAACACGAAGGAGGACTAATTACATCAATCAAAAACGATACTGACAGCAGATTGACAATAACTAGGAAACGAAAATGGAAAGAAAAACCACTCTATGTGCGCTATAAACGACTAATAAGTAACATCTCACACGAGAAAACCTGAACGTGGCTAAGAAAAGAAAACTTCAAAAGAAAAACAGAATCTCTCCAAATAGCAGCACAAAAGAACGCCATGAGAACCAATCAAATCAGAGCGAGAATAGATTGGACGCAACAAAATACCAAATGTAGGCTATATTGTAATAGAGACGAAACAATCAAATACATAATAAGCGAATGCAGCAAATTAGCAAAGAAGAATTATAAGACTAGACAGTTTGTTTGGGCTAGGTGATCCACAGCGAGTTTTGCAAGAAATTAAAATGAGACCATGCGAACAAATGGTATATACAAAATCCAGCAGCTGTCCTGGAGAATGACAGACATAAACTCCTATTGGACTTTGACATACAAACGGATCATCAAATCTCGGCCAGAAGACCAGACCTTATAATAATCAACAACAACAAAAAAAGAAGTTGCAAAATTGTGTACTTTGTTTTCCCGGTTGACCAAAGAATAAAACTGAAAGAAAGTGAAAACAGGATAAGTACCTTGACCTTGGTAGGAAATTGAGAAAAACTATGAAAAACATGAAGGTGACGATTTTACCATTCATGATTAGTGCATTCGGAACTGGAGGACTTAGAATTTGGCGGACGAGTAGAGATCATCCGGACTACAGCATTATTGAGAACAGCCAGAATACTGAGAAGAGTCCTGGAGACTTGAGGAGATTTCCTGTCACTCGAACTCCAGTGAAAGACCATCAGCTAACGCTGATGTGAAAAACTTTCAAGAAGTAAATAATGATAATAGCAACGCATCACATACACCAGTACTATAAAACAAACATCAACCCATGAATACAAAATAAATACTGAATAAATGAAGAAAATCATGACTGAAAAGAAGACTATCTTACCATCTCTCTGGAACCAAGACTGGAAATAAATCAAGGTAGAAATCGAACGTATAAATAGATTTTTAACGAAGATCCCAACCGACAACATCTTCGAACTAAACGAGCCGATTTATGCAGTGACAAAATGAGTTAGTGATGTGTGTGCTCCAAAGAAACCCAAAAAATCAGAAACCTAAATGGGAAATTTGACAAAAAGGACATGTAAAAATATTATGACTAAGGAATAAATAAATAAATAAACACGCTACTTGATTGGAATGAAAAGACCAAAACAAAACAAGCAAATCTAACATCACAATTAGAGTTTATAGATGGAAATATAATGCCAAAGGAAGGGAGACTTAAAAGACACCGAGACAAATCAAAACAATGAAATAAAATTCTACCAAGTAGGTGAAATCTCGAAGTCATGCCCACACCTGGATGCAAGTGAGGCAAAATTATTCTTGTGTAAAATGTGGCAATGTATAGAACAAAAAAGAAACGCCGAATGAATAAATGACATAGAGAAAGATTCATAAGAACATGAAGAGGGTTTTTATTTAAAAAGTGTCCTCAAAAAGAGCTGCCCCCACCAACTATAGATTGATAGCATGTCAACCTATGATGTGGAAAACCTTAATAGCACAAATTTGTGAGGAGATTTATTACTCACTTGTAAACCGTAGACTGTTTCTCGAAAAACAGAACAGGACGATACAAAGAAACCAGATATTTATATAATATACACTGATCAACATTTCTTCAAGGAAAGAAAAACGAGACGAACAAAATGTCGCCATAGCGTGCACTGACAACCAAAAAGCCTCCGATATATTATGCAAGGCTGAATAATCGACTGAGACCCAAATAAATAAGAAATGGGACCAAGTCATAATGTTTATCACAAAAACCGTGAAAAACTGAAAGATGAAACTGACTACAGTAGGGAAAACTTTAGCTATGGTGAAAATCCAGAGAGGTATCTTCTAAAGACGTACGCTGTCACCATTATTATTTGTAATGGTGACAATGCTACTCAATCAATTTTTTCAGGGTGGTACAAATTTAACAACTCACAAGAAAAGAATCAACCACTTAACCAACATGGACAAAATACAGCATTTGGCAAAAAATGAAAAAGTACTGGGGTTACTCATTCAAATAATAAGAAAAAAAAGTCAAGATATAGGATTATAATTTGGCATAAAAAAGGTACATGCTAATAATTAAAACTACCAAATCAAGAAAGAATCAGAACACTTTAAGAAAAGGAAACAAGTATTTTGGCATATTTGAAGCGGATACAAACAAACAGGATGAGATAAAGGAAAAATATAAAAATGTATCTCTCAAACGAACGGGATAAACAGCTGAGATGTCCTCGTTATAATATATTCTTGACCATTCTTGAAAAGGATGAGAGTAGAACTCAAGAAAATAGACCAGAAGACCATAGAGCTATATATATATCAGGATTGAGCATGAAATAACCCACATGATTT
This sequence comes from Sepioteuthis lessoniana, assembly GCA_963585895.1. NCBI lineage: Eukaryota > Metazoa > Mollusca > Cephalopoda > Myopsida > Loliginidae > Sepioteuthis > Sepioteuthis lessoniana. The sequence continues at coordinate 45,346,944 of OY757933.1, forward strand.
TATATGCCGTAAAACAGCGACCAACCAAACGTATTTATCGTTAAAAATATTTATGAAATCTTATTCACTTTCTGATTCTAATCAAACAAGATATAAAACTAACGTCGTATCTCAAATATATTCTTATAAGTTTCGCCGTTATATGATGACCTGAAAAACACTTGCATAATTTCCATTGTGTTTGGAACAATAAGAGTAACAGACTGTATAGATTTTACAGAAAGACATTTTGTCACGTTGTGGACTACGCCACAGATTTCCGGGGGACGGGTTGACCGTCTGGTTTCTTGGTTTGTATCCACTATTGGAATCAATTCTTTCCAAGTGAGAGTCAATAAACAAATATACATGATTGTAGTATATATATATATATACATATACAAGCATATATATATTTATATATATATTGACAGTCTTTCTTTATAAATATATCAATCTATATTATTTCTATGAAGCTGGTAGAACTCTTTAGCTTTATTTAATTTCCTAATATACATACAATATTATGTATATATAAGTAAGTTGAGTTGGCGATCTTAGTCGAGGGTGACCCAAAGGCTCCCTTTTCAATAGCTACTACATCGCGGTGTAGGGAAGGGTGATTTTCCATTCCCTGGATTGCTGCAGTTTACTCTTGAGCTTTACCTAATAATACTAAGTGTTAAGCAAGGTGGAATTATGTAACAATTTTGAATTTTTTGTAAGACTCGACCTGGGATTGCACCCCGGTCTCACGGACGTTTGGCGAACATTCTACTCATTGCGCCAATGCCCTGGTTCGGTGATTGTACATAAGCAGGTCTAAGTCACAGTATCAGTGGCGTTTCGTGACCGTAAGCTCCTCTTTTATTTAATCATCAGACCAAAGCACACTTAGTTATAAGGTTCAAATGTGCCTTTCTTTAATTTTCCTGTTACTTTTAACTTTATTATTTTTAGGTTCGTGTTTAAAGTGATTTTAAATTCCAGCAATTTCAATACGTTGGATATCTTTTTTTCTCTAAATATCTAATTGTGGTACATTTATGTTCCTAATGATGATTTAATCGTCGTCTCTTTATAGTCCCAGATCGTTTTTTTCGATTAAATTGGATAGCTGAGAAATTATCAGGGCGCCGACCAGTTTGCATACCTTCGCTCGTCAAGCCTACCCATAGTTACGTCGCATAGCTCGTTGTTAAGTTGTTTTGTTTTTGTTTTTTTATCATGGAAGCGGAGTGATTTGCCACAGTGTTTGATTATCCTGATATCCTCTCGTGAGACGCGCATGCGCTAGGTTGCCGTATCTCGAGCTCTGTCAAGTGTGTATTCGGTGATAGAGAAGTAGTAGTCTGTGATTGCCGAATTGGATAAAGGTTGAATTATTTTGTTAGTTATGGTTGAGAACCAGTTAGTGGCGGCCTTGAGCCGCATGTATATATTGTATGTTTTTAATTCTTTTTAAATTTCGGATTTTTTCCAGTTAATCATTCGATATAATGAACTGGTATTGAAATTCGGTTTGTGATCTTTGATTTTTATAATGTCTGGCTGTTGGGCTATACAGTTAATTTTGTGGTCAAGGTTTAATTTTGTGGCTATTTCTTTGGCTTCCTAGTTTACGTTGTTCATTGTGGTTTCTGTTGCTTTTTTGAATGTATATGTTACATTTTTTGTTGTCAGGTTTTTTGTAGTTTAGCAGAGTTGTAAAATATATGTTAGTTGTTTGGTCCATGAATATGAATATTTTTTTTTTGTTGTGTATTTTTTTTAGTGTCATTTATGATTGTTTTCTGGAAATTGTCAGGGTGTTTCGTGAATTTGATGTTTTTGACCATATCCATTAGATAATTTTCGAAAGCTTGCGTACCCTTACATATTGGTGGGCATTTCTTTGATTTCAGGTTGAAATTACCAATGGTAGACATGTTGCTTAGACCTTTCAGGAAGAAGCGCACTTTCTAATTCATTCTCTTGATCAAGCCCTGTTTTTTCTCTGTAATTAGGAGGTTGTATACCGAATGAGTTGATATCGGTATATTCTTTTAAGAATACGCAAGGTTGATGTGTTCTCTGTGTTCCATTTTATTTAGCAAGAGTCCTCAACCGGTTAGGAAGCTTAATATTACAACAGTATATGCATGTCGTTATCTCACTTGTTGGTTTTGTGGAAGACCAAATGTTGTATAATTTGGATGGTGCTTAATATCCTTGATAGAGTTATTATATAATGGTGTATATATATATATATATATATATATATATATATATATATATATTATGATAGCATATGTAAAGAGACAATTTTTACAGGTTATTACCACAGTGTTAAAAGACCATTGTGACTAGCAGTTTCTTCCCCTATGCTCTGAATAGAAAAAAAATTAGTCTGTTGATCGAATAGGTGGGAACTTAGAAGACACTAAGCTACGTCGATCTCTGCCATAATCTATGAAAATAAATAAACAAAACTATTATAAAAGAAAGGAAGCCATTGCGTTAGGACAGGACAATCAACGCAAAGAAAGAAAGAAAGAAAGACAGAAAATACGGAAGGAAGCCATTTTTATAAAGAAAATGAGGGCATATATATATATATATATATATATATATATATATATATATATATATATATATATTTGTGTGTGTGTGTGTGTGTGTGTGTGTGTGTGTAATGAAAAGATGAGAATAATTGCAGGAGAAAAGAACAGAATTACTGAGAGATTGAAAGGATTATAAATTCATCAGCGAAAAGAAACGAATACATGTAAACAGGAAATTACCCGTTTTTTTTTTGTTTTTTATATAATATCAACTTTTCTTAACTATTTAGTGACAAAGAAATCCTTGTAGAAGAACAGTTGTACTATTTAAGGCAGGCAGGCAGAAAGAAAGAAAGAAAGAAAGAAAGAAAGAAAGAAAGAAACAAACAAACAAAAACATGTGAAAATTATCCAATGTTTGGAATTAAGTAAAAAAAAAAAGCGGGCATCTTGGAATATCATAAAGAAATAGAGAAAAAAAAGAAAATAAAAAAAACATTTGAAAATAAGTTAAAAGAGAAGGAAAGAAGGAAAATAAGAATTTAAGAAAGAAAGAAAGAAATGGAAAAGAAAGAAAAAATAGAAATGAAAGAAATCAGAAGGAAGCAGAAAACGAATCAAAGAAAGAAGAGATATCAGAAAAAAAAGAATGAATACATGAAAGAAAGTAAAATAGAATGAACAGAGAGAAATTGGTATAGGTTTTGCTTCTTTATGTTTCTTTGTTTGATTGCATACCCAACTTACGTAGGTTATATAATTCTAAAGCCATACTAGTAAAAAATACAGTTTTGTTACTATTTTACTCATAGCTTCAGGGAGTCTAAAATGGCAAGAAAAAAATATCTGGAAGTATAGAGAAAACGGCTGAAACAAGGAAGATGAAGACATAAAAAGGAAAGAAAAAAAAGAAAAAAAGAACTATGAAAAGCAATGGGAAAAAGTAAAGGAATATTAAAAAAGAAAGAAAGAAAGAAAGAAAAAAGAAAGAAAGGTTGTGTTTTATAGCATATCAACCTTTGTAGGTTATTTAACGCCAAATGCATTTTTATGCTAGTAATCAGTTCTATTTCAAACAACTTCGTTTAGCACGAGTACACAGTTTTATTGTAAAAAAAACATTTCTATTTCAAGCTATTCAGTTTATTCAAACAGTTCTTATTCAAACAATTCAGTTTAGCATAGGTATGCAGTTAGTTCTATTTAACCCATAGATAGGGCCATATCAGGTGCTACCTTTCCAGGCCAGGGAGCAATGAAAATGAAGAGGGGCTAAGCATTCCCCAAAGCCCTAGCATCACTGGAACTCCACTATGAGATTGTTTTGTGACATTTCCAGGAAACTCGTTGGGGTTGTGGTTACCCCTTTGCAGAGGTGCTGTCTGTGTATTCTACAGCCCCAGCCAATTGGGTTAAAGAAAGGATATAATCAAATCTATACTAAAATAAAAACTCACCTAAGATCAAAAAAATATATACATTCGCGCTAGTGTGTGCGTGTATGTGTCTGTTTGTCTGTGTGAGTGACTCTGTGTGTGTGTGTGTGTGTATGTGTGTGTGTGCGCGCACGCACGCGCGTGGGGTATCTAAAAAACTGATGCAAGACAACAGAGATGAAATTAAGAAATCATATAACCTTTGTAAACAAACAAAAAAAAGGATAAAGCTAAGAAGTGGAGTCATCAAACAAAAAGATTTAATAAACAGAAAAAGTGAAAAGAAAAATTCAAAAAATAAAATGTCGCTATAAAAATTCTTCTTAGCTTTTTAAATTTCTATTAGAGAGTTCAATCAGAAAAATGGAATCACAAATCTCTGCATTATATCGATAGATAATTTATCAGAAAACGTAGATATTTACATCAAATGATTTTTTGATCCTTTAAAGATTAAATAACTTTATATAGCAAGTAATTCAAGCAATTAACTCGATACGAAGGCAAACGACCACATTGATCTATCTATCTATCAATCTATATTGGAACTATTAGGTTCATTTCCAATTAATAAACATGGAAATTTTAAGAACTCGCTTAATCCACCAAGCAAATAATTAAAAAGTGCCACTACTGCTCTTCCAAAAGGTTGGCTTTAACGTTAGCTAACCCACGAAGTTTGATATGCCATTTAACGAAGAAACTGAAAATGAATACCAGATTATTACTCCTGAGTCCAAAATCTCATTTACTGCCTCTTCCACTATTTTCTCTTATGGATTGAAGTCCTCTAAGGCCTTAATCTAATGAATGGGTGGTCACCATTTTCTATTTTCATTTGCACTGTCCCAGTCTGTCCTAACTGCTGGTCAGTATTAGCTACTACATCTCCATTAGCTTTTAGCAGTCTCTTTATATTATCTTTATAACGATGGGGGACAATCAAGTCTTCCTCCTTTATTTCGGGTCTACTAGCCTCTATCTTTCTTCCATAGTCCTTACTTACTCTCGCTTCGTAATTTTTATCGGGCAGGCGAAACCTAGCTCTTCTCCTTGTTTTAATTGTTTTACTAGATGTGCTAGCCAATAACAGAAGCCGTGTTTGTTTGTTTTTTTACCACAGAACTATACAACGTCACCTCTTCTTCACCCTTATCATACCTCTCTGTAGTTGTTATCTGATATAACCTTTCCGTTATTTTCTCTAGTGGATATATCCTTCATTCACATGATTCAACCATTCTAGAGGGAAGTTTCAGCTCGGTCTGTGCTATTACGGGACACTTCTTTTGATTTTCATTCTCAAATGTAACATTTTCCCCTCTCAAAACCAATGTATCAGCGTCAAAGCGGATTTGGGCCTTATTTAGCCTAAGCGAGTCACTCCGTAAAATTAATTTTCCGCCTAAATCTGGTGCCACATACACCTTAAGCTCATCCGTTGTTCTCACCAATTTGAACGGTATCCATGTCATAATATTTACCCAACCCCTCCGCTCGGGCAGGATATGACACAAGGTCAATTTTTTAAGCGGAGTTTAACAGGTTTCAATTCAGAGTTTTCCTTCTCCTAGACTAGTTGCCTCACCAAGGCTGAAGAACCCAGTCTGCCCTACTATTTACCCATAGCTGGAGGGAGAATAATTGGATTCATACCTTTCCCAAGGGTATTAGTGCTATGTGAAATGCAATCAGTCCAGGATTTGAACTCGTGTCGCCGTGTCCAATTCCTACGACGATAACCATTACACCACGGTATCCATGTCATACCTCTATTCTCATCTGACTATCTGCCGAGCTAATGGATTAATCCACTAGCTGAAGTTTTCTATGTAACTCTAGTTGCCTAAATACCTTAGATTTTATTAAAGAGATCGACGTTCCAGTACCCACAAATGCTCTCTCTGTCTTATGCTCCATCAATACAATACAGTTAAAACCCGGCCCCTTTTTAAATATCAGTAGTATCTGGGCTCTGTCCTTATTTCTCAACCTTCCCTTATATGAATTAATGAAAATGTTGTATAGCAGAAGAATATAACAATGTCGAAGTAAAAACATTATGTTTCTTCTCATTTCTTCTTTGACCTGAAATGAACGTATCAGCAGAGTAAAAGAGAAAGTCCGAGGGGGCTGAAATGCACACACACACACACACACACACACACACACACACACACACACACACACACACACACAGAGGCAGCGGTGCGGTTTTTCTTTGATAGCTCTTTGGATTTCTGCTTCGATGTACTGGGTCTAAATCCTCCCTGGTTTATATTAATTGGCCCACGCTCACACAATCCTCGTGATCACACTTTCTGACAACGCATTGCACGTGGACACATCTCCTGTCGAGCATACCACGCACATAATTTATGCAGTACTTCTGCCAAGGAAAAACCTGCTTTCTCTTTACTTTTGGAAACGGGTACATAAACTGTTATAACACCCACGCAACATAAACAGCTTATCAAAAGGGATCTTCAGATCAATATTTAACAATTAGGTAAACGCACAATTACCCTATAAATGTATATATAGATGTGTGTGTGTGTGCATCTGAACATTTCTGACAGGAAATAAATCAATAATCAAAAACTATATCATTAAGTATTATCAATAAAGAAATATTACTAGCAGTATATACATTTTGTACGACGGTTACCGTGGTAATATATATATATATATATATATATATATATATATATATAAGCTAAATTTGGTGACCGTAGTCGAGGGTGACCCGAAGGCTCCCTTTTCGATAGCTACTACACCAAGGTGTTGGGGGGGGCGCTACTCCTTCCCCTGATATATATATATATATATATATATATATATATATATATATATGCGTGTGTGCGTGTGTGTGTGTGTGTGTGGTTGAAAAGGGTGAAAAAACAAGGTTTCAATAGTATGATTTTATTTATATTCGAATAATTTGTTTCGATTTACTCTTCAGTTTTATATTAAACCTTTATAAAAGCAAATGAATAGGCAATGTATCATGTGAAATACATTCAATATTATTCCAAAAGACTACTAGAAAAAAAAGGGAAAAAACATGGGGGAAAAGACATATATGCTCACACAAACTTGCTTAGAAGTCAAGTAAAAAGTTAAAGAAATGGAAAGATTCTTACTATCGTGCTCTAACTCCAACCTTGACGACCTGAGAAGGGAATCAATATTGGCATTAATAGGCATGTTTTATGTCTTATTTAAAAACATAATTATCATTAAAATTATTACAATTATTATCATTTTATTATTATTTACTTACTAGGATTTTTTTCACAGCAGTTTTAACTGATGGTTTTGCATTGGAGTTTGAGTGAAAACAAGTCTCCTCAAATCTCCAGGACTCTTCTATGTATTGTTGCCATTCTCAGTAATGTAGTAGTTTTGATGGTCTCCACTCGTCCTCCGTTTAACAAGTCCTCCAGTCCCTTTAATATCATTTAGTTACTGTATCGAAAGCATCAATCACAAATGGTATAATTCTCACCTTCATGTTCCGTAGTTTTCAACTCCCAAGCAAGGTCAAGGTACTTATCCTACTTTTCCTATTCTTTCAATTTTTTCTGTGGACAGCTGGAAAAGCAAAGTCCACAATTGTGCAAATTCACTTCTTTTTTTGTTGATTCTTATAATTTCTGGTCTTCTGGCCGAGGTTCGGTTATCCGTTTGTATGTCAAAGTTCAATAGGAGTTTATGTGTGTCATTCTCCAGGGTAGATGCAGGCTTGTACGTTTAGCATTTGTTCGTATGGTAAAATCTAAATATTTTGTACATTTAATTAATTTACTATTGTCATTTGTCAGTCAAAGAATAACCAAATCGAAATAATCCTTATAGAGTTTAATCCTACAATAACTGTTCCACACTAGTCAATAGTTGGGGACCTAAATATATCTGAATTTCAAAAGATGCATAAATATTGACATAAAGGTGCCCGTGGTGTAATGGTTATCGTCGTAGGACATGGACACAGCGACACGAGTTCAAATCCTGGACGAGACTGATTGCATTTCACATAACACTAATACCCTTGGGAAATGTATGAATCCAATTATTATCCCTCCAGCTTTGGGTAAATAGTAGGACGAACAGGGTTCTTCAGCCTTGGTGAGACAACTAGACAAGGAGAAGGAAAACTCTGAATTCAAACCTGTTAAACTCCGCCTAAAAATTGATCTTGTGTCATATCCTGCCCGAGCGGAGGGGTTGGTAAATAGGATAAATGTGGACTTTATCTAAGTTTAAACTTAAACAATAAACGGAAGAGATGACAAGATTTAAGAGGAGAAAAAGAAAGCAAAAGAAAAAAAATGCTTTTTTTTACCCACTCAAGAGTTTTCTTTGAGAAAAGAAAGTTACGACAGTGTCAGTCGGGCAGATTTTAAACAAACGTTGGGTCTATTATAGCCACAATATACCACTCATGATAAAATGTTGACTTAAAATATGAAACAACGTAGGACCCAGGCAACTGGCCTGGGTGTCATGATTGGCAGGTAATTTCCTGATAGACAACATGGGAGACCTGTTCGTCATGTTGAAAATGTTGGCTGTTCTTTTTTCAGGTACACAAATGACGATTTAAAGAACCACACAAATCAGAGACGCAAACACATTACATGGACGAGAGAAGACAACCAACTTGCACTTCATTACCATTTTAGGAGCAAACCGACACAAAGAGGATATAGAATAAGAATGATAAAGACCTGGCAAGAATGCACTAGTTTTCTGTCAAAAACACAAGTAAGGACAATAATAAATGAAGGCTTGTTTTCTGACCTTAGAATACTAGAAGTCTACCAGGAAATGAATAATGAACAAGACAGTAATACAATATCAGACATTCAAAGTATTGACGAACAAAAACTGTCTAAACGAAATGAACCACCAATTTTGGAATATAGAAGTGTCACACAACTAAATAACACATAACCAAACAAACACAGAGCAAACACTAACACAAGAACAAAAAATAAATCTAAAAATTTAAAGAGAATTATGAACGGGTAAAGAACTATCTTACCATCACAAAGAAACATAGAATTGAGAACAGTCAAGACGGAAACGGAAAAAATAAATCAAGTACTAATTCTATATTAACAAATGATATAACCGAATTAAATGAACTAATCTACGCATCGGTGAAACTAAGTGTGAGAAAATTGGGACCCCTTCAAGAAGCACGAAGAAAAAATCAAAACCAGGATGGGAAATTCGATTGGAAACGCCGATGAAAAACCTACGTAAACAGGCCAATATGAAAAAAACAAAGGAAAGACGTTGGGACATGTAGAGACAAAAATAAAAAGGCAATACAAGAAAAAATAACAATACAACTTGAGGAAATAAACTAGAAAGAAGGAAGATTGAAAAGATATAGACAAAATGTAAAACATTACAGCCAAAAGAGGATTTTCCAAAACACCAATAGGAAATTCACCCACCAAATGTAAGGAAATGACAACAACCGGATGCAAGAGAAACCGAACATTTTTGGACAAGATTATGGCAACCAAGAGAACATAACAAAAAAGCCGAATGGATTAACAATATGCCAAAAGAATTAGATAGGCTCGAAAGCCAAAATAAACATCAATTTTCTCGACGCAACATTAAAACAATATCAAATTGTAAAATACCAGACCATGATGGAATACATGGTTTTTGGTTTAAGAAATTCATCTCAGTTCACGAAAGACTAGCACTAGAAATGAATAGATGCCTACAAGTAGCACACTTAGCCGAAAGGAAAGACCACATTGATCCAGAATGACCCCTTCAAGGGAACCGGCCCAAAGAACTACATACCAATAACCTGCCTACCAAAGGAATAGATTTACTACTCGCTAAGAAGATAATTCCCTGAGGAGAAGAAAGAATGCAGCAAAGGAACCAGGGACATAGGAGAGTTAATTTACATAGATCAGCAAATCCTCAACGAGATCAAGACCAGACTGAAAAATCTAGCTATACCCTAGATTGACTAAAAAAATGTCATATGGTAAACTGGCTTAAAATGTACAAAATATCGGATGAAGTCACAAAATATATGGAAGAAACCATGAAAACCTGAAAAGTGGAACAGACAGCATAAGGTAGAAGCTTTGCTGAAGTCGTCCAAAGTGGTATATTTCAAGGAGATGCACTATCACTGTTACTATTCATAATTGCTATGATGCCACTTAACAATATACTCAGAAAATGCACAGCCGGATACAAACTTAGTAAATCGCAGGAAGATATTAATCACCAAATGTACATGGACGGCATCAAACTGTTTGCAAACAAAGAAAAAGAACTGGAAACTCTAATATGCACACTTAGAATATACAGTCAGGACTTAGGAATGGAATTTGGCATAGAAAAATGTGCAATGCTAGAAATGAAAATCGGCAAACAAAAACTGAGGGAATGAAACTGCCAAATCAAGAGAAGATTAGAATGTTCGGATGAAAGGAAACCTTAGGCATCTTTGAAGCTGACACCATCAAACAAGAGGAGATGAAAGAAAAAAATAAAGGAAGAATATATCAAGAAAACCAGAAAGCTCCTCGAGACAAGACTATGTAGGAGAAACCTTATCAAACGAAAAAAGGCCTGCGCTGCACCCCTCGTTAGATATTTGTGACCATTTTTGTAGTGGACCAGGGAAGAACTTATTCAAATTGACCAAAGAACAAGAAAACTAATAACCATGCTTAAGGCATTACATGTCAGAGATGTCGGTCACAGACTATATGTATCAAGAAAGGAAGAAAGCAGAGGACTTACAAGTATGGAAGACTGTGTTGACGCATCGATACAAAGAATCGATGAATACCTTGAAATGCACGACTGTCAGACCCAGAAATGATATTGACAACACGAAGACCAACAGAATGACAATAACTAGAAAACAAAAATAGGTAGAAAAAAATCTCTATGAACGTTTTAAACGACGAATAAGCAACATCTCACACGGGAAAACCTGGACGTGGCTAAGAAAAGGAAATCTTTAGAAAGAAACACACTCTCTCTTAATTGCTGCACAAAACAACGTCTAAAGGACCAATCATATCAAAGCGAGAATAGATAAGACACAGCAAAATAGCAAATGTAGGTATGTGGTGCTATAGAAGAAACCATCAATCACTTAATAAGCTAATGCAGCAAATTAGCGCAGAAGGAGTATAAGACTAGACACAATTGGGTGGGTAAAGTGATCAATAGGGAGTTGTGCAAGAAATTAAAACTTATTGCAATGTATCACTAAAAATTCATTTAGATATCAGTCATTTGTTTACACATAGTTAATTGTTCAAACAGTTATATTTCAAACAATTCAATTTAACATAAGTACACAGTTTAAATTTCAAACAGTTCTACTTGATCTATAGTTAGGACCCTATCCGGTTCTACTATTTTAGAGCCAGAGTGGATCTAATGTTCGGATCTGTAATTTCGTCATGCATTAAAAAAAGTTTTTGTCATTGCCTTAACAGTTTCTGTGGAGGAACATATTGACTATCCACGTGTTGAAAACGTATGAAAATTTACACGATAAAAAGAATTCCTTTTGAAAATCGGATGCCAAAGATTTATTGCAACTTCCGCCTCTGCATAGCTTGTGATTTTTTATTTGCTTAAATAGGAAAAATTAACTAGATCAGAAAGATGATTGAGTCTGGATGCCGGCATTGTATTGCGAAAGTGAATCAGTATTGTGAAATAGCAGTTGGGCGTTCAGCTATAAGCGATTCCTCTTCCTCGTTTATAAAACATAGAGTCTGTCTATATGGTCCCTTGAGTGAACGGCCTTGTGCATCGTAATCTTTTTTTTTCCTATTGTATTTCTATCTGAATTCCGCTCTTTTCCATTTCAAGAAAGTTGCAGAATATTTAACAAAAAGAACTGTTTAGGTATTTATTCTTTTGGTGGGATTTCTGCCCAAGATTTTAGTTTCGAGAAGAGTTTCTGTTCTCCTGAGGAACTTTTGATATATATATATATATATATATATATATATATTTGCTTTGAATATTTCCCGGTATCTGTATTTTTTCTCCAAGAGTTCTGGAAGATTCCTGATTCGGTAGTTCTATTACTTTCATACTTTTTCTCTTTTCTCATTTTTTTAATTATAAGCATGGCACATTTTCAATCGGATATTCCATTCCAATATCTTGGCTGTAAATTTTAATAATTTGTTCTTTCTTATTCTTGGCAAATATCTTAATATCATTAATATATTTATCTTTCATAGCGACTTTGCAAATTTATAACCGCCAGTGCATTTCTCAATATATAATTGAGTGATATAATTACGATAACTAATAGTATTGGCAAAAGTGTGTCTTCGCGAGCGGTTCCTCTTCGGATTCTACCATTGCTAGGTTTGGTCGTCCAGCTATTAATTCCACTCTTTAGTTTTTCATACGTCTCTTGATTACGTTTATGACTTACACTGATGTAGATAACTTTTTCCAACAATCTATTATCCAACTTTGTCGTAACATATATCTCCCGTTGTTATTAGTCTTTTACCACGACTTACGAACAGGTTTATGCGTGTATTGCTACGTATTAAGTTGCTGTCGGAGCCTGTTGAATCTTCACCGTGGAAATAATTTACGAACACACAAAACTCCGTATTACATCTCTAATACAAAATTTTTTTTTCGCAATTACACTTTTTACGTAGTCGCCGGGAGAAAGAAACAGGGAATTAAAACTAAGTCACCCTCATTAACTGTAGAAAGAGAAACAACATGTCGCAGGGAAAGAGAGAAGACATAGACCTTGAATTTTCTCTCTAGTTTTCTGTTACATTTTTAACATACTTATTCGCTGGTTTCGTCTCAAAAGCTGCGCATCTTTTGTGAGACACCTTTTCCGAGCTCACACCAAAATGGGAGCCGCAACCCTCGGTGACTTCCCATTTCTGTATCGAGTTTTCGACTGGCTGTCTTTAATTCATTGCGTCTTGATACCGGCTACCGTTCAAACCCGACTCGTCCGCTTACTTACTCTTGTTTTCGTAGTGAGATACATATCTGTTTCCGGTGGTTCCACACCTGTGCAGATTTGGGTACTCCGGTTTTTTCTAGTTATTTTTTATTATTAAAATCATTTACACGTGACTAACTGACCTACATCTAGTTATTTTTCCTGACTCCTCAGAGGTTTGCTGGCAGTTCCGTAGATTCCCTTTCTGCTTTTTCTTATCATTTTTCTTCCATCTCTCCTTCCCCACAATTTAGCCTTTCCTTCTCTTTCTAACTTCGACTCCCCATATCACGCTACATAAATTCCTTACGATAATTGTAATTTTTTTTACCCCGAAAAAATTATTTTTAAAACTATGTTCCTAGCATTGTTGGCTAACAGATATACGTAATTATTTATTTAATAACATATCCTTTGTTTTTAATTTGAGTTCATCTCAGTAATGCTATCATATGTTTCTTCAGTCATTTAACCGTGACGAAAACAAGAGTACACTGAAAGCAATACAAAAAAATACAATTAAAAAGGAATAGAATAAACAAAGGAACATACAAAACGTTGAATCAAACAGTGTTTATTAATATTTGTTCTTTCTGTTTTTGTTTCATTCTCATTTGTCTTTTCTTTCTTCTTTTCTGAAATCAATATCACTTGTCTTACTCTTTTTATTACTTTCCATTTTCTTTCTTTTTTTTTTTTGTTGTGGTAAACGATGTCTTCATTACTTTCCTATCATTCTTCTCCTTTTAATACTTTATCCGTTCTTTTCTTTTTTTGTTTTTTTGTGGACCAATGTCTTTATTACTTCGCTATTACTCTTCTTGTTTCTTTTTTTTGTTCGTTTTTTATTTCCTCTAATATTTCTTTATATCTTTATATATTTATCTCTTTCAGTCTCGTCCTTTTCCTACTGTTTCCTCAAGCCCGCATATTCATGCTGTAAGTTAATAATACACTCTAACAGTTATCCCTCTAAACACAAACCCAATGCCGCCTGTACAATGAGTTTTCTTTCTAAAATGGTCACTATTTTTCTTCGTTTGTCCTTCCAGACGTCTCTATCTGCTCCACAACCAGTGAGATATTTTGGGAGGACATTTCCTTGTCGGCACTGACATCTCTGCTTTCCTAAGCCCATTTATTTACCTAATTGCAAAAGCACACCGCCAAGATCAGACAAAACGTAGGAAAAATCCTCCACAAGTTGAACTTCCCCACCAAAATTCCCTACTTTCAAAATTTGGAGCAGACTTCACTGCCTTCAAACAAGCAGAATATATTTCACTACCTTCAAACAAGGGGAACAGGCTTCACTGCCTTCAAACAGGAATAATGTATTTCACTATCTTCAAACAAGCGAAAAAGGATTCACTACCTTCAAACAAGATGAACAGACTTTACTACCTTGAAACAAGTTGAACAGGTTTCACTGCCTTCAAAAAGCAGAATATATTTCACTACCTTCAAACAAGCTGAACTGGCTTCACAACGTTAAAACAAGCGAAACAGGCTTCACTGTCTTCAAACAAGCAGAATATATTTCACTACCTTCAAACAAGCGAAACAGGCTTCACTGCCTTCAAACAAGCGAAACAGGCTTCACTGCCTTCAAAAAGCAGAATATATTTCACTACCTTCAAACAAGCTGAACAGGCTTCACTACGTTAAAACAAGCGAAACAGGGTTCACTGCCTTCAAACAAGCAGAATATATTTTACTACCTTCAAACAAGCTGAACAGGCTTCACAACCTTGAAACAAGCGGAACAAGGTTCATTACCTTCAAACAAGCAGAATATCTTTCACTACCTTCAAACAAGGGGAACAGGCTTCACTGTTTTCTAACAGGAAGAATATATTTCACTACCTTCAAACAAGCGAAAAAGGATTCACTACCTTCAAACAAGCTGAACAGACTTTACTACCTTGAAACAAGCGGAACAAGCGGGACTGCTGTTTCCTCAAGCCCGCATATTCATGCGGTAAGGTAATAATACACTCTAACAGTTATCCCTCTAAACACAAACCCAATGCCGCCTGTACAATAAGGAGTTTTCTTTCTAAAATGGTCACTTTTTTCTTTGTTTGTCCTTCCAGACGTCTCTATCTGCTCCACAACTAGTGAGATATTTTGGGAGGACATTTCCTTGTCGGCACTGACATCTCTGCTTTTACTACCTTGAAACAAGCGGAACAGGTTTCACTGCCTTCAAAAAGCAGAATATATTTCACTACCTTCAACCAAGCTGAACAGCTTTCACTGCCTTCAAACAAGCGAAACAGGCTTCACTGCCTTCAAAAAGCAGAATATATTTCACTACCTTCAAACAAGCTGAACAGGCTTCACTACGTTAAAACAAGCGAAACAGGCTTCACTGCCTTCAAACAAGCAGAATATATTTCACTACCTTCAAACAAGCTGAACAGGCTTCACTACCTTGAAACAAGCGGAACAAGGTTCACTACCTTCAAACAAGCAGAATATATTTCACTACCTTCAAATAAGCGGAACAGGCTTCACTGCCTTCAAACAGGAAGAATATATTTCCCTACCTTCAAACAAGCGAAAAAGGATTCACTACCTTCAAACAAGTTGAATAGAATTCACTACCTTGAAACAAGCGGAACAGGGTTCACTACCTTCAAACAAGCAGAATATATTTCACGACCTTCAAACGAGCGGAACAGGCTTCTTGAAACAAGCGGAACAGGCACCACTGCCTTCAAAATGCAGAATATATTTCACTACCTTCAAACAAGCGGAACAGGCTTCACTGCCTTCACAACGAGGGGAACAGGCTTCACTGCCTTCAAGCAAGTAGAACAGGCTTCACTACCTTCAAACAAGCGGAATAGGCTTCACTATATTCAAACAGGTGGAATAGGCTTTAGTGCAATTCATCTCTTTACTTCGTTGAATCTCAACTAGCGTTATTTCTCGTGGAATGGCAGAGCATCCAAACTTATTACTTTATATCCATAAAACATTCCAGACATAATAAAAGTCGACTCCCTGAGATTCAGACTCAGAATCTGACTGAACCGAACGAAAAGTAACGAGGTGTTGACAACATTGAACAAATAGTTTGCATTTCTTAATCTTTCCTTTTCCATCGATAATTTACCCTTTTTCCTTCTTCCTTCCTTTACATTTTTTGTTTAACCGTTCTTTCCTCTTCTTTTCTTATTTTACATGTCAATGCACACAAAACGGAATACATGTGTTTTAATCAAACAGATGACATTTACATACTAGGCGGTAGCTCTGAAACTTTTAGACAAGTTCACATTCCTAGGAAGCAGTATCTCATCAACCGAGGCAGGCATCGAGACGCGGCTAACAAAGGTATGGACAGTTATTGATAAACTATCGGTCATATGGGAATCAGATCTGACCGATAAAATGAAACGCAGTTTCTTCCAAGCAGTAGTCGTGTTGATACTACTATATGGATGCACTACATGGACGCTAACTTAACGACTGGAGAAAAAGCTTGAAGGCAACTACACAAGAATGCTGCGAGCAATTTTGAACAAGTCCTGGAGGCAACACCCCCAAAAGCCCCAACTGTACGGCCACCTACGTCCCATTACGAAAACTATCAAAGTTAGACGAACTAGACAAGCAAGACCTTGCTGGAAAAGAAGAGACGAGCTCATAAGTGATGTTCTCCTATGGACCCCGTCATATGGCCGAACAAAAGCAGGACGACCAGCTCGAACCTACATAGATGTAGCCCGAAGCGATGAACGATAGGGAAGAGTGGCGGGAGAGGGTCAGGGATACCCGTGTTGGTGGCACGACATGATGATGAGGATCATGACATCCCAGACAGCTTAAATTATCCAAGGGGGAAATTAGAAACGTAGAAAATAACTTCCCTAATTCTAATTTGTAGATACAATTTGTTGCTTTTCTTTTTGGCCGTCTTTTCCTCGAGTCGTGGTCTTGTATTTCGTTCTTTTCTTTCGGTTGTTCTGTTTATATTTTATATTTTCTGTTTTTTCCTTCTGTTTTTCTTTCTTTTCTCTCTGCTTCCCTTTTTGTCTTTGATTTTGCTTCTTTGTTTTTCTCTTTTTGCTTTTCGGTAATTGTTTTTCCTTGTGTCTCGTTGTTGTTTTATATTCCTTTCTGATTCTGTAACCGCTTCTTTTCTCTGATTGTATCTCTTTTAAAAACAACGGTTTTTTTAATAATATTTTTTATGTGCCCGCTTGTCTGTATTTTTGTTATTGTTCTTGTCAGGCCGTCTTTGTTTCCTATTGTTCATCTAAGGTTTTTTTCTTCCATGTAATTTATTTTTGTATTTTCTTTCCTTTTTTCAGTCCTCCTTTGTTTTTTCTCTTACTTTTAACTTTCTATTCCTGTTTTCTTTTCATCTTTTCTGTCGGTTTTCCTCCTCCTTTCTTTTATTCTTTTCTTTTGTTTTCCACTTTGTATTTATCAAGCCCAGGTTTGAACTAACCAGGTCATGTGGGGCATAGACTGATTATGGCACCTAGTAGACGTTTGTAACATAACGGTAACCAAACACTTGTTTGTACGACCACGTGCGAACAGGTTTATGCGTGTTTTGCTACGTCTTAAGGGGCTGTCTGACCCTGTTGTAACAATGTCATGGGAAAACGTGATGAACACACAAAACTCCGGCTTACTTCACTTACACAAAAGTCATTTCCATTTCAAGTAGTCGTCGAGAGAAAGAAACACAATATGAAAGCTGAGTTACTCGCGTTAGCTGTACAAAGAGAAACAATAAGTCAGAAGCTTAAAGAGAGCAGAGACAGACCTCAAATTTTTTTTTGCTGTGAGTCATACTCCTAACATGTTGATTTACTGGTTTTGTCTTCACAACTGAGTGGCTGATTTAAGACCTCTTTTCGGAGCTCACTTTAAATTGGGGGTTTGAACTTTCGACTATCTAAACATTGCCCGGCTAGTAATTGCTCTCGTCTTTACTTTATCACGTGTCCGAGCCAACTACCTTTCCAATCCGAGTTGTCCCCCTTACTTCCACCTGGTTTCGGGGGTAGAAACTAACCCGCTTCCCGTGGTTTCACACCGGCGCTAAATATTTTTTCTTGTTACTTTTAATTACCAGTCCTTCAAACATGACTGGCTTAGTTACTACGAGTTCTTTTTTCTTACTTCTCAAAGGTCAGCTGGCTGTTCCATAGACTGTCAGCTTTTTCGTCTTATTTTTCTCTCTTTCCCTTTCCAGGAATTATCTCCCGTTCTATTTTTAACTTCGACGCTCCAAATTACGTTACAGTCTAACCATGACATTTTTTTAAAAAAATGTCCTATCTTATTTTTACCTCCTTGATTGAATTGGTTCAGTTATTGTATGGCATATCAACTCTTGAGGGTTATTTCATCTGTCAAATCTTGTTAATGCACAAACACACTCAGACATACTCTAAGCAAATAGTTGTTGGTAGTATTATTTTTGAGTTAGCAAAAGCAGATGGTTTCCGTTATGGCTATGTAATACTAATAATTCTATTTCACATTTTTTTATGTTTTCAAAGAATTTAATGGTTTCAATTATTTATAACTATAATAATTGTATATTATATTAATCTTTTATTTGGCTTCAAGTATTGCTATTTAACACTCTGAATCCTATTTATGATGAGACATTTGTTGGTACATATCTAAAGCAGGGCTAACTCAAATGATTATAATTGATATTAGTTATGTGTTTGCATACAATTTCAATGAGTTAAAGTATTGCTATATCCTTGAAACTTACACTTAGCAGACATCTTGAAGCACATTTAGAATAAAATAGGGTTCGGTATTTGCCTAATATCCATTTGGGGAATACCTTTTGGAGAAATGCATTTTTACTTGGGCGTTTGCGGATGAACTTTTACGGGAATTTGAGTGACAACAAGTGTATTCAGGGTTCGAGGTTACCTTTAATTATTGATATAATTTTGATGGTTTCTGCTTGTCAAGCGATTTCTAACTCTTCCAGATCCCTTATTAAACCATTACATACCATTCCGAACCCTCCAATTGCTATTGGAATCACCGTCACTCTAATGTTCCATCGCTTTTATAGTTCTCTGGCAATGTCTCAATACATAACCTACACTTGCAATCCTGCTTAGTCTAAACTATTTTCGCCTTAACATAGTCGGTACTTTCATTATTATTATCATGATTTATTATTATCATTATTATTAGTTGTAGTAATAGAAGTGGTTGTTATAGCTGTTGCTCTGGCGATATTATTATTATTATTATTAGAAGTAGTTTTGCTGTTGTTGTTGAATCTATATTATCATTTTTACGATATACAGTGGACATATATATATATATATATATATATATATATATATATATAAAGAAAAAACAGAAGTCGGTCAAACTACGATTATAAATTCATTTTGGTCCTGTTAAGAGTATAAACGTGAATCAACAACTCAAAAAACAATATAACAGGACTTCTTCAGATCTAACAAAAAAATCTGAAGAAATCATGTTTTTTCTTGAAATAATATTTGCACTGTGATATTATTTATATTGACCTCTTTACCAAGAATATTTAAATGTTCAAATTTTAAATAATCTAATCGCCCCGATTGAAGTGTTCCTTCCTCCACAATTACTGGATTAAAAAAATAACAATATATATATATAATTTTAAGCAAAATTGTATTGTAAAAGAGCCAAAATTGCTCTGAGTGACGCTGCACACGAACCATATGTAACTTTTCCAACTTATCCGCTAATTTGATTTAAAGATATACGTAGGTCCAATCTAAATCTTAAAACTGAGACTGTTTAACGAATTTCACTGTTTATATTTTTTAAAGTAACTCATTCAGATATCGACTTAAAAAAGAAGTCCAAATGGCTAAATACCTCTTTGCCTCAAGCAAACGAGAGTAGTTAAGTGTAATGTATGGAATTACCTCCATGGAATACTCTTGCCACTTTCTAAAGAGAAACAGACACGATCGAAATCCACATTAACTTTCATCGAAATACGCCGATGTCTCGTTTGATGTTTCAGCTGTGAACGAAATCTCGCCATAACGAGGTTTAATATTGCAGCTCCTAATAACGAAAAGCACGAAATTATCCTCGTTGCGTGTGTGCTCTTGGAAATTTCCACCGACAAATGAAAACCCTTTATGTCTAACGAAATCTTTGCCTTATTGATACGCACAAAAGAAAGTTATCAGTACTTGAGTATTGGCTGGAGAAGAGACGTATTTATTTTATTGTATCTGATATTGTTACATATACAAAACAGTTCTCATTTAAATGCATCAATGTCGTCTGAAGGAATATACTTATTTTATAAAGTAATTTTCATTCATATCAGACACAACAATATTTTATTATAATAGAATATTCAATTAAAACTCTATTGATCAAATAGAAATAAGTATGCAAAGTAAAGTTGGCAACCTTAGTCGAGGGTGACCCGAAGGCTCCCCTTTCAATAGCTACTACACCAACGTGTAGGGGAGGGCGCTACTCCAATCACTTTACCCTTGACCGTTACCTTATCATGCTAAGTGCTAAGCAAGGCGGCATCAAGTATCATTTTTTGAGTCTTTGGTATGACTCTGCCTGGGATTGACCATTAGCGAACACTCTACTCATTAGAAATACTTAACCTTTTTCTATGATTGAAACCATTTAATTATGTGCAAACAAAAGACCGATGTTAAATTTTATTACTAGTGTTGCATAGAAGTGGTTGGAACCCTTCATCGGTGTGAAAACAATTGGACTCTGGCGTGTTTTGGCGGCTGTTACCTACAAAATATTCATTAACGTATGTATAATAGGATTTGACATGAAATAACCTGCAAGGGTTGATATGCCATAAAATACCAACCGTTTTTAAATCAGATTTCACCTCCTCCGCGACTGTTTACCCTACCGAGGATAAAAAAGACAGTCTGTCCTACTATTTACCCATATCTGGAGGGAGAATAATTGGATTCATATCTTTCCCAAAGGTATTAGTGCTATGTTAAATGCAACCGGCTACGTTCAGGATTTGAACTCGTTTCGCCGTGTTCATTTCCTCCGATGAACCGTTACACCATGGACACCTTGGAAAGGCACACAGCCTAGGAGAAGGAAAATCGGAATATACAGCAGTAAAAAGTAAGTGAACAACTCCACGTAGTTATCTTTAGAACGAAGATTTCCGAAATATTTCGCTCGTCCAGTATTGTTAGGAAATGGACACGGCGACCGGAGTTCAAGCTCTAAGCGTTTGGGAAAATTATGAAGCTAACTATTATCCCTCCATTTATGGGTAGATAGGAAAGAAGACTGTGATCTTTAACCTTGGTAAGGAAAACAGTCAAGATGAAGGAGAACTCTGGATTCAAATAATTTAAACTTCGTTTGAAATTAACTCTTTGTCATATCTTATTCATTCTAACTATTCTTCCTTCAGTTATAGGTAGATAGGAAGGTAGGCTGGCATATTTGACCTTAGTAAAACAAACAACATAAGAGAAGGAAAACTCTGGATTCAAATCTTCTAAACTCCGTTTCTAATTAACTTTTTGTCACATTGTACTCGTTTGGAGTATTACGTAAATGCCTATGTTTCAAAACTAAAGTATTCATTTCTTGGTTACAAAGTTTCATTGTTGTAGAGCTTGGCAATAAGTAATACCTAATAACATCCGATTTGATTCTCTTATTTTCTTGTTGGAAAAATAATATTCTATTTTTACTTCAGAAGTAAATTAACTTATTATTTGAAAATTATATAACATATATACTTATTAATAGATGACACAGTATACGATAGCTAGTTTAGCTCGAGGTCACTTATTCATGGGCGATTTGTAAACTATTTCATATTTTCATCGCTTACAAATACTCAATAAGAATATTTACTTAACCACAAGGAATTTTGCGAAAAATCTATGCACAACATCGGTCAAAATTAGATACACACCTAACAGGATTCTTTTTTTAGAGTTATATATATATATATATATATATAGCAATGAAGCTTTTCCAGTAGAGAAAATATATATGGATCAGTTTGTACAGCTGTTATAATTTTTTTTAGTGTGTGTGTGTGTGTGTGTGTGTGTGTATTTTATTCCACATGTACCACAAGTACTTCTACATTATCAAATGACATTTCAACATAATATAACTACAGTTGATTGGCCACTGGTACCATATTTCCACTCGATCGAGCAAACTAAACGAAACTTAAACTAAGAGATGTCAGATGTCCATAATTTGATATTTCGGGCGTCTTATACATTTGATTCTATAGTTTTGGGGAGCTCTTTATCTTTGAAAAAGCTTTCCTTTACTTTTACATTACTATTTTACCCATTGTGAGCTTTTGTTACACCGGCGTGAACTAGTGGTTTTCACTGAGGTCGAGTGACAAAAGGTCTCTGCAGGTCTCTATGACTTTTCTTAGTATTCTGACCTATCCCAACGGAGCTGTAATCCGAATGGTCATGATTTTCCCTCTGAATTTGCAACTGTTCTGATCCCCTTTTTTGTCACCTGGGTTTGTTTGTTTGGGTTGGGTTTTATGGCATATCAACCATTGTAGATTATTTAATGCCAAATCCATTTTTATGTAAATAATCTGTTCTTTTTAAAACAAATCAGTTTAGCATAAGTACACGGTTTAATTGTCAAAAACATTTCTATTTCAAACTATTCAAGCAGTTATATGTAACAATTCAGTTAAGTGTAAATACAGTTTTATTGTCGAAAAACTGTTCTATTTCAAATAATGCAGTTTAACATAAGTACGAATTTAAAATGTAAGTACGGTTTAATTGTCAAACATATTTCTATTTCAAGCTATTCAGTTTACTCAAACAATTCAGTTTAGCATAAGCGTGCTGTTAGGTCTATTTAACCCATAGATAGGGCCCTATCAGGTGCTACCACTCTGGGCCAGAGTGGACCTGGGAGCGATGGCAATGAAGGGGTACTCCGCATTCCCCAAAGCTCCAGCATTGCTGGAACCTCACAATCAGATTGTTTAGTGTCATATCAGGACACTCGTTGAGGAGGGGGTCTTACCCCTCTGCAGAGAAGCAGTCGGTATATTCTACAGCCCCAGCCGACTGGGCAATTTGTCACCTGGGGACCGTTTTAAGTGCACTAACTTCAATTAGTATCACCCTCATCGTTTCCATCATGAGTTTCCCTGGCAAGATCCAAGTTTTCATTTATGTCTTCATTTCTTTTTTTTTTTTTAATTTTTAGTTTGTGATTCTCTAGAATGGTGAAATCCTCTATGCAACTATTTATCTTTTTCTTTTCCAATTATCGTTAATTCTGGTTTTCTTGCTGATATTAGGGGATCTGTTTTTATTACAAAATCATTAAGGATTTCATGTATCTCATTTTCTCGGACGGGTTCCAGTTTGTGCATTTACCAATTTAATAGTATGGTCAAATTTCAATTTCTTGCGCAATTCCCAGTGGATTACCTAATCTTACTTAGTCTTGTACTCCTTTTGTGTTCGATTGCTGCATTCACTTACTATATGATTAATTGTTTCATCCCTTTCTCAGCATAATCATTATTTGTGATTCGCTTGCGTATTATCGATTTCCGCTTTAACATAATTGGTCTTTATGGCATGGTTTTCGGTCACTTATTATTATTATCATTATCAATTGTGTGTGTGTTCGGCGTGTTTTCCTCCTCTCTCTCTCTCTCTCTCTCTCTCTCTCTCTCTCTGACTCTGTGTGTGTGTGTGTGTGTGTGTGTGTGTGTGAATATGTTTCTATGTATGTCTTATTTTATTTCGGTGACAAAGCTGTTGATTCTTTCCTTGGTTTCAATACTTTTTTTTAGTTTTTTTTTCTTTTTTTTTCTAATAGATAAATACCTATTTTTGTCCAATTTAGGCGCAGCTATGAATGTAATGCTAACGGCGGTGTCAAGATCATTTAACGTCATTAAAGTTCGCCTCGCCGTCTAAAAAGGCATGCTGGCGCTTCACAGGAAGAATTCAATAGCAATGATGATTATTCCTTCTCGTCGTCTAAATGCGTATGACGCAAAAAGACAAACCATTATCACCTTTTAACCCCCCCGAAGCGCGGCAAAGGTTGATCAAACATTTAGAAATAGCGCGAAAATGACAGATTTAGAGGAATATTCTGCAACCTCAATCACATGTCATGGAAATGAATTAGAATAAGAAAATGGTGGAGTTATTTTGCGATTACTGAACATAGAAATATATTACAAATATTAGAATTTATTTTGCATTGTATATACATATAAGTAAAAAGTAAAGTTGGCGACCCCAGTCAAGTGTGACCAGAAGGCTCTCTTTTCGATAGCTTACTACATCAATGTGTAGGGGTGGTCGCTAATCCTTTCCCTGGATTGCTCCTATTTACCCTTGATCCGAACCTTATAATGCTGATGTTAAGCAAGGACCATCAAGTACCATTTTTTGAGTCTTTGGTATGACTCGACCTGGGATCGAACCCATGTCTCCTGGGCCATTGGCGAACACTCTAACCGCTAGGCCAATGTCCGGTACGTATATACATATACTTCAGAAATATCAACCTTGTCATCTGAATTTAGTGTACTCTGTACCCTTGATTTAGAGAGTCCTTGGTTTGGTATTTAACAGCATTTAATCACAAGGCTCCAGTTGGGGATAGCTGGAGCTTTAGGGAGAATTGAATACCCTTCATTTCCATTGCCCCTAGGTATCGTCTTACCACAGTGGTAGTACCTGTTAGCGAGACATCCATTGGTCCCATATATCTGTAAGAATAGTATAATTATCAGACACAATTACTTCATGTCATGTAATTGAAATTTATTTAATTATTTAATTTCAACGGCATGTCAAAACGATGGAGTTAGATTTATGCTTACAGTTAAGAGATCTTTTTGGTTTCTTTGTTTAATGGCATATCAACTCATTTTAGGTTATTTAATGCCAAAGCCATTCTCCTAGTAGAACAGTAGTGGTACTATTTAACCCATAGCTGGGAGGATAAGAGGGTTCATAACTTTCCCAATGGTATTTGCCCGAAAGTGAACGTAATAGCGCGACTGGAGTACGAACTCTCGTACTACGATTCCGCAGTCCATATTTTTGAAACGGGTTTATCTAATCCATTCGTTGGACTAAAAGAGGTACCACTACTCCGGCTCAGAAATGACGATGGAGGGATGAGTCCATTCTTCCCAGATCCAGCCATATCGGCTGAAGCGGTAGATTACACCGACTACATCAACGCTGGAAGTATATCCTCCTGGATATATCCTTAAAGAATCTGTTGGTAAGGCACCAGCCTTGGAGCTTTGGGGGATGCGGAGTACACATTTATTATTATTGCTCCCCGTAGATTTGGTATTAAATAATCTAATATGTCATAAAACTGTTGTATATTGACCTTCGACCCGGCCAAACATGCCATTCCAAAATGATGCACCGGAAGGAAGTGAAACATTCCGATGGCAATTATAAGAAGAAATCGCGTAGTCGGGCTTGGCTGAAAAAAATGGGACAAGGTAAAATCCCATGGTACACTCATAGACTGATGCACCGGAAGAGAGTAACCTGTGAACTGCATGACAGTTATTTCCGCTTGATGACGATCAAACATGCCATTCCAAAGATTGAGTGGGCGATTGAACTATTATATTACTCGGTGAGACAGGAAGTCAGTGAGTTGGAGATCAGAGAGGTCGCAGACAAGATGTGGTAGAGAAAGCCACCATCCGGCAGATGGTGCCTTTGGGACACGCGATTGAGTTTGGAGACCAGTTGGTGAGAAGACGCTGGAAAGAGAATATGTCCCAGAGAGACTGGGCCCCCAGGCCCCCGGTTTAGCAGCCTAGGAGAACGAGAACGTCACACGGCGATGTCCGGAGGGGCTAGGGAGGTCAATATGTTGCAGTCTTTGTTCAGTCTCCAACTTCCTTTCACACACAAACCTAACAATAAAGTGAGAGGTATATTCTTTTAAAGAAGTCTTCGGTCATCTTTTATTCATTGCGTCAACATGTATTCTGCATGTATATATATATATATATAAATATATATGCATATCTATAATGGTGACTATACAACAAAACTAAATCACGCTAAACGAAAATAAAACAATCATTTTAGCAAAATGACTTAATTTGGCATTAAGTGTCTTAAAAAGGGTTGATGTACCGTAAAAAAAAAAAATGACCCGCCAATCAAGTGATAGGATCCTTTTTATGGATCAAACAGAATAAACTATGTGCAAGCAAATGAGTGATGTTAAACTGTGACTGATATTTAGAAATACTTGAAACCATTTACCTGTGTGTAAAAAAGAGCTCAGGATCGTTTAAGAAAGTTATCTATAAAATGCATTTACATATATATATATACATATATATATATATATATATGTGTGTGTGTGTGTGTGTGTGTGTGTGTGTAAACAGGATTTGGCATTAAATAACCCACAATTGTTGATATGCTATATATCCACCAAACAATCAAACTTCCAAGATCTCCAAAACTGGAGCTTTACCTTCCTACGTATTTAAGTATCATTACCACGATGTTGAAAAAGAAGCTTTTCGGGTTACCCTCGACAAAGGTTACCGACCTTATTTAACAAGGGCATTGGCTTTATAAGTAAAGTGTTGACCAATGGTCCGCGAGACCATGATTCAATCACAGGTCGAGTCATACCAAAAACACAAACAATAGCACTGGATGCTGCCTTGTTTAACACTCAACATTATAATGTACGGATCAAGGGTAAAATGGAGCAATCCAGGAAATGGAGTAGTGTCCTCTCTACACCTTGGTGTAATAGCTATTGAAAAGGGAGCCTTCGCGTCACTAACGATTACGGTCGCCAACTTGACTTAACTTTACCACGATGTTCTTTTTTGGGGGGAGGATCTTATCCTTCCGTTACAATTACCGTATTCGAAACCCCATTGTGTGGCATGTGTGAACATGTATTGGAATGATTGAAACAAACTTGATTATATCTCTTGTAGAAATACTTAAAGTCATATACTGCAAGTGGAAAAAGAATGTCTTGTCAACAATAGAATATTAATAGCTATTCCTTCTGTGATAGTTCTGTTACGTGTGGTACTCTCGAATAGAGATCAGGTGACTGAATTTCCTCAGTTTTAGCTTGGATTCCCTCATCACAGTTTTGGTGGGAAGATGGTTCTAATATTTTCTCGTAGTTAGGCTTTTTATAAAAGGGTCTCAATACATTTCGAAACGCACAGATATTACAATCGGTGACTTATGGACTTACACATGTGCACAATATAACTGGCCAAAAAGAAAATAAATTACATTCATCAGTTTTATGTAAACACTGGGTTCCGTTAAGAGATATTGTCAAACCCGATGGCCGATAGGGATGGATGATGTGTGTGTATGAGGGAGAGAGGGAGAAAGAGATAGATAGATAGATAGATAGAGACCATGCTATCAACAACTTGATGATGCTGATGAAGATGATGTTTATCTTTAAATCATTTATTATAATTATTTGTAGCCTCAGATTTATATGAGCTCATGTATTCCTTTCTAAGATTAAAAAAAAGGTTCAAGCAATCATTATGATTCATGTATGAATTTACCCAAACGATACTCAATGCGCAGGATCCGTCAACGAGTCAATTTAATGTAAACAACCACGTCCACGACTTGAACTCGGTTCATCGAATTCTCCTACGGCGATAACTAAGTGCTTCTTCTAATATAAATGCTTTCTTACAACCAATGATATTAATTCTTTGCAATAAATCATAGCTTTTAGAGATTCTTCATTGATTGGGTTTGGTTTCTTTGTTTAATGGCGTATCAACCTTTTTGGGTTATTAAATGCCAAAGCAATTCTCCTAGAAGAACAGTAGTGGTATATTTAACCCATATCTGGGAGGATAAGGGGGTTCATAACTTTCCCAAGGGTATTTGCCTGAGAGTAAACGTAGTAGCGCGACTGAAATACGAACTCGCTTATTACGATTTCGCAGTCCATCGCTCTAACCATTACACCACCACCATACCCAGTCTTCATTGAAATAATTTGCATACAACAATATGGTATCAAGGTTGCGTGGGTCGGTTAATTGGCATAAAACTCCTTTTCAGTAGTTTAATGCCCAGTCACACACACACACACACACACACACACACACACACAAATATATATATATATATATATATATATATATATATATATATATATATATAACTTCCAAAAAAAAGTGTCTAGGAATCATGTTTAAAAAACTAAAACTCATTTGTTAGGAAGCAGTTGAATGGTTTTGAGTATTGCTATTTAACATTTACAATTCCACGTCAGTCATTTGATTGCAAACTGTTAAACGGTAAATTTCTAATACTTGATCTATAGATGGTGCCCTGATAGATACCACCCTCCAGATCAGAAGGGATATGAGATTAAGGCAGCAAAGGAGTAGTAGAAATTTCTCAAAACTCCAGGACTAAAGCGTTAAGGTATCAACTATTCGTAAATTTTGATGAAGAAAATTAGAATTGTTGACTTTTCAATTTCTCGTAGAGACGGCTAATTACGGTTAGACAATTTCAAAGAATTTATTTCGTTAGGTAAAAACCCGAAACGTCATGATAATTTGATCCGCAATTGTGTGTCATAGGACAGAACAATGAAAAAAATAAAGCATTTAGTTTTATTCATATTTTGCAAAGCAGCATTTACACAATATTTACACAATATTTACACAATGTTGGATCTCCTATTGATTTTTCAATATATTAACCCTTTATTCCTCACCGAACTGGCAACTGGAAAATGCCTTTCATTGATTAACAGTTAAAAGACTCAAGAATTTCCTGTGACTATGAGCCACTGGCAAAAAAATGTCAGTCTGAATGCAGAAGGATTAACATATATTCCGTGCCTCAGGAGCACCTCGGAAGGTGTGATGGTTATCAAGCTAGACTAACAAATATTCACGAGTGAGTTCGATTCTTATTGGGTGTTCCATTCACTCGGCCTTGTGCCACATCTAACAAAAAGTTTGGGGAATTACTTCATCCTGTGAATCAGTCATTATACGAGGCAATGAATTTTTCTTGGTTTTATCCGGGGATCTCATTAGCTTAGAGGGATATATTGATACAAAACAAATGGAAACGACCGTTTCCGGAATTTGAACTCGTTCGCCGATTCATCAGTCAGCGACATTAAACGTTAGGCTATCTGTGTCTGCGTGCCTGTCATGTGATATCATTTGGTTAACATTTGCCTGAGAAGCAAACAAGAAGAAATATGGATTTACTGAGAAATATGCGATTTTTATTCCACTTTTCAGATATGCCGGCATAGAGTCTAGATTGATTGATTTAAAAGCAAAGATGAAATATTAAGCCTAATTGGCCTAGCACAAGTCATAAACTTTTAAACTGTTTAAATTTCGTTTGTTGATCTTCGTTAACTTGAAATTCTAGCCAAACCAGATGCATTTTATTTTTTGTACCTCGAGAGGACGCCATATTTGTTTAATCAGTAATGTCATTAAATTGCCGAGCAAGTTCAATATTTGGTAACTTCTAGGACGGCTCAATGTACTTTCAATTGAATAAAAATAATATATACATATATATATATATATATATATATAAACGAAGGGAGGTAGAGAGATATCTGTATGTAAGTATGATCTATGTGTGCACGTATGTATGCATGTATGTGTGTGATGGGGTTTTGTTTTTACATGGAGATGTTATACACACCTTCCACAAGTTAGAAGAACACTTTGAAAATCATTGATTTCATGTTGAATAAGCTGTTTTAGACTCAGAATATTATTCTGTCAAAGTGAACAGATGATATACCTGTGAAGTTGTTCAACGTTTATAATTAACAAAGCAATTAAGAGAGAGAGAGAGAGAGAGAGAGAGAGAGAGAGAGAGAGAGAGAGAGAGATCATGCATATGTAAATACATTGATTTACTAATAAACATACTGTGATATGAATAGAATACGATGAAGATATGAATAAATATATACATAAGTATGAATAAACCAATATACATCTACATATATATATATATATTTATATATATATATCATTAAGGGTTTTCAGACTGTTGTCTTCATGTTTATTGTTATTTCCTCAACGTTTCGGCCGATATGTCCTCCGGCCTTCTTCAGGTGTTTGTCGAACTCGGGAACCTTCACGGAACTTCGAATTACGCCCTTTATTAAATCCACGGGGGTTGCCTCTTCTGATTCCGTTAGCCAAAACCGGGTACACGTGTTAAGTATATCTGTATTGTTAGTCGCCTGTGGCGAGGATTGAACCTGCAACCTCTAGATGATTGTCTCCTTAGAAGCTTAGGGAACTAACACCTATAACCGTTACGCCATGTGTCCCGCTGTCCAAAAAACCCTTAATTTTAAAAATCAACAAGCTTTGTCTCAAAAATTTAGACAACTAATATATATATATATATATATATATAGTGAGAGAGAAAATAAGAGAGAGAAATCATGGTACTAAGGTAGCAATCGTAAAATAGACAGACAAAGACAGATATATATATATATATATATATATATATATATATATATATATATATATATATATATATATTGCAAATCGTGTGATTTCTGGTAAGAAAATAAAAATGAAGTGCACTGAAGGATTTTCAAAAATGTCCTCTGAAAATAGTCGAATGTCCTTTTGAGGAGTCCTCGTGCCGTAGTGGTTAACCTACACGACTGTTACATATTATTAAGTATGTTTGAACCCCTGGAGATTTTTAGAAGTATTATTACTATGAGTTTTGAAGATACTTATCCCACCAGGTATGCATGTGGTAGACAGAAGAACTACTCTTATTCTACAAGGATGATTTGGTATTATATAACCAACGAAATTTGATATGCTATTAAACTGATTCAAAACAAAATGTAGGTCCCGTCTAGTGTCAAAGAAAACGAGTTCTTCCGAGATAAATTAGGATAACGTGGTCCTCCGTCATACATCCAACTGCTGCAAACCTGCCAAAAAATTTTGTTAGATCTTGCACTTCCACTGATCCACATATTTCTTATTTGTTTTGGTTTGGTTGTGTTTGATTGCATAACAACCATAGCGGGATATTTAATTCCAAACCCTATTTAAACTTCCAACATATATATATATATATATATATATATATATATATACATTGCCAGCGAATAGATTTTATTTAAAATTAAGTTTAAAGAACTTAGAGCTTATTTGTTTGTACACAGTTAAATTGTTTCAAAAATATTTATCCAACAGAAAACTTCTATTGAAAATTTATCATTTGTTAACGCACAATTTAACGTTTTCAGAAACTACTATTTATCTTCGATGGTTTTAGAGATGGGAGATAAGTTGCAGTACAGCTGCTGTTTGCTCGTGTTTTGTATCCATTCAAGTAAGACTGACGAGACATGCAGTTCACTGCTGGAGAAGCAAGGGAAGAACTTAGAAATGACATTCTCCTATGAACCCCTTCATATGGTCGCGCCATTTTTTGGACGACCAGCTAGAACTTACTTACAAACTGTCTGCGTGGACACGGGATGTAATTTGGAAGACCTGCTGGGAGCGATGGATAGAGAGAGAGACAGTCAGCGCTAATTAATGATAATGATGACGATTATTTAATAACCCTAAGTACTTCTATTTGTTTTCAGAGAGTTAAATGATTTCAACTATAGTACATGTTTAAAGCCGACTGCAAGAATTTATAATTGGCTTTGCCTCCACCTGGCTTTTTAGCCGGGCCGTCTGGCATTCATGAAAGACGGAGCATTGCCCGTCTAAGACCAACCCAAGGCCAGAAAGCTCCTGGCTTCGGCTGGGCCACCTTCAGGTGGGATAACTGCATTACTGACACCCTTGTATCGCCCTTGTCTCCTCAAGTCTCCAGAACTCGTCTCAGTATTCTGGCCGTCCTCAGCAATGCTGTCTCTACCCGTCCGCCAACTTCCAAATACTCCAGGCCCTTTAATAGTCTTTTAGTTATTGTGCCTAACGCACCAATCACAATTGGCACAATGGTTACATTCACTTTTAAATATAATCTGGCCTCCGTTACTTGACTCATATTTGGGTCTATGACCAGCTTGGCTCATTGGCTCACATTCCACTAAGTGAGCCGGTGACCAGCGTAGACCAACATAGACAAGAAGGGCTTGAGCCCCGGTTCTGGTCAAACCTTCCCCTCCCCGAACCCCCTCTACAATCCAGTCTTTGGTTTATTTAACCTTGTCTCAAGTCCTGGCAGTGATGAATATAAGTATAATAATTCTATTTGATCCATAGGTAAGACGCTAAAACGTACAAGCACTCCGAATCAGAGATAACCGGGGAGTAATGGCAGGGCTGAAGTTTCATTAATTGCAGTTTATTATCATACCAGGAAACTCGATTGAGGGGTTACCCCTTAAAGAAGTGAAGTCGGTGTATTGTACAACTCTGGCCGTCAGGGTGGACAGCTTTTGATAAATACTGAAGCTAATCGTGGAACATGGAAAATAGCTGGTGGGTTGATTAAAATTTCCCAATGAACGAGACGATAATTCTAGAAGATGTAAGAAATCCTTCAAAAAGCGTTAAAGGGGGGGGGGGGGCAAACAATGAATATCGAAATATTCAGTTCCTAACAGCCTGGTCAATAACTAAACCACAAACAGTTTTGCGTCATCATCATCATCATCATCAACTTCAAATCGTGAAGAAAACACTCATTTCTTTGACTGTCTCAGTCTTTAACGTTCCATCCGTATCAGCCATCACATACGGTAAGTTGTCTAGCTTAAACCCAGTATCCACGCAGATTTTGGCGATTTGTCAACACTAGTGTATCCACGTGTCGAAGTTCAAAGAAGAAAGTCGTGTATGAGTGTGTCCTTACCTTACAACCAGTGTCCAGAAACTCTTAGTCATTATACTTCAGTTGGTTGTAATATAGAAGGTACAACTGTTTTAGAGACTGCTGATTTTAAGATTAGCTCAAAACGGCACACATTATTCTTATGTAATTACCACCTTGTTTTTTTTTTCTATGGAGTCCAACGATACAGTTGTACTAACACGGCTAGAGCTTAGAAGAATTTCTTTTTTTTATCGTATCAGAGATTAGATTCTTATGCAAAAATATGGGGCATTTTTGGAAACACAGAAACGATCTGGTAAGAAAATGAAAATTTCTTGATGACAGATTGTAAGACATGTTTGAATTGGGGTTGGCGTCCAGATAATTGGATCAGAAACGCATTAGGTAGGAATAGTATCAATATCTTACGTCCACAAATAATGTAAAATAATAATCATGTGAACATCTGTAAATTTCTTTTGATACATGTTGTGGGAGCCTTACCCATCTCATCATAGTGGACTCTTCTCACCTTTATTTGTACTGAGAGATTTCGCTGCAAACCAAACATTACCGGATTTATTCGAAACAGTACGAGACTTATTACCTTTTCCATGTAACTCTATCTTTCTTGTGCAATATAACCTGTTTACCTAATATCCGTGTCAGCGTTTTCATCAGTGAATCTTTCCGGGGCCACAAGAATACAGTACACAAAATTGTACATGATTATCTTGCCATTTCTTAGATATGTTGTCAATGTTTTTTTATGACAAGGCAACGACATACTGTAGCAAGGCGAAACTATTAGCCAGTTTGTTTAGTGGCAGCTGCCACATCCTCCTTAAATGTGTTGGCTCCTTACGGGATTTTATGCGTTGAATAAAATTTCAAGCAAAAATGAAGTGAAGAGATCCGTTAGCCGTTTATTTAGCTAACCATCCGCTGATCTCCTGATGTTCCATATTATTGTTTAGTATAACCTTATTCCCTTTTAATTTCATGCTGCAATTTCCTTTATATATATATATATATATATATATATATATATATATATATATATATATATATATATATATAAGGGAAATTGCGACATGAAATTTAGAAGATTCCACCTGCTATGAAGAATCATGCGTATGTTCAAACTGGGATGGGTCGATTTACAGGAACACCCAGCTCTGGTTTCTTAATGTCTCTAAAAACCTTATTGTTTTGACTCCCTTTCCTCTAGAATTGATATATGTTTTTTTCCACTTTTTTTCTCATATATACATAGACTATAATCAACATGTTTTGCAACCTCAAATTGAACAGGGATAGTCATGTAAGGAGACGAACAGTATAATGATCTTCTCCGACGAAACAAATTTATAATGTCAATTTAACCAGGTTTGAGTTTCATTCTAATTGCACGATAGATAGAGTGATAGATAGATAGATACATGAATTGGACTTCATTTTGACCTACAAAAAATTGTAATTTTTTCATACATATGTTCAGCTCTATAGATTTTGAAAGTAAATAATACAAAATGGTAACTTTTTTTAATTTGTCTACCGGTCCCACAAGATGTTTAGGATAAAATTAATTTTTATAAAAATTTAATGGATGCCCACTTATTTAGGAGATAGATAGATAGATAAATAGATTCAGACTGATATATATATATATATATATATATATATATATATATATATATATATATATATATATATATATATATATATATGTGTGTGTGTGTGTGTGTGTGTGTGTGTGTGTGTGTGTGTGTGTGTGTAATAAGCAAGAAAGCGAGAGGGAAGGAGAAAGAAAAACAGAGTGAGGGCGAAAGAGAGGAGTTAGATCAATAAATACATAGAAAGATAGCTCTGAAAGTTTTGTCTGTGCGATGAATAATCATACAGGTTGATGCTAACTGACTAAGTTTGATAGATAAATATTTAGATAGATATATTTGAGCATACTGAGATAGATAGATAGATAGAGAGATAGATAGATAGATAAACGGGCACCCAGACAGATAATAGATAGATCGGAAACGCTGGATTAATGGATGAATATATATAGATAGGTATAAGTTAAGAGACTGAGATAAATATATTAATATAGATTTATATAAATGAGTAGATAGATAGATAGATAGATAGATAGATAGATATAAAAAGTAATGATTGATAAATTACATATGTATATACATATATATATATATATATATATATGTAATATATATATATATATATATATATATATATATATATATATATATATATATATATTAACATATATATATATATTATCTATCAATCACTGTTTTTTATATTGATCGATCGATCGATTGATCGATAGAAAGATAGATAGATAGACAGATTGATATGAAAAGTATTAGTTGATAGATTACATATATATATGTTTATAATTATTCATATACATATATGTAAAATCTATCAATCACTGCTTTTCATATCTATCGATAGATAGATAGATAGATAGATTAACACACTTAGGTACATTTTTTAGATTGATAGACACGAACAGACTGAGATTGATAGATAGATCAGATGGAGATTAATATGACTAGATGTAAGTTTGAGTAAATATGCCCATATAACTCAAAGAACGTTCTCAAGCACATACGCACTCACATGCCTCATTCTAACATTTACTTTTTAGCCGTGCATGATTTTTTATTGACTTTGGCATGATTGCACAAAGTAATAAATATCATTAGAGATTAGAAACAGTATGGACTTTGTAGAATAAGTGAAAAAACGTGTTAAAGCACATCTGCTAACATTTAATATTATTTCCAACACTACGAACCTTTCGAAAGAATCGTGACTGACTTACAAAATGAATAAATAAATAAATAAAAGTTAAACAAAAAATCCCTACCTCACATCATCACCCTCTGCCCATTCCAATCCGATAATTTTAAAAGGCTTTTTACCTCTTGATAGTGACCGGTAGCTTCTGTGCAAAGTTAACTGAGCAAACAGACCCAGACTATGTCATGGATTTTTTTTTCTCTGGCTACTGTGAAGCGTCAAGTATTTGCTCACGATACTTGAATATGGCCGTCTCAGCCCTACGCGTGGAAAAGAGCGTAAAAGATCGCTTGACAGGCTCTGTTGACGCCATTATTTGAACAGGGCAGCGACTCAAGCGCCTAGTACAAATAGACAAGGTGTTAGCTTGTACAAAAGGAAAAAAATACAACAGAGAAAAGACACTGAGTCAGTAGCCATCTATGTAGTTGTATTGACATTAATACTGAAGCACGAACTCGGACTGTCAATCAATCAGTCTATAGAGACTTTTCATAATGCAAGGTAAAAAAATAAAATAAAATAAACAGTTTGTGGATTCAATGAATTCATAAAAAAACTAGTAAGTTCATGTTCAAGTGAACATAGCTTTATATCATTTACAAATTATATAGATTTGTACCAATTTGGAAACATATAGAGCTATCTATATCAGGATATTCATCAATTTTGAAAATATAATTTTCTTTATCGACCTTGGCTCGTTTATTATATTCTATCTAAATCTTGCTCTTTCTCTCTTTTTTCTCTGTCTCTCTATATGTCTGTCTCTGTCTGTCTGTCTATGTCTCCCCCCCCTCTCTCTCTCTATATATATATATATATGAGTTTTTCACATCAGTGTTAGCTGATGATTTTTCACTGGAGTTTGAGCGACAGCAAGTCTCCTCAAGTCTCCAGAACTCGTCTCAGTATTCTGGCCGTCCTCAGCAATGCTGTCGTTTGGATAGTCTCTACCCGTCCGCCAACTTCCAAATTCTCCAGGCCCTTTAATAGTCTTTTAGTTATTGTGCCTAACGCACCAATCACAATTGGCACAATGGTTACTTTCATGTTTCACAGTTTTTTCAATTCTCTAGCAAGGTCAAGGTACTTATCCTTCTTTTCATTTTCCTTCAGATTTATTCTGTGGTCCTTCGTGACAGCAAAGTCTACAATTTTGCAGATTCTCTTTTTTTTGTTGATTATTGTGAGGTCTGGTCTTCTGGCCGGGATTAGGTGATCCGTTTTTATGTTAAAGTCCCATAGAAGTTTGTGCGAGTCATTATTATTATTATTATTATTTAGAGAGAGAGAGAAAATGTACAAATATACAATAAAAAAGCAAAAAGGTTACAGAGAATAATTTTATTCTCAGATTAATTATTTTCCAAATTTGAATGTTCCGATTTTTACATTAAACCTCCGTCAGGGTGCATTAATATGTCATATAATATCTCGTAGATTTTATTCAAATTTCTTTCTTTTTCATTCGTGAATAGAAATGAAAAAGTGCCACAGTTCAATTATATTTCCTCGATTCATTCTTCATCTATTTCAAATAAGTCAACTCTACATAAACTTATCTTCTGATTACCTGGTTTTTGTTCATATTTGTACTTTTCTATTCTTTAGAATTCATTTCTATTTTCCCAAAATTATATATATATATATATATATATATATATATATATATGAGAGAGAGAGAGAGAGAGTGTGTGTGTGTGTGTGTATGTAAGTGTGTGTGTGTGTGTGTGTGTGTGTTAGTGCGTTTGTGTGCATATATATAGATGAGTGTATAAATGTGTGTACGTGAGCGTGTTAGTGTGCGTACGTGTAAGTCCTTATATCCATTTATTACTGAAAACGTATCATCACAGTCATCAAAATCATAGCTACATCTATCCGTCTATCAATTCATGCACACATAAACGTACATAACTGCATACACACACACGCACATACGCACACACTCATATATATATATATATATATATATATATATATATATATATATATATATATATATGTGTGTGTATGTGTATGTGTGTCTGTGTGTGCGTGCGCACGTGCATGTGCGCACGTGCATGTGCGCGCACGCGCGTGTAATCCTGAACACCGAAAAATATCAAAAGCATCAATCTATCGGAATCCTTATATATATATATATATATATATATATATATATATATATATATATATATATATATATATATATATATATATATATATATATATATATATATATATATATATATATATATATATATATATATATATATATATATATATATATATATATATATATATATATATATATATATATATACTTTCTTTAAAGAGAAAAACATAGACCAGTTATTTTTACACTGAGCTCTCTACCAGGAAAATTTACTTACTTATATATATATATATATAGTGGTGTAGTCGTTATCGTCGTAGGGAATAGACACGGTGACACGAGTTCAAATCCTGTACGAGACTGATTGCATTTCACATAGCACTAATACCCTTGGGAAAGGTATGAATCCAATTATTCTCCCTCCAGCTATGGCTAAATAGTAGGACAGACTATGTTCTTCAGCCTTGGTTAGGCAACTAGTCTAGGAGAAGGAAAACTCTGAATTAAAACCTGTTAAACTCCGCTTAAAAATTGACCTTGTGTCATATCCTGCCCGAGCGGAGGGGTTGGTAAATAGTACCAGGAAAATTTAAATGTTCCGCTCTTGAATGATTTTTCTTGTCCTGAGGGAATTGGTCCCAACTCTGGTTTAACTGGACCGAATAATACCAATATATATATATATATATATATATATATATATATATATATATATATATATATACGTCTTTCGCTCTATCTACATTCATGCAGATAAATGCTTACACTTCTTATATTTTTAGTTAATTTTCATTTTATCCAAAAATACTATGACTTTATTAACGGGAGGAAATTTATATAATCCAAATCCATTTCATCAAGTATTAACTCATTTCGAAATTATTACAGGCTTAAAATCTGAAAACCAAAAATTAGATATATATTTTTAGGTGTGCGTGTGCGTGTGTGTGTGTGTGTGTTTCAGTCTACCCCACTGTCTAACGAAAAGTATACGTCCTGTATTCTGATCTCTTCTAATCAGTCTCCGTTTAAGCCTATTAAAATTCTATAGGAGTTTGACGGGAAATAACACACACACACACACACACACACACACACACACACACACACACACACACACACACATATATATATATA
This sequence comes from Sepioteuthis lessoniana, assembly GCA_963585895.1. Classification (NCBI taxonomy): domain Eukaryota; kingdom Metazoa; phylum Mollusca; class Cephalopoda; order Myopsida; family Loliginidae; genus Sepioteuthis; species Sepioteuthis lessoniana. Next base: position 45,385,859 of record OY757933.1, read on the forward strand.
TATGCGTGTGTGTGTGTGTTATTTTGGATCATACTCCAGTAGAATTATATATATAAGTAAACAACATTCATCTAGAAATAAAACTATGTCATCTTTTAATCTGGCTAAAAGTCTGATCAGCTTTATTACATCAACTGAAGAAATAACATCAAAATTTCTTTAATATTGTATAGTCGATAATGACAGGCATTAGAGCTAAAACTGTTCAATCCCTGCATTTTCAAAAAAAAGTATTTACTGCCATTGGAATCCGCCATCGATTCTCTTGAACACAAATCCAGATATATAGACTAAATCTGAGGCAGTATCGGGCAGTGACTCGTCCACTTTCCCCTGCTAACTAATATCTTTCATAAGATGTGTTTATTTAAAAAAAAAAAAGAAATTTGGTCATAGGTTTTGATCAGAATTATATAAGGCCCGGGTCAGCTCCTGAAAGGATAAAGAATACACTGTCCCTATTTTTAATGGAAATGCATGACAAAATATTTATGATTGAATATTTATATTTTCAAAATTGCCATATCTGTAAGCAAAAGTTGTGATGTTATTACTCGTAAAGAAAGATCTATCTCTCCTTTTATTTGCTATTTACTAAGTTCTGCGTAGAAAATATGTTGTAGGAAATGGGCTCGACGAGTTAGTTTTAATTATTTAATATGTCTGTTTGCTTTTCCTTTCACGCTTGAGTCTTTAAATCTTCTTCCTTCACTTGATTTGGTTTGGTTTGGTTTCTTCGTTTAATGGTATATCAACCTTTGTAGTTTATTTAATGCCAAAGCTATTCTCCAAGAAGAACATTCGTGGTACTATTTATCCCATAGCTGGGAGGATAAGGGGGTTCATACCTTTCCCAAGGGTATTTGCCCGAAAGTGAACGTAATAGCGCAACGGGAGTAAGAACTCGCTTACAACGATCCTGCAGTCCATCGCTTTAACCATTACACCATGAGGACACCTCCTCTCGTTCAGTTGAGTAATTACAAGAGATAATTGGGTTTTTTAACCGATACGTTGTGCCCTTGGCGAATAATTGATTGATCTTAACGGATTGTCAACATATCTATTTCTATCTTATGTCCAGATGTTAGGGAATCACATTCATACTACGTTTATAGTTATATAATTACATAGTCTGGAACGGGCAGCACGTTGCATTGGCCTCCCAGTCAACGCAGACGAAACAGGGTACATGTGTTTAATCAAAGAAGCGACATATCCACACAAAATAGTTGTTCTCTGAAACAAGTGAACTTCACCTACCTCGGAAGCTGCCTCACATCTACCGAAAATAACATCAAGACACGACTTGCTAAGGCGCGAATACCTATCGATAGTCTATCGGTCATATGGAAGTCAGTTTTTTTTTAGCAGAAATGGAGTCAGAATTGCTATATGGATTCACCACGTGGACTCTGACTAAGTGTTTGGAGAAAAAAGCTTGACTGCAATTACACAATAATGCCACGAGGTCTATTAGACAAGTCCCGGAGACATCATCCCATAAAACAGCAGCTGTACGGCTAGGAAGTAATGATCTTGAAACCATCTCAACTAGACGAGTTAGACACGTGAGCCACTGTTGGAGAAGTAGAGACGAACTCATAAGCAATATATTCCAATAGAGACCTTCGAATAGATGAGCAAGGGTTGGTCGACCAGACAGAACCTATCCACAACATCTCTGTACTAATACATGATGTAGCCTGGCAAACCTACCGAAGATGGTGGACGATAGAGACGAGAGGGGAGAAGATCAGAGAAATCCCTTCTACCAGCACGATTTAATATATATCATCATCATCATCATCATTATCATCATCATCATGTCGTGCCACTAGCACGGATATCCCTGACCCTCTGTCGCCACTTCTTCCTATCATTCATCGCTTCTGGCAGGTCTTCAGGGCTACATCCCGTATCCTCACATAGCTGCTGTATGAATGTTCGAGCTGGTCGTCCTGCTTTTGCTTGGCCATATGCAGGGGGTCCATAGGAGTAAATCACTGATGAGTTCGTCCTTGCTTCTCCAGCAGTGTCCTGCGTGTCTGGTATATATATATATATATATATATATTGGTTTGGTTTGGTTTGTTGGGTTTTATGGCATATCAACCTTTGTAGGTTATTTAACGCCAAATCCATTTTTATGTAAATAATTTGTTCTATTGAAAACAATTCAGTTTAGCATAAGTACACAGTTTAATTGTCAAAAACATTTCTATTTCAAACTCTTCAAGAAGTTATATGTAACAATTCAGTTAAGTGTAAATAGAGTTTTATTGTCGAAAAACCGATCTATTTCAAATAATGCAGTTAAACATAAGCACGAATTTAAAATGTAAGTACGGTTTAATTGTCGAACATATTTCTATTTCAAGCTATTCAGTTTACTCAAACAATTCAGTTTAGCATTAGTATGCTGTTTGTTCTATTTAACCTATAGATAGGGCCCTTTCAGGTACTACCACTCCCGGCCAGTGTGGATTTGGGAGCTATGGCAATGAAGGGGTACTTCACATTCCTCAAAGCTCCAGCGCAGCTGGAACCTCACCATCAGATTGTTTAGTGTCATATCAGGACACTCGTTAGTGGGGGGTCTTACCCCTCTGCAGAGGTGCAGTCAGTGTATTCTACAGCCCCAGCTGACTGGGCAATATGTATTATAATTTGTAATACTGATATACATATGTATGTACCACTAATATATATATATATATATATATATATATATATATATATATATATATATATATATTCATTAGAAGGAAGTTACTTACCAAGTAACAGGAGCACACATGAAAGTTAAAATATTCATTTAGCCATTCTCATTTCCACCGAGTAGTTTAACTCCATGCTTGTTTTGGGATCATCAGGAGAGAAGGTGCGTCGTTTCGAGGCTTTCCTCTGTACAGTTTTATTTGCACATCGGCACCCCTCACTAACATGATACCCCATTATTGCATCATATCAAATCAACGTCAAACGCCGAAATGTAAATTTTTCAAATCTGTACGCGTTATTGGAATATTGTTAAGCATTCGCGGATAGGTGATACTATGACGTGTTTATTTTGAAATCTTCCACAGGACGTTTCATTTATTCCATATCCACATAGAAGAATTGTCTTTTATTTCTGTGAGGCATTTCATACTTTTGCTTCTATTACGCCGATTGATTCCAATATATATTAGGGGCTTGTCATTTAATCTGGATATGGCAATGTCTTGTGTAGAACTTTATTTCGTCTAAGTTCACGTAGACGCGAATTCATCCGGATGCCTGTTCCAGACTATGTAGAATTTTTGGCTTGTACTTGTAAATTTGCAAGATGTGCCAGATCATCTACGTAATCTGTATCGTTGATAGATTCTGTAGTATAAGGTCCCCTTGTTTTTTTTTCTCTTGGATCATTTGCTTTGATTATTTCTTTGTATATTATCTAGGGAAATTATATATATATATGGTGCTGATGTATCTACTTTTAAGACCGCTGTGTCAGTGTCAAAGTTACGTTTTCATCAACACCTCGGCAGGAGCAGAATGTACCATAAGGTCAATTTTAAAGGGAGTTTCTCCGGTTTGAATTAAGAGATTTCTTTCTCCTACACTGGTTGAGTAACTAGGTTTAAAGAACCCAGTGTGCCCTGATTCATACTTTCACAAGGTTATTAGTGCCATCTGAAATGCAAACAACCTCGTTCAAGATTTGGAATTGGGTCACCGTGTTTATTTTCTTAGTGGCAATAATCTTTACATTAAAAGATCGTGTGAAAGGAATCTATGTCACCGGTGGATAAGTGAACAATTCATTTCGCATTGTATCCTATTTACCAATCCCTCCGCTCGGGCAGGATATGACACAAGGTCAATTTTTAAGCAGAGTTTAACAGGTTTGAATTCAGTTTTCCTTCTCCTAGACTAGTAACCTAACCAAGGCTGAAGAACCTAGTCTTTCCTACTATTTACCCATAGCTGGAGGGAGAATAATTGGATTCATACCTTTCCCAAGGGTATTAGTGCTATGTGAAATGCAATCAGTCTCGTCCGGGATTTGAACTCGTGTCGCCGTGTTCATTTCCTACGACGATAACAATTACACCACGGGCACCTCTATTTCGCATTTTATAGAGTATGATTATGGTGGGAACACTTTCCTTTGAGAGTCCATATGCTTGAAATATTTGCTTTATCTTTTGTTTATGTATGGAAGAAAATGGTGCTGTCTCGATATTCTTTGCGCGTACTCCATCGATGATTCTGTTAATTGTAGGAATATGAGAGTTTGGGGATCGATTTCTCAGAAGACCATTCCGACGTTTTCCTCCGAACACTTGGAACTGAGATACAAGTGATAAGTAAACTGATATAGCAATAATTAGTAGACAATTTCAAATACTTTCGTAGCAATACCTCATCAACTGAAAACGATGTGAACATAAGCGTAGGAAAAACGGAGACAACTATCGACAGATTATGAACTTCATAAAAATCCAATCCCTTTGATAAAATAAACATGAATTCTTCTCCAACAGTGTCAGTATTAGTAAATATCTGAACCATGTAGACTTCAACGAAACACTTCCAGAAAAATCTAGATAGGAACTACACAAGAAGTTGTGAGCTGTTTTGAACAAAAAACCGGAAACAGCCCACATAAAAAATAAGAACTGCTGTACTGCCACTTGCATTTCATTTAACAAATAGTCCAAGTAAGGCAAACAAAACTTGCTGGTAACTCTTTGGGAAGCAGGAATGAACTCATAAACGAGGTTATCCTATTTACCCAACCCCTCCGCTCGGGCAGGATATGGCACGCGGTCAAATTTCTAAGCGGGGTTTAACAGGTTTGAATTCAGAATTTTCCTTCTCCTAGGCTAGTTGCCTAACCAAAGCTGAAGAACCTAGTCTGCCCTACTATTTACCCATATCTGGAGGGAGAATTATTTGATTCATACCTTTCCCAAGGGTATCAGTGCTATGTGATATGCAATAATTCTCCTCCAGGATTTGAACTCGAGTCGCCGTGTCCATTTCCTACGACGATAACCATTACACCAAGGGCACCTCCCTTTCTTTTTTTTTTTCTAATTTTTTTATTACGTTGGCTATGACCCATAAACAAAACAGAGACACTCGGCCAGCAAAGGTTTATATTTATCATAACTGTGCGGATACTGGATTCCCCCAAGATGACCTGATAAGAATAAGAGTTGATAAATACCGATGGTGAGAACGAGTCAAAGGAAACAGTGTTGTCGAGATGAATTATATATATATATATATATATATATATATATATGTGTGTGTGTGTGTGTGTGTGTGAGATGATATAAATCTGAAAACAGAATAGAGCACAGAAAACAAAAAAAGGCTGTTTTTTGGCATAAAAAGTGTTTGTTACTCTTATGGCAGAACAGGCATATAACTTATAAAGAGTAGAATGATGGAGGCTGTAAGTCAATTACGTTTGATTTCATGAGTAGGGCACAATGCACAGATGTAAATATGAAATAAAGAGCAAATCAAGCTTCTCTATATCATGAGGTATAATCACAAGAAAAGGCATGTATCTAACTATTCTCTACCAGCATTGGTTGTTGCATATTGATCTTTGGCAGAGCATTCAAGTTGGGATCCCTAAACAGGATTTTCCTGTTGTTTAAACAAGAGGACAGCTCTCGTGGGTTGACAGCCGAAATCAGATCACGAGAATCACGAAACGGAAGGAAGCGTAGGCGTTATCAAAGTTTATATACTCATAGGGTCTCAGATAGAACGGTCAGACATAGTCGTTAAGGCTGAAGAGATTCGGGTTTCAAGGTTTGGAGAGCGGCTAGCATGGACACAGAGGGTGCGAGGGTAATGTGATAATTCGACCCTTTTGAGTTATAAAGATGAAAGACTTATATTTCTATGAACAAGTTTAACACCTCTTCATTTTGGCCTATACAACATGATTACCTAATAGGCTAGATGGTCCTTCAACTTTATATGGAAATGTGTTGAACAGAAAGAAAAATATATATTCAAACCAGATGTACTCTACTTAAAACTGACCTGGTCACATAATGCTTATGGAATACATCTTGGGTAAATGTTTATACTAATGACATTAACATAATAGGAACAGCAGTGTCATCTTCAGCATTTTCTTTAAGCACAGTGCGAAAATTAGGAAAATTCCAAAAATATCGAATAAGAGATTACAGAGAAGAGAACAGGATATCGAAAGAAAGATTGAGACAATCCATACCACAGCAAGAATACAAGAGTGCTGGATAAAATAAGAATTAATAATTCTTGAAATGAAATTAAAAACAATTACATAGATATAGCAAACGAAAAGACAATGGTACATAAGTTGACTTGAAAATGGGTAAGAAGAGGAAACATGATGAGAGAAACTGAACCTTTCTCAGAAGACCATATATTTTAATAATTAAAAAGTACTTGTCAACTTGTGGACTTAGGGTAAGTTAATTTCTACAAGTATCTAGTTTGTTGTCAGATTGATGAATTAATGATGAATCTTGAAAGAAATAATAGAATAGAAAACTCCGGGTCATACCATATGATGGAATTGAAGTAATAACAGTGATTTTGCTGCAATATCTGTAAATGAATGTCTTTCAGGTTCTGCAACTGTATGACAAGCATTTGATTTGGTTTGCTTTTCTGGCACATCAACCATTGTTGGTTATTAATGCCGAATCCATTTTTATACATATAAACAGTTCTATTTCAAACATTTCAGTTTATCTTCAAGACAGTTTTTTTGGTTTACGCACAGTTTAATGTCAAAATGATTATCTTAGTTGCAATTCAGTCTAGTATAAGTACACAGTTTCAATGTCAAAAACAGTTCTACTTCAAAGAAATCAGTTTTTAAAAAAAGTACACAAGTTCATTGTTAAAACAGTTCGATTGCAAACAATTCAGTTAAGCATAAACACACAGTTTAGTTCTTTTTGACCCATTGATAGGACCCTATCAGGTGCTACCACTCCGGGCCAGAGTGGACCAAGGAGTGATGACACTAAAGGAGAACTCCGCATTCCCTAAAGCCCTAGCATTTCTGATGCCTCACTATCAGATTGTTTAGTGTCATATCCTGGACACTCCTTGGGGAAGTCTTACCCCACTGCAGAGATGCAGTCGGCGTATTCTACAGTCTCAGCTGACTGAGCAAATATGACAATCATCTTTCTGTGTATCTCTATAAATTGCTGTTCGTTCCTTTTCTTTTCCAAGAAATATTACTTTATCAATATGAGATCGCTGTGGCCGAAGTCATGTTAACGTTAGCATAGATTTTGCTGATCTGACTTCGCTAATGTTTATGATCTTTTATTGATTTTAAATCCTCCTGTGCGTCAATGAAAACCAGAGCAAGGAAATAGTTGATGTCGATGAAAGCTTTGTATTGTTCATCTAGGTGACCTTAAACTGCATTTTGTAACCATTTAACACGATGCAGAAAGGCGCTTCCATCCAATACCTACTTTGTTTAAAATCGGTTTTCTACTTTTGGAAGATAATCCGACAATGCTTAAGCAAAAGCCGACTTGTTTGGCTTTCTCGTAAACCCATTTCTTCAAGAGTGGAATTAGGCTAAGTTCATAATGACATGCGTTATCTTTGTCGTCAGATTGGTAATATAATAATAAACCTTGAAAATAAAGATGCATGAAGAGCTTTCTGACTAAAAGTAATACCTTCCTTAAAATTAGGTTCACATTTTATCTCTTCTTTTATAACAAATCAGAACTTCTTATTATCCAGTTTTGCTTTGAATTGCTTTACCAACCATCTCACTATGTGTATTAAATTAGTAAATGTCGGAAGAGTACCAACTATCTTTACTCACTTATTCAGGTTATGTATCCACATCATCATCATATCACACCTTCAGCACAGATATCCCTGACCCTCACTTGCCCCTCTCCCTATCGTCCATAGCTTCTGGCAGGTCTTCAGGGCTACATCCCGTATCGGCACAGAGCTGCTGTTTGTAGGTTTTAGCTGATCGTCCTGCCTTTGCTCGTCCATATGAAAGGGGTCCACAATAGTACATACCTTATGAGTTTGACCATACTTCTTCAGCTGTGTCCCGCATGTCTGGTTTGTCTAATTTTGATAGTTTTCGTGACGGGAGGCAGGCGGCCGTACAGCTGCTGCCTTGTGGGATGCTGCCCCCAGAACTGGTTCAATATTGTTCGCAGCATTCTTGTGTAGTTGCCATCAAGCTTTTTCTCCATGTGTTTAGTTAAAGGAAGAAAACAACTTTATGCGTACGTCAAATGACAAAGTAAGAGGCCCTGAACATATTTAAGAATATATATATATATATATATTATATTTAAATTAATGAGTGTGTTAAGTTAAATGTTTCTGCAGTTCACTTTATGAAACTAAAAGAAAGAAGAACAATTAATAGATACCTGGATCTTGCGAGAGAACTGAAACAGCCACGAAACATAAAAGTGACAGTGATTTTAGAGTCGTAAACATCGGAAAATTCCTAAAAGACCTTATAAGAAATTAGATGGCGGAAACTGAAGACTGTGGGACGGAAAAATATCGTGCAGATCGAAAAAATATCGAGACCAACGAGAAAATCTAGGAATATAGTTGGAAAACTGAAAAATAAATACTTATAGAAATGGAAAAAGAAAACAATGTCATAGATTCTTTGAGCGATGAAGTAAATATCACATGAGATAACCTGCACAGGGTTAAGAAGAGGAAACCTATAGAGAGAAACCGAATTTCTGTGAGAAGCTCAGATATCTTTATAATTAAAAAGTACTTTTAAGCAAGTGGACTTAGGGTAAGTCCATAATGACCAACATTCTGGTAAAGTTAATAAAGGACTTTGAAAGAAAATCTTCCGAATCGTCTGAAACAGCTTACCTACCAATTTTGATTCGTTCCGTAAGTAAATCCTCACTTTGTCGCTTAACAGGTCAAAATTTCTGGTCAACATATTTTGCTTTAAATCGTTGCACAAATCATGTATTCGTATAAACAAAGTATATAATCACGTTCATAATAATCTTAATCTAATATTGCTTCTAAATTACGATCAATTGACAAAACGGATAAGGCATTAAAAACAAAGGTATTTTTTATGAAGATCATCACTAATAATGGATCTTTTCTGTCTCCAATTTCACGCGTGGAACGCTTGTGATTTGTCTAGAAAATAATAGAAGTGATAATAATAATAATAATAAGGACAAATACATTCACCTTGCTAGGGAATAAAAAAATCTGTGGAACATGAAAATGACGTTTATACTAATTGTAATCAGTGTTCTTGGTATCGTCAGCAAAGGATTATTAAAGTGACTGGAGGACTTGGGAATAAGAGGATGAGTGGTGACCATCCTAACGACATCATTATTAAGAACGGCCAGAATACTGAGAAGTCTCCTGGAGATTCGAGGAGACTTGCTGTCAGTAAAACTTCAGTGAAAGACCATCAGTTAACGCTGTTGGAACAAACTCTCAAGGAGTAAATAATAATCCGTCCTAGAAAATGAGACGTAGAAAATTCTCTGGGATTTGGCGATACAAACGCATATCATCTAATCGCGGCCAGATGATCAGAAAACGTATTATTTTATAAAGATCGTCACTAATTTACATCTGAGTTTTATCAATGTTGCTCCCTACTGAGGATATTGATGTCATTAATTAAACCAAACCAAAACTAGTGTATGACGACAAAGAATCAAATACTACTCCTCACTTGTTGCAAGTTAAGGACTCGCATCAGCCCGATCAGCTCTGTAAAGAAGCAGATATGCAATCGGCATATTCTGCAGCCTCAGCTGACTTAGTTCGACAAAATGTGTTATGCATTGAGAAACAAGGTATGATTTTATGGATATCACCATGACTATTCTACATCCAAGTTTTATTGATGCATGCTAAATCAATGACACTAAGATTAATATGTCATGAAACAAAGACGCCAAACTTAAACCAGTAAATGACTAGGGAGAATCAATTGCTAGTCTTTACTTGTGTAGGGTAAGGACCCACATCAGCTAGACCGACTCTAAACTCACCGACTCTAAGAGTCAGATTTTCTTCGTTGACACGGGAGTCGTCGTCGCATAGTGCCTTTTGCAAAAACCCATTTCATGAAGAGTAAAAATAGGTTAAGTTTATAATAACACGCGTTCTTATTGTCATCAGATTGCTGCAATATAATAAACCTAGAAAATAAAGTTCCATTAACAGCTTTCTGACCAAACTGAATGTCTTTCATAAGATTAAGTACTCTGCTACTTCCTTTCATCATAACAGATCAAAATTTCTCTTCAATTTTTGTTTTGAATTGTTGCTTAAATCATCTTTTCCTTTTCATAATTTATATAATCAGTTTCATAATGTTTATTCAGCATAGTTTATTCTTAAACTACGATCTTTTGACAAACATATTATGCGTTGACCACCAAGAAATGATTTTATGGTAATTAGAATCACTTCTTCAGATCGGAGTTTTATCAATACTGCTCATTGTATATGTGTGCTAAATCAGTGACACTAAAATTAATATGCCATTTAATAAAAAGGCCAAACCAAAACCAGTAAATAATGAAAGAGAATTAAATGCTATTCTTCACATACGGAATAGGGACCCACATCACCAGGATCGATTCTCTAAACCCTCCAACTCCTAGAGTCAGAATTCCTTTGTTAAACGTCCTGTGCTCAAACATTGTAGTTAACGAATTCGAACTCCAGAGGTGTTGCTGCATTCATTTACAGACTAATACACTTGGGGAAAGTTATTGTCTTCTTAAGTTGCAAGATGTAGGATAAATAGTGACATTAATGCCTTTCTACAAGCATGACTTTGGCATTAAATTACCAACGGACATGTATATGCAATTAAAACACAAAGGAAAAAAACGATGTTGTAGTTTCGTTCAGTGGATTCAGTGATTTTGACAGATTTGTTTAGCAATGCAGATTGAATTTCGTTTCAAGTGACAATAAGGAATCTTGTCTTCTGAGAAAATCTTCTCGGATTTTGCCTGCTATTTTCCTTTCTTATACCATTCCAACTAGGGTAATACACAGGAAAAACAGTAAATATGGTCTTCGAGACAGGATTAGGTAATCCGTTTGTAACTCAAAATCCTAGATAGTTATTATTATTAGTCGTATTATTATTACTTATTCTTTGAGGGTTTTTCACGTCAGCGTGAGCTGATGGTCTTTCATTTGAGTTTGAGTGACAGCAAATCTCCTCAAGTCTCCAGGATACTTCTCAGTATTCTGACCGTTTCCAGCGATGCTGTAGTTTGAATAGTCTCCACTCGTCCTCCAACGGTTAGGTCCTCCAGTCTGGTTAATAATCCTTTATTTACTGTACCGAATGCACCAATCACGATTGGTATAATGTTTACCTTCATGTTCCATAGTTTTTTCAATTGCCTAGCAAGGTCGAAGTACTTATCCTTCTTTTAACTTTCTTTCAGTTTTATTCTGTGGTCAACCGGTTCAGCAAATCCACAATTTTCCTGTTCTATTATTATTATTATTATTATTATTATTATTATTATTATTATTATTTACTCCTTTAGAGTTTTTCACATCAGTGTTAGCTGATGTCTTTTTTCAATGGAGTTTGAGTGACAGACCATTTCCTCAAGTCTCCAGGACTCATCTCAGGAATCTGGCCGTTCTCAGCAATGCTGTCATTTGGTTAGTCTCTACCCGTCCAACTTCCAAGTCCTCCAGGCGTTTTAATAATCCTTTTTTATTGTACCAAATTATTATTATTATTATTATTATTATTATTATTATTATTGGGTAACATTCCAATGCGCCAATTAAAAGGGGTATCTCCACCGTACTTATGTTCCACATGTTTTCTTTAATTATTCGGGTAGGTACAGTTTTATTATTATTATTATTATTATTATTATTATTATTATTATTATTATTATTTACTTATTAGTGTTTTTTACACCAGCATTAGCTGATGCTCTTTCACTGGAGTTTCAGTGACAGCAAGTCTCCTCAAGTCTCCGGGATACTTCTCAGTACTCTGACCGTTCTCAATAATGCTGTAGTTTTGATAGTCTCCACTTTTCCTCCGACTTCCAAGTCCTCCAGTCCCTTTAATAATCCTTTAGTTACTCTACCAAAAGCACCAATCACAATTGGTATAATTGTCACATTCATGTTCCATAATTTTTTTCAATTCCCTAAGCAAGGTTCAGGTACTTACCCTTCTTTTTGCATTCTTTCAGTTTTATTCTGTGGTCAGCCGGGACATTATTATTATTATTATTATTATTATTATTATTATTATTATTATAATCTAACCAGTAAAATGACTTTGACAGTCATCTTAACTTTCTTATAAGCCTTCCTTTAGATGAGTGCAAGTTAAGTTTACTCATAATGAATTACCTTCATTTTTCCTCAGATCTATCCAATCAACGGGAGCTAAAACAAAGCAACATCTTAGAAGATCTTCTCGAGGATCTTCCTGATTAGTCTTAATGAATTAATACTCTCTCTACGTCATAATTTATTTTCATATAACGGGTCAACATTTCTAAGCATCCTACTTGTTTTTAAACTGTAACTTTAGTGTCCATTGTGTCTTCACAATTAGTATAATCCTTTACAAATGATATGAGACCTATACTAATTAAAACTGCACTACAAATTGAACCAATCAAAATCTGTGCTGACTATCAAGCTATGCTCTTTAGAAGATCTACAGTAACATGGTGGATTTGGGTTTGATTCATTTCTGCATCCTCTCTGTTTCAGCAAGCTAACTCGGTAAATAATGAAAAAAAATACACTGCTTTTTTCCCAGAAGTAATTTGTTTTTTTTTTTTTGTTTTTTTTTGTTTGATAGCATATCGACCTTCGACAGTTAACTAATTCGAAATCTATCCTTATAGAAGAGCAGTAGTGATATCCTTAAACCCACACATTGGAAGGGAACTAATCCCGAATCGGGAGTTCGAACTCACAAACTACAATGTCACAGTCCTACATGTTAGCCACCACAAATCTGTACCTCCTTCCAGGGATAATATGTATAATTGTAAAGCATAATTTTGGCAATACAGATGACAAATTGTCGAAAAGAATTGCCTGGAAAACCTTAGATTATCTAAGAACTTTCCAATACCCAATCGTGTGTATATATATATATATATATTTATCCAACCTATTTTCATGAGCAGGATACAACACAAAGCTAAAATTCAAGCAAAGTTTTACAGGTTAAAATAAAGAGTCCCCCTTCTTTTATATCGGTTGTCTTATCTTGATTAAAAATCATAATCTGCCCAACTTAACGCAGAGGGGAGAATAGGTTGATTCATATATTTCTTAATTTAATAGCACGATTTAAAATGCAAACTGTTTTGTCCGGGATTTGATCTCTGGCCGCCGTGTCGATTTCTTCGAGGTTAGCCATTATCAAGCGAATGTCTCCATAATTCTTCATCGTATAATATTATTCCAGATTGTGTTTGGCCCGTTTAAAGATAATTACACAACATATTTTAGTAATAATGTCGTTTTTCTGTTTTTCATAAATATTTTTAGAGCGTGTAAAAATGCGTTTCGTACATAAAAATCTCGGTTGCCCAACTGGATTTAATATGGCTTTGTTTTTTGGACATCATTGAAAAAATAGTTTTATGTCTATATCTTCCACAGAGAATGTATTACCGGCAACGTGTTTGTTTAAATGGAAAAATAATAGGCACTCCCAATACATACACTTAAACTACGCCGACGATATGAATCTAATCTCAATCATATCAGAGAAGCTTAAATTGTTCATCGAACAACTAGAGAACGCTATAATCGTAAAGGTCAACGAATTCACATTTTCTGGATCAGTAGTACCTGGAAGCTCCTCCGATGTAATAGGAACGGTCACTTAAACGTATTCAACTCTTGGCAGGCTTAAGGAAAACATATAAACAGAGAGATATTTCAAAGGCAATCAAGTTTCGTCTCACCTTTGCATGAACATTCCCGACAGGTATAAATACTAGGGTTTGAAGATGGAAGACAACAGAAACTGACTGCATTTGACAGCGGCTGCCTCAGGACTATAAGGAGGGTTTCTAGCACAGATCACATCAAAATCAACAATATGAAGATAAGCTTGGTAATATCACCTTAAATCAATGACGTTATAAAAAAAAAAAAAAGGAAACACGTAATAAGAAAAAAATTTATGCTTGCTAGGAAAACCATTTAGAAAGGAAAGATTTTACCACAAAAGATGCAGAGAATGACAACCACAACGATGGGTTGATTATTTAAATACTTCTGTTAACATAATGAATGCAAAAATATAGAAGGAAATGGATCTTTTCTGTCTCCAATTTCACGCGTGGAACGCTTGTGATTTGTCTAGATAATAATAGAAGTGATAATAATAATAAGGACAAATACATTCACCTTGCTAGGGAATCCAAAAAACTGTGGAACATGAAAATGACGTTTATACCAATTGTAATCAGTGTTCTTGGTACAGTCAGCAAATGATTATTAAAGCGACTGGAGGACTTAGGAATAAGAGAATGAGTTGAGACCATCCTAACGACTTCATTATTAAGAACGGCTAGAATACTGAGAAGTCTCCTGGAGATTCGAGGAGACTTGCTGTTAGTAAAACTTCAGTGAAAGACCATCAGTTAACACTGTTGGAACAAACTCTCAAGGAGTAAATAATAGAAAAGTACCTGTCGAATAGTGGATTTTGCTCTTCCAGTTGACCACAAGTTAAAACTGAAAGAAAGTGAAAAGAGAGATAGGTACCAAGATCTTGCTCGAGAAATGTGAAAACAACTATGGAACAAGGAAGTGACGGTGAGACTAAATGTAATTGGTGCGCCCGGTACAGTCACCAAAGGAATTTTACTGGGACTGAAGGATTTGGAAATAAGATGTCGAGTGGCGACCCTTCAAACTACAGCATTTTTTTAGATCGGCCAGAATAATGATTCCTGGAGACTTGAGGAAAACTGATGTCACTCAGACTCAGTGAAAAGTCATCAGCTAACGCTAGTGGGAATAACTCACAATGGGAAAAAAAAACAGTAGAAGATGTAGTAGTGGTAATAGTTGCAAATAGGTAAACATCAGCCCTTGGTAGGATGCATATATACTTGATTTAAGACACCACGTGCATCAATAACTAAGTAAATACCCACAAAAATCAAACATAGCCGTATGAATGACTAAGGAAATAACAGACATGATCAAAAAGAGAGCAAAAATAGAACTATCTCTAGTAACTATGGACGGATAACATATTTACATATCATGCAGAAGATCGTAACTGCTCAGATAAGACTAGAAATATATTACTAGTCTGATGTTATCGACTGTTTCTTGTAGAACAGAAAGACCAACTACTCATCTACGAAAACATCTTCAATCAGGTAAAGAATAAGGCTAAAAATGTAGATATGACTTGGATATATTAATAAAAGGGTATTTGAATGCATCCGGTGAAATTGGATAATAAAATGTGGGAAAATGTTTAAACAATACAGAAATGTAATAAACTTCGCTACAAAAGCTGCAAAAAATATGAAATGGTGTGTAGGTTATTGTTTTTTTTTTTTTGCCATGTTAATACTTATCGGTTATTTAATTCCAATTCCTGTGCAATCTTAAACAAGTCCTCGCGGCAACACCCCACAAGACACCAACTGTACGGCCACCTGCCCCCTATCACGAAAACTATTCAAGTTAGACGAATCAGGCATGCAGGACACTGCTGGAGAAGCAGGGACGAACTCATATGAGATGCACTCTTATGGACCCCCACACATGGCCGTGCAAAAGCAGGACGACCAGCACAAACATATATTCAGCAGCTATGTGAGGATACGGGATATTGTCTTGAAGACCTCCCTAGGGCGATGAGCGATAGGGAGTAGTGACGAGAGAGGTTCAGGGATATCCGTGCTACCAGCGCGATATGATGATGATGATATATATAAAAGTAAAGTTGGTGACGAAACCATAAAGGGAGAACTAGGGACAACTGAAGAGTGGAATAGACGACAGGTAGTAAAAGTTTACCCGAAGGAAAAATCAAAAGAGGAATTTACCTGGGCAATGCTGTTCATGATGGCGATGATGCCACTGAATCACATACTCAGGAAATTCGCAAGCGGATATAAACTTCTAAAATCGCAAGAAAAGATCAACCACATAATGTACATGAACAACATCAAACTGTTTGCCAAAAATAAGAAAAGTAATTTAAAACCCTCACCCAGGCAGTGAAAATATAGAGTCAGGACATAGGAATGGAATTTGTCATAGAAGAATTCATCATGCTGATAGCGATAAGCTGGAAACGACACATAACGGATGGAATGGAACTACCAAATCAAGAAAAATTCAGAACGCTCGGAGAAACAGAAATGTACAAATACTTGGAAATATCGGATGCTGACACCATGAAACAAAATGGAGAGAAAAAAATTAAACAGAGCGTCTTAGTAGTACGAGCAAACTACATGAAACCAAACTCTATTGCAGGAACCTTATAAAAGTGATGAATAGATGTGCTATTTGACTCATAAGATAGTCTGGACCATTCTTGAAGTGGAACAGATGAGAAGTTAAACAAAGGTACCAGAGAACCAGAAAACTGGTGACCATGTATAAGGCTTTAAATGTTGTCGACAGACAATATGTGTCAAGAATAAAAGGAGGAATAGGACTCGCTAGCATGAAAGATAGCGTTGACACATCGACACAACGTATCGAAAATTATGTATAAAATACCGCTTGAAGACTGATTACGGCCACCAGAAATAAAACTGACGAAACGTTGATCAACCGAAAGGAAATGACCAGAAAACAAAAATGGGAAGAAAAACAAAACTATGGATGTTTTAAGCGACTAACGAACGAAATTTCACACGAAAAAACGTGAATTTGGCTAATAACATACCAATATACCGAGGATTATTGATTATCATATGAGCGAAATAACAAAAACAGATTCAATTATTTTTCGAGAAAAGTTTTCAAATACCCTGCACTTCTATAAAATTATCTAATTTTTTAAAGCTTCTTTTTTTTTTTAGATATACGTATTTTTTAAATAGAGGAATTATATTATCAATTGATTTACAACAAGAAAATCCACAAAGAAGTGCGTGTGACATACAGGAACATTAGACAGCTGTTTCCACCTTATCATGTCTCATCAGATGTGTATACTGAGATTTACTCCACTGGAGATTAAACCAGCGACCACAGAATAATTAGCCGAAACTCTACCATTGAACCATTAGGTATAGATGCAACTACAAGACACATTAAGTTAAATATGTCGGGCGTTTACCATGACTGGTTGATTTAGCCATTCTTGTATGCGGTGTGGACAAGTGTCTCACTGGTAGAGTTTCGGCTCTGAATTCACGTGTTTGATCTCCAGAGGTGGAGATCAAGGTATACACTGTTGATGAGACCTAATACAGTCGAAACAGCTGTCTAGTATTCAGGTATATCGATCGCAGTGTTGTTTGTTTTTTGTTGTGGTGGTAAATCTTTTATTTTGATATACAGTATTCTTATTGATATACAGTATTTTTATTGATATACAGTATTTTAATATACAGTATTTTCGATTGTTTAAATATATAGTACTTGTTATTGATATAGAGTATTTTGATATATAGGATTTTTCATTTTTTTATATACACTATTTTTAGTGATATAGTATCAAGATATAGAGTATTTTTTAATTATATCACATTTTGCTACTCATCGAGAGTTCATTTGTGCAGTGTTTCAAGAAGGATCAAGTTCAATAAGCAAAAATATTGAATTTGAATAAATACTGGTTTTCTTTCATTTTTAGATTATTTTTTCATTCAATCACATGTTATATTTCAGCATTCTTTTATTTTTCATTTGCTATATTAGCAGATAATAATGTATCAAAATGTAATGGTCTGAGAAACACTCAAAGCGCTGGATGGGGATACGTCGAATTTTTCCCCAAGCATGATTCACAGGTGACGGTTCGATACGCATCCCTACTAAAAAGACTGAAGAAAGAGTTTAAATGAAATAGGGGTTGGTTATCTCGCTATTGATAGCCGGATGAATTTTAAGAGATATGAATTCAAATCGAGGAATAAGGGACGACAAAAACTGACATATTCGTAGTTTTCTCATTTTAGAAGTCCTTTTGGAGGGGGATTCAGTACAATATGATGGAAATAAAAAAAAGGTGTCTCCATCCAATAATGACGGACGGAAACTTATGAAAAGGCAGGTCTAACTAGATAAAGTATTAGCAATAAAAATGGGAACCAAATTTAAAAAAAATATTTGGCATGACCCAGTCGGCTGTGGCTGTACAATACACCGATTGCATCTCAGCAGAGAGGTAGGACTCACACAACGATTGTCCTGAAATGACTCTAAATAATTTGATGGTGAGGCTTCCGTATTTCTGGAGTTTGAGGAATGTGGAATACCCCTTTATTTCCATCGCTCCCTGGTCCACTCTGATCTGTAGTGGTAGCGTATGATAGAGTCCTATCTATGGGTTAAATAGAACTAAACAGTGTACGTATTCTCAGCCGAATTGTTTGAAATAGAACTGTTTATAAGTACAACATAGATTTTGCATTAAATAACTTGCAATGGTTGATATACCATGAAACCAAACTTCTTTCTTCACTCGAACAGGTATTTGTACCATCGCCAACTGCCAGCAAAAGATCTTTGAAAAACCCGTCACAATGTTAGATTAGGAAGTCTTTCTTACTATTGAATAGGCATGAACTGTAGAGTTTAAGTAGAAACTGTGATTAAAAACTTTTGGGTCATCTTGGTATGATAATAAAAGCTTTTAACCCCGAGGTAAATCAGAAAGCACGACAGGGATTGGATAGTTACAGTCACAGTTCCAGAGGTTAGACAAATAACTCAAGATTTCCACTTGTTAACAAGATGTCAACAAGTACAGGTATCTAATAATGGATGGTCTTAATTTTTCGATTCATTGAAACATTCCCTGATGTACGGGGTCATTGTACATAGAAAAAATGATTAAAGGGTGTTCAGAAGTAGATGGCTTGTTATAAAAAAAAAAAGAAAAAGAAATATTGACCATAATTATCATATACAGTTATTGTAAGAGACCTGAGCGCTCTATAACACTTTAGTCTCATCCTTTTTCCCAACTTCAGTTACAATAAGATGTGTTGTAGAGTAACTAGCACCCCTTCAGCACTCTACCAGATAGCCTGGATCATAGCCTTAAATACCCTACGATTAAGAACATCAACAATTAATAAGCTGATATTAAGCTGATTAATGTTCCGACTGATCTTACTTCGTTTGGAAATGAAGCATTTTGAGCCTTCTCAATTCTTTGCAAGATGTCTTGTTAGTTGTTTGTAACATGTTGTCCTGTGTCTTTTGCATATATCCGTTAGCACCGGATATTGGAGCTGAATTAATATAATAATCACTCATTCTTATCTGTGTATCATTCACTTCGATGATACAACAGTATGGCGACGAGTATTCGAGAAATTGCAACAGGAACGACGGATCGGTGACGAAAATTTGAGAATTTGCAATTGAAACAACCGATTGGCGATGATAGCATCAAAGGGCAAACAATCAAGCAGGAACCTTAATTCGAAGTACAAATTGATGAGTACAATCACTTGCAAAAATGGAGGATTTTAAAAATTGCATACTGGGATTTTTAAAACAGGAAGACATTTTACGTAAATAGGAAATGGAAAAAAATTGAGAACCAACGTCAGTTAGTCAGCGATTCTATCAGAACGAACGTCCAGAAAACTTTTTGCAAGGCATAAAAACAGAACTCGACCAACTAGAAAAAAGTTTTTCAAACTTACTGGAAACATTCTCAAAAATAAAAATGATGCTGGCAGCATTAATATTTTTTCACAAGATTCTGTAATCAACACGATTGGTGAATACAAAACAGACAAAGAAGTTACATTCGGATCATACTTTCGAAGTTCTGAAGAAATATTCGAAAAAGACTCTATGTCGGATGGAAAAAGTATGATTATTTCTGGGTAAGTTCTGCTCGGTGTAATACGAAAAGTACGGACATTTTATATTCCCAAGACATTCCGGAGAATTTTCGTTCCTGAAAACCATGAAATATTAAAAGAAATAACCGAGAAACGGTGTTCCAAATTAAATACTTGATAGCAGTCTTTGAATCTTACAAAGAAAGAAAATGAGGATACATGACTTTTGCTAGTACACTTTACGGAGAATGTGAAAAACACCTGATATGTTAAATGCCTAATTTTCGTCAGGGTTTGACTGCATCAGTAGATGAAAAAATAAGATCGAGATCAATAACGAAATTGGAACAAGAACAAAAGAATATACTTCATAATCTTGTGGATGAGTGTCAACGTATTTAAAATTAAGGGCAGACTCGGCCAAATTTGAGGAACAAGAGATTTCCCTTATTCATCCCGCCCAGAAAAAAACCAAAAGGTAGGGGAAAAAAGTAACTTCTTTTAGAATTCATCCTTGTTTTCGTTGTGGCAAATTACATTTATTTAAAAATTATTTAAAAAAAACAAAGAGTGTAAAAATCGAGGGAACAAAGGACATACATTTTCCCATAGTAGAAAAAAGCCCAAAGGTAAAAAGAACAAAATTTTCCTTTGTACTACTGAACAAAAAGCAGTCGTGACAATAAAAAAAATATTTATATAAATGATCGACTAAATAATAAAAAAAAGATAAATTTCAATTTGACTCAGGTTCGGACTTAACAACAATAAATGCTTAATCTTGGAAAAGAATTAACATACCAACATCAATTACTTCTAAATAATCGCCAGATGGGTGACAGGAGAAAACATTTAATTTTTGGCGAAATTGTCATAAATGTTCTTTTCTCAGAGAAAGACAAAAAACACATTCGTCGTAAAACCTTTTCGGTACGGACAGGACGTATTCGTTCGACTTGTTCAACGTCCCAATAAATACGTTTTCTAATAATGTAGATGGATCATCGGCGAACACCGAAAAAGTGAAAAGGGAACTCAATTCAAATTCCCCCGATTTTTTTTCAGATGATCTTGGATTATAATCAAAAGTAAAAGCAAAATTCGAATTAAAAGAGGATTCGACACTAGTACCGTTGATGGCATTGGTGAATATTAACAAAGAACTTGAACGTCTGGGAAATTTTGGGGTGGTTGAAAAAACGATTTTAGTCCCTGGCAAACACGACTGTATACGTATAAAAGAGAAAAAATAAGAACAATGGCTTGTGTACGATATTTGCAAGGAAATGACCACTTGAGATAAACTAATCAATCTCTTCTATCTGTGACAATACCCCTTTGGCCCCCCGTTACATCAACCTCTTCACCATTTCACTTCTTGGCTGGTGATCATCTAATGGTTCCGATAAAGGTATCGCACATTTCTTCATGGCTACAAGAAATACAATCAAGGGAGTGGGTGGAAAGAACAAAGAACAAATGAACAATATGAGCTTGGGTTAACTCAAAGTGCAAGAAGAGGAGTTATGTAAAACTGCACTCCCTATGCATATGTAGACTAACGCTAGCGTGGATTTCTAGCGAAAATTCTACAACACGCGAGGAGTGCTGACTCATCTTGACTGGTCTTCCCTCACTGCGACTGGACCCTATCTCATCCGACTGGTCTCTCAGATGTCCTGTGTCGACTGCCCACTCACGTCACCCTTCGCCAACTGCTTTCTGTGAGCTCCTTTGTCCAACTCCTACTCGCGTTCCCTTACCCCCTTCCAGTCACGTCGAAAATCGCGAGCTCAGGCCTTTGTTTGGTTTCGCGCCAAAAATGACAAAGGGATCGTCTGCTTGGCGAACCACCTACATAGTGTCACATATCAACAGACAGAATTTGTGCGTAATTAAATGGGGTCTGATATTTTAAAGGTTTGATTTATCGGAGGCCTATCAGCAAATATCAGTCGATGAAAAGTGTACTGAAATACAAACTATCAATACGCACAAAGGGCTCTATGAATTCCTTAGATTCCAGTTGGGGATGAACATCATGCTAAGTTTGCTAAACCTTGAAATAGCATAACTAGATAATATATTAATAACAAGTAAAACCCGAGATGAACATGCAAGACATATAAAGGGAGTTTTCAAAAAAGCTGAAAGAATTTGGATTCAAGCTGAGTATTAAATAATGCAAATCATGTATTTAGTACAGATCATTGAGGAAAAAGGTAGATCTGATTTTAGTCGTGCAAACGCAATAAAGAACATGCCCGCTCCGAGAAATGTGTCATTTTGGGGGTTAGCTAATTATTACAGGAATTACCTTCAAAATATGCACACATTAGGAGCAAGTTTAAACAAACTTCTTAAAGAAACGTAAAGTGGAATTGGTCGGTCGATTGACAAAAGGCTTTCGATAACTTAAAGGCAACATTGAACACGGATCTAATTATCACGCATTATGATCCTAATAAGGAGATTTATGGGGCAAGCGATGAGAGTAATCTGGATTTGGAGCCCGTAAAAATGTTCAGTTAAAGCCCATACATCATTCAAGGACTTTGCTCCCGGCAGAAATTAATTATTCACAAATTGAAAAAGAGGGGTTAGGCCAGATATTTGCAGTTAAGAAATTTCTCAAATTCATACATTCAGGATATTTCATTCTTTAAACTCACCACTGCCCACGACTGTCTGTTTTAGGCCCGACAAAAGGAATTCTACACGTTGGATTGTTGGTGGGAAAACTTGTGTATCGCCCGTCTACAAATTGCTTGCAAATATTTATAGAAATTCCGATAAGTAGGAGAAGTAGCATAGACTGTCAATGAAAACTAAGGCATATATGAACAATGGAAAATTACAAAGTCTAGGCTTAAGGCAGCCTTGTTATTTAGGAGGAGTATATTTTGTATCGCCCAACTAAAAAACAAGATGGCTACCCGATTGCCAATATTAGATATTCAGCTAATCACCGACAAAAATGGGGAATCATCTTCTTAAAATACATTCAAAATGAAATTTAACCCATTTTAGAATATACCAGAAATAAGAGAACCATTAAGAGAGACAGTTATTGTTTCACTGAGTTCCGAAATGAATATTAAAAATGTTCTTTATAACACAGTAAAAGAACTACCAGTTACTTTGGAGGAAATAAGATTCAAAGCAGAATTTGACCAGTTCATAAGAGAAAAAAGGTTGACATCATACACCAGTAGAAAAAAAACGGAAATAATACTTTTCTATATATAACGGTATATTGCTATTCCGAGATCGGTAAGTAATACCATAAGTTTTAACAAAAAAAAATCTTGAAGGATATTATACCAGGAATATCAAGAATGAAAGCTCTCATGAGGAACTACGTCTATTTATATGGCATGGACAAGGAAATTCAAAATCTGGTAAAAACTTGCGTTGGTGGCTAAGGTGCCTCCTGTGAAATTCAATCCCTGGCCAAAGACAAATAAGCCATGTTCCAGATTACACATAGACTCTGTGCCCAATAAAGGGAACTTATTCGTTCATTGTGGTAGACAGCTTCTAACAGTGGCTAGGAGTTCTTAAATATAAAACACCAAGTAGCAGAGTCTCGATAGATTGTTTACACGAATTATTCGCTAGATTCGGTGTACCAAAACCTATCATGTTCTAAAACGGTACACAGTTTTCTTCGAAAGATTTTGAAAAATAATTTTTTTTTTAAATGTACGTCTAATATCTCCACGCTACCAACCAAGGCCATGCAGAATGGTGGAAAGTTTACTGATTTATTCAAGAGAGTAATTAAGAAGCAAAATTGAAACCGTGAACGAATAATTACAGGAAACGTTATATATATATATATATTGCATAACACCTAACGTAAATACAATTTTAGGAATGGTCCCAGCCAAACTTAAGTTTGCAAGAAGAAAATCGTTCGGTATTTGATAAACTTACCTACAGAAAAGATAATGGAGGAAGAATATCAATGGCAACTACTACAGCCTCAGAGAAAAATATGTTATAAGAATTAAACTTTTGGAAAAGCAACGTCGGAAGAAGGAACCATTGATAAGAGAATTGGAAAAAATGTACTGATATTTTAACCAAATAAAAAACGTTGACTAATACAAGGAGGAACCGATGACGGTGATTTACGATGTATATATTCCCAATTTGGTAAAACAGAATCGATCAAGTTTGCAAAAAAGAATTCTAACGGGTCCTATTGATATGGACCTAAAACGATTGAAATATGTTGTAGCATAAGATTTCAAAGGGGTGATGTTTCGAGTACCTAACATCCCTTCAGCACACTACTAGATGGAATGAACCATAGCCTTAAACAGCCTACGGTTAAGGACTTCAACTATTGCTTAATAAGTTGAAATTGAGATGATTAATGTTTGGGTAGATCTTAATTTTTTTTGGTCCAAACAGCATTTTGACCCTACTCATTCCTTGTAAGTTGCTTGTTAATTGTTTGTATCTTATTGTTCTGTGTTTATGCATATATCGGTTAGCACCGGATACTGGTTCTGAATAAATCTATTAAGCACTCATTCTTCTCAGTGTATCATTCACCTCATCGATTCAACAATTTTGATTTGTCATGAATATGTGCTTTCCTTTTTGTCATAATACCATGAATTATTGATTAATTATCATACTAGTAATAACACAAGAAATATTTTTTGTCTCTTTTCAGAAACGTTCATGAATACATTGCACTTCTTAAAAAATCTTTAAATATACAGCAATTTTATTTGCAATCTTCACAATCATCTCTTGCAACTCATCTGGAGGATTTAAATTTAAAAAAAAAATAATAATAAATAAATAAAAGACATTCATTTGTTTCTGCGTAATATTTTTTTTGCATTTGATGCATTAATAATTAAGATAGAATATTTGCTCTGAGAAAGATTTGTATAACAATTGGTATGGTGGACATTTTTTTGCTGTAAAAAAACAACAATACAATCCTGAAACTTTGAGAGCCCTTGATTTATACATTTCTTTACATATTTTAAGAATTCTCTGTCGCAGTGGAAAATATCTTGCTGCATTTGGATTAGAATATCGATCAGTATGATGTCTATCAAAAGTAACAATTGTGCAGTAAAACACACAATTTATTATCCATTCGTGTAGAAAAATATCAGATTTACAGGTCATGTTTTTTCAGCGTTTCTTATTTTTAAAGGATATCCAGGTTGATTCTCAATATTATTTCTTTCCTGAGATATATTCACATCTTTTTATGTTATCTTTCAATCTGTATAAATAAAATTATGTTTGCTATGAAAAAGCATTTTCTCAGGTGGTTCATGATTATATTGTTTGATATCTTGAGTGAGTCAAATGTTTGGCAACATTTTGCAGTGCGTATATCACTTGACAAAAACAGTTCAAGTTATAGTAAATACCCACTCTGATTGACAGTATCATCTAAGCAAAAAAAAAAAAAAAAAGCTTAGTAAATTAACAACGTGACCAATTTTTGTTCATATTATGTCAAATATTTAACGGCTTGTGTAAGAAACATATCTAATTTCTAAATTTAATGTATTATGTTTTTTATTTCCATTTATAGAAATGTCATTTACTGTTAAAAGAAATGTTTTTTTATTACTAAGCATAGATTTTTCAGTCGTTTCCACACATGCTGTTAAAATTTGAACGGGAATAATCAAGTTATTTGCAGACGAAACTTTAAAAAAATATTCGGAACATCTTCTTCATCAGCAATGGTTTTAAATTGTTGAATCACGTCGTATATATATATATATATATCGAGAGAGGGAGAAAGGGAGACAAAAACTGAGAGAGAGAGAGATAGAGAGAGAGAGAAAGAGAGAGAATATGAAAACATGTAAGGCATGATATTTAATTAACATTATTATATGACCCAGACATAATCCAGTAGATTATTATACATATATATATATATATATATATATATATATATATATATATATACAAACGGACACACACATATATATATATATATATACATTTATATTTACAATAACTACATGTGAGTGAGTGGGGGGATCTCCGTTTATGGTCTAGTGGTTATTTCATTGGAGACATGTGCTGATCCAACATAGGCGGACAGTTTAATCCTATTTGTTTAAATCAATGCGATCAAACTGACACAGGAAAATCAATTAATGGATTCAAACAATCTATACTTACTTCGACTTGCAAACGAATTAATACTGCTTAATAACTCTTTAGACTTTATTATAAGACATTACACATGTACATATATGCAGTCACCAAAATACACACTCACAATATATATGTATATGTTTATATGCTTGCGTATATCTGTCTCTCTGACTCTCTGTCTCTTTCTCTCTCTATCTGTTGTGTGTGTGTGTGTGTGTGTGTTTAATATCGGTGATATAATGATATATCTCCTATTCGTTTATAAACTTAAAATAGATGTAAAAGTTGCAGGAATTTAAGCAGTCATTTTTGGGTCATTCAACGCTGAATTAAGTCATTTTGAGAAAAAAAATTTAAACAATTCCGTTTAGTATAAGTATACTTTTTTTTGTTTATACACAACAAGATGTAAAAACGGTTCTATTTCAAAAATTCAGTTTAGCATTAGTATACAGTTTAGTACTATTTAACCAATATAGCTGACTCAGTTGGTTGTTTGTTTGGGTTTTATGGCATATCAACCTTTGTAGGTTATTTAATGCTTAATCCATTTTATACAAATAAAAATTATATTTCAAACAATTCAGTTTAGCATGAGTACATAGTTTGATTACCAAAATCATTTCTATTTTAAGCTATTCAGTTTAGTCAAAAAGTTATAATTCACTCAATTCTGTTTCGTATAAGTATAGTTTTTGTCTCAAGCATATGAGTCTTAATTTAAAAAAACACTTCTATTTCATACAATTCAGATTAGCATAAGTACTCAGTATACTTTTCAAAACAGTTCTATTTCAAGCAATTCTGTTTAGCATAAGTACGCAGTTTAAATATCAAAACACTGCTATTTCAAGTAATTTAGTTTTGCATAAGTACGCAGATTATTTCTATTTAACCCATAGATAGGGTCATATCAGGTGCTGCGACTCCGAGCCAGAGTGGAACTGGGAGCGATGGCAATTACAGGGCGCTCCGCATTCCCCAAAGCTCCAGCATCAGTGGAAAATCAGATTGCTTATTGTCTTAGCCAGGACACACGTTGGGGAGAGGTCTGACCCCTTCTCCAGACGTGCAGTCGGTGTATTCTACAGCCCCTGCAGACTAGACGACACATTAAGACTACTCGGAAAATATATTGATGATAAAATGAAATACAGAATCATTATCTCCCTAGAAAATCTTTCAACAAAGATTCCATGATTCACAACAATAAAAAACATACATTTGAAGGGTAAAACAATTTCCGTATTCTAATAGCAAGGTTTTCTTTTTATATAGGTTTCAATTTGATTTAAAACAAAGAGAATAATTATGTTCTAAAAATGATCTTGTATAACCAATGACCCAATTAGACTGAGTCAGGTTTCAAGAAAAAAAATATAGTTCACGAGGCTTTATTCAATTTTTTTAATACTTAAAAACTGTGATTCATGGTTTAAGGGTGTTTAAGAAAAAAAATCAAATTTCGTAATAAGTATCTTTCAAATGATTTCGTATATTTACCGATATATGCAGAAACTCTTCAGAATTCTGTTTATATTATATTTCTATTTATAGCTTTAGAAATACTATTCACAGGAAAAGAGAAGGAATTTAACCAATAAACATACAATCTTGAATAATTTCTGCCCTTTCTGTTTAAATTTCACCAACGTGAATTGGTTAAGTTACAAACTAAAGAAGTTAAATCAATTTTTCTGGAGCATTTTGATATCAACGGAGAAACATGCTTAACGTTTTCATCACACATGCATACGTAAAACTGACATAATTTGGAACTCTAATAACTTCAGCAGTTTTTCTTCAAAAAATGTTTAGGGATGTTTACAAATTGGCAAAACATATGATTGCCATTACGTGCCTTGAATCGAAAAGACAGTCCATAGAGTGGTACTCGGGTAAACAAAAAGTACCATGCATCGAAATGGTCATGATGACTGTTTTCTAGGGCATAAAAAAACCTATGACAAGAAATTTTCTTTGAAAACATTCAACTAGTAAACTAAGATGAAAAAAACATGACATTGAAATTCACTTCACAATCCCTTATATAAATCTATCGGTTTTCGGCCACACCAAAACTAAATCATGGACATGAAGTTTTAGCCACTGGCTCCCTGGTTTTATTGCTCTCTTATATCAGTTCATGCCAATAAACCTGCACAGTACATATATATATATATATATATATATATATATATATATATATATATATATAAAATTGGCGACTGTGGCCGAGGGTAATCCGAAGCCTCCCTTTTCAATAGCTACTCCGTAGGGGAAGCTGCAAATCCTTTTCCGGGATTGCTCCACTTTACCCTTGATCCGTACCTTAAAATGCTGAGTGTTAAGCAAGGAGGTATCAAGTACCATCTTTTAAGTCTTCGGTATGATTCGACCCAGGATTGAACCCCAGTCTGCCGGACCATTGGCGAGCACTCTACCGACTTGGTCAATGACCCGGTATATATATATATATATATATATATATATCATCATCATCATCATGTCGCGCCGCCTGCGCGGATATCCCTGACCGTCTCTCGCCATTTCTCCCTATCATTCATCGCCTCCGGCAGGTCTTCAGGATTACAACCCGTGTCCTCACATAGCTGCTGTATGTAAGTTCGTGCTGGTCGTCCCACTCTTGCACATCCATGAGTGGGGGTCCACAGGAGTACATCGCTTATGAGCTCGTCCTTGCTTCTCCAGCAGTGTCCTGCGTGTCAGGTTCGTCGAACTTGTATAGTTTTTGTGATGGGGGGCAAGTGTCCGTATAGTTGGAGTCTCGTGGGTGTTGTCGCCAGGACTTGTTTAATACTGCTCTCAACATTCTTGTGTAATTTCCGTCCAGCCTCCTCTCCAGCCGCTTCGTAAGCGTCCATGTGGTGCATCCATATAGCAGTATCGACACAACTGCTGCCTGGAAGAAACTGCGTTTCATTTTATCGGTTAGGTCCGACTTCCATATGATCGAGAGCCTATCGATAGCTGTCCATGCCTTCGTCAGTCGTGTGTCGATGTCCTTCTCGGTTGATGAGACGCTGCTTCCTAGGTAGGTGAATTTGTCGACTAGTTTCAGAGAGGCTCCGTCTAGTGTGGCAATGTTGCCTGTTTGATTGTAACACATATATTCGGTTTTGTTTGCATTGACATGTAGGCCAATGCCAGCTGCAGCTCGTTCCAGACTATGTAGTAGTGTCTCTGCTTGATTAGGCGTATTCGCTAGTAACGCCAAGTCATCAGCGTAGTCGGCGTCCGTGATTGTTTTTACGGGGTACCTTTTGCTTCTTCTCTTAGTCAGCTCAAAGCCATTTTCTCTGATTTTGTCGATCGAAGTCCTAAGCACATAGTCTAGACAGATGATAAAGAGGTACGGGGCTAGTGTGTCTCCTTGTAGTACTCCTGCAACAATGTCGAAGTATTCCGTGTCTCCATCTGGTGAACGTACTTTTACTTTGGTGTTTCTGTAGAGAATCATTATCGCTGCTACGGTTTCTTTTGGTAGGCCGTAAGCTAGTAGGATTTGCTCCATCTTCCCTCTGTGTATGGAATCGAAGGCCTTGGTAAAGTCGACAAATAGTAATGTCGCCTGTAAGTTTTTTGCCTGAACGCCTTCCAGGATTCTACGGATGGTCAGTATTTGTGAGGTTGTGGATCTATTTCTCCGGAAGCCATTTTGGTTTTTCCTAAGGATGTTTTCCATTTTGGGTTCTATGCGGTTTCGTAGTAGGGCATTGTAGATTTTGGCTGCTATGGATGTAAGTGTTATCCCTCGGTAGTTCTTGGCTAGTCCGAGGTCGCCTTTTTTAGGGAATGGAAGGATGCATCCCTTCGTCCATCGTTCTATCCTATTTTGACTATAGACTGCGTTGCATTGCCGGAGCAGTATATCGTCGAATTGTCTCGTCTTCCACACTTCTGGGGGGATCTCGTCTAGCCCTGCCGCTTTTCTATTTTTAATTCTTCTGAGAACCGTGTCGAGTTCTTCTTTGGTGAAAGGACCTAGTTTTACGTCTAATTGCTTACTCATAATTCTGGTGATCGGTTCATCCGTTATTTCCGGTGGGTTTCCTAGTAGATTTTTGAAATGCTGTTCCCACAGTTTTATTCTTTCTTGTTGGCTTGCAGCTTTCAATTTTGCTTTGGCTGTGCTCTTCCTTCCACTTACTTCGTTTATTGTTTGCCAGGCTATCCTGGATTGCCTATCTTCCACCGAGTCTCTAATCTTATCTATCTGATTTTGTACGTATTCTGCCTGTTCTTTTAGGTATATTCCTGTTAATTGATGTTGCGCCTTTTCTAGTTCTCGTGCATTTGTATTTGTTGGGTTCTGTTGATAGTTTTAGGAGGCAGTCTTCACAAGTGCACGTTTTTCTCTAGCAGCTAGCGTTTCCCAAGGGACTCTATATTTAGTTCTAGGTTTTGTTGGAATACACTTTTCTGCCGCCTCCAGGTGTGCTTCTACAAAATTTTCATATTCGTCATTTGGGGTGCCTATTTCTACCTTCTCTTGTAGTGCTTCGAATCTGTTTCTTAATTCTAATGCATATTTATCTCTAATATCTCTGTTGTTGAGTAGGGCCCAGTCATAGTGCTTGGTCGTCGCTTTACGTGTGGCGTTTTTTCTTAGGCTTAGTCGTACTTTGGCCGTAACTATTCGATGATCGGAGGACACACCCTCGAAGGAGGAGTATGCCTCGCAATTCATCGCACTGTTTTTCCATTTCCTGTTTATAAGGACGTAGTCTATCTGTGCTTTACTCTTATTCGCGTATGTGTAGGTCCATAATTTCCCCTCCCTTTTTTGAAAGTTTGTATTGAGGCAGGTTAATCTATTTTCTATCATGAAATCTATTAAATGCTGTCCATTCCTGTTAGACGCGTAGTGTAGGCTGTATTTGTTGTGTCTGTTTTTCCCGATTTGTGCATTCATATCTCCGCCAATGACTAGCAGGTTGTGTTTCGGAATGCTACGTACTAGGGAGGATCATCATCATCATCAACATGGCATACTTCTAGCAAGGATTTTCTTGACTCTCACTCGCCTCACGTCTCTATCGTCCATCGCTTTCGGCAGATATTCTTGGTTACATCCGATGTTCCCATGTAATTGCTGTTGATAAATTCTTTCGGGTCGTCCGACGGTTCTTCGTCCATATGAAGGGTCTCGACGAGAACGTCACTTATGAGTTAATCCTTACTTTATCAGCCATCTTCACAATGTATTGCTCGTTTTTTTTAATGGTTTTCGCGATGCGAGTGAGGTAGCCCTAAAGCTGCTGGTTTGAGGGTGCTGCTTTCTGGATTGGTTCATTACAGCTCCCAGCATTCTTGTGCAATCGCCATCAAGCTTTTTCTCTATATACTTTATCAGCGTCCATATGATTCATCCATATAGTAGCATAGACACGACTGCTTCCAGGAAAAATTGTTTTAATACTTAACTTCAAACAAAGTTTCCCACTTGAAGTTGACATAGGCCTTTAAAACAAATTAGAACAGCTTTCGGGAAAAATTGATCCACGTCTTCTCAGATTCTGAAGATGTCGAAGTACAACAAGAAGCACGAACAAAGTATATCAAGGTATATCGTTTGATTGCTGACTTCTCTAAGAGATTTGATTTTATACACAGAAGAAAAATAGAGAAAATGTTTCAAGAGTATGTTCTTCACATAGAAACTGTTACTGCTACTAAGACGTTCTTCAAAAACTTAAAAGCAATCGTTAGTTAACATGATGATGTCACTGATTTCTACACTACATGGGATACCTCAGAAATTTGATGACCATTTCACAGACATCGGCAGCAACATATCATCTACTGAAAGGAATATCAACATATGCATAGAAAGGCATGAATTGCTATCGATCAAATGTAAATAAAAGCTATCAGATAAGATACAACTAGAATTCTTCCAAGTTGTTGCTGCGAAAGTACCATCTTATTGTTGAACATCAGGAATCTAACGAGAAACAACTGTTGGATATTGATCGGAAGATTCCTTTGACATACCGCATAAATTTCCAGGGTCGCGACATCACATTGTAGTCAATATCTTTCCACGAAACAAGATATAACACAACCCTTTCACCCCAAACCTTCCCTATTTTTTATTATCAGCTCCTTAAAATATATCTCCACTTTGAAAACAAAACATCTTTTAGGAAATCTGATATATATGACTTTAAATGACTCCTAACATTGCTCCTACAATCATGCCCCCTACACTGTCTTATCATTTCTCTTCACATGCTTTTAAAAAGTCTCTGTCTGAAGACGTTTTAGTTTAAATAAAACTGAACGAAATATTACATATCTAAATTCGTGTTAAGTGTTTGATTTATCCAACGTTCTACGTATTTCTATCATACTGTCAGGTTCGCTACAAATCTATCTTTTCCATATATATATATATATATATATATATATATATATATATATATATATATAGGGTATTTAACAATGCCTCTGAAGAGGCAGATGGTGGCGTTAGGTAAATGTTTAATCTACAACAGATTTCAGTTCAGAGTTTTCTTTCTCCAAAACTGGTTGCCTCACCCAGGCTGAATTAGCCAGTCTGCCCTCTTATTTAACTATAGCTAGAGGAATGATTATTGAATTTATACTTTTCCCAAGGATAATGTGTGATCAGTGAAAATGCAATTAGCCTCGTCCAGGATATCATATATATATATATATATATATATATATATATATACAGACAGACAGACAGACAGACAGAGAGAGATTATGTTTACTTTTTGACTAATAACCTAGGGAATAGTATGAACCCGATTTCCCTCAAACAACGTGAAAATAGTAACACAGTTATTCTACAACGATGGGTTTGGCATTAAAAAAAACCCATGAAGGTTGATATGGAATAAAAAAAACCGAAGCATATAGAAATATATAAAGAGAGAAAGACAGATAAAAGGTGACAGATAATTATATGCCCATATTTTTGAACGTTCACATGAAAAAACAACTGTTGAAATAGAAAAAATGAGACATTCACTAAAGTTGTGAAACTGGTATGATGTATTTAGACATGACGATTATCCTCCCCACATCCAATATCTTTTTCTTGTATGTGAAAGGCCAATTAGATATTTTCGTGTTATAAAGCCTTCCTGTAGCTACCATTATGACAAGCAAATAAAATCTGAAAGTCAACGCATTTCACCAAAATGTTAGATATAGTTTTTGTTATTTGTTTGTTTTCATTTCTACTGCATATTCTAGATCATCCGGTTTACTTATATGTAAGCAATGGCATTTCTTTCCTTGTTTTATGGCTCAATCCATCATTTGACTCCTGTTTCTTTCTTTCTTTCTTTACTGTTTTCCTATTCATTTTGTTGTTGTTGTTGCCTACTGTGTTCACACCCGACTTTCATCGTTATTGTACATTCTCTGATTCTTGGAATTGCCTCCTTTTTTTCATTTGTTTTCTAACATCATGTGTGTCAACATAGTAAATTTGTGTAAGGCTTTTTTTCAAGAGCATATTTTTTTTCGTTCTGGGGTCAATGTACTAAGTTCCTCTCTTGTCCAGTTTTAAGAATGGTAAAGAAGGAATTTGCTAATGGTTGGTTTGAAGGTGTTTCATGGCATATCAGTCTCTTTGATTTTGATTGCAGAGTATTCTCACCCTCTCCCTACATATATATATATATATATATATATATATATATATATATATATATAGTGAGTATATATATATATATATGTTTGTGTGTGTGTTTGTGTGTGTATGTGTTATATATATATATATATATATATATATATATATATATATATATATATACAAATGATTTGAAAGGAAGTAGTTTGTGAAGACATTAATTTTTAAATAAGTTAAAACTCATTTGTTTTTACTCGGTAAAGTGGGTTCACCTATTGCTCACTCCAATAATTATATCTAATTATATCTTTTACTCACAGTTCAAAGTTTTCTATAGGACATTGTTTCTTATCTATCGCCTTCAAGCACCTTTAAGATAAAATCGGATCGGGTAATAGTTGGCCATAGGAGATAATTGAAGAATAAGGTCTGTAACAATTATTTAGTTACTTTAAATGACCAGATGATTGATATGATCGGACATCTCCGGCCACACTTTTATCCTAATAAGGGCCAAAGTGTATTGTTGTCATCATCATCATCATGTCGCGCTGGTAGCACGGATATCCCTGACCCTCTCTCGCCACTCCTCCCTATCGTTCATCGCCCCAGGTAGGTCTTCAGGACAACATCCCGTATCCTCACATAACTGCTGAATGTATGTTCGTGCTGGTCGTGCTGCTTTTGCACGGCCATGTGTGGGGGTCCATAAGAGTACATCACTTATGAGTTCGTCCCTGCTTCTCCAGCAGTGTCCTGCATGTCTGGCTCGTCTAACTTGAATAGTTTTCGTGATAGGGGGTAGGTGGCCGTACAGTTGGTGTCTTGTGGGGTGTTGCCGCCAGGACATGTTTAAGATTGCACGTAGCATTCTTGTGTAATTGCCGTCTAGCTTCTTCTCCAGCCGTTTTGTTAGCGTCCATGTAGTGCAGCCATATAGCAGTATCGATGTGACCGCTGCCTGGAAGAAGCTGCGTTTCATTTTATCGGTTAGGTCTGATTGGGCCACGGACTGCTCAGTTATCATGACCTTGTCATTAATTATTATGTATTGGTTTTGATTTTTTTTAAAGGAAAATAAGTAATGCTAAAGTTATCTGTGTTGAAGAACAGCAATGATACTATAAAACTTGAGGGATAGGGGGTTAATTAAGGAATAACGGTCACCACTGACGGCCAACTGGTGGCCTTGTACGACGGGTCTTATCCATTTGCTGAGGTGCAGTCAGTGTATTCTACAGCCCCAGTCGTCGATACGAAATCGCTTTTGTGCTTTTTGTGTGTTTACATTCCTGCAGCAGAACCTCTTTTCTGATAGTTTTCTCATTCTTATCTACTACTTCTATCAGGTTTCTTTTTATAATTCTGTAGCTTTTTCTTAGATTTTCTTTTCTCTGGGGATTTTGATACTTTCCTGATTGGTAGTTGTATTCCTTCTGTTGTTTAATATTTTTGATTATCCATTACCATCTGGAAATAGAAATAAAGAAAGAGAGAAGAAATAGAGAATAAAGAAAGAAAGAAAAAGAAAGAAGAAAAAAGAAAGAAAGAAGAAAAAAGAAAGAAAGAAGAAAAAAGATAGAAAGAAGAAAAAGAAAGAAAGAAGAAAGAAGAAAGAAAGAAAGAAAGAAAGAAAGAAGAAAAAGAAAGAAAGACAGAAAGAAAGAAAGAAAGACAAATAATCAAACATAAAAGAAAGCAAAAAAAAAAGAGCAATACAAACAGAGAAGTGGAAAAATTTTTCAAAAATCGTAAAAATGTAACGAGAAAACAATATTTAAAAAAAACAGATCAAAAGCGTAAGAAAAAAAAACCGAAAAAGAAAAAAAAAATGAAAAGGAACAAAGAAAGAAGAAGAATAAACTAAAAGAAAACACATAAAGAAAAAAAAGAACAAAAAAGAATGAACGAAACGAATGTAAGAAAAAATGTACAAGAACAAATCCTAAAATGAAGAAAAGTGGAAAAAATGAATGAAAGAAGCAGAAGAAAGAAAGAAAGAAGCAATGAAATAAGAAAACATAAAGAAACCAACTAAAAAGCAAGAAAGAAAGAAAATAAATCAACGAATAAACTAAGAAAAACGTAAATGATAAAATATAAAACAAAGATACCGTAATATTATTAGTAATATTAATTTTCTGTAAGTAAACTAGTCTTTTCCGTAGATTAACAACGCGCTTTCATCACGTATATTTGGAAAGTCTTCTTTGTATAGAGAAAATTGATTGTGTGCTCTTCAGACAAAAATTCATATAAATGGAGATAATGAAATAACGTAAAATAAATTAAAACCCAACAAACATGGAGTATTAAGTGAAGCCAGATTTATTTGAGTTTAAAATCTTCCGAGGAAAAGATTTCTATTTTAAATTTATCTACATTCATTTGTCTAGAGTTACAATTAAAGAGAAAAATTAAGAAAATCAACAGTTGTTAAAACAGAGCATTGCTAAAGTCTCTAGCTGTTACTGGCAGATTTTAGATTGCCACAAACAAATGAGGATAATATTTTTTCTGAAGAAAAGAACCTAATTTAGAAAGTTACTGTGCAATAATTTCTTTAAAACCATTAATGACTGAAGAACATGGAAAGCATAAAAATGTGAACGGCACATTTGATTTTCAAAAAAATTCTATCAAAACATCTTTAAGCGATTCCTTAAACAAAGACATACTGGCTTTCTATCGTTATGAAAATATATATCAACTTAAGGAAGTAGCTTTCCCTTTGTTTTACTGTTTCGTCTGGTTATGTCTATGTGTCTGTGTATTGTCAAATTCTCTCTCATACTCACCCTCACTCTCACTTTCTCTATCTCTATCTCTCTATCTCTCTCTCTTTGTATGTATATATATTTTTTCTTTTTTTTTTTAAATATATATATCAAATCTATAATTTGGTTGGTGTGAAAAAAACAGGTCGTACAATTTGGAAATTCTACAAACTGATATCTGGAAAAAAATCAATAAAAAAAGAAAAGACGAAAAACACACGTGTTACTAGAAAATAATCAGGTAGCAAGTATGTCTAGTCAAAAGAAAAGAAACTACGACAGAATTCCTAAGTTAAAACGTAATAAAGTGCTCAAAACATGAGGTAGAGCTGATATTACGATGATATTATATATATATATATATATAATGTTTCTCTGTGTGTGTGTGTGTCTTTGAAAAGGGGATTAATATGTAATTGTTATGGTCACGGGAACAGAATTTAAGTATGAATTTCGCATATGCTAATACCCTCGTGAATGATTTATATCAATCCAGCGAAAGATGAATAGTTGTGTAGACTGAACTATTATCCGTGCTACTCGCCCGACATGATGATGATGATGATGGAAACTGGTTTTTGTGAAAGAAAACCATAAATTTAAAAGAATTAAACTTCAGTAAAAAAAAATTGATCTGGTTCCACATTTTGATCGTGCGAAGAATTTGGTATGCACACATATACACATATTCCTCGCCCAAGCTAAATTTGTATTATCATCTGATTACACACAGACACACACTTATATATATATATATATATATATATATATATATATATATATATATATATATATATATATATATATATATTTATAATGCAATTAGAAAACTCAAACCTAGTTAAATGGTCATTATGAATTTATTTCAGTGAAGAATATCATTATACTCTTCGTCTCATCAGATGACTTTACGCGTTTAATTTATATATATATATATATATATATATATAGAGAGAGAGAGAGAGAGAAAGAAAGAAAGAGAGAGATAGATAGATAGAGAGACAGACAGACTGACAGACAGGCAGGAAGAAAGACAGAGAGATATCGCTAGTTCCTCTATGACTGATTTGGCCTTGATTTTTAATTAAAATGTTGTAAGATATTCTACCCATGGGACCGATCATTTGTTTATTTTTGTCTAGTTTTTACAATCACATATATATGTAACACATGGTTTGAAATGAGTTTAAAGAAATATCTTTCTTGACTAAGTCACTAACCATCTCAGCAGGGATGCCTCTCTTGGTCGATGAGCACCTTCCATCATTGCGTTGCATACATTAACTAGGAAGAGACAATGTTGAAAATTGCACATATATTTTTTTGTAAAATACTGACATTCTTTGTTTCTATATTAAAGACTGATTTAGGGTACCTCGTCTAGCAGCAACATGTATGCGTCTAGCCTATAAACATATTAATATTCTCTAGTAAGTTCGATCCTAACTGGTTTGACCCATACTCATGTCACAAGGCCATAATTATATTTCGTAAATATCTGCAAAGAAAGAAACACTACGAGAGAATAAGAGAAAAGATCAACAAAGAAGCAATAGGTAAACAGATTTATTTGCATTAGTGGATTTTATTCGTAGAACAAGCGAAAGAAAACAATGCACTTACAGAGATAAATAAATCAATAGATTGATCGATATAAAGCGCTCAAATTGTTTGAGCATAATGCATTCGATTTATATGCGAAATTCCACTGGCAGGAGTTTTCCTGTTGGCTACAATCTTTGACCTTTCCCCACCTGCAATGCAAAATTACTAAAACATAAAAGAAAATTAAGCACACTATACACAAATACCTAGCTACCAATGACATTTAAATAAAACAACTCTAATGGAAGTAAATGTTCTTTTTTTTTTTGCATTTTCTGGACCAAAATTGCAGTAAACAACATGGCG
Source organism: Sepioteuthis lessoniana (assembly GCA_963585895.1). Classification (NCBI taxonomy): domain Eukaryota; kingdom Metazoa; phylum Mollusca; class Cephalopoda; order Myopsida; family Loliginidae; genus Sepioteuthis; species Sepioteuthis lessoniana. The sequence goes on from OY757933.1 coordinate 45,424,414, forward strand.
CCCGGTAATATGAAATAGGCGGGAAAATAGTAATTTTTGTTCATTTTCTTTATTATTGTTGTCTTTTGTTCTTATTTTTCTCCATTTGTTTATGTGATGCTTATTTATTATTAAGTCTTATTTATTATTGTTTTCACGGCCCATGTTCATAGCAGATGTTGGTAAAGTATATATTCTTTGTGAACGGAGAATGGTGAAAACTCGACGGCTTCATGATGTATGTTTCTGAGGTAGGAAGTGTAGTCCTTAAATTGAAAAAAAAACAAACATTGATAGATGGTGATATAGAGAGATAAAATTGGAGAACGAAAGATAGAACGAGAGGCAGAGAGAAATAAAGTGTATGTATGTATGTATGTATGTAGGCGTAATGGAAAGAGAGTGGAAGAGAGAGACAGTGAAAGAGATAGAGAGAGAGAAAAAGAGAGAGAGAGATGGAGAAATACTTATATACTGAGTGGGATGAAGAGAGGGTGAGTGAGATGAAAAAAGAAGGATTCAGACAAAAAGATTGAGGTGGTATTGAAAGAAAGATTGAGCGATATATATATATATATATATAGAGAGAGAGAGAGAGAGAAAGCGAGAGAGAGAAAAGGTGTAAAAATCGCAAACAAAAAGGATGAGAAATTAGATTCATCTTAGTCAACTAAAGTTGTCATAGAATTCTCTTAATAGTTTTCCATGAAATGTTTGTATAATATTATATATTTGTTTAATGGCTTATCAACCATTGTTGGTCAGTCAATACCAAAGTCATCCTGGTAGAAGAAAAGTAACGATACTACCAAACGATTATATGGTAAGGATTCAAACTTTTTCAGAGGGCATTAGCCCGAAAGTGAACATAGAAGCGTGAGCAGAACTCGAACCAGCTTACATAAAGGGCACAGTTAAGCAGGTAAACCATAACGCCCTTGGAAATCACCTGGGATGTCGATTTAAAGTTACTAAGATATTTTGAACATATAGTTTTGTTTACAATAAAGATAGTTACTTCAGAAACCAATGCTAATTTAGGACAGTTTATTATTGGTAGCACATGTAAGTCTGTCGCACCTACAATATTTATCAACACAAAGACATATACAGTACAAACACACACACGCGCACACACACACACACACATATATATATATATGTATATGTGTGTGTGTGTGTGTATGTGTGTGTATGCTTGTATTCAAGAAACATGGAAATAAATCCGACAGTCTGTAAATATAGAATAGGAAAAAGAATGTATTCAGAGGATGCATTTTTTTTGTATGAAAAATGCCCACGGATCAATTTTTAAAACCATCTTCAATGTAGCTTAATTGATATTAGATATTTCCTCTGAAAATAATTTTCAAGTTAAAAATTTTAAAACAAAAGGTGAAAAGTCTCTTCAATGTTCATAGCGTTGTCACTCAAGTTTGCTATTAACATTGACGTTTACTAAGAAAAAAATGTTTCATATTTTCATTTCATATTTTCTCCTGAAATTTTCATTTTTTTTTTTGCAGCAAAAATTCTTAACATTAATTACGTTACCATGAATATGGTTTTAAACACTGTAATGTTGGCATATCTCATCTATGAAAAAACGCATCTGGATATTTTGTTATATATATATATATATATATATATATATATATATATCTTGGATTATATAATGTTAAATTCATACTTGTTTAAAAATAGTATTTAACCAAGAGGTGGTGGAAAAGATCGTCCATGTAATTCCCAGGGGTATTAGAGCGTAAGTGAACGAAAAGCGTGACTGAAGTTCCAAATCGATTACTAGGGCAGTTGAAGTCCAGCATTGTAGCCATTATACCATACAGAATCCCCAGTAGATAGACAGATAGATAGATTTCGTGATTATCCTCTATTTTTCTCTTTTGGTGGTTGGGCTACGAGGAAACAAACATTGGCATGAACAGAGAACTAGGAATGAATGAAAGATACATGGGCATTCCTGTTCTTAGAGGGACGAAGAGGATAGCCCATACACGGTGTCTTATCTATTTCTTCCAGCTTCTATGGCTTCATAGACCAAACGGAGAGAATAATGCAACGAATGCCCAAATACAAAAACGGGTTTCGTTTTTAGTTTGTTTTTTCTTTCTCGCTGTCCGACATCCGGCTTGATAATCATCGGTGACTACACTACATCGTGAACCGGAAACCATATCCTTATAGAAAACCAAACTACCAATCTAAAATGAAATCTAAGTATTTCTAAAAATTAGATGATTAAATTTTATATGCGGTCAGATTAATTGAAATCAGAGGTTCTTTTCAGATCATCAGATCACATAGGAGACTACTCAGAATCATTCTGGGACTGTGTCCATTGTAAATTAAAATAGTATAAATAGATTTAAAAAATGGTCCATATGTGGATTATAGAATACGGATAAATCACTGACTGAGTTAACATTACGTAATTCAGTATTAAAAAAAACGGAAACACCGAACTAAAGAAGATTAGACTATCAATTCGATTTAACAGAAAGAAAGATACGGATAAACGTATATAGAGTTTTTAACAATTATTGAAATAGAATGGGTTTCCTCGCAAATTACCCCGGTTGTTTTTCTTGTTTTCATGAGATTATTGCAGAGTTTAATAATCTGATATATTTACCAAAATATAGCTATCTCTTGCTTTCTAAAATAGAGTAGAAGATATTTTGAGAGTAGACATATTCCGATATTAAATCATTCAGGATCGTTCATACCTTAAATTTTCAGATTATTTCTTCAGATATAGGAAAAAGTTCAATTTCAACACATTTCCAAACATGTGTCAGATTTTTATGATGGTCAACAACTTTGAAGTCAATGGCATGGGTGTGGATCTTTGGGAAATTGATTCCTCAACATTTGTGCCTCCGTTCATCAAGGAGGAATCTTCACGCGTCGTCAACAACTTTAGACGCCGCATTTTACAGGGTTTTTAACTGAAGCGTAAGCATTTGGAGCATGTAGTCTAGAGCCTCTTTGGACATTTTTCTGTCATGTTTGAGACGAAATGCTTAAACATCATAGAATATTATATTCTACTATTCAATAAATGTAATTTTCTTTTGTGACGGTTATAAAAAGAAGAGAAAATTATTGACTGGCAAGTCAACAAAAGAATTAATATTTCATTTAACCGAAATAACAAATAAACTTTAAAAAAATAAAGGCAAAAAGAAGATAGTTACTATTCTACCACTGCCGGACAAGATATTACTGAAAAGTCTTTCTGGCTTAAGTCGATCCGACTACTGTCGACTGATTAACGTCCCATGCTAATTGTCTTTTCAAAGCATTGAACCTCTATTTAAATTATCTAGAGCCTCACTAAAACTATCCACTGGCGATAGACCGGATCTCACTTTATTTTTATGACATCTTCATTTTTCTTTAATTTTCTTTAATTGACTTGTGCTCGATCATTTTATTTGGGAAATTGTAAATAACCCTTTACTTAGACACAAATCTGGAATGTTATGATAATATTTTCATTTAGACTATACTAACTGTAATACTTGGGAAAGATAAGATATATTTGGGGTTATTTTTCTTACAAGGCAAGCAGGGGAAACAACTAAAAAGTAAGATTGATTGATTTTAATCGAACGTCAATTAGTATAGAATTAATATTATACCTAGACGTGAGGCAATCCCGTTCATTTTGCGCAAATACTTATATCTATTTGTGCTGTTGTTTCTTAAGATATTTTACATGCAGTCCCGTCGAATAAAATAATTCTTATAGACATATTTTTGATTCATATACGGGGAATTCGATACAGACTCCGGATCGAGTTTAAAACAATAACAAACAAGATGTGCTACACATTTCCAAGGAAATCCAGAACTGGAGCCTCACAATCTGATGCTTTTTGCTGATATACCCAGGACACCCCACAATTCTAAGACAGCCAATAAAAAAATTACAGAATATGTATTTACGTAATTCCACAGGCAGAAACAGGATTTAAAACAATGTCATTTTTCAGGGAAGTAGTTTTCAATTCACAGTTTTCCTTCTGGGGGTTCAATTGTCGAACTAAAACGAAAAAAAGAAAAAAACGATCGTGCTATTCATATATATATCTGGGTGAGAAAAAAATATTTATGATTTTCTTAGGGTAATTAGTATGATGTAAAAGGCAAACATCGTCCAAGATTTGAAAACGGTTCACCGATTCGATTTCCAACAATTTCGTTTGGTCTGGTTTGGTTTGTAGGTTATTTAATGCTAACTGCATTTTAATACACATGAACAGTTTTATTTCAAACAATTCAATTTAGCGTAAGTAAACAGATTAAATGTCAAAAATATTTCTATTTCAAGCTTTTCAGTTTAGTAAACAAGGTTAAATGGTTCCAAGTATTGTGATATATTACGAACAATTCAATTAAACAATCATTAACTTACACACAGTTAAATGTAAAAATAATTCTATTTCAAACAATTCAGTTTAGCATAAGTACACAGTTTTTTTTCTATTTGACCCATAGTTAAGACCATATCGGGTGCTTCCACTTCGGGCCACACTGGATCTGGGAGCGATGGCAATGAAGGGGTATTCCGCATTCCCCATATCTCCGGGATTACTGGAACCCTACCATCAGATAGTTTAATGTCATAAACAGGACACTCTTAACGATCTGGAGAAAAGCAGTCAGTGTATTCTACAGCCCCAGCCTACTGGACAAGACCAATAGCAGGATTTAAGATTATGTCATTTTTTAGCGAAGATACGATCTTTTGGATTCATAGTTTTCTTTCTCGTATTTTCGAACAACACTAAAAGAACTATTCATGTATAGCTGGGAGGAGAAAAGATGTGTTTATGTCTTTCCTAAAGTAATTAGCATGAAGTGAAATAGAAACATCGTCCAGGATTTGAAATCTGATCACCGATTCAATTTCCAACGATGATAACCGTTACACCATGTGTGCCTGTAGCAAATCTTAGAATGCGCGTTTATGAAATGTGTTTGCCCCGAACAAGTCCCTTTTTAAATCGGAATATTAGTGATTTGAAAGCAATTTTACTTCTCGGAGACCTCTTAAATTACCAAAATTAAAGAACCCTTTCTCTCATATTATTCCCCCAGGCCTTTCCGACATGTATTAGAACTCGTGCCATCGATTCCATTTCCGACTACGATAATCTTTCTGTTGAGTGAACATTCAAGAGTAATTCTTGACAGAGAGCAAAAACGAAAATACCAGCTGTAGATATATTGGTATTTTTTATTTGGTTTTTTTCATGACGTATCAAGCATTGTAGGCTATTTAATACCAGATCCTCCTTATCACATTTATTAAATACATAAGATTTGCTTTGTTTTGTTTTTATGGCTTTTCAGACATCATTGGTTATTTAAAACCAAATCCTCCCTATACATATATAATTGATGTATATGGTTTGGTTGGGTTGGGTTTTATGGCATATCAACTAATGTAGGTTATTTAATACCAAATTCTGTTATACATATACATTAAATATAAAAGACTTAGTTTGGTTTGTTTTTATGTCATATCAACCGTTGTTGGTCATTTAATGTCAAAGCCTCTTTATACTTATATATTAAATATATAGGATTTGGTTTGTTTGTGTTTTATGACATATCAACCATTGCAGCTTATTTTATACCAAATCCTCCATATACCTACGTATTAAATGTATATGATTTGGTTTGGTTGTGTTTTATGGTATATCAACCATTGTTGGTTATTTAATACTAAATCCTCCTTATACATATATATTAAATATATAGGATTTGGTTTGGTTTGTTTTTATGGCATATCAAACATTGTTGGTTACTGAATGCTAAATACTATTGTTACATGCATCTTAGATATATGATTTATTAGCACATTCTTTTAGAAACACAAAATCAAATCATCAAATCGTTCTATTTCTAAACATTCGATTTAGCATAAGTTGAATGGTTCCAATAATTGCAATGCATCACTAACAATTCATTTAAACATCAATCTTTTCTTTACGCTGAGTTAAATGATTAAACATTTATTTTTCAAACAATTTAGTTTAGCATAAATCATTTGTTTGCTCTAAGTTTAAATGTGAAACTTTTCAATTCGTTCCATAAATAGGACTCTATCAGGTGCTACCACTCCTAGCCAGAGTGGACCTTAGAGCGATGGCAATGAAGGGGTACTCTGCATTCCCCATACTTCAAACTTATTATAGCCTCACCCTCAGATTGTTTAATGTTATATCCTGGACAGTTGTTGAGGGGGTTCTTACTCTTCTGCAGAGGAGACGTCGATGTATTCTACAGCCAAATCCAAATGGTCTGATAGGTATCGTTTTATATCTAACATGGCTTTACTCAAGATTTGTGGTTCTCTCAAATTCATTACCGTGATACTTGTTTGCGAAAGAAATTGTGAAACAACTATATATTGGCAAATATTATTATCACTGACTGAGTTAACATTACGTAATTCAGTATTGGAAAAAAACGGAAACACCGAACTAAAGAAGATTAGACTATCAATTCGATTTAACAGAAAGAAAGATAAGAACGAATTGGATTCAAATAATTAATAATACTGCTAATGAGATTATATAGTTTGTTTTTTCTAATTATCTTTTGATTGAACTGACACCAACTCCCCCACCCCTCTCTCTCTCTCTCTTTCTCTCTCTCTCTCTTACTTTCTTTCTATCTATCTCTCCTTACACATGATTTTTCTCGTTATCTACTTCAAAGTTCTCTGTTATCGCTGCCACACACACACACACACACAGAAACACACACACACACATATATAATAATAATAATAATAATAATAATAATAATAATAATAATAATAATAAATAAATAAATATAGATTAGATTTGAATATTTAATACCATGGAATTTAGTCTGCAACCCCTGGGTTTCATGTAGTTCTTACAAAACAACAAGCATCATTGTTTTGTAAAAACTCCATGAAACCCAGGGGTTGCAAACTAAATTCCTATCTAATTCTTGATATCGAGCACTCTCCATATTATGTTGCACTTGGTTCGCCACAAGCCTAGAAAGTGATCTAGTAACAACTAACACTATTACAATGTATATATATATATATATATATATATATATATATATATATATATATATATATATATATATAAAAAAGTAAAGTTGATGACCTGAGTCGAAGGCGACCCGAAGGCTTCATTTTCTATACCTACTGCACCGAGGTATGGAGAATGGCGCACTCTTTTTCCTGGATTGCTCCATTCATTTTACGCTCTATATGTGCTTATAATACTGAGTGTTAAGCAAGAGAAATAAAGTACTATTTTTTAGTCTTTGGTACGACTCGACCTGCGATTGAACTCCAGTCTCCGCTGGCATTAGTGCACATTGTCCCTTTACACACACACACACACACACACATAATCTCTCTCTCTCTCTCTCTCTCCCTCTCTCTCTCTCTCTCTTTTTGTATTAATAAAATAATTCTTACTTCATTAACATTATTCATGCGTATCTTTCTTTTTTCTTGCTGCAGTTCTCAGTATTTTTATCTATTTGTCTTCATTCTCTCAATATCTATATTTCTCGTAACTTATTTTCTCTCACTTCAAAGTTTTTCAGTCATTTGTAATTTATTTTCTACAGCTTTTGTTTCGTTATACATTCATTCTTATTTTTCCCTTTACTCCTTCTTGTCCCTTGTTCTCTTTCAGATATCATCTACTTCTTCCCATTTTCGCTCACTTTTTATTTGTCTTTATCTCTCCGTCTCTAATTTTATTCCTTCTCTTTTCTCATTGAAATATTTCTCTCAGTTGTTCTCTACTTTTCACCCTCTTTTATCTTTTACTTTTATTTGCTATCTTTTTCCACGCTTTACTCTCTCTCTCTCTCTCTCTCTCTCCTCCTTTTGATATATATATATATATATATATATATATATATATATATATATATATATATATTCGGCTAACTTTACGTGAGCCTAACATAACCCCACAGCCAGCAGCAAGCCCAATTTAAGCTACGGAATTTAAAGTATATTTATTGAATTCTTCTTTACATTTTACGCTATCGTGAGGAGAGCTTTGTATTACGCGAGTGGCAACAATTCATGCTTTCGCCAAAGCGCACAACTTCCGAAGTCGGAGCATATATATTGTCATCTACAGACAGAATGTTCCGTTGTATTACAACTCGTCAGAGTTGCTAGACACACGAGAAACTTCAAGCTGAGATATTCTGTCTTTAAATATTCATTTCTTGTATCGCTCTTTATTATTTGTATTTATACAAGGAGGTGCCCGTGGTGTAATGGTTATCGTCGTAGGAAATGGACACGGCGATGCAAGTTTAAATCCTGGACGAGACTGAGAGCATTTCACATAGCACTAATACCCTTGGGAAATGTATGAATCCAATAATTCTCCCTCCAGCTATGAGTAAATAGTAGGGCAGACTGGGTTCGTCAGCCTTGGTGAGGCAATTTGTCTAGGAGAAGGAAAACTCTGAATTAAAACCTGTTAAACTCTGCTTAAAAATTGACCTTGTGTCATATCCTGCTCGAGTGGAGGGGTCGGTAAATATGATTATTTGTATTTATACTCTGTTTTTCTCAAGTCCGGTGAGCAGGTCTTAGAATTCAAAAACTGTTTCTTCAGATAATCATGAGATTCCATCGAAGAGGTACATTGGTTATGACATAGAACAGCATCTGATGATGAATCTCAACATCTGAAACCCTGAGAAGTGTAGGGTATACATTTATGTCCCTTACTTCGGGGTTCATTTTGACACGACGTGAGAATATGTTTGTTGTCACATCTATCGTTCAAATAAATTTCTTTGAAAATTATTTGAATTTGATTGTAATACTTGATACCATATAACAGTTTAAATTTCTTGTTTCAAGAATAGTTACTGAAAGCTATGATCAATTGGTATGGATTGCTATTACTAATCTGAAATCATATTACACGGTTTAAAAACTGATTTTTATGAAATAGGAATAGTTATTTGAAGCTATATAATTGTGTCAAAATTACAAGAATTAAATCGGAAAAAGAGACCGTTCTAATGAAAAAATATTATTTTTATTAGATAGAAACACTTAAACCATAAAACTGAATGGGAACTATTTTTATTAAATAATGTACAAACAATTCATCTTTGTTGAATTTTCATATTTATTAGAAACCATATTATTGTGTGCACATTCTTTATGTTAGATTGGAATTGTTGAAATCATACAAACATGGAAACTTTATTTTATTAAATTGGATTAAATGATCTGCGTGCAAATAAATATTAGTGGATCAGAGAAAAAATAAAATCAAAAAAGAATACCATGGTACATTGAAAATATAGTCCTGATTGTTATCAAGTCTTCAGAAATTGATCAAAAGTTGGCTTTAAATAGCCTATGAAGGAACTTCTATTCCGTTAAGTAAATAAATCAAGCAAAACCATTCCCCTCCTCTTTTCAATTTTTTGTCACAAATGTTAATTCAATTGAGTGTTTTTGCTGTTGCTTTTTTTTCAATGATTTCCCTCACGGGTTATTCTTTAGTGCTTCGACTCCCATAAAATAATCTTTGATAGATCACCTCCAGTTTTCGTTTCATCTATGTGATGACACCAGGAGCATAGATTTTTAAAAGTCCTTAAATAAAGACTTTCAACAAATATGAAAATAGAATAAAACAAACAAGCACGTATGTGATAATTCCTCTTCACTAAAGAAGAAGAAAAAAAGAATCACTTACTTTTGGACCAAGAGCAAGAGGAGCTGAACACCAGCTATTTTCTTTGGTTAATAGTCACTAAATTGACAAATTTTACAAACGCAGACCTTCTGTTCTCAAAGATGCAAGTTAAATCTCAAATTTTCCGATAACCAACTATTATTCTCAAAGGATTTTTACCGTTGCAGTTTAGATTAGCACCTTGTTGGCTTGGAGATCCAGCTTCTTACATGAGTGCTTGCGGCTAGATGCGGAACAAAATGGAATGGCTGATGTCGTCTTGGAAAGACACGTTTTCTGAAAGAAGATCTCGGCTGACAAATTATAGTAAGTTCAGCTTTATTTGGATCAAACGGTGCTCCTATTTAAACATTGATTGTGTGTAAAAGCGTCGGCGAAATAGCTTGTCTGGAGCGAAACGGTAAAGTCCATTTTATGTAAAATAGACTTTTTGTCTTGTCAAGACTCGTCAATTATAAGTAGGTCCGCTTGACTAAATTCATCAAGTTTGCTTTCTCTTAGTTTCTGTCCTACACATTGTCAGACGCACATGGCGCTACAAATATCAAGACAGATACGCAAGTAATCAATTAAAAAGAATACTAAAATCTTTAACGTATCCGTACTCGTACAAAAAGATTTATTCACGCAAAAAATATTACAGAAAAAAATTATGATTCTTTAATTCAGTGATCATTTTTTTTTTTTTACAGTTCGTTTAATTTTATTATATAGGATTATCGTTTAACGGGTGTTAATGGTTGGTGGTCGGTTATTTCTTGTTTTAAATACTTGTCGCGTTGGCTGAAATTGAATAAAAAAAAAGGAAGGAAGGAAAGACAAAGAGACGAGTGAAGCTATTAAGATTTATTTTTATTACCTTGGAAGTTCGCAAATAAGTATTGAACGGGGAAGACTTCCTCAAGCAATAAAATAGTTGCCTTCCTCTTGGAGTTCTGAGTTTTCACTCTGCTTATTTCTTTTTAGCATCAGTAAGCCCTTTTTCTTTAGCATTGCCTGGTTATTCTTGTCAGCCGCCCTTAGTGAGATGATTTTTTTCTTTTTGAATTTGATTCATTTTGTCTATTTTTCCAATTCATTTTTCCAATTCATTTCATTATTTATTGTTACCGCTTTTACTTATTACTCGGTCCCTACAATAATACTTTCAGCATCAAATGTTTAATACAGTAACCGGAAGACTCTTTCGTTACAGTGATAACGTTCATTTTCTTAGGAATACAATACGCCAAATTTCTTTAAATTTACGTTGACTAATTCTTGATTTCAGCGTTATTCATTGTTTCTTTTTGACCTTATAAGACGTTTAGCATACATATTTTCAACGCTCACAGAAGACTCACTATATGGTCATTGACATTATCGAGAGATTCATCGAGACTTTGTCAATTTTATGTTCTTATGCTACTTAGTGTCTAGACATTGCCTGACTGAATATATTTTTTTTGCCAAATGTCATCCATCTATTTGGACTGTATATTCTTATTGCTTCTATGAGGGTCTCCAATTCTTTTTCTTTAGAGCTAACATCTTGATGTCATCCATATACATTCGATTATTATTATTATTATTATTATTATTATTATTATTATTATTATTATCTACTCCTTGAAAGTTTTTCACATCTATGTTAGTCGATGGTCTTTCACTGGAGTTTGAGTGACACTAACTCTTCTCATGTCTCCAGGACTGTTCTCAGTATTATGTCCGTTTATTATTATTATTATTATTATTAACTCGTTAGAGTTTTTCACATCGACTTTAGCTGATAGTATTTCACGGAAGTTTAAGTGACAGCAAGCCTCCTCAAGCATAGTCTCCAGGACTCTTCTCAGTATTCTGGCCGTTCTCAATAATGTTGTAGTCTTGATGGTCTCCACTCGTCCACCAACTTCCAAGTCCTCCAGTCCCTTTAATAATCCTTTAGTTGCTGTACCAAAAGCACCTATCACAATTTTTACAATTGTCACCTTCATGATCATAGTTTTTTCTATTCCCAAGAAAGGTCGAGGTACTTATCCTTCTATTCACTTTCCTTAAGATTTCTTCTGTAGTCCACCGGGACAGCAAAGTCTACAATTTTACAGATTCTCTTTTTTTTTTGTTGATTATTATGAGGTTTGGTCTTCTGGCCGGGTTTAGGTGATCCGTTTGTATGCCAAAGTCCCATAGGAGTTTATGCGAGTCATTTTCTAGGACAGGTGCTGGGTTGTGCATATACCATTTGTTTGTATGGTCGAATTGAAATTTCCTGCACATTTCGCAGTAGATCACCTTGCCGACCCAGTCGTATCTCACCTTATACTCCTTCTGTGCCAATTTGCTGCATTCGCTTATTATGTGATTGATCGTTTCGTCTCTGTCACCGCATAGTCTACGTTTACTGTTTTGTTTCGTCTTATCTATTCTCGCTTTGATATGATTGGTTCTTATGGTGTTGTCCTGTGCTGCTATTAGGAGGGATTCCGTTTCTCTCTTAAAGTTTCCTTTTCTTAGCCAGGTCCAGGTTTTCTGGTGTGAGATGTTGTTTATTAGACGTTTAAAGCGACCATAGAGTTATTTTCCTTCCCATTTTTGTTTCCTAGTTGTTAGATTTAAAAGATTGTATATTATAAAAAAATCCTTGTTCTAAAGTTGGTGTACTTTTATTAAATGACAGCATATTTATGATAGGCATGCGTGTACACATTTGATAATGTTTAACAATTTACTAATACAAAAATTCATTGGGTTATTTTTCCTGAAGTATATTTCCCTGAAGTATGAATGACAGCACGTCTTCTTGGATCTTCTGGACTCTTCGAAGTATCCGAGTTGATGAAGTTAGTGAACCGGTATGTATGTTTTCAATTCTTTTACTAATATCTAGAATATCAATTTTTTTCCAAGTTCCCCGGGATTTTTCTAAGTTCTTAGTATCCCTTTAGATATAATTTTCTGTTTTGTTCAGCGATGAAATTAATTGAGTTTCAATGTCGCACTGATCTAACAAGAAAAAATGTTGGCCGTATGTACGGGCAGAAAGTTCATAGAGACATAAAATGTCCTTCCCATGACTTATATCACGGTCACTTCTATGTTTAACAGCTTTTTCAGCTCTTGAGCAAGACTGAAATTTTTGTCCAGCATTTCCTTTGCTTTCTTTTTGCCTGAGCTCCGCCAGAACGTTTAAATCAATTTGGTGACATCTTCTTTTCTTCTGAGTCTAGTCTTCCTGCTCGAGTAAGGTAATCTATCTGCTTCTCAAAGTTCTTGTGAATTTTATGGATTTGATTTCAAGGGGTACCTTTTATTCTTACACTTGCTTTTCTTCAACGCATTTGTTTTTTATTATTATTATTTATCCTTTAGAATTTTTCACATCAGTGTTAGCTGACAGTTTTTCATTGGAGTTTGAGTGACACGAAGTCTCCTCAAGTCTTCAGGACTCTCCTCAGTATTCTAGCCGTTCTCAATAATGCTGTCATTTGGATAGCCTCTACTCCTCCAGCAACTTCAAAGTCCTCCAGGCCCTTTAAGAATCAATTAGTTACTGTGCCAAAAGCACAAATCACAATTGTTACGATCGTTACTTTCATGTTCCACAGCTTTTTCAATCCTCTAGCAAGGTCGAGGTACTTATCCTTGTTTTCACATTCTTTCAGTTTAATTCTATGGTCAGCCGGGACAGCAAAGTCTATAATTTTGAAGATTCTTTTTTTTTATTATAAGGTCTGGTCTTCTGGCCGCTATTAGGTGATCCGTGTGTATGTGAAAGTTCCATAGTAATTTATGTATGGCATTTTCTAGTACAGTTGCTGGGCTATGCCAATACCATTTGTTGGTGTGGTCATATTTAAATTTCTTGTACATTTCCCAGTGGTTCACCTTGCCGACTCGGTCGTGTCTCATCTTATATTCCTTCTGTACTAATTTGCTGCATTCGCTTATTATGTGATTGATCGTTTCGTCTCTGTCACCGCATAGCCAACATTTGCTATTTTGTAGAGTCTTATCTATTCTCGCTTTGATATGATTGGTTCTCATGGCGTTGTCCTGTGCTGCTATTTAGAGAGATTGTGTTTCTCTCTTAAGGTTTCCTTTTCTTAGCCAGGTCCAGGTTTTCTGGTGTGAGATGATGTTTATAAGTCGTTTAGCGGCCATAAAGTTGTTTTTCCCCATTTTTGTTTCCTATATTATTATTATTATTATTATTATTAGGCATCATAGACCCATTTATCAATCAACTAATAACTTTTAGAAGAAAGTTATTTTTTATTTTCAGGAGAATGGTACGTTAAAAAAATACTTGATTTAAAAATAGTAACTTCAATTGATACTGCTCAACTTCTTTGGCGTTTGCGCATGTCAGCGTCGCCATTTTGATCGGTCGATGATTATGAAGCTCATTCGAGCAGAAGTACCTTTTTTTTCCTACGAAGACAATTGCGGTTGGATATTTTGTACTTCTATGTTTTGAGCTTTGGTGAAAAACAAAGAACACAAAGAAAGACGACTTGAATTCACGGTTAAATGTAAATTGATAGCGAAATAAAGAGGTCTGTGGTATCGGTATGTTTTATTCTGGTGTATCGCAAAGTTGGCAAGAAAATGGAGGAAGTAATAGGAAATACAAAGAATACCGTAAGGTTATGTTCGAAACGGGTGAAGGATGAAAATTTGAATGAAGCAAAAAAAGAAAATGATTGTTGTGCTAAAATTTTTATAAAAAGCGTAAAATTGACTGGGAAATGATAAAAATATCGGTAAAAAGTCATGTAAAGTAAAAGAAAGCAAACTGAATGTTATATATATATATATATATATATATATATATATATATATATATGTGTGTGTGTGTGTGTGTGTGTGTGAGTGTGTGTGTGTGTTATGGCATTCTTGGGCTGGATTTCCTATCAATAGCTTAATACACTCAAATATTATTGCAGAACGAGGACATGTCACATCAAAAAGATTTACGAAAAAGTATAAGACACTTTATCTGATTGTTTCTATTGGGACACTTTGCCGGGTCGATTTTGTGACCTTCTGTCAGTACATTCCTTGATATCTTTTGTAATTTTATAACACCTTTTTCTTATTTTCTTTTCAAAATTTCGAGAATTTTTCTATAGTCAGTTATTATCCAGGACTATATGGGCCTAATGAGTAGAGTGTTTGCCAATGGTCTGGAAGACCGGGTTTCAATCCCAGGTCGAGGCGTACCAAAGACTCAAAAAATGTTACTTGATGACGCCATGCACAACGCTCAGAATTTTAATGTACGGATCAATGGTGAAGTGGAGCAATCCAGGGAATGGAGTAGCGCCCTCCCCTACACCCTCTTGTAGTAGCTATTGAAGATGAAGCCTTCGGGTCGCCAACTTAGATACGGTATGCATTTTTCTGATGAGCGATTATCATTCGTCCAAATTATTTTGCCTTTAATTTTATTCTTTTTCTCTAGAGATTTTTTTTCTTTTTTTTGGGGGGGGACAGGGGTGGAATCCTCATTCCAAATGTTGCTCGAAGTATTGACCTCATTTTTAAAATTGATTTATTTATTTATTTTTTCTTGAGATGTTTTCTGCAAATTTCACGGAATCTCTTATTCTAAGAGCTATTTATTTTATGGATTTTTTTAAAGATACAAACTGAATTTTTAAGAGCCCTTATCATTAAAAGAGTTCTTTAGAGGATAAAACTCATTCGCTTAATTATAGTTACGGTTATAAAAGTGTTTTTAGTCCATACGACATCCTTTCACAGGAATTGGATCCTGTTAAGAATGATATTTTTTTTTTGGAAACGAATCATTATAATTTAAAGAGGATTTTTTAGTTTCCTCTTATTGGCTCAAGAATTTGTCAATGCTTTATGACAACATTTTTATTCGATTTATACTGTTAGATAAAGTTAATATCTCCTTGGATATCATCATCATCATGTCGTGCCGCTAGTACGGATATCCCTGACCTTCTCTCGCCACTTCTCCCAATCGTTCATCGCCTCTGGCAAGTCTTCAGGACAACATCCCGTATCCTCACATAACTGCTGATTACTTATGAGCTCGTCCCTGCTTTTCCAGCAGTGTCCTGTATGTCTGGTTCGTATAACTTGGATAGTTTTCGTGATGGGATGCAGGTGGCGGTATAGTTGGTGTCGGGTATTGCCGCCAGGACTTGTTTAATATTGCTCACCGCCTAGCTTCTTCTCCAGCCGTTTTTTAGCGTCCAAGCAGTGCATCCATACAGCAGTATCGACACGACCGCTGCCTGGAAGAAACTGCGTTTCATTTTATCGGTCAGGTCAGATCAATAAGAAAATATAGAGAACGTCAATCTAGCACTAATCTAACATGAGAACATGTCTGCCGAATGTATGGGCAAAAACTTCATAATAACAAAAAACTATACAACATATCTTTGAAAAGTAGACAAAAGTACACAAAGAATAATTAACCTATGTTAAAAACATAAAAATAGCATTTGGTTTTTAGGCATTAAGAAGGCCGTAGAATTGATCAGCCAAAACGTTCTAATAACAATATACTGAAGATCAGTAATATAATGGCTGTTGAGATCAGCCGAAATTCTATAATGACAACATAGTGAAGGAAATCAATAATATAACGGTTGTTGGGAGAGTCTTCGTGGCGTATGGCTAACATGTTGGACAGCGATGACGTTGTAAATGCGTTCGAGCTCTAGTCGTTCTATTGCATTCACTTTTGAACTAATATCCTCGGGAATGTTATGAATATACTATTCTCCCATCTATAAGTTACATAGTGTTACTACTGCTTTTCTGTAAGGATGAGTTTGGCACTAAATAACCCACGAAGATTGAAATATCATTAAACAAAGGAAATCTTCTAAACAAACCAATGGTTATTGGAATTAAGACTCATCTCAAAACTACTGAAGATAATTTTTATGTGAATCTGCCACTAAATGATGACCGTAGAAATGATCTGCCAAAATATTCGAATGACTAGAAATTTAAGATACTCAATAAGGACACTTATGGAACAGCTTAGGGAATGATTATGACTCATCTCTAAATAACAGAAAGTGACTTCTATTTCTATCGAAGAAGACTGCAGGATTAAATTACGTAACAATGTATTAATGAAAAACTTATACTAATAATCGAAAATATGGTTGGAAGCAAAATTGAAAAAGTGTTTGAATAATTCTAACATCTCAGAAATAGAGAAATTTAGAGTTTTTATATTATAATGAAAATTCTTCTTCCAACTGTGACGATTCGAACTTATCTGAACAAAAATAAATCTCTCTACTTCATGTATTTTTCTTTGTAAGGTGCAATTTTCAATGTAACCTGTCGGCATATGTGCGTTTGAGTCCGTAATATTAACATCGTTTATGACTATGGAGGTGCCCGTGGTGTAATGGTTATCGTTGTAGGAAATGGACACGGCGACACAAGTTCAAATCCTGGACGAGGCTGATTGCATTTCACATAACACTAATACCCTTGGGAAAGGTATGAATCCAATTATTCCCCCTCCAGCTATGGATAAATAGTAGGACAGAGTAGGTTCTTCAGCCTTGGTGAGGCAATTAGTCTATGAGAAGGAAAACTCTGAATTCAAACCTGTTAAACTCCGCTTAAAAATTGACCATGTGTCATATCCTGCCCGAACAGAGGGGTTGGGTAAATAGGATCTTTTATGACTATGCATACGTATTTGTGTCTATAGGCAACTGATGTAATCTATAAAGAAAATCAAACCAGTGGAGGCACAAAGTACAAGTGTTACATTCGGTTGGAGATTTGTGAGAAACAATAGTGAAAGGAACATCTTCGAAGCAACTATATTTCGTTGTGAAAAAGGAAGACAAGTTTTGTCAGCCTTTGTCGGTTTGAGAAAAGATGAAACACGTGTCGTAGTACAGCTACACAAATATTTGGCTTTGTAACAACTGTTTGACGCAGTATAAAGTAGTGATCCTCTCTGTTTCAAAATTTGGAATTGTTCAAGACACCAATATTTAAAGGTTAAGGAAGCAAATGTAAAATTTTAGAGAATGATTTAAAAGTAAAAGGTAGAATGTTTCTGTATAATTTAAAAGTAGAGTTTAAATGTATTATTTAAAATTAGAATTTAACAGTATTATCTCAAAGTAGATTTTAACTGTATTATTCGAATGTAGAATTTTTCTGTATAATTTATAAGAAGAGTTTAAATGTATTATTTAAAATTAGAATTTTAACTGTATTATTTAAAAGTAGATTTTAACTGTATCATTCAAAAGTAGAATTTTTCTGTATAATTCAAAAGTAGAATTTAACTGTATTATTTAAAATTAGATTATAACTGTATTATTTTAAAAAATTACTGTATTTTTAAAAATTAGAATTTATCAGTTATATCCAAAAGTTGGGTTTAACTGGATAATATAGAATTATTGTTTAATTATATAATGCATTTTGTATATATAAATGTAAATTTGAACATTGTCTTATGTTATTTGGAGATATATATATATATATATATATATATATATATATATATATATATATATATATATATATATATATATAACCGTGGAATTTTCACGTGATAAACTTCTTCTTTCAATTTTAGACATGTCATTATGAATTCCGACTTACCGTTTTAAAAAAAAAATACAAAAAAGAAGCATTGTTTCAGAAATGTTTTTTTTAAGAAGATATTGATAACAAGATTAATGCGAGTAATGATAAAAGGATAATCCCTCTGACTATAGCCAGGACTTCATGGTTATTGAATGGCATCACACCATCTTTGACATTTACACAATTCTCAATGAATTATAATAACATTGTAGACTTAATTTCAAAGTTATTTTCGCATGTGAAATTTTCAGTATTGTTTTTTTTTAAATTTTCAATATATTTTTTTCTCAAGGAGGTTATAAAACGTTGATCAGTTACCGAGGAAGAAGTAGATAAGAGAAACTTTAGAAATTTTTAGGGAAATGGGAAAGCAAAGAAAGAGAAGCTTCCACAGAGGCCAAGATCTACAATGCTCTGCTACTAAAATGCATAGAACATCAAATTAAGAAAATACTTAGGAAAAAAACAAAATGGCTTTCGAGAAAACGATCCATGATATCACAAAAGTTTACATAACATCTGTCAAATTTTAGAAAACGTTTGTACAGAAAACCTTGAGCCACCACTAGTATTTGTTAACTTCTCCAAGGCATTTGATCCATACACAGAGGAAAGATGAAGCATATACATGTAGCCTATAGTTTCCACAGAAAAAACTGTCATATCTACAATGAAGCTATATAAAAACACAAAAGTAAAACTCCGATCATCGGATTGAGACAGAGGCTACTTTGACATTGTAGTAGGAGTGCTGCAAGGAGATACATTAGCCCCACACTGAATATTATCTGTCTAGATTACGTGTGTCAAACGTCTATAGATTCAAT
Source organism: Sepioteuthis lessoniana (assembly GCA_963585895.1). Classification (NCBI taxonomy): domain Eukaryota; kingdom Metazoa; phylum Mollusca; class Cephalopoda; order Myopsida; family Loliginidae; genus Sepioteuthis; species Sepioteuthis lessoniana. The sequence goes on from OY757933.1 coordinate 45,443,603, forward strand.
GGAAGAAAATGGCTTTACGCTGGCAAAAGAAAAGAAAGCAGAATATACCCCACACAAACTAGTACAGACGCAAAGTAGCCAATAACTTAGCGCTTCTGGCAAGTACACCTGCCATGGCTTAATCTACATTGTCTGGAACAAGCAGCACGTGGAATAGGCCTCCATGTAAACGCAGACAAAACAGAATATATATGCTTTAAATCAAAGAGGCGACATCTCCACACTATATGATGGTTCTCTGAAACTCGTGGACAAGTTGACCTACCTTTGAAGCAGCGTCTCATCAGCTGAAACTGGCATCACACGTGACTTGCAAAGGCATGGACAGCTATTGATAGGCTGTCGGTCATATGGAAGTCAGCCCTGTTGGATAAAATAAAACAATTTTTTTCCTAGCAAAGCTCGAGTCAGCACCGCTACATGGATGCACCAGGAGGACGGTGATTAAGCATATGGACAAAAAGCTTGGCAGCAATTAAAGAAGAATGCAACGAGCTGTACTGAACAAGTCATAGAGCAACACCCCTACAAATTAGCAACTGTTCGGCCACCTACCAACTATCACGAAAGCCATCCAAATTAGACGAACAATACATGCAGGACACTGCTGGAGAAGTAAGGACGAACTCATAAGCGATGTACTCCTGTGGACCCCTTCACACTAACGAGCAAATTTTGGATGACCAGCTAGAACCTATCCACAACAGCTTTGAGCTTATATGGGTTGTGGCCTGGAAGACCTGCCGGGTGAGATGCCACAATAGAGAAAAGTGGTGAGAGAGGGTCAGGTAAACCCGTGCTAGCAGATAATGTGTCTAGCTTGTTTAATTATATTCCCTCAGAATATACTTTTACCACTTTATGTATTTTGCGATTACCTTTCTTTTATCTATACAAATACGGTAAGGAAGAACCAGTGTTAGTATTATATCAACGGCCCATTATAAAACGGCCTTGTGCTATAGTCTGGCATGGCGGGGTGTCAGATAAATCCGTTTAATACATCAACGCTTCCTTATGAAAACGACTTATTCGTTCTTCCTCACTTCAATGATTTGGCTGGTGACGAAGTGTCATTTTGGTTTGTTTAGTTTGGTTTGGTCTCATTGTTAAATGCATATCGATCTTCTTGTGTAATTCAAAGCCAAATCCATCCTTCTAGAAGGACAATTGGGGTGTTATTTAAACCATAGCTGGGAGGATAAGGGTTTTGCATAATTTTCTCAAAGGTATTTGTCCGAAAGTGAACGTCATAGCGTGTCTTGAGTTCGAACTCGCTTACTATGATTCTGCAGACCATCGCTTTAACGGTTACAGCACTTGGACAGACTCCAATTTTCAGGTGCAAATGAATCAGAGGACACAGGTAAGTTTAATTTTATTCAAAACAGCGATTTAGAGGATCTTCACCTAAGAACGTTACCCTTTTTCATTGCACGCACTTATTTTCATCTATTATTCCACTAGGGTCATTGTGAACATTACCAAAATCTGTCCCCCATTTATTGATGTCACACATTAGTCTCTCTCTCTCTCTCTCTCTCTCTCTCTCTCTCTCTCTCTCTCTCTCTCGTTCACATTTCACTAAAAACGGTTTATTTAGTATTTTAATTATGTTCACTTATGAGCAACTACTCCCAATAAACCCTTGCAAATGACAAGTGGCGGTCTGGTTGGGTTTCTTTGTTTAATGCCATATCAACCTTCGTGACATATATAATGCCAAAAGCTATGTTTATAGAAGAACAGCTGTGTTACTATTAAACTCATAGCAGTGGAAATGATAGAAATACCAGTAATCTTTCTGTATTGAGGAAAATGAGACGAAATGTCCTCATCCAAGTGTGACAGAAGCGTTGTAGACTGTAGAGATTTTATCAAAATTATTAGAGTCCCTGCAACGTAGAGCCAAGCCTACTGGACTTCGAAATTAGAGTCACCGAGTTCAAACTTCAGTCCCAATATAAGTTAAATTTAAACTAATACACTTGGTAAAGATATAAACCCTTCATGATTGTTTTTCTAATAATTTCCAAAGGTACATTAAATTTTGATAAGGGTCTGGGTTCTTTGTTTAATTGCATATCAACCTTCCTGGTTATGTTACTACCAAAGCTATCTTTGTCTACCAACAACAATGTGATAACCATAATCTTTGTCTAACAACAACAGTGTGATAAAGGTTTTTAAATTATTTCCCACTTATATTATCCCATATATATATATATATATATACTATATATATATATATATAAATATATATATATATATATATATATATATATAAGAGGTGGGGAGAGTTAATGAAAGAAAGGAAAAGAAAAGCGATATAATGAAGCAAACACCGAGAAAGAGGCAATGACGTTGCTCAATAATTCTGAATATTGCAGAAATTTACGTCAAACCGGTGATTACTCATTGTTTCAACTGCAAAAGTGTGGTGTCATTTTCTTCTAGATTTACCTTACTTTAAAATTGAAAATTGGTAAATTGATTTATTAATCTCTAACTAAGATACATTCGGTTTCATATATACACGTACGGAACTCTATTCTCTCAACAACTCTATTAATAGCAGGATGTGTCAAAAGTCAATTTTAAAGCGAATTTTCTAATAATTCCAAGGTATATTTAATTTTGATAAGGGTCTGGTTTCTTTGTTTAATTGCATATCAACCTTCTGGGTTATTTACTACCAAAGTTGTATTTGTCTAACAACAACAATGATACAATCAATGTCTAAACTGGGGAGAGGGGGCGGTTATACACTATAAGTGTGATAAAGTTTTTAAATTATTTTCCCACGTATATCACCCAATATATATATATATATTTATATATATATATATATATATATATATATATATATTATATATATATATATATATATATATATATATATATATAAAGAGGTGGGGAGAGTTAATGAAAGAAAGAAAAGAAAAGCAATATAATGAAGCAAACACCGAGAAATAAGACAATGACGTTGCTCAATAATCCTGAATATTGCAGAAATATTTACGTCAAGCCGGTGATTACTCATTGTTACAAGTGCGAGAATGGGTGTCATTTTCTTCTAGCTTTACCTTACTTCTAAATTGAAAATTGGTAAATTGATTTATTGATCTCTACCTGCGATACATTTGGTTCCATGTATACACATACGAAACTGTATTTTCTCAATACCTCTATTAAAAGCAGGATGTGACAAAGGTCAATTTTAAAGTGAATTAGAGCTGGTTTGAATTCAGAATTTTCCTTCTGACAAGCCATTTGGAATTCCACTGCACTATTTACCGATTGATTTCTAGAGTTTTTGAATTCATATCTTTTATTGCAACGAGAATTACTTAGAGCTTCATTGAGGTTTTGAACTCGGGCCACCAGTGTCCATCTTCAATAATGAAAACCATTACGCCAGAAAGAAATACAAATATAGATATGTGTTTATAAGTGACGCAGGCATGTTGATACAAGCGCGTGCGTGCACACACACACACACACACACACATACACACACACATATATAGATATATATATATATATATATATATATATATATATGAGAAAGAAAGAAAGAAAGAAAGAAAGAAAAGAATATATATATATATATATATATATATAGAGAGAGAGAGAGAGAGAAAGAGAAGGACGCACACACACAGTGAGGGGGAAGGATTGAGAAAAAGAGAGAGAAAAAAAGCACGTGCGTATGTAAAAAGAGAGTAAGAGAGAGAGAGAGAGAGAGAGAGACGGGGGGAAAGCAAGAAAGAGAAAGGAAGAAAGAAATAGACATGGAAATACAAGAGTGTTATTTAAATGTCTAAAAAATAAAACTCAAGAGGGTAAAATGATTTTGAGTGTGAGAAAACATCTCGAAAAGAAGTCATTTGAGACATTTATGCAAAAACAAAAAAAAAAAAAAGAGATAGAATGGAAAAGAATTTGGTTAAATGTCTAAAAGAGTAATCACAAGGGAAAAAGCGAGAAAGATGAATGCGTTGAAAGGTCTCTAAGAGAAATCTATATGATATAAAGATTGATTTAGTTTGGTTTTATAATATATCAACATTTGTTGGTTATTTAATGCCAAATCTTGTTTTTACATATATATTAAAAATTCTAATTATAAATACATTTTGTAGAAACACACAGTTAAATGATTAAACAATTCTATTTTTAACAATTCAATTTAGCATAAGTCAACAATGTTAAATAGTTCCAAGTATTGCTATGTATCAGTAACAATTTAATTAAAGATCTGTCATTTGTTTATACAAAGTTAAGTGATGAAACAGATCTATTTCAAGAAATCTAGTTCAGCATGAGTCATCTATTTGCAATCAGTTTAAATGTCAAACAGTACAATTTGACCCATCGATTCGACCCTATTCGGTACAACCACTCTGGGTCAGAGTGGACCTGGGAGTGATAGCAATAAAGGGGTACTCTGCATTACCCAAAGTTCAAACATCACTGGAGCCTCACTATCAGATTTTGAAATGTCATATCGAGACACTCGTTTAGGGGATGTTACCCCTTTACAGAGATGCAGTCTGTGTATTCTACAGTCCCAACCGACTTGGCTTAAGATGTAAAGAAAGACCAAGTGAGAAAAAAATAGAGAAGAATAAAGAATTAACATGAAAAAGTTCGAAAGGAATATCACCTGTGAGAAAGAAAACGAAAAGCAAAGAAGATTATTGAAAAGTCGGCGTATGACTCGAAAGAGGTAAAAGGACAGAGAGACGACAGACATTTAAATCAATCGTGGATATATATGATGTGACAGAGACAGAGTGAAAAAGAAAGACAGAGAGACTGAAAGCGAGAGAGAAAGAATAAAGGGCTATAAGATCGTGTTTAGATGTCTGAAATAGAAATATCCTAGGTTAGACAAAGTTAAATAATAATAGGAAAGTTAGGATATAAATCTACAAGCATAAGTAGACAGAAAAAATAGAATGAAGGTAACAAATTTATAAACATAACAAGTATGTCTGGGGCTTAGAGATTACAGGGGACGAGATAGATAGATAGATAGATAGATAAAAAAAGAAAGAAATAGAGATAGATAGATAGATAGATTTAAAAAAGAAAGAGCTAGCTAGCTAGATAGATAGATAAAAAAGAAAGAGAGAGAGAGAGAGAGAAAGAAATCGTGTCTACGAAAACAAAAGTGTGTTGAAACGTTTTAAAGAGAAACAAAATTAAAAACAAATAAAATTATGCTAATTTGCTATCTTTCCTTTTTCCTTAATCCATTCTTCTTTCAGGCATCTCACTTTCTCTCCTTCTACAAGTCTCTTTCAGTCTTTCTTTCTATCCATCTCTATTGAACTCTCTTTCTCAGAACGTATTTCCCTGTTAAGTTTAGCAATCTTCATTGGTTGCTTTCTCTTTCTTGTCTTCTATTTATCTCGGTTAATTTTATTACCGAAATAAATCGAAAGAGGGAAAATTAGCAAAGGAAGGGACGATGAAAGCGAAAAAGAAAATAAATAAACTGAAAATGTTAAGCCTGAAGGAGAACTCTTGGGTGAAAAGGAGGAAAAATTCTAAATTGTTCAAAATTTTTTGAAAGAAAGAGAGAAACTGATAGATAGATAGATAGATAGATAGATAGATAAGGAGACAGACGGAGAGAAAGATAGAAAGGAAATTTCCTACGAAAAGTCTGAGGAAGAAATTGACTGTGAGGGATAGAAACGAATATACTTAACGTAAATTCTTTGTTATATATATATATATATATATATATATAAAGTGTGATTTTTTTGTCTCACTTTTGATATCTTTCTCTGTTAATTTCTAATTCAGAGTTTTCAATAAAAATTTTGGCTTCATCTATTTCCTCCCTCTCTCTCAATTTCTCTCTCTCTCTCTCTCTCTATATATATATATATATAGATAGATAGATTTAGATTTAGAGAGAGAGAGAGAGAGAGAGAGAGAAATTGGGAAAGAAATTTCTGCTTAAGTCTTCCCTTAGCCTTCAGCATTAAATGTAATTTGCAACGATTTTTTTCGAATTTGGTTCGTCGTGTCCCTCGTCAACTGACCTCTGTATGAAATTCCATTTCTTTACTCTAAGTCTTGCAGTCGATCGTTTATCTCTTTCCGATATTATTTTACATCTCGTTTTCTTTTTTTTTCTTTTTTCTTCTTAATCTGCCAATGTAACTCTTTGATTGTTTCTTACACGGCGCTCCAAAATGTATCACCATTTTCATATGAATAGGCGCAAAAAATGTGTCGACGAAAAGACCATGGGATTTGCCATGATTTATTGGTCGTGCTTTGGTCAATACTTCAGCAATACTACGTCCTCTCCTGGGGCCACCGTTAATGGGCCCTGATTCTCCTCACCTAACTTTTGGATCTTTTTTTCCCTTTTAGTTGATTAAAATTTCTTTCTTTTTTTTCTGGGAAGTTAAGTTGTTTTTCTTGCCCACTCATGTTTCTTTCTTTAGTACAAATATTTTGTATGTTGACCCTATCGTATTTATAATGACATTTTGCTTGATTTATAACAAAAATTGTTTGTATGTGCTCCAATATTTCTTAATCTTTGTACAATCTGGGGCAAATCCTCATGGAATAAATGAAGTTAATAAATCCTTTGACTTAGTCGCTCTTAGACAGATTTAAACAAATGATTTTCTTTTCTTAAAAGGGGCACCTTAGCAAGGATACAGAATCCAGTCTTTCACCAGAAAGGGTGTCCTGGATAAGAAAATATATACATATGTAAATTAAAGGATGAACAAAAAAGGCCATTAATAAAAAAAAATCTTCTCAGATAATTCACTTCAATGGTACAACAACAGATGTTAAACATGGAGTCAAACCGAATCGACCAAACATCTATGAACCCTCCATAAATATAAAGTTATTCAACACGCCATAAACATTTTGTTCAACTAAAGAGAAGTGGAATATCCGAGAAAACGTGCTGCACAAATATATACGTATACAGAATAAGGATAAAAAATACTCAAGTTCAAATATTTTGCTGCTATTTCATATATATATATATATATATATATATATATATATATATATATAAATGAAATAGCAGCAAATACATATATATATATATAGTCGGCTGGAGCTGTAGAATACACCGACTACTTCTTTGCAGAGGAGTAAGACCCTCCCCCACCACCGAGTGTCCTGGATAGGTGACACTAAACAATCTGATGGTGAGGTTCCAGGTGCTGGAGCTTTGGGGAATACGGAGTACCCCTTCATTGCCATCGCTCCCATCCCCTCTCTGGCCCGAGGTGGTATCACCTGGTTGGGTCCTATCTATGGGTTGAATATAACTAAACAGTAGTTGGCGTTTACTGTTTTAATACATTCAAACTGCGTATCTATGCTGAACTAAATTGTTTAAAATAGAACTGATTTCACATTAAAACTGCGTATTATTGCAAAACTGAATTTCTCGAAATAGAACTGTTTTGATATCTAAACTGTGTACTTAACTGAATTATCTTAAATAAAACTGTTTTGAAATCAACTCGGTGTATTGCCCAGTTGGCTGTGGGTGTAGAATACACTGACTGCACCTCTGCAGGAGGGTAATACCCCTCCAATGAGTGTCCTGTATATGACAGTAAACAATCTGATGTTGAGTTTCCAGTAATGCTGGGACCTTGGGGAATACGGGTCACCCCTTCATTGCCATTGCTCCCAAGTCTACTCTGGCCTGGCATGGTAACACCTGATAGGGTCCTATCTATGGGTTAGAACTAACGGCGAAAGTCAGTATTTTTTCTACATCCAACCAACCGAACGAGTGTGACACAAGGCCCTTTTAAGTGGGTCCGGGCGCATGGCCGTGTCCTAGGCCCCGTCGGCATTCTTCTAAAAAGGCGCGTCTCCGACGCCAGGTGATAAACCTAGCCTCTCCAATGAGGGTTAGAGCCTGGGGAAAAGACCCACAGAGGCTCGAGGTTGCCGGTCAAGGCTAACCTCGGCCGACTGCCACTGGAACCAGGAGACACCCAACCAAATCCATGGACCGACCAACACAGCCAACCGAAGTTTCTCCCAGCCCAGCGCTAGGAGAATGTCAGTATTTGTCGTACGTTCCACCAACCGGACGTGTGTAGTACAAGGCCTCATTTTATGTTGGTCTGGGTGCAGGGCTGTGGCCCAGACACGCCTGACGCCTCCAAAAGTACCTCAGACCTCGTCGGCATTTCTGACTGCCAGTGGAACCAGGAAATACTCGACTAGATCAGTGTACCAACCAACACGGGCGAACAAGTGTGTGCCAGCCCAGTTCCTCCCAGAGAATAGTGCATGCTCTCTACTCTTCTGTGACAACATTCAGTTACTCAGTCTTGACAGTTGAGCGCAGAAGAATCTGACTGAATATTCTGCATTGGTTTAAGTTCTCTTCACCAAGAAATGTGTGTCCAAAATACGTTTGATGATGATACTCGAGTTCTGGAGATCTGGGAAGTGTTGAGTGCCGCTTTATCCATCTCTCACAGTGTTGTATAATGAAGGAAGATATTATAACGCTTTTGTTTATGAAAAATATAACTTTTTATCATCACGAAAGGGTCGAAATCGTAGCAAGTAAAAGAGAGAGAAAGAGAGGGGGGACAGAGAGAGAGAGAAAGAGAGGGGGGACAGACAGACTGACAGAGACAGAGAGGAAGGACTCAGGCTGCTATGATTGACACCATGTATTCTTGACCCACATTCTGATTCTATCTTTCGCGCCTTACTTCTGCTTCTCAGCCAGGGGGCTAATCTACTCGCCGAACCTGACCGAATCCCTGCTAACTGCAAATCTCTCGTCATTATATGATATTCTCAACGCCCATGCATTTTCTCCCGGTTTCCAATTCACGAGATTTATTTCCGCTGTTCTCTTGTTCATCCTAAAACATGGGTGCGATATCATATTAAGAAAACCACAGCTGACATGTCGTCAAATATCAAAGTGTAATGCTAGAGCTACTCTGACCCGGTCAACTGGGTATATGTTCGCCCGATCAATAAATCAAGTAGCTCTGTTTAAAACTATTTGTATTAGATTGGAATGCTTAATACAATATATCTAGAATTATTTGTATTAAGAATAGTTACTTGAAGCAATAATTCGTTATTAATGATTATTATTAGTCACTTGAAACGATATTGTTGTGTCCTAACAAATGACTATTATTAAGTAGAAATAAGTAAAGTTGGCAACCTTAGTCGTGGGTGACTCGACGGCTCGCTTTTCAATAGCTACTACATCATGGTGTTGTGGAAGGCGCTGCTCCTTTCCCTGGATTGCTCCACTTTACCCTTGATCACTACCTTATAATGATGTTAAGCAAGAAGGCATCAAGTACCATTTTTGAGTCTTTGGTATGACTCGACCTGTGTTCAATCCCAAGTCTCCCGAGCCATTGGCGAACGCTCTAACCCTTGTAATTATTAGTATTTAATTGGAATACTTGAAACTGGAATATCTTATTGCAGTAAAAAAAGAAAACCTTTAAGAAATAACCATACTAAAAATGTAAACATATGTGTATACTAAACGTGGTTTCTTAATCCGAGGAATAAGATAACCTGTTAATTTGAACAATCATCGGTCTTATTTTTAATTTTTTCCTTGTTCCCCACTTTTAACGCACAGCGGGTTGAAGGAAGAATTTATAGATTTATATGGTATTAATGAGCATCAGCGTGAAGTTAAAGGCAAATATACTTATCCTGAGTTTGATCGAGTTTGGCTCATCGGGTCTATAGTTTTTTTTTGTTTTTTTTTTCTTTTTACGAATAACGTTCTCTAACACTGTCTGCGATACGGAACATTGGTTGGTTATTTGATTGGTTGTTTTTTAAACGGTAGATAAAATCATGGGTTAAGGGAAATCTCTTAAGAATATTGACTAAGCTGCTGGACGTGGATATCATAAAAGGCAAGTTTGAACTATTGTCACTGCTATTAGGTTTGCCTTTGCACTCATAACCCAAGGAAATGTATGGACTCCCTTTCCTATCAGTTAAACCTGGTCAATACAATCTTTCTAAAACATTGTCTTGGTATTAAATAGCCTACAAAAGCAGATATGTCATTAAACAAAGAATACAAATTTTACGATGTAATTCTGATTGAATGTTCCATGATTGATTACAATTATAAAAAGTCATAGAAAAGAACATTCCACTAAGATAATTCTTCACGATTTCTCTTTAGTTTGGTTTAGTTTTATTCCTTTGTATAAACTCATATCAACATCCAATGCTTATTTAATACTGTAGCGATTTTTGTAGAAGAAAAGTGATCATACCATTTAACCTATAAATACGGGATAGGAGTTTCCTACCTCTTCCAGGGGTGTTTGTCTGAAAGTGAATAATAGCGTGACTGGAATTCGTACACGCTGATTAAAATGTAACTGTTAAGCATATTTGTCACTAACCCATTTTTAATATGACTATAATAATGATTATTCCATTTTATTCAGAGCATATATAATATCATCAGACATTATGAACTTATATAGTCTTATATAGTTTTAAGTATTCTTATCAAATACCAATAATTTGCAAATATTTATATGGTTGTTTACGGAGCTTTTCTTAGTTATGACACAAGGTTTTATGTATCGACCACCATGTGACACGAGCATTTATATATGGTTTTAAGTAGCTAGTAATAATAAACTAATAATAATAGACTTCATAAAAAAATTATATGGTGAGGCGAATATTTTTAATGTGAATAATTTTACATAGTTATATTGTTTCAATTACTGCCCTCTCATATTAATTGTATATAAACAGTTATGTAGTCTTGAACATATTTTCTTTTTTCTTAAAGTTAATTGTTTGCATCTGTGATACTTTAGAAGAATTTCGCTTCAATATAAATGATCTTTAAACAATTCAATTTGATCCTTAAAATTGTTTTTTACCCCGGCACGTAATTCCACTTGGGATCAGAGTTGACATGTGAGTGATCACATTAAAAGTGAACTCTACTCTCACCAGAGTCAGTATTTGGTCCTTTTTCCCCAGATACAGATAAGGTTTTGTTTGGGTTTTGTTTGGCTTAAAGCATATCAAACATTTTACGCAATCTAATACCAAATTAGTTTTATACACACAAACAGTTCTATTTCTAATTATTCAGTTTAACGTAAGTACATGTAAAAAAAAAACACGTTCTATTTCAAACAATTTAGTTTAGCATAAGTACTCTGTTTAATTCTACTTGATTTATAGATAATACCCTATCAGATGCTACCACTCCGGGCCAGAGTGGACCTGGGAGCGATAGCAATGAAGGGTACTCCGCATTCTCAAATCTCCAGTATTACTGAAGGCAGATAAGGGTCGTATGCATTAAAAGGGCTTCTTATTCCTCTTCTAAATATACAATTTATGTTTAGGGGACCATGGGATTGTAGATTTAAAAACAATAACAGATTTATTGTAAACGTTTCATAATAAAAGGAGTTATATATATATATATATATATATATATATATATATATATATATACTTTCTGTTTCTGTTTCTCAGATTATCCCAGTCTGTCTGTCTGTCAGTTTGTCTCACACACACACACACACACACACACACACACACACACACACACACACACACACTCTCTCTCTCTCTCTCTCTCTCTCTCTCTCTCTTTTCAGGTCATTAATTGTGTATGTATCTTTGTTTGTTTAGGTATATGGCACATCAACATTTTTGGTGATTTTATATCAAATTCATTCTTATTCAAGTAAACATTTCTATTTCAAAAATTCAGTTCATTATAAATATATTTTTTCTTTACAGACAGTTAGATAGCAAAACTATTCTGTTTCAAACAATTCAGTTTGGCATAACTGCGCTGTTTATTTCGAGCAATATCATTTAGCATAAGTACACAGCTTACTACTATTTGACCCATAGATCAAACCCTACCAGGGCCAGAGTGGATCTGAGAGCGATAGCAATAAAGGGGTACTCTGCACTCCCCAAAGCCCTAGTATTACGGGAGCTTCATCATCGGATTTTTTTGTCATATTACCAGGACACTCTTTGGGGAAGTCTTACCCCTCTGAAATGATGCAGCTAACTAGGTAAGTGTGTGTGTGTGTGTGTGTGTGTGTGTGTGTGTGTGTGTGTGTGTGTGTGTGTGTGTGTGTGTGTGTGTGTTCTTCAGGAACCAACATATCAAGTATTTGGATGCTCTTCATAAATAATCAGATACGTTTTATTGGGTATATTACAAGAATGGAAGGCCTTAATTTTTGGAGTGTTACAACGGGGTTAACGTCAAAGTCATAAAACAGTGAAATATTATTACGTAGTCCTCAAAAACAATTCTAGGTTTCTAAGAGTATATACTGAAGACTGGGAGCAGATGACACAATACTGATTTGTTTGGAAAAAGAAAAAAAATTTGTGTCATTGTTGAACAGCCATTGAATTACAGATAATCGAAACCTCTAAACTGAAAACTAGCAATTGATAAATAGGACTTGTATCCGACCTCTTTTTACCCTCTGCGTTTTTGTAACATAACTAGACATATGTAAGCAAACAATCACAGAAGAATTATTCACAGGTCTTTTCTTAGTAACCTTCAAGTAATAACAGTAAATCCTGTTGGGTTCTTGTAGTTATGAGAAGCTATGCAAGTGTGCACGGGGATAATTTTAGTGAAAGGCAGGTCTTCTACAAGTTACAAATGCGGCAGGACTTAAATGGGTGAAATTAGACGTACACGCCATTACCATACCCACAAGTGCTTTTTCCGAGATTGTGGAGAGTGACTCCTTCTGTTAATGGGATCCAGTCTATATATATATATATATATGTGTGTGTGTGTGTGTGTGTGTGTGTGTGTGTGTGTGTGTGTGTATAATTATTAGTTGTAGTATGATCCAGAGTAATGGTTACTTACTCATTAGAGTTTTTCTCATCAGTTTTAGCAGATGGCATCTCTCTTGAGTTTGAGTGACAGCAAGTTTCTTCAGCTTTTGACCTTGTGTCAAGTCCTGTCTGGTGGGAGGCAGTTCAAACAGTTTAATTTTTAACTATTCAGTTTAGAATAATAATTTGTTTGCACACAGTTAAGTGGTTCTCATAATTGCAATGACTCACGAACACTTCAATTAAACAATAGTCATTTGTTATACTGCTTGACTCATTAGACCCACATTGCAATAAATGGGTCAATGACTAGCAGGGTTCGAGTCTCGGCTCGTTCCCGACCTTCCCCTCCCCTTTATCCCCACTTTAGTAGGCCTTCGGGCTTTTGACCTTGTGTCAAGTCCTGTCTGGTGGGAGGCAGTTCAAACAGTTCAATTTCTAACTATTCAGTTTAGAATGCGTTTTGTTTGCACTCAGTTTAAATGACAAATAGTTATATTTTAAATGTCAATTTGACTCAAAGATTGAACACTCTCAGGTGCTACCAATCAAACTCTGAGTTGACCTGGGAGTAATGGCAATGAAAGAGTGTTATACATTCCCTAAATATCCATCATCAGCTGATCTAATGTCCTATCAGAGACACTTGTTATGGTAGTCTTATTTCTCTGCAGAGATGTAGCCCGAGTATTCTCCAGCTGCAACCGACTGGGCTGAACACATTCATGTCCTTCTGACAAAGCAAGAAACGTCCTCACCGAAAACAGCGCCATTTTACACAAAGAGAAAACAAACAAAACCTTTAAATTCTAGTATTTCTAAATATAAGGATAAAAAAACTTCTTCACTCAACATCAACTTCAAATGTAGCAAACGCGTTCTGAAATGCATTTAACATTTTTCCCTCTCACTGTTCCTCTTACCAGGGGGTGTCCTATTGGTGAAATGATCAAAGCGATGGATTGCGGACTCGTAGTAAGCGAGTTCGTACGCCAGTCGCGCTATTATGTTCACTTTCGGGCCAATACCCTTGGGAAAGGTAAGAACCCCCTTATCCTCCCAGCTATGGGTTAAATAATGCCACTACTGTTCTTCTAGGAGAATAGCTTTGGCATTAAATAACCTACAAAGGTTGATATGCCATTAAAAAACAAAGAAAGAAAGAAAGAAACCATCCTCTTACCTCTAGTTACGTTCTTTAATTGTAAATTCCTCTCCATCTTGTTCATATTCCTACGCCTCATGTAAACTCATATGACGAATCTTTTTGTTTGTCATTTCTCCGTTTGTTACCCCGATGATAACTTTGTCTTGGGCCAATGGAATTGAGAAAAACATGTTTTTTTCTTGAATTTATTTCATCCGAGTGTCCAACGAAAACTTGAACGAATAATACGATAAAATAGACCCAAACGAAGTGCCTGTTTTTTTTAATCAAACTCACACATGCAAACGCAAGTGGCTTTTCCCTTCAGGGGAAATTTTATTCATTTTTTTTTTTATTAAAAGACTAAATGAATGACTAACAAAAGTAGAAAGATAGAGATTGGTATGACGAACGTATTAGATACCCTGTAAAACGTACCAGATATCAAGTATCAGATAAAATATACCAGGTAAAAGCTAAAATATATCATGTAAAAATAAAAGATTAGAGGTAAGGGTTTCATGGGTAATATTTACAATGTAATTTATAATGTGAATCACTAATAATGTAATTGTTACAACGTATAGAGGAGAAACTGACATGCAACGTGATCAAAGGTAAAAAGCTGCAGGTAAAATTTGGTCGACTCATACGGACGAACTAATCTCGGCAAGTCAAACCTATTTTATCTTCCCTTCCAAATCAAACAATTCATTCTGAAATACCAATCTTTGAATATTTTGTCTGCTTCCGTTTCCGCATTTAAATGTATCAACCTTCGGGATTTATTTAAGGCTAAAGCTACCCTTGTGTAAGAACAGTAATGGCCACATTTGACACTTAGCTGGTCGCAAGAAAGGGGTTCATAACTGTCTCAAGGGTATTTGTCCGAAACCGAACCTAATCTAACGACTGGACTTCGAAGAAACCTGATATAAGCTTATCAAGGTTTTCCTCGTTACCCACTACGTCAAAGAGATGCCAACTTCTTGAAAGTTTTAATCCACCCTAACAAATGCTGATGTTCATCAAACAGTCTCATGAATCGTTAAAACTGATATTTAAAAATTCTTTGTCTGAAATATAAATTGAAATCAATGAGTTAACTCTTTTTTGTCCATACACATACACATTGAAAGACGCATGGATGTTGCGCATTGCGTAATGGTTATCGTGTTCGTAAATTAAATCGGTGATCCAAGTTCAAATCTATGTCTAAGGTATTTTAATTTGTCCTAATGCTCCAGAGAAAGGTATGAATCCATCTGATCCATCTATCAGCTATAAGGAACTAGTATATAAAGCTCAGTTTTGGAGGTGCCCGTGGTGGAATGGCTATCGTCGTAGGAAATGAACACGGCAACACGAGTTCAAATCCTGGACGAGGCTAATTGCATTTCACATAGCACTAATACCCTTGGAAAAGGTATGAATCCAATTATTTTCCATTCAGCTATGGATAAATAGTAGGACAGACTGATTCTTCAGCCTTGGTGAGGCAACTAGTCTAGGAGAAGGAAAACTCTGAAGTCAAACCTGTTAAACTCCGCTTAAAAATTGACCTTGTGTCATATCCTGCCCGAGCAGAGGGGTTGGTAAATATGATAAAGCTCAGTTCTTAAGATTTGGTATTACAAACAGCCCAGGAGAAGGAAAATTTTAAAGTTTGACTTGCTATACTCCGCTTGAAGTTTGACCTCGTGTCATAACCTGATTATTACGAAGAGGTTGTTTAAAAACAAACCCGGACATGCATATATAAATATGTGTGTGTGCGACAGAAAGGGAGAGAGCGATGGGGGATAGAGAGAGAGAACCCTACAGACACAGATTGAAAAATTACAGTGAAAATTTATCGGATACTCGAGTTATGGGGAATGTCGAATACCCGCTTCATTCTTTGTCATTACTTTCAGTTCTACACTGAACTGAAGTGTTTTGCCATTTGACTGTGTGAAAGAAGCTGACTGATGTTAATTTGAATATTTAGTTTTACATAGCAATACTTGAAACTATTTCACCGGGAGTAAACCAGTTAGTTCTCACTTCTTCGGTTTGGTTTGGTTTGGTTTCTTTGTTTTATGGCATATCAACCTGTGTAGGTTATTTAATACCAAAGCTATTCTCCTAGAAGAACAGTAGTGGTACTGTTTAACCCATAACTGGAAGGATAAGGGGTCCATACTTCTCCCAAGGGTATTTGCTCGAAAGTGAACGAAATAGGGCGACTGGAGTACGAACTCGCGTACTACGATTCCAAAGTCCATCGTCTTAAACATTACACCACGAGGACACCCCTTTACTTCTTTTAAATGTTACCAATAAACTATCTGGTTACAAGTCATATATGGATGTTCAATTATTTTATATGTAATCAGGATTTGGCATTAAATAATCTGCAAGATGTGATATTATTTACCAACTCCTCCGCTCGGGCAGGATATGACACAAGGTCAATTTTTAAGCGGAGTTTAACAGGTTTGAATTCAGTGTTTTCCTTCTCCTAGACTAGTTGGCTAACCAAGGCTGAAGAAATCAGTCTGTCCTACTATTTACCCATAGCTGGAGGGAGAATAATTGGATTCATACCTTTTCCAAGGGTATTAGTGCTATATGAAATGCAATTAGTCTCGTCCAGGATTTGAACTCGTGTCGACGTGTCCATTTCCCACGACGATAACGACTACACCACGGGCACCAGCAAGATGTGATATGCCATAAAATCCAACCAACTAGCAAAACAATATTTTCATGTACGCCTTTTAGACCAGTCAAAAGATACAAGATACAAGACATTGAGGTCATTGAGTGGTGTTTCTTCTATTCTGACACGTTGACTTTCGTAGACTTCTAGCATGTATTACTACACTATGTCTGTCACCATTCTTTTCTTTGTTTCAGTTGACAGTTATTTATTTCGAGCCACGTCTCCTTTCAGTTAGCTATAACATTGCCTCTTATGGAGCTCTGCAAAAAAGAAGAAAAAAAAAAAAAAAAAAAAGGATTCTATTTTAAGCGTAGACTGATTTGCATATCTAAGTACTTACCGACACTTCTGCTCAAACAGGATACGATATATGGGTTATTTGTTACGTGGCGTTTAACAAATTTGAATTCAGAGTTTTGCATCAAGAAAAGTTGCAATATAAGCTGGAGGGAGAATAGATGGCTTCATAATGTTTAGCGTTTTAGCCCTATGTGATATACAAACAGTCTCATGCAGGTATGGAATTCGGGTAACGGAACCTCTTAGTTGACTTTATCTACGAAAATACGAGCGCTCTGATTTGTACATCGTAGATTCTGCAAGTATTTGTTTTCATCATCATCTTGTCATGTCATCAGTTTGGATATCGCTGACCTTCTCTCGTCACCGATCCCTATCGTTCATCGCTTTCACCAGGTCTTTAGGGCTACACCCCGTATCCTCACAGAACTCAGGTTCGAGCGGGTCGCCCTACTTTTGCTCGGCCATGTGTCGGGGTCCATAGGAGTACATCACTAATGAGGTCGACCCTACTTCTCCAGCTGTGTCCTACATGTCTCGTTCGTCTAATTTGGATAGTTTTCGTGATGGCCGGTAGGTGGGCGTACAGCTGCTGCTTTATGGGTTGCTGCCTCCAGGACCGGTTCATTATTGTGTAGTTGCCGTCAAGCTTTTTGTCCAGTCTTTTAGTTAGCGTCAAAGTAATGTTTGTTTTACTAATGCAAAATTCAAGATCGTTCCATTTTTTTTTTTCCTAAATGATGTGTTATTCCTTAATATTTTACAAGATCAGTCTTGGAGAAAATACTGTACGGTAAATTTAAGATATATTTTATGAAATCAGAATGTTTTGGTGTTACATAACTGTTAACCTAGGTAATTAATCGACTAAATTCGTTACCCACAAAAATTTCTTCTTAACGGATTTTTAATCATTTTAAAGAGGTCACTAGCAACACATTTATTGCATAAATATACTTCTGAGGATAATCATTGATATTATTGTTAGCCTCACTTTTTCATCACTGGGGCCTCGAATTTCGTCTCTTATCTCCGAAAGCAGAAAAAAAACAACAAACACGAAGTGCCTCGAAGAGCTATTCACTGACAAGCATTTAGTGTCTCTGTTATCGTCGGTTGAAATACAATTGGCGACCCGACTTCAAATCCTTGATGATTTTATTTTGGCTGTAGATTTTAAACCCTTGGGAAATCTACCCGACCACAGATATTTAGGTACATAGTTGGTCAGACGAGTCTCTTTAGCCTTGCTTAGCATGAGTCTACGAGGAGTAAAAATCTATTTAATAATCAACAAGAGAGCACTTTAAAATGTACCTTGTGTCGCATCATAAACGTACAGAAAGGGCTATATGAACACAGTTTTCACGTGTTGAATATCAATACACT
The DNA here is from genome assembly GCA_963585895.1 of Sepioteuthis lessoniana. Taxonomy (NCBI): domain Eukaryota; kingdom Metazoa; phylum Mollusca; class Cephalopoda; order Myopsida; family Loliginidae; genus Sepioteuthis; species Sepioteuthis lessoniana. The sequence continues at coordinate 45,462,046 of OY757933.1, forward strand.
GTATGTCTTCATTGAATTATTTTAATCAATGGTATATTCTTATCGAAGTCACGAAGAAAATGTATGAAATAAACAAATATTTATAAAGCTAAAATATTCAGTTATTATTCAAAAACATGTTTTGAGTCATACCTCTTATTAGTATATTTACTTCTAAATAGAAAACCAGCGTGAACATCGCGGAAGTCTGCTATTCCATTTTTGCCATGGGTAGTAATTATTGGTATTTGATAGGTATACTGAAAAATCTTATTACCATATGCAAATTATTTGTATTTAGAATAGTTATTGAAAGTATAATAGCTTATGAATGATGATGATGATGATGATGATGATGATAATTAATTACTTTAACCCCGAATGTTTTGCAACAAAATGTCCTAACTTCAGCGTTAAACAAATGCATAAAACTAAACTAACAAAATCAAAACTTATTTGCAATTAGTGCATATCTTTCTCTCTCTCTCTCTCTCTCTCTCTCACTCTCTCTCTCTTTCTGTCTGTCTGTCTCTCTCTCTGTCTTCTCTTTGGCCAACTGTTGATTGGTATTCACTATGACTAAATATAAAAATCTTGCAAGCCATTCTTTTTTTGCTAGAATTCCGACCTTGTTTCCTGTCAGGAAAACTAAAACAAATATCTCATCTCCTTTCAACACTTTAAACAGAAATGTTCGAGTCTTGTATATCTATTACCAAACAGTATCTATCATTCTAGCCACGTAATGCTTGTCATAATGTTTAAGCTTATCTATCAACAACGACATATTAAGATATACTTAATTATTTCATTTCGTTCACACACACACACACTATATATATATATATATATATATATATATATATATATATATATATATATATATATATATATATATATAAGTAATGCCGTACGCCTACCAAGAGAAGAAAACTTTTTCAGATGAAAATGTCGGAAATTTACTTCTAATGCGGAATTTGGTTTGAGTGACAGCAAGTCTCCTCAAGTCCCTTATTTATTATCATTATTTTTTCTCTCCAGTTTAAGCTAATGGTTTTTCACTGAAGTTTGAGTAACAGCAAGTCACATCAAGTCACCAGGACTCTTCTCAGTATTTTAATGAATCCTATTAATGCTGTATTCTGGAGGGCCTATACTTCTCTAATTTCCAAAACTTGGTTTGGTGAGGTTTGCTTTGGTTTTATGGTACATATACAATTATAAGTTACTTATGCCAAATCCATTTTTATTCAATTAAACAGCCCTATTTCGAACAATTCAGTTTAGTATAAGTATTGTTATTTTTTTTTACCTACAGTTAAATGTCAAAACTTTATTCGAAAACAATTCAGTTTCGCATAAGTACAGTTTAAAGGTCTAAAAAAGTTCCATTTCAAAGAATTCTGTCTAGCATGAGTACGTACTTTTAATGTCAGAACTGATCTATTTTAAACAATTCAGCTTTGCGTGAGTAAACAGTTTAGTTCTATTTCATACGAAAATAGGACCCCATCAAGTGCTACCACTCCGAGCCAGAGTGAACCTCGGAACGATGGCAATAAAGGGGTACTTCGCATTCCCAAAAGCTCCGGCATTACTGGAACCTCACCATTAGATTGTTTAGTGGTGGGTATTAACCCTTTCTAGCGAAGCAGTCGGTGAATTCTACGGCCCAATCCGACAGGGCATTCCAAGTTTTCCAGTCCCTTTACGAATCCTTATGATTGGTATCACCGTCACCTTCATGTTCCTGTTTTTTAATTTCTCCTACAAGGTCTAGATATTTATCTCTTTTTTCGCTTTCTTTTGATTTTACTCTGTGGTCTCTCGGGATAGCAATGTCTACTATTAGGCCGGTTCTCTCTTCTTTTTGTCGATTATCACTAGGTCTGGTCATTTGGCTGACATTTGGTGATCTATTTGTATCTTATAATACCAGAGAGGTTATTGCGCCTCGTTCCCTTGGACGGATTCTAGGTCGTACGTATACCCCTTGTTCGTATGGTCAAATTTCAATTTCTTGCACAATTCCCAGTTGAACATCTTCCCCACCCAGTTCTGTCTAGTCTTAATATCTTTTTGTGTGAAATTTCTGCAGTACATGATAGGTTATTTCGTCTCTATCACCGCATAACATACATTTGCTATTTTGTTGTGTCATCTATTTTTGCTTTAAAATTGATTATCGTTATGGTGTTGTTTTGAGCTCTTCTTCTTCTTCTTCTTCTTCTTCTTATTATTATTATTATTAGTAGTAGTAGTAGTAGTAGTAGTTGTAGTAGTAGTAGTAGTAGTAGTATTCTCGAGAGTTTTTCACATCAGTGTTAGCTGATGGTTTTTCACTGGAGTTTGAGTGACAGCAAGTCTCCTCAAGTCTCCAGGACTCGTCTCAGTATCCTGGCCGTCCTCAGCAATGCTCTCGTTTGGATAATCTCTACCCGTCCGCCAAATTCCAAGTCCTCCAGGCTCTTTAATATTCCTTTAGTTACTGTGCCTAACGCACCAATCACAATTGGCACAATCGTTACTTTCATGTTCCACAGTTTTTTCAATTTTCTAGCAAGGTCGAGGTACTTATCCTTCTTTTCACTTTCCTTCAGATTTATTCTTCTTATTATTTAATTTTGCAGATTCTCTTTCTTTTGTTGTTTATTATGAGGTCTGGTCTTCTGGCCTGGATTAGGTGATCCGTTTGTATGTTAAAGTCCCATAGGAGTTTATACGAGTCATTTTCTAGGAGAGGCGCCGGGTTGTGCATATACCATTTGTTTGTATGGTCGATTATTATTATTATTATTATTATTATTATTATTATTATTATTATTATGTATGCATATATATTTGTGCAATTCGTGTTTCGAACATTCAAGGCTTCTTAAAACGATTGAATTGTTGGTAGTGTGTCGAATCTCTTCATAAGAAGAGATTCACTGTCAACAGTAGCGAGCATAAAGATCAGAACGATGTTAACAAAAATACTAAATGTGAAATAACTTTTTATTTTGAAGTTTCATAGAACATGATATAAAGTTAATTTATATAATTCCAATATATAAAGCTCAATAAACTTTTTTGATAAAGTTAGAAAAATAGCTATATAACATTAAAAAATAATAGATGATCAAAAACATCAGAACGACAAAAATAATCACATTATTATAATAGAGACATCATATCTAAATGAAAATAGCGTTCATAATTCATTAGTACTTGCTTTCAATATTTTTCAACACAAGCGAATTAATGTCTTGCATTCATGAACGGATATTTTCTCCCATCCTCTTTTCATATTCGTCCATAGTTCTTTGACGTTTTTTTTTATTATTTTCATTAACTCTTTCATTTAGTAACTTCCAAACATTCTCAATGAGATCCATCTCTGGGCTTTGAGCAGGCCACTCCATAACAGTAACATCCTCCTCTGAAAGAAATGTCTTAACAAACTTCATTTTGTGACACGGAGCGTTATCTTGCATAATTAATTGCAGTTCTCAAATTAGGTGCATGTTTCTTCAGTATGTCTTTGTATACAGTTGCGTTAATTTTACCGTGAGGCCAGACAGGAGGTCCTGTAATAGCAGCAGATATCATGCCAAATACCATAAGACTTTATTGTCCAAATGTAAAGCTGCTTTTAGTTCACTGAGGCGAAAATCGTTCCTTAGAACTGCGTCGAACGAACCTTCTCTCCTCACAACCGAACAGGCTAAACTTTGATTCATCGCTGAAATGACCACAATCCCACTGTTTTTCAGTCCATATGACGTATCAATGGTTGATTTCAATCAGCTCATTTTGTTTTTCTTCGTACTAGTTTCTCGACTTTTCAGATTTTTGTCATTAAGTCTTAGGGAAATTGTGATATTTTAATGCCAAGTTTAGCATTAGCTCTTTATCTACACTACATTCCTTGACTCTCAGTTTTGTAAGTTCCAATAATGTCACAGATTTTTTCAATGTTTACGACGCAAGAGTCGGTGAAGAGCCGGTATAATTTAGTAAAACACGCTACCTATATTCTAACCCTAAAAAATTGTAATTATACAAAATAATTATTACATTTTACAGATCTATTTAATCGCTCTGATGTTTTTGATCATCTATTTTTTAGAATGTTATATATTTAGTCTTATAATTTTATCAAAATAAATTTCTTTAGCTTTATATTTTGGGATTTAATAAATTAACTTTTTATCCTTATTTTTCCTTGATAAAATGTTCTATGAAGCTTTAAAATAAAACATTATTTCATATTTAGTCTTTTTCTTATGATCGTTCTGATCTTTATGCTCGTTACTCTATTTTGGCTGGTTAGCTTTACATCCAGATTAAATGTCTTTCGCAGTTCAGTTGGTATTAATATTTCGTGAAGATTTTTATCAGCTTTTTTTAATGATCATCAGTTTTTCCCCCTCTTTTTCAAGTTCACCTATTCTTATTTCTAGTTATATGTACGTACCTGTTTTTGTAAATTTGTTTGTGTGAATATATTAACGTATATTAATTGTTAGTTTTTTTCCGGTATTTTTTATTGTTTGGCTACTAAGCAAAGCACAGCTACATATAATAAACCCTTCCAAAATAAATTTAACATCCAAACTAAAAAAACAAACAAATAATAACTACATTTGGTTTGGTTTTATGGCATACCTATCATTATATGTTGTTTAATCCCCAAACCATTTTTATAAATATGCATTAAATATATAATTTCTAAACATATCTCGTTGATAAATCAAGTATCTGTTTACATTGTTAAATGTAAAATAGTTCTATTTCAAATAGTTAAGTTTAGCATGAGAACACATTTTTTGTTTGAACACAGTTAAACGTAAAAAAGTTTCTATCGCAAGCGACTCAGTTTAGCATAAGTACTCAGTTTAAATATCAAAATAGTTCTATTCGACTTATAGATAGGACACTATCAGGTGCAACTACTCCTGGCCAGAGTGGTCCTGAGAGCGACGGCAATGAATGGGTACTCTGCATTCCCCAGATTTCCAGAAGACTCACGATCAGATTCTTTAGTGCCATATCCAGGACTCTTGTTAATATAGTCATACCCCTCTGCAGAAATGGAGTCGGCGTATTCTGTCGCCCCAGCCGACTGGGCCAAATTAATAACTACAAAAAATATCCGGTTAAAGAACAGAAGTTAGAGTAGTTTTTTCCATCAACTAGGCTTTGATATGAAGTCACCAGCAAAAAAGAAAGATAAAAGAATAAGATCATAACAAGGAAAATTCCTAGGGCTTTAACTATATTTCTACACATAACTTCGTGTGTGTGTGTGTGTTTCTTATTGTTTAACATTGAAGTTTCCGCGTGGTGCCAAAATATACGCGAGTGTGTGTGTGTGTGTGTGTGTGTGGTCGCACGTGTATTTCTTATTATTTAACATTGAATTTACTCGATAAGTCCCTCCTTACTTCTCCAGTTATGGGTAGACCCCGTGGCTTAGTGTCTTATGTGTTGGACTGCAACAACGTAACTATCTGTTTTGATCGTCATACGCATTAAGTTCACTTTCAGAATAGTATCATTGGGAATGGTATGCACCTCGAGTAACCCAATTATGAATTAAATATTTTCACTACTGTTCATCTACAATAATGGATTCGATATTAAATCACTCATGAGGGTTGATATTCCATCTAACAAAGAAATCAAACTGAAGGTCAACATTTACAGCTGTGCCCAGCTAATTGCTCGTATTCGTCTCATTTAGATGGTTTGTAAGATAGGAGACCAGTGGCCGTGAAATAGTCATTTTGTGAGGTGCTGCTTTAGAACAGCACTTTAGCTGACTTGCTAAAACTTTCTACCATTAGCTATGTATAAACAGATGTCGTCTGGTAAAGTTAACAATAGCGATGGCTGATAAGGACAGAGAGCCGAGTGAAACCGAAATATTTTCAGATTTTGATATATATATATATATATATATATATATATATATATATATATATATATATATATGTGTGTGTGTGTGTGTGTGTGTGTGTGTGTGAGAGAGAGAGAGAGAGAGAGAGAGAGAGAGAGAGATTTTATATCCCCTCCCTGCAGAATAGCTTAAGACCTTCACTCTGACAAGATTCATTACATCCTGAAGAAAACCGCTTCTCCTTTCCAAACCAATTTTGAACCAATGGTATGAGAAAATATATTGCGTCTTATATTATACTATTTTTTACTGCCAATTAAAGAATATATATGTAAGTATCCTTCAAGTATGTTAATTCCATTATCATTAACTGGAGGTTGTATTATAAACTAATTTTATGCACTGAAAATAATTGTTTTACATGCATTGTAGCAGTAGATATAATATTGCAGATGGATAGTTACAGACCCAGAGTTGCAGACACATTCAACAAGAATCGGTAAAAGTATATTAGCAACATGAAAAACCTGTCATATGACGTGCTAAGTTCGACTATTTGAAATAAACTTTGTTTTATCAAGTTTATGGTAAATGTGGCAGAAAGTACTTACGCACGAAATAATCCCACCTCACTTCACGCGGCTTCCTGCATCGTACGCTAAACATAATCCCATTTTAAGAAAACCATAAACATTATGTCCAAACAAACAAGGCGTGAAATACTTGTCTAAATCTAATCACCTTTTGGTTCCAAGCTTTTAAGACTTTTATTCATTGAATCTCTTTTGAGATATGAACTAGTCTGGAAAAAATACTGTTTAAGTTTGCAAACGGCTGAAAATTACTTTACTGCCTCTTTTTACAATGTTCCTTCCGTGTCTACGAACGTTGGTCATGTAAGTCTTTTGAAATATTTCTTTTGCTATTAGCAACAGCCAGTGGCCAATTGTTCCAAACTGCAGTGGTCAGATCAATTACTTCTGATCGAAACAAAAGAAGACTGAATATTCTACGTTTCATCTTACAACAAAATAAAGCCATTGATTGCACGCAGGTATCTAAAGAAAACTACAGCTCATCTTATTTGCATATCTAAAATGGTGTCTATTAAATTCTGCATAACTGGCTCTATAAATTATTCTCTTCCTGTCTGCTCATGTTTCGATGCAATGATACATATACGGGTAGTTCAAACGTATTTATGTGACTATAAACGCGTATAGGAGTAGTATATATATATATATATATATGTATATATATATATATATATATATATATATTACATAAACCCTCCATTAAGGCCAAGGTGGGACATAAAGTAAATTTTTAAGTGGAGTGCAGAAGGTGCAACTCCAGAGATTTCGTTTTCCTATACAGGTTGCCTATCCTAATCATTCACAAAGACCAACTTATGAAACACTGTCAATGTTTTTTGTTGAGCAAAAGGTTTGATTCCCGTTTTTTTTCTCCTAGACGGCTTGCCTTACAAATTTCAAGAGCCCAGTCTACTCTATTATATTTACTTATTGCTGTGGGAGGAATAGATTGATTCGGTCCTTCTGTTATATAATTTCGGAATGATTTTTTGAGGTAAATTTAGCTTTTGCTAAATTGAATTGTTTGATAATTGTGTAAACGAGTGATGTTTATCTGAATTAATAGTGTTACTCAGCTATAAAGTTACCCATTTAACTGTGTGCAGACGAATGACTAATTTTAAACAGAATTATTTGTTTTAAATAGCAATGTTTTGAACTCTTTTCCTGGGTTTCTAAATAAAATATTAGAATAAAATACAAATACTTGGTACCATTTACTGTGTGCAAAAGAATGATTAGTGTTCAATAGAATAATTAGTATTATTAGCAATATTTGTAACCACTTCAATACATCCAAACAAATAATATTAAGTAGAATTATAGGTCTCAGACAGAACTAATTGAAACCATTTATCTGTGTTGAAAGAATAGCAAATTAGTTCTAACTCGTTTGAAAATGAAATTATATACAAACTATTTGTGCCAACGAATGATTAATGTTAATTCGTGACTTATATAGCTATACTTGAAGCTATTTAACTGTGAGAAAAAACTGAGCTAAAATGTTATCAACAAAATGTATATACAAATCATATATTTAATGGATTGGTATGAATAGGATTTTTTTATTAAATAACCTTCAATAGTTGATATGTCATAAAACCCAGCAAATCCAAACCTGAAGATTGTAGGGTGCACTGTAAGACAAAGTTAATCCATAGATTCCGAGCACACACACACACACACACACACACAAACACGCACACAAACATGCACACAGAAAATACAAGTAATCTCACTGGCACGTAAATGATGTGCGTCTACTATTACGCACATATTACGGAAATCAAATTTCGGATCAATGTACTCCAGTTGACATGATTCTCACTGAGTGCAGTAAATTTCCAATCCTCTAAGAACTAATTTACATTTTAAATATTCTCTATAATTTTAGGAAGTCGTTAAGAGGTTTAACACTATTGCTGTGAAAAGTTGTTCTCTACAAAAAAAAAAGCGTCTTAAGAGTATATTGCGTTTGCGACTGTCAATTATTCCCTTGGTTTATATTCTTCTACTGGCAAGCTCTTATTTTAATCCATATATTTTTATCGTTTTTTAATTGCAAACAATATCAGATGTTCACATCGGTAAATTATGATTGTTACCCTGTGAATTTTATGGTTTCTATCCCGTTTCCTCCTGAGTTACCTTTAGTAGTCCCCGGAATGTAAAGGTTGGGTAACCTATTCAGTAAACCAAAGGGAATAAAGTTTACTTTCTTTATTTAAAGTATTCGGTAACTTTATTTAAAGTATTCGTTAACTGCTACAGTCAAGCACATTCGCCACGACGTCATGTGGACTCCATACTCCAACAGGAATAATGACATGTTATCTATTTAAGACGACCGTTTTCCTTTTTTTCTTATTGTTATGACGGTTGTGGCAGTTTATTCATCATTTTATATGTGGCAACCTTACCGCACTTTTGCAGTTTGAAGCAATATAGACAACCCATATGTCTTTTTAGAAGATCAAATATAGTATCGGGTAAACATATCAATAAGAATCGTTTTGTCCTTTTAAGATTACGGCCTCATATCCTTCTTAGGTGAGCTTTGTAACCCTCTGGCTTAAAAGGTTAAAGGACTCCTATTCTAAAGTGACTATATGGAAAGGTAGCATTATATTGTTGGTTTGTTTGTTTATTTGCTTTTTGGGTTATATGTCATATCAAACTTTGAAAGTTATTTGATGCCAAATCCAAAATCATTTTTTTACAAATAACCAGTTCTATTTCAAACAATTAAGTTTAGCATTAATATACATTTAATTGTCAAAACCAGTTTTATTTTCAATTATTCCGTTCAGTCAAACAGTTCTAATTCAAACAATTAAATTTAGTATAAATATGTTTTTTGTTTACACACAATAAGGTGTCAAAACCATTCGATTTTTAACAATTCAGTTTAGCATTAGTACGCATGTACGAATGTCAAAACCGTTCCATTTGAAGCAATTCATTTTAACATAATTACACAGTTTAGTTCTACCTAGCCTTTAGATAGGGTCATATCCGGTACTACCACTCCAGGCCAGGGTGGATCTTGGACCGATGGCAATAAAGGGGTACTTTGCATTCCACAAAGCACCAACATTACTGGAACCTCGCCATCAGATTGTTTAGTGTCATATCTAGGACACTCGTTTGGATGGAGGTCTTCTCTCTCAGTCGGTGTATTGTACAGCCCAAGCCGACTAGGAAAATTATACTGTTGGTAAAATATCCCTACGTTTTTACCTCTTTCGGAGTATTTACGTTGGATTAATAAATGTTGTGCCTGGCTTTTCCTACATGCTTCTTGTATATATATATATATATATATATATATATATATGTGTGTGTGTGTGTGTGTGTGTGTGTGTGTGTGTGTGTGTGTGTGTGCTGACAGACAGAGACAGAGAGATGGAGAGAGAGAGAGACAGACAGACAGACAGGTTTTACTTTCTGAACGGTCAATGCAGTCTTCTGAGAACTAATTTAAATTTTAAATATTCTATTTGTTTTCACCAATACAGAGAGCAATAATTTACAAATCAAACTAAGCGTTCAATTTGTAGATAGCTACTGCAGAGATGACCATTTGATATTTAGATGTAGGAAATAAAGCCATGAGATGAATTATACACCTGGGATGGTCAGTTATAGACCCGTTATGATCGAGAGAAAAGACTCTGGAAATAAAAAAATATATATTTCTCAAAATAGCTCTCGGAATAATGTGAATACATCTCTGAAATTCAGAAATCAGGGACGAATGAAAAACCTATTAATCCGAAGGCGATATTAAGAAAAAAATTAAATTGAACATTGAAATGTAAGAATATATTGAACAAAAGGTAAATCTCATCACAGGTTTTTCGACTATAAGAAATCCTGAACTATAATGTAACAAGGAACAACTGAACTGTAGAATTGGCTCAATCAACGTACTATATGTTACATTATCTCATAGGAGTTGCATTGTATGAATGAAATTGTGCTAAATATTTTTTCTTTTATGCCTTCTCTTTAAAGATTAAGATTATTTTGATCTGAAATGATAAAGTCGAAGAAAATTCAAATTTGCCTGAATTGTGATAAATCCAATCCACACGTTAAAAAAATATGAATGGTTGGAGGAATATGATCATGAATGACCCGATCAACTGACGCATAAGGAATCTTTAGTTTGCATCAACGAAATGTAAAATAAGACAGAATAAATAGATAACTCGGATGGCTATTAGACCGATAAAATAGATGACCCTAATTTCCAGACAAATTGAGGACATTCCTCTCAGAGCAAGGGGAGTTACTCTTGCCTCCCACTAGACAGGATTTGACACGAGCTTTTTTTTATAATGGGGATTTCGGAGAGAGAGAGGTTTCACACAAGACATTACTAGGTGCAATGAGAACTATGGTCACACTATGGTAAGTCTGTTGGTGCGAAGCCTAGTGACCTTGCTGGCCATAGATCCACAAGACCTGAAGGTCGAGTGGAATGTGAATCTTTGCTTGTCATCAATTCTTCCCACCCAGCACCAATGTCGAACTGACTAACAAATGTCTGCTAATCTTGTTTGCTAAACATTACACCGCGAGGTTAACCGAATTTGACTAGCAAAGAATAAAGTCAACAGCAAACTAAAATGCCCTGCGTTCTTGCCAATAACGTTAACGTGACGAGCAAGAAAGGAATCGTGATCCTGTTAGATTTTCATGATGAAGACAGATCGACTTTAACTACATTGTCACCGAAAAGACAGTGATAGACCTGAGTTTAATGAAAATGTCTAAATCATACCACTTTAATAAGTGACCATGGAAAACATCGACGTTCGACCGGACGTAGATAATCGAACGTGTTATCTATGGATAGATGTATATTGTAACGTTACGTTAAAGGACAAAGCAGAAATATTTCGTTCTTTACACTTGACTGGTACTGGCCATATTACACATAGTGCGAACGGCAAATAAATCGTTTTTTTTTAAGATTTCACTTGAAAAATAACTAAATCGTCGATTATAAATGCCAACGTATTTATTGTTTTTTTAAACCAGCAAAATCACATTAATTCAGAGAGGATGTTTAAAAAACTCGAGAGGAAATAAAGATTATTTTGGTTAAAAATTACATTATACTGGGCAAAGTTCTGGAGAGTGGAAGATAATTCCTCTTACTTGATGTCTAGTAAACGGCATCATTTACTAAAATTGCGAAAACAAATGATAAAATAGTCTCAATAATGATATTGTGCTGACGAATTCAATCTCTCTCAACTACAACTGAATTAATACTATGTAAAGTGGAGGAGAATCGAAGGAATTTACATTTAATTACATTAATTCCCCGCCCCAGAAACTAAAAAATCTAATAAAGACTTTTTGTTGTTTAAGTTCAGTTAATAAACTAGCATCCATAATTCAAACGATCTTTATTACAACTGTAGTGATCTTAACTTGCCGAAAACGAGAGAGGACTTGCTGAAACATGTTCCTTTATACGGAGTAACTAGTAAAGTGTTGTCAAGGTACAAACATAAAATGATATCAATAATTAAATATAATAGAAGAATTGAGACCTTCCCGACTCGAATCAAAATGATTGAGAGTCAGATACAGGAAGTTTAAAGGAACTTTTTTGCACTTTTCCCCCAGTAAAACTACCTTAGTGTTATCAAGACTATGAATAAAACCGCGTAACAACAACAAACATTCTGAAGATGTCGTTTACCCAGATAAATCCGGATGTGTCCTCGATGTGTAATGGTTAAAGGGATAGACAGCATCGTAGAAAGCGAGTTGAAACTCCAGTTGCGCTATTACGTTCACGTTCAGACAAATACCCTTGGGAAAGGTATGAATCGCCTTATCCTCCCAGCTATGGGTTAAATAGTACCACTACTGTTCTTCTATGGGGAATGGCTTAGGCATTAAACAGCCCACAAAGGTTGATAAGCCATTAAATCAAGAAACCCAACCCAGATAAAGTAAGAAAAATCATGCTTTCAAAGCTAACAAATTGGATCTGGCTCTTGTAAGATTGTAAAAGGAATTTGTTTTAGCGTCGTAGCTGTGACGAGGAATCATCAGTAATATAAAATGATGACTTTGAACTATTCTTCGTAAATATATTTATGAAACATCAACCTTTTTGGTTAAAAGTAAGTATCCTGAATTTTTCTACATATATCATCTGCATTTATTTCTTTTACTTATATATATATATATATATATATATATATATATATATATATAAGAACGAAACAGTCTGTCTGTGGATGACAATATGTGCTCCCCCATGGGGGTTGAGTTCTCTGGCGAAGGAATTGCCGGCCGCCGCTTGAGTAATGCGAAGCTCTTCGAAAGAATTGAACACTCTGGTAGCCGATAGGGTATAAAAAATGTAAACAAAGGCTGCTGCTGCTGTTTCTAAAAAAAAATATCTTTTCCGTGGTCCGCTTGGTGGACGAGTGGTCGCAATCACAGTCTAGCGTAAAGTTGGACGGGTTTCGATCTCGGCTCCGAGCGTCCTGCGTGTCTAGCCACACTGAAGAGTTCTGATAGAACGAAACAGTCTGTTTGTGGATGACTACATATATATATATATAAGTAAGTAAAGTTGGCAACCATAGTCGAAGGCGAATAACTACCGCACCAAGTTATAGGGGAGGGTGCTACTCCTTTCTCTGGATTACTCCTCTTTGCCCTTGATACTTACCTTATATCGCGGAGTGTTAAGCAAGGAGGTATCACGTACCATTTTTGAAGACGTTGGCATGACGCGACCTAGGATTGAACACAGGTCTCCTGGACCATTGGTGAACACTCTACCCACAAGCCGAACGAGCCGGTCCATGTCCCTAAATTAAAAAAAAAAAATTTTTTTTCCTTTTTCTTCTTTCATTTTTCTATTCCATTGATAAGGCTCAGATGTATAGCATCATCACCACCTCCCTCTCTCTCTCTCTCTTTCTCTCTCTCTTTCTCTGTCTCTAACACACACACACACACACACATATATACTCTTTAAATTATTTACTACATAAAATTTCTTTCTATCACTGACGAATCGCGTGTTATTTTCCTCTTCTTCTTCTTTCCTCACTGCCTAAAATGGATCACTTAATTATTTATCTGATGTGATGACAGAACGTAATATCCTTTCACGCATACATTTCTTATTCAATCATAATAGTTTATGTGATTCCTATCCCAATTATACATTCAGTTTGTCTTCCTTTCTGTGTTTAATGGCATATTAACGTTTGTGGGATATTTAATACGAAAGCCATCTTTTTTAAAGAAAAGTAATGATACTCTTTAAACCATACCAACGTGGTGAAGGTCTTTTCATAGCGTTCTCTTGGCATTAGTCCAAAAGTGAATGTAAGAGGGAAATTGGAGTTTGACCTTCCTTATTACGATGGTGCAGTCCAGTAAGTTGGCTACTACGTCACGGGGTCTCTTCATCTACACGCGAGAAACTGCGAAAACTGTGGAATAGAAAAATTTTGTAAGTTTCACTAATTATATATCAATACTAACACTTTATGGTGTAGACTGGATATAATGGTATATTTTTTTCTACTTTTTCTCTCCAAAAGAATAAAATAATAATACAACCTTGGCTTATTCTTTTAAAATCTATTTCCCTTAAGATATTCTCTAATTTTTTTAAATCCTGGAAACAGCACCCCACAAAACTGCAACTGTAAAGCAACCAATTACCCATCAAACAAAATAAGTATTACAAGTCATATGAGGCACTTGCGGGAGAACAAGGAGCGAACCCATAACCGACGTTCTCTTATTGACAGTTATATTCATTATATACAAATCATATACTGACTATTTTATTTATCATATACTAATTACATATCAAATACTTGTATTTTGCAGAAATTTCTATAACTCAAAACCTTAAATCCTTTCTCCGATCTTATGACTACAATGATTAGACCATTTTATTAGAATTTCTTCTTCAGACTTTCTTTTTAGTATAAAGAGCGAGGTTATACTTTTTTGAAACCGTAAAAATAAATTGTTTTTAAAAGATTTTTTTTTATTCTGCTAAGCATCAACGGTCATAATCTCAGTTATTTAAATCTATTTAATTCTATTTTATTTTCAGTTTCATGTTCAGCTTGGTTCTCTTTTTTTGTAATCAAATGTTCTTTTTTTTTCTGTGTTATATTCTCCAGTACAAAATGCTTATTCGGTGAGCAATGAAAATAGCAGGATATTTAAATCCCCACTAATTTGACTTCTGCTAGTGGGAGTAAATTTATACGTGACGCCACCATCAAATGTATCTCTTTCCAATCTATGATCAATGTCAATTATCTGGACATTGTGGGTAATCTTTACAGTTATGACTAGATATAATGTGTTAATCTATATATCCTCCCTTTTGAAAGTGTGACAAATCCTATCTTAAGTAAAAAGGGTCCACCTGAAAAACTGAGAAATTTATGTAATTGGTCATCGGCCAAGCTGTAGCTTATCCTGTTGTTTATTTGATTGTTTTTTTTCTAATAATTTGTCATTATTATGAAATAATAAGTTTTTGTTTAGTATAAACATCCAGACAAATTTTCAAAATTATCTTTCCATACTTCATTTTATTCATTTCTATATATCTATCTATCTATCTATCTATTTATCTATCTATCTGATCCTGTTCTTATCTCTCATATGATACATCTATCTATCTATCTATCTATGATTCTTTCCATTTCTACCTTCATTTACTTTCATTTTATTTCCTTTCTTTTTACCTTCTTTCCATTCTATTAAAGCAGATAATAAATGTCTGATATTTTGGGACATTTCTTCCACCTTCTCTCTCTCTCTATATATATATATATATATATCGGTGCCTAAACCGTTTGGTCCATAAAGTAAATTGATTACTTGAAAAAGTTGTGATCAAAGGCAACGAGAGATTATGAAAAAACTCATCATATATCAATACTAATACTTATTTAGAATTTTATTAATTGTTTCGATTTTCTGTAGGTACCTAATTTTTTTATTCACATGTAAAACCTAGCTAAGTTGAGTTCATAAATAACATGTTGATAAAATATTAACAACTGCCTAGATACATTAATTCCATTTGATATTCTAAGATACTCTAACTTCAGCTATTATTGCAAGTATTTTAAACTTAATTTATTTCCTAACGCATTGAGCTTACTAATTTTGGGAGTTGGGAAAACGTATTAATTCCTATTACTCCGACGCCCACCATGACCAAATGTGTTATAACTGTCTCATCCCATTGTTGAATAAGTTGACCTTAGTCGAGGGTGACCCGAAGGCTCCCTTTTCGATAGCAACTAAACCAAGATATAGGAGAGGGCGTAACCCCTTTCCCTGGATTGCTCCAATTTTCCCTTGATCCATACCTTGTCATGCTGAGTATAAAGCAAGGAGGCATCGAGTACCATTTTTGAGTCCTTGGTAGGACTTGACCTGGGATTGACCCCAGGTCTCCCGGGCCATTGGGGAACACTATAACCATCATGCTAATGTCCTGTAGGATTATTTGACACCATATAATTTCAAATGATTAGTATGAAGATTTGATATTTTGAGCTGAATAAATATAGAAAGTACAGTTTTTCACTTTTAAGTTGAACTATCATTTTAACTTCAGAATGTATTCAAAATATTCATACAAAAATAGGCAAAATGTTAACTTATCACAAAGTACGATAACTTTTTTTTTAAAATTACGTTCTTCTTGTGCTACTTCATGCTCATACTTAATATTCACAGGGTTGACAGTTTTCATTTTCACGAGATACACGTGTTCATTGCAGGGTGAATGGGAAGGAACACCTCGAAAAGGTGTGGATCGCTTTAGCTAAGTTTTTGTTCATATAAAATCTGATCTTTCCAATAAGATAAAACGGAATTTCTTCCCAGCTGTGGCTTTGTCATTACTAATATGTAGATACGCCACATTGACCCAAAACATATTCAAAGAGGAAAAATAGATTGGAAATTCATAAAATTGCTACGTGCTATTTTGAAAAAAATCCTTGAAGCAGCTCTCCACAAAACAGTTGCTGTATCACCCATCTCACAAACAATCCAAGTAAAAACTAGAGTCATGCAAGGCACAAGAGGAAACCTAACGACAAACTCATAAGCGTCGTTCTCCTATTGATTCCTACATATGAAACCATCAATATTAATAGACTTGGAGGGACGAACATATATCGGCTCTACATACACACTGGATGCTGTCTAGAAACTAGCCATGAGCTGGAGGGTGAGAGAGAGAGAGGGTCAGGGAACTCCATGCTGTCAACCTAACTTGATGATGATGATGATGGTGGTGCTTTAAAGCTATATTTATATAGTAATTACTCTTATAAGTTTGTGGCAGTCCCGTTTTCAATCCGCTAACCGTTCCTCTTGGCGGGTTATGTGATCGGATGGCATGGTCGATCCACTTATTTGCCCACGTTAACTATCTTCACGAGTCTGATGCAAGAGTGTCACAACATATCGTCTTATATCAGTTTCTCTTTGCTTCTCCACCCACGACAGTCTGGTTCAAGGCCATCACTAAGTAAAGCATTATCTCAGGCTTTCCTCTACTTTTCCACCCTGGAAAGTCTGACTCAAGGACAAGAGCCCAAAGCAGCATGCTTCCACCGGTCTCCGCTGGTATCTCTTGAAGGACAAAACTTTTGCTTATATACATTTTCCTTATCCGAGTGTTGGTGGCTGGCGAAGCTAGGGATAATATCAATTTTTCTTCAATTTGGATTTCCTTCTACTTGGATTCAGCGAATTAATTCTATTCCATCTACTTTCTGGTCTCTTCTCACCTCAACACCGAAAGGAGCAAGTCTTCTCTCTTTTCATGATGACGTCATTAAATATAAACTAAAATTTTCCTCAGTTAAATTTGTAAAAACTTGAAATACAAAACGTTCGTTTCCAACCAAGTAACATACTTATCCCACCTGGTCATCAGTATGACAGGCTTTTGTACCCCAGGGTCAAATCCACAGTCGATTTCGCTTCGACATCCGTTGACAATCGAAATAATAATTCTCTTCAAATTTTTGTTGACGAAACATTTCGTTTATTTTACTGACTCTTTTCAGGTGAATAATAACGGTATATTTATCTACTTTTCCTCAGAAAAATATTACAATGCATTCTCAACTTATCCTTTTAAAATCTATTTCCGTTAATTTTGATTTTTATAATATTCTAAGTAATATTCTAACATCTCAAATATATTTTAGTCAATTCTTTTTTTTTCTGATTAATACTTTTATACGGCTAGGTTCTCCGCAATTGGGTTACAAGTTACTTGAAATCATATAATTATGTGCAGTTAAATGGAAATAACGACTTAATATCAAAAATATTTTAATTAGAATTGAGACCTTGTAAACCTTCGACTGTGTATTAATTATTTGTAAAAAACAAGAATACTTGATTTGTGATTTTGAGGAAAATAATTTCTTGAAAAATATAGTAAATATAATATAATTGTACAATGAACGCATTCCTTTGGCATCTAAGCATAAAGTAACCCAAGATAGGTTGACATGCCGTTAAAATGAATACATCAGTTATTATTCTCAAAGTGTTACCAGCGTATTTAATATATTTCATTAGAAAAAACATTAACAGTATCTTCAACTAAATCCTTTAGGTCTGCAGACCTGTCAGCTGGTCACTGTTTTCGTCTCGGGAATTGTTCATGCATTGAAGTGGAAATACAATTTGCACTTTTGCTGAGTATTTGTGATTATCCCATATTTATCTGACCTAGAATTAAAATAGTTATTCCAGTCGGCTTTGGCCATCGAATAGGTCGACTGCATATCTGTGGAACAGTCAGACCTCTCAACAAGAGCTCTTAAGATGATATTAAATTATCTGATTGATAGGTTTTAGTCTTGGAGATTTTTGGAAAGTGGAGTACCCCTTCATTAGTGATAAATCTTGTTTGGGCATTTCTGAGACACATTTTCCCTATCAGTATTTTGGGGTTATATTTTAGGTTTTAGGATTTTGATGACAGATTCTAAGTTTTAAGATATTTTTGATACATTTTCCGTTTTAGGATTTCATGACTCATTTTAGGTTTGCGACAAGCAAAGGCATGGACAGCTATCGATAGATTATCGGTCATATGGAAGTCAGACCTGAGCGATGAAATAAAACGCAGTTTTTCCAAGCAGCAGTCATATCGATACTGCAGTATGGATGCACTACATGGACACTAACTAAACGTACGGAGAAAAAGATTGACGACAACTACACAAGAATGCTGCAAGAATTATTGAACAAGTCATGGAGGCAGCACCCCACAAAGAAGCAACTGTATGGCCACTTACCATCCATCACGAAAACTATCCAAGTTAAACGAACCAGATATGCGGGATACTGCTGGAGAAGTAAGAACAAACACACCAGTGGTGTACTCCTGTGGATCCCTTCAGATGGACGAGCAAAGACAGGATGACCAGCTAGAACCTACATACAGTAGCTCTGTGAGATGTAGCCCTGAAGAACTGCCGGATGCAAATGACGATAGAAAAGGGTGGCAAGAAAGAGTAAGGGGTATCCGTGCTGATGTCACGAGATGATGATGATGATGATGATTACGTTTTATGATTTTCGTGACACATTGTAAGTATTAAGATTTCTGTGACACATATTACGTTTTCGGATTTCAGTGATATACTGTACATTTTAGGATTTTGTTCATACATGTTACGTTTTAAGATTTTTCTAACATATTTTTCATGTAATGATTTTCATTACATGTTTTACGCTTTAAGATTTTGATGATACATTTTCTGTTTTCGGCTCTTGGCGATACATTTTATGCTTTAGGATTTTGGTAACATGTATTTCTCGTTAGGATTTCGATGACACTTTTTACGTTTTACGACTTTGTGGTAATATTTTACATTTTAGAATTTTGGTAAAACATTTTATGCGTTACAATTTTGTGACATATTTTACGTCTTGGGATTTTGGTGTCGTATTTCGAGTTTTACGATTTATGTGACGCATTTTAAATTTTAGGATTTTGGTGACACATTTTATGTTTTGGGGTTTTGGTGACACATTTTTCTTGCTAGGATTTTGATGACATATTTTGTTTAAGAACTTTGGTGAAACATATTTCTCGTTAGGAATCTGATGACACATTCTACGTTTTAAGATTTTGTAACATATTTCACGTTTTAGGATTTTGGTGACAAATTCAATGTTAAGATTTTGGTGACGTCGTTTACGTTTTATGATTTTAGTGAAATGTTTTCTCGTCATGATTCTGGTCACATATTTTCCATTTTAGAATTTTGGAGACACGTCCACTCTTTTGCAGAGTGGAATGACATTTTCTGTTTTCGGCTTTTGGCGATACATTTTATGCTTTAGGATTTTGGTAACATGTATTTCTTGTTAGGATTTTGATCTATGAGTCAAATAGGAGTATTTAAACATTTATTACACTTCAAAAACATTTGTCTGTGTGCAAACAAGTAAGGTGGATAAAATTGAAGTATAAGTATTGCATATTAATGATTAAAACCAATTAAGTGTTTGTAATCAAATGAATAATTTCGGATAGCAATACCTGAAACGGCTTAAATTGTACCACTTCTTTTCATCTCCATGAAGAGCTTTGACATTAAGCGACATCTGATGGTGAGATTCCAAACGTTAAGCTTGAGTAATACAGTGTGCCTCTTTATTACTATTACTCTCAAGCCTACTTGATGGAGTAGTACCTTTCAGATCCCGTCTATGGATCATATAGAAATACTGAATAATTTTCTAATTTTTAAATCATTTACCAGTGTACAAACAAATGACCGTCATTAAATTGAATTAATTTTGTTTAGTTTGGTTTTATGGCATATCAACCACTTTTAAATCAATTTTTATTCATATAAACAATTCTTTCTCAAACAATTCAGTTTAACTTATGTGCACAGAACTACTTTTGTCATTTAAACTATTCAGTTTTCCATAAGTACACAGTTTAAATGTCAACACACTTCTATTTCAAAGAGTTAAAGGCATTATTACGCAGTTTAAATGTCAAAACAGTTCTATTTCGAACAACCCGATTTAGCATAAGCACACGGTTTAGTTCTATTTAACCAATATACACGAGCCTCTCAAGTGCTACGACTCCGGACCAGAGTGGACCTGTGAAAAAAGGCAGTGAAGTGATAACCCGCATTACCCAAAGATCCAGCATTAATAGAGCCTCAACACCAGATTGTTTAGTGTCATATACAGGACACTCGTTAAGGGGAGTTTTACCCCTCTGCAGAGATGCAGTTGGTGTCATATGCAGCCTTAGCTGACTTGGTTATTAGTATTACACAGCAAGACCTTGAAGTATTTAATCGTTTGCAGACGAATAAATAATGTTGAATAATTATTAGGGCTCCATAGGGGTATTTGAAAACCTTACACTGTGTGCAAAAATATGAGGTCTGGCACGTGTATAGATGTTACATATACACTATTTGTTTACCAATTATATATATATATATATATATATATATATATATATATATATATATATATAAACAAGATTTGCTATTAAGTAACCTACAGGGTTCATATGCAATGAAGGCAACCAACCAACTAATCAACAAATAGTTTAATGAGAGGGATTAGCATAGCTGACACTAATTTTCTTATAATTAACCAGTGTAGTACCCCCAAAATTATTTAATAATTGTCTTGCTGTAACTTTCAAAAAATAGTACTCTATGTACCCTAGTGATAATTATTTAAATAAAGAATAGTAGGTTGAAATTTACGAACGCATATTAAGAGGCCAATGAAACGGTTCATTGCCATAGCGGATAGAGTCGAAGCCCAGTGAGACTGGTGTTCAATCTCAGGTTGAGTCATACCAAACACTCAAAAGAGTGTACTTGATGCCTCCTTAAGTAACACTCACCATTGTAACGTAGGGATTAAAGGTAAAGTGGAGAAATCCAGAGAAAGGAGTAGCGACCTTTCCTACACCTCGGTGTAGTAGCTATTGAAAAGAGAGCCTTCGGATCACCCTCGACTATGGTCGCTAACTTTAATATATTAATAGACTTCAATCATATCTCTATAATACAGAAAAGGCAACTTGATATTCCACAGGCTCTCTTGATATGACTTAATTCACAATTTAATCGCTCCTTTTCGTTTGTTGTCCTTCGATGAGCTTTCTACCGTTAATGAGTCTTTTGAAACAAAATAACATTACCGAATTCTAAGCGTTGTCTTACCAAGGCAATAAAGACATTTTTTTAACATTTAACGATTCATATAGTCATATGACCTTAATTCGAATCCTACAATTTAATTTACTTTATTCACAAGAATTTTGCAGTTTGGAAAATTTTAGCTCTGGGTTCACATTCACTCATATATTTTTCTATTTCTGTGGTCTTAAGCGACTTTCCTCCATCCTTCTCTCTCTCTCTCTCTCTCTCTCTCTCTCTCTCTTATTCGATTTATTTTTCTGACAGAGTATTTGATTTAGATTATTGTTCCCAATATAAACAACCTTTCATTTTGTGATATTAAATTTAATCTATCACTTATTATCCCAATCTACGAGATTTTCCACATATGTCACAAGTTTATTAGCGATGATGATGGCTTTTAATAAATGAATATATTTATATGACATGAGAAAAGATTTGGTAAAACATATTTAATAATATCAGGGAGGTAGTTTATAAAAAAAATATGATAGGATATGATATGAACACTTTATTGTAATTCATTTGCACTATCTAATTAATGTCCTTATTCATACAACATCATATATGTTCATTCCTTGCTTCTGACATTTCATGTCCAGTCCTTCAGTGATGACGGCCTGCGTGCGACCCTAACTATAATTGATCAAATTAGACCCCACAACCGACTACTAACTACCAACTGGTGACTCTGACTGACAACTTATCTAAAGACTTCCATGCCTCAATCTTTAACCACGTATTTACCTTACCCTCTCATTAACACAGTCCATGAATGTTCGAGAACTCAAACAGTCAAGACCCTTATTTACCGATTTCCTGGAAGCCACTGGAGAAAAATGTAAGTTTATAATCGACATAAAAATGAACCCATTCATCTTCATACTTTTTCACCAAAATCTATATACTTTCATTTAAACACGTCCATTCACATAAATACATATATTTCCCCTATGCTCACACATTCCCACATTGATATATCTGACTCTACATAGAGATACATAAACACCCACTCGTATATATATATATATATATATATATAGAGAGAGAGAGAGAGAGAGAGACAGAGAGACAGAGAGAAAGAGAGACAGAGACAGAGAGAAATTACCAAACTCGAAGGGATACACACATGCACTCGTGCACCTGTCTTCATTCAAGTGCAGAGGAAGTTATAATGTCGCAAAACCTCTTAAAGATTTTTTTCTCTTTGAATACCCGACACAATGATTGTTATAGCTATTAATACCCCACCAAAAGAAAAAAAAGGCTTAGACGGTATACCATGAAAATATATCAGGCCGAGAGACTACAGTTCTGGAGTTTCCTCTTTCTGGACCATTCTTCCATTATATTCGGTGAACGCAATTCTTTGAGAAAAACAAACTATGTGGGAACTACACAAGGATGCTATGAGCGTTTTTGAACAAATCGTGGAAGTAAGATACTGCAAAATCACAGATGCATGGCCACCTCCCTTCCATCTACCAAGCCATCCAAGTAAGGCTAACAAAATATGTTGGGCATTGCTTGATAAGTAATAAGGAACTCAAAAGTTACGTTTACTAATGGAATCTTAAATGTAATCACCACATCCTGGCTGAGCAGCATAGAGTTATATATATATATATATATATATATATATATATATATATACAGGCTCTGTGCGGACACTGTATACAGCTTACAGGACCAGCCAGCAATGATGGTTTATAGGGACGGAGGGCGAGTGAGATTCTTGGAACTCCATGCTATCAGCACGACTGAATAGGATGATGATGCTTTAAACGATCATTATTAATTAAGTATTATCATTAGTTACATGAAATCTTATAACTGTGTGCAATTAAACAGAAATTCTTATTTTATATCTCATAAATATTAGTATCAGATTGGAGTACTAGACACTTTACAACTCTGTTTGAATTATCTGTATTAAATAGGAATACTTGATATAGGATTGTAAGGAAAATAATCTCTCGAAAAACATCTAAGGAAGATTTTTAAAAGTTGGAGAGAGAGAGAGAGAGAGAGAGAGAGAGAGCACGTCAAGAGACTCCGTGCAATCAGCGGACTATGATGATAATAAGAATGATCTTTGATGATCTTGCGATTTTTAAGCCTGACATAAATGGAGCGTTTACATTTGGCATAGAATTGAAAGGGTATCTAGAGAGGATCTTACACAGTACTCCATGGCAAATGATATGGAATACTAGTTAGTAAATCTCTTCACAACAAGAGGGTGTTCGTAGCGAATGTAAGGTTATGAATAATAAGAAACGGTGTCTAGCGTAAATATCTCGTACAGCATTTCTTGTCGTTTTTTTTTTTTCCTGCCTGAATAACCCGCATAAAGTTTGCAATAGCACGGTGCACGAATTAAGTGAATAAATTAGAAGAGTGCAGATTGCGGTGGCTCGTATGTCGTATTAAATACAATCAATTTGCCTGAATAGAAACTTTTCTGTCAGCCTTAGCCAGTCTCATTAAGAAGACGTTCATTATTTTGGCTTGTCCTGCATTTGCAAACGATACCGAGGGCGGCGAGATGAGAAAATAGATCAGCATTGAAGTTTTCACACGAGATTTCAAGCCGCCATTACCCCATTAGTTGAACGTTTGCAAAGAACGCGGATTCACGATGCATTTGATAATCACCGAACCTCAAGTAATGGCCGCTGTTTTGTTTGGGTGGAATATGTGATCGGCGGGAAATTAATGGTTTTTACGTATTTCTTATCTACGAATAAATTTCCAATATTTCATGCTGAGGTCTAGTTAAATGAAGCGCGGGAACGCATCTCACGGGAGTAACTGGCTCCATCGATTTAAGCAGATACCTATAGCAGGAGGCCCAGGGGTCTTTAAGTTTAAAATGTCTACTTTCTTTTTTTTTTCTTGGTAATTTCCCGTTTTTCTATTCTTGATTGTCTTGACGATAATCATTTCTCTCTAAAGATTTCTTATATTTTTTTAATTTTCCATAGAATGTAGTTATTTTAGATTTTGTAAACAATTTTCTGATCCATATTTTAATAATGAATCCATCAGGCACAATTCTTCTTCTTCTTCTTCTTCTTCTTCTTCTTCTTCTTCTTCTTCTTCTTCTTCTTCTTCTTCTTCTTCTTCTTCTTCACCGTTTCTTAATCGTCTTTCTATTTTCACACCATTTCTTTCTTTCTTTCTTTCTTTCTTTCTTTCATTCTTTCTTTCATTCTTTTCAACGGTTTCATCGGCGGATTTCTCTTTTCACACCATGGTCCTTCTCCATTTTTTTCTTGATTGTATATTTCCTTCCTTCCTTCCTTCCTTCCTTCCTTCCTTCCTTCCTTTTGAACCATTTTGTCATCTTTTTTCTCTTTTCTCACCAGTTCCTTTCATAGTTGTTGTTGTTTTCTTCTTCTTCTTCTTCTTCTTCTTCTTCTTCTTCTTCTTCTTCTTCTTCTTCTTCTTCTTCTTCTTCTTCTTCTTCGTCGTCGTCGTCGTCGTCGTCATTTCACCCAGTTTCATTTTTTTTCTTTTTTTTTCCGCCTTCAATATCGCATATTTTTCTTTTTTAACCTTCATCATTTCCGCTTTCTCATTCTTTTTCCATTTGGTCTATTCTTCCAGATCTTACTCCATATCATGCCTTCTTAATCCTTATTTCTATTTTAAATCAAGATCCTCCTTCTCGTTGTTTTGTTATTCTTCTCACTGTTGTCTTCTTTTATCCATTCAAGTCACGTTCCCATTCACTTATTTCCTTACTGCAAGTTTAATTGTAACATCTATTTCTCTTCTACATCTAGTTTTTAAATGCAATGACAAAAATATGACATTGTTTACTAAGATGTGATAAAAGTATTTGCTAGGTTTATAATTGTTAAATGAGACAAATGTCATAGTAACTCAGTAGGCAAGGGGGAGGTGTCCTCGTGGTGTAATGGTTAAAACGCAGGACGGCGGAATCGTAGTAGTAATTTACTAAACTTTTTGCTAAGAAGTGGCACAAGGCCATATGAATGGGGCACGCAATGAGACTCGAACTCACTTGTGTATGTTTGCCAGTCTAGTTTGCTAACCATTACACAACCCGAGGTACCCAGGACTGCGGAATCGTAGTAAGCGAGTTGGAACTCCATTCAAGCTATTACATTCATTTTAAGGCACCGGACATTGGCCTAGCGTCTAGAGTGTTTGCCAATGGACCGGGAGACCTGGGTTCAATCCCAGGTCGAGTCATACCAAAGACTCAAAAAATGGTACTTGATGCCACCTTGCTTAACACTCAGCATTATAAGGTACGGATCAAGGGTAAAGTAGAGCAATCCAGGGAAGGAGTAGCGCCCTCCCCTACACCTTGATGTAGTAGCTATCGAAAAGGGAGCCTTCGGGTTACCCTCGACTATGGTCGCCAACTTTACTTTACTTACATTCACTTTCGATCGAATACCCTTGAGAAAGGTATGGGCCTCCTTATCCACACAGCTATCGGTTAAATAGTACCCCAACTGTTCTTCTAGAAGGGTGGATTCGGCATTCTATAACCCAAGCAGGTTGATATGCCATTAATCAAACAAACAAGCACACTCAGTAGGAAAATGAAGGGTACAGAAAACAAGCAAAAATGGACGTGAGTTCGAATCTAATAGGTGGATAGATATTTTTTGTTTCTTCTTTCAATAAACGCTGTCTCTCACTGTCGTATATAGAATGCAAGGAAAAGCCTCTAAAATTAGGATTAAGCTAAAATTAATTAGGATTAAGATTTTTAATCTTTTTCTGAAACTAAAACACAAACATGCACACACACGCATAATCCCCCCCCTCTCTCTCTCTCTCTCTCTCTCTTTCTCAATTATCCTGTTTATTGAATTTCTTTCTTCAGTCTCTCTTTTAGTTATTGTTGTGTTGTTGTTGTTGTTGTCTTCTTCTTCTTCTTCTTCTTCTTCTTCTTCTTCTTCTTCTTCTTCTTTCTTTGAATAATGTTGCAATTCTTGTTAATTTTTCAGGTTATTCGAAATTTAACCGTTGTATTTCAGTGTATCAAATTTAATGTCTGAAAAAACCGCTCTCAACAGAATATTTGTAATGTCACAAGAGTAAATCATAAATCTAAGACGAATACGAGAGATGGTTTGCTTTTGAGTCGAGAATTGGCAAGGCAGAAAAAGGGGGAAAATAGAAAGAAAGCCAAAAGAAAAACAAACAAACAAACAAACAAAAAACAGCCCTAATATGGTGAGTGAAATATAAAAAAAATGAGTGCAACAGCTTATTGTGGTTTCGCAGAAATATTGTAAGTAGCCACATAAGTGTTGAATTTTTTGCATAAATTTTCAATTTTTTTATTTTGATTTACTTCCTTTTCATTGAATAATGCAGTTATTATTATTATTATTATTATTATTATTATTATTATTATTCATTAGGGTTTTTCACATCAGCGTAAGCTGATGGTATTTCACCGGAGATTGAATGACTGCAAGTCTCCTCAAGTATCCAGGACTCTTCTCAGTATTCTGGCCGTTTTCAATAATGCTGTTGTTTGCATGGTCTCCACTCGGCCACCAAATTCTAAATCTTCCCGGCCCTTTAATAGTCCTTTAGTTACCGTGCCAAAAGCACCAATCAGAATTGGTATAATTGTCACTTTCATATTCCCTAGTTTTTTTCAATTCTCTTGCAAGGTCGAGGTAATTATTTTTCTTTTAACATTTTTTCAGTTTTATTCTGTGGTCAGCTGGGACAGAAAAGTCGACAATTTTGCAGATTTTCTTTTTTTCTGTTGATTATTATAAGGCCTGGTCTTCTGGCCGAGATTATGTGATCTGTTTGTATATTAAAGTCCCATAGGAGTTTGTGTGTGTCATTTTCTAGGACAGTTGCTGGGTTTTGCATATACCATTTGTTGCTATGGTCAAATTTAAATTTCCTGAGCATTTCCCAGTGGATCACCTTGCCCACCCAGTTTTGTCTAGCCTTGTACTCCTTCTGTGCCAATTTGCTGCATTCGCTTATTATTATTATTATTATTATTATTATTATTATTATGTTGTTGTTGTTTGGATGGTCTCCTCTAGTCCTGCGACCTCGTCCCTTTAATAATCCTTTAGTTACTGTACCCTAGCAAGGTCGAAGTACTTATCCTTCTTTTCAGTTTCTTTCAGTTATATTATGTTTTCAGCCGGGACAACAAAGTCAACAACAATTATTATTATTATTATTATTATTATTATTATTATTATTATTATTAACTCCTTGAGACTTTTTCATATCAGACTTAAATGATGATTTTAAACAGGAGTTTGAGAGACAGTAAATTTACTCAAGTCTTCAGGACTCTTCTCAGTATTCTGCCCGATCTCAACAATGTTGTAGTCTGGACAGTCTCCACCCATCCCGTTTTTTCTTGTCCGTTTACCAATCCTTTGGTGACTGTATCAAGAGCTCCAATTACAATTGGTATAATCGTCACTATCATATTCCACAGTTTTTTGGTGATTTTAATAAGGTCTGGTCATCTGGCCGAGATTAGGTGATCTGTTTATTGGTCAAAATCCCCGAGGAGTTCGTGTATGTCATTTAACGGGACAGATACTGGGTTTCCCTTTCATAGCTACGCCTACTTTTTCTCGTGTGAGCTGTCGCTTGTTAGTGTCTTAAAACGTCAATATAGTTAGTTTTCTTCCCACTTTTATTTTCTGGTTATTGTTGTTCCGCTGGTCCATGTGACGTTAATATTATTTCTGGTGGCTGTGATCAGTCTTACTCTACGCTTTTGTATGTAGTCTTCGAGTCATTGAATCGATGCGTCAACGCTGTTTTAAATGCTGGCAAGTCTTCTTCCTCCCTCTCTTCTTGACACATTGATCTGTCAACGTCATCTCTTAGATGCAATACCTTATGCATTGTCATTAGTTTTGTTTTTTTTCTCTGGTCCATTTCTTAAAGTTCTTCTCGAATCCACTTCAAGAACGGTCTCGAGTATCTTACGAGGGGGACATACCGGGTATTTATCCATTTGAAACAGTTCCTGCAACAGAGTTTTTTCTCTAGTAATTTTCTAGTTATTCTGAGATGCTCTTTTAATTTTTTTTTCTATCATTTCCACATGTTTAATGGTGTCAACTTCCAATATCTGCAAATATTTATTGGCTTTCTTTTCTTCGAGTGTTCAGATTACTGTTTGATTTGGTAGTTTGACTCCTTCCGTCCTGGGCCGTTTGCCATTTTCCTTACTTGTATGGTTCGTTTTTCCATGCTAAATTCTATTTCTATATTTTTTCTGTATATTCTCACAGTTTGTATTAGGGTTTCTAATTCTTTTTCGTTTTGGGCAAAAAGGTTCGTGACATTCATGTACATCAAGTAGTTGACAGTTTCCTGCGATTTAGTGAGTTTGTAACCGACTGTGTATTTCCTAAATATGTGGTTGAGTGGCATCATGGCTATCACAAATAGTAACGGTGATAGTGCATCTCCTTTGGAATATGCCTCTTTGGATGTTTCCTCTGCTAAGCTTCGTCCTCTTGCTGTAAATTCAACTCTCCGGGTTTGCATGGTCTTCTCGATAAACTATTTGGTTTAGTCGGATATGTTATTCAGTTTGAGACAGTGTCATATCCAGCTTTAGAGGACCATATCGTAAGCAGTTTGTGGTTAAACCAGGCCATAGATTTTTCTGTCACCTTTTACCTTCGTTACTGATGTGTTTATCTCTACATATTAGTTCCACTGTAACGCTGGTTCTCTAGCGGCATCTTTTCTGTTCTCCAGGGAATATTCCATGGCTTATCAAGTAGTAGATCTTCTCCCGAATGTGTACCGTAAGTATTCTTCATATCATCGGTAGGTACGTTATCGGTCTATATTATTTTAGGACAGTTCTTTTGAGTTGTCTTCCATTGGCCACCTATTCTGGTAGCTCAGTTGTCTGTATGCATTTAGTCATTTCAGTAGCAAGTCTGTCGTTTATGGAGCTACATATTTTGGCCCAAATTCGTGTATTCCATCTAGTCCAGGGGTTTTCTAGTATGCTTTTTTTTAGTGTTGCCTTGAGCCCGTCGGGGTGGATGTTCACTTGAGAGCCTTCTTCGAGCCTTTGCAACTCTGTTTCCATGTTGTTTATCCATTCGGCGTTTTCATTATGATTTCTACGTTCCCATATTGTGCTCCAAAATCTTCTTGCCTCTCTCATATCCGGTTGTTGATATGGCCTTACCTATTCTCCCCCTAATTGTTGGTAGAAATGTTTTCGTTGTTTTGGAATGTCCTGTTTTCTATATATTTTTTGGTCTTGTTTTGGTAACTTTTTAGTCTTCCTACTTTTGGCAGTATTTTTAGTTGGTTTTCTTTAGGCTTAATTTTGAGTTCTAGTTGCCGGGACTTTTCAATTGCGTCCGAATATTTCTTAATGTTCCGTTTTAGTATTCTGGCTTGTTTTTTGTTTTTTTTATCTGTGATTAAAGTCCGAGTTCCCATCCAGGTTTTGACTTTCTGTATGTGATCTTCAAGAGGACTCCTACTTTTTCACAGACTAATTTTGCTCCTGTGTCAATTAAATCGTTTAACTCCGTGATATCGTTGGTCGGGATGTTTGTCAAAAAGTCGTCCACTTTCTCGGTTTCGAATTTGACTGTCTCCAAATCTTGGTTACTGAGAGAAGGCAACGTGGTTTTCTTTTCAGACATGATTCTTCTTCACCAAAACGACTACTACTACTACTAATAATAATAATGATAATAATAATAATAGGGAACCAAAAAACTATTGAACATGGAAATGACAGCGATACTAATTGTAACTAATGTACACTGTACAGTCATCAAATGATTGGTAAAGAAATAGGAAGTCTTGTAAATAAGAGGACGAGAGGACACTATCTAGACTTCAGCATAACTAAGATCAGCCAGATTACAGATAAGAGTCCATGAGACTTAAGAAGACTTGTCACTTAAAATACCGTACACAGGCGTGATAAACTCTTCAAAGGAAAATAATATGCACTTATATGATATCAGGTCATTTGTTAAAAATGAGAAAGAACACCAAGTTGCTTTGTTTGGTTTGGTTTTATGGCACATCAACCATTGTAGGGTATTTAATGCCAAATCTATTTGTGTACATATAAACAGTGGTATTTCAAACAATTCAGTTTAGAATAACTATAGTATTTGTGGTTTACACACAGTTAAATGTAAAAACAGTTCTATTTCAAATAATTCACTTAAGCATAAGTACACAGTTTTGTTTTATTTTACCCTTAGATAGGCTCTATCAGGTACTACCATTCCGAGCCAGAGTGGATCTAGGAGGGTTGGCAAAGAAGGGTACTTTGCATTCTCCAAAGTTCCAACATTACTGGAACCTCACCATCAGATTGTTTAATGTCATATCATAGACAATGGTTGGAGGTGGGTCTTACTCCTCTGCAGAAGAGCAATAAGTTTATTTTACAATCCCAGCCGACTGTGAAAACCAATCATATAGGAATTCGAAAATCATAATACGCAACAGAATAGCAAGTGTTGGATCTTGATGACAGAGTTTAAACGGCTACTGACATAACACTGGTTTACAAAGAAATTGAGGCACGAAAATACCCGTTTTTACCTAATTTGAGGGTGCTGAATTGAAATTAAAAATATGTTTTTACTCATCACCTCTTGTTTTTTAGATATGCACAGTGTGCATTTTGAGCATATACAGTACATAAAGGCGTATATGAATTCAGGGTTAATTCTAATATTGTGAAACTTATGGCTAATTTTTTTAGTTATTATGCTCTAAATGTAAGTGATAGCATTGTATTATATATATATATATATATATATATATATATATATATATATATATATATATATATATATATATATATACGGATTTTGACAGTTAAGGCAGCAGGTCTCAATCCACACTCTGACAGTTATTGGAAGAGGTTGTCTCGCAGGCGGCGCAGGAGGTTGGTGTCCCTCAACTCTCGTGTTACACATCTTTTGGGTTACTAAGTATTAGTATTACATTTTCAAATGCACATTTAGTTTTACTTTGTTATATTTTCAGATTCTCTAATGGCTTCACGCACGTCAAAATGTCGAGGGGGCCTCAACAGAATAGCAAGGGTTGGATCTTGATGACAGAGTTTAAACGGCTACTTACATAATTAGCGAATGCAGCAAGGTTGGTTGATGTTAGTGTTTTATGGCATATCAACTTCTGTAGGTTATTTAACGACAAATTATGAAAATAGTTCTATTTCAAACAATTCAGTTTACCATGATTACGCAGTTTAAATGTAAGTACAGTTTAATTGTGAAAACATTTCTATTTCAAGCTATTCAGTTTAGTCAAGTAGTTCTGATGCAGCTAATTCAGTTTAGTATAAGTACGTATTTTGTTTACGAATGCAGTAAGAGAGCACACCGAATGTACAAGACTAGGCATGACTGAGGAGGGAAGGACATTTACTTAGAACTGTGCAAGGTATTAAATTTTGACCATACTACCAAATAGTGCACCCATAATCCAGAATCCGTACGAGAGATTGTGGTGCAGAAAATTCAGTGGGATTTTGAGATAAAAACAGTTTCCCAGACCCAGTCCGGAAGACCAGGTCCTTGTATTAATTAGCGAGGCAAAAAGTCCCTGCAATTGTCGTTAATTGGCCCAGTCGGTTAAGGCTGGAGGATGCATTCACTGCACCTCTGCAGAAACATTATACCCTCCCCACAAAATGTGTCCTGTATATGACACTAAACATTGTGATGGTGAGGCTCCAGGAATGCTGGAGCTTTGCCGAATGCCGAGTTCCCCTTCATTGCAATCGTTCTCAGGCCCACTGTGGCCCGAAGTGGTAGCACCGGATAGAGTCCTAGCTATGGGTGAAATAGGAATAAATTGTGTACTTATGATAAACTATATAGTTTAAAAAGAACTATTTATATTTATAAAAATCAACTTAGCATTAAATAACATACACTGTTTGATGTGCCCTAAAACTAAGCCAAACCAAACCAAACTATTGACGTTCCAGCGAACCTCTGAGGGAAAATAAAAATAATGTGAAAAGATAAACAAATACTTTCACCTTTACTAGAAAATTAAAAAAATTGTATAAACTAAAGGTGGCCGTTATTCCAATTATATTAGGCTCTTCTGTAACGATTCCCCATCGTTTAGGAAAAAAGTGGAGAAATCAGAAATTAGAGGAGGAATAGAGATCATCTAGAGCACTACACTGTTAAGATAGGCAAGATCAAAGTCGTAAGATTACCTGTCGCTCATACTTCAATGAAAGATTACCAGCTAACACCGGTGTAAAAGTTCCCAGCAAGAAAATAAAAACCCGGCAAAGGCTGATAAGAGGAAATCTGATGAGAGAAACTACATTTCTTTTAACAGCAGGATGGAATATTGTGGTAAGAACAAGTTACATAAGAGGAAACACTGATTAAACACAAAAGAATAGCGAATATATGTTGTGGCGGGACAGAGATGAAAAGGTTAACTAAACGAATAAAGCAAACCGATACAATTATTTGGGATTTTGTATTACAAACGTAACAACAATTCATGGCAAGAAAACCAGACGTTGAGATAATTAGAAATATGAAAGGTATCCATCTAGTGGATTAGCCGATCCAGTGGAGCGAAATAAAAGAAAGCGTAAAGATAAATAAATACCTGGACTTTGCCTGAACTGGAAACACTATCCAAGAAAATTAAACCCATGAAGGTGATGGTAATACAAATTATCGTTGATGCCCTGAGAAATGTCTCCAGTGGCCTGAAAGAGATACTTGGAGATCAAAGAAATAATGGAGACTATCCTGACAACAATATTGTTGAAATGAATTAAAATATTTGGAAAAGAGCACGAGATCTGTGGAAATTTCATTCAAGTCAGTTTTCATTAAAAAAAAAAAAAAGTACCACGTGAAACTAGTTGAAAAATAATTTTCTATTACTATTATTATTCGCTGTTTATTTTTTAATCCATCCACTTGCAGTTTCTAGGTCTTTTATACACTCATTTGGTTTACCCTACAGCCAGTCCAGATACATTTATGCCATTACAGATAAAAGTAATGCTGGTGATTAGAAAAGTATATATATATATATATTTATATATATATATATATATAGCATAAAACGTATATATAAATCAGTGGAACTATTAGCAATGAATATGTTTCAAAAACATAGTTTTGAATACGCAATAATCCTAACTTCAAAGGGATTACCGAGATTATCACATTCATAATGAATTAAATACTAAGATTTTGTTTTTTAATCTGATAGTTTTATGAACGATTTAGAAACAAATCATGCAGAAAATTGTGTCGTCCTACATATTAGACAAACAGAAACATTGAATTTTAAAGATTCTGTACGTCTGTTATAATACAACCTTAAATTAAAAACCTTTTATCGGAAGAGTTGGAGAGTAACATCTTATCAGTCTATATTCTATCTCTCGCAATATGAAGATTATCTTCGATTTATCGTTTTTTTTTTGTTTTTTTTTTTTCGTTTTCAGTATCTCTTTCGATTTACGATTATTTATATAGTTTATATTCCACTGTCAACACACAATAACTCTCTTTCTCTCTCTCCCTCGCTCTCTCTCTCTCTCTCTCTCTCTATATATATATATATATATATATATATATATATAACTAATTGGGTGGAGAGGTCCACTATATACAAGTTCAATCAAACATTGATTTAATATTTGGGAGAATATCGAAAACTCCACAAATATTAACGTCAAAATATTCCTCAATATTTTCATAATTTTATTTATCTATCTATCTATCTATGGTGTGTGCGTGTGTGTGTGTGTGTCTTGAGTGTATTTACTCTATGCCTCTGGTCGAATAACGATATTATGCAATGGCAATTCTAAATAGAATAACAAGTTTTTGAGTTCCGTTTTCCTTCTCATATATTGGTTGTCAAACCATTAATCCGTTTCATGTCATTTCGAAGGAAATTAGCACTCAACGCAGACTGGCACTCGCATAATGCAAAGCTCTTCGAATGTATTGAGTACTCTGGTATCTAGTAAGGAAAAAAATGTAAACAAACGAAAGCGACTACATAATGCCTTATAATTCCCGAGCTGGCGTGGTTCGCTTGCTGGCCGAGCGGTATGACACTAACTATAACCTAAAGTTGGGCGGATTTCGATCCCAGCTCCAAGCGTCCTACGTGTCTAGCCACACTGAAGAGTTGTGATACAATGAAACAGTCTGTCTGTGGTTGACTATATATATATATATATATATATGCTGTAACCTAACAAAGGTCCTGCATACTGAATGAGAAATAACGAAAGCAGAGACTGGAAACGGAATGGAAATATTTATAGCTTTAACACAATACAATACTCGCCAGCGCTGCGAAGAAGGTAAACCACTGCTCGTGGTAACTACTTAGTCAGTATATTAGAATTTGTCGTACGTCCCACCAACCGGCCGGCACAACGCTTTTTTTAAGGTTGGGGCGTGCGTAAGGCCAAGGTTCTGACACACCGCGCGGCTTCAAAAAGGCCCCGGGCTCCGTCGGCATTCGCCCTAAAAAGGGGATTTTCAGGACATAAACCTAGCTGCCCCAAGAGACGGCCTTCTGAAGCTCGAGAAGGGTCGGCCGCGTGACGTGAATGCTGGGCTTTCTCGGTACCCACGTCAGGCAGCCTCGACCGAGTAAACGTCGTCTTAGAACGCTACTCCGCTCACAATTGTATCAAATGTATTTATGAGGGATGAAACAAGCCATTAATGTTTATAGGTGTGGTATATAACAATATATAACAACATATATATATATATGGTGTAATTAATAGTGTTATTAAAATCATATTTAAAGTCCGTCATTTAAAGCTTGCTATTGGGTAAATGTTTCAAGAT